>JAYESA010000010.1:84854535-86054535 GCA_036927795.1 Iris macrosiphon
CCAACATTGTAGTTCTTGTTACTTATTTTCTTGACTTATACATATATATGGTTGTACATGCTCGACCTAGGACCGTGTGACTTTACTTAGCGTCCGATTAATAGTCGGGTGCCAACACCGTACGCGGAGTTGGGTAACGTCACATAGACATGGATACCGAGACCCTATACTTCTCGTACTTGTCTTATTAAGTACATTATAACCCAGGACACTTGACACTATTTATGAGACAGAATCTTCCTGAGATATTCATGGTGATTCTTTGTAGGATATAGGTTTCATGACATAGACATTATATTCATAGACATTAGATGACTTGCTGTATTAGATATGATCGTACGTGACATGGACATGAGGCATCGTGGACATGAGACGTGTGATTACATGGGGTGAGAAGAGACACACAGGCTACAGGCTGATTTATACATATACTACATAGTACACTACATAGTAAAATACATAGTTATTGCTGCTACCGGCTCCCCGACACAGAGCTTGTAGTGGTCTCAGCCTGAGTACTAGTGATGCTCTCAACTTGCATTTCACCTAGATGGTTACATATTTATCCTGCTTATTTCATTTAGTATTTTACTGCATTTATGTTAGCTTGTTTTATCTGTACCTTGTTATGTCCCCTGAGGACCTGGATCCGGATTATGTCCCCAGGACTAGCTGACGAGATCTATCCCGAGGTATACGGGACCGGAGCATTAGCATTAGCAGGAGTAGGTGCCTACCTTGGAGCAGAATCAGGATCTGAGGAAGAGATTGTACCAGAGGACTTCTCTTGAGTATTGGCTTGAGATACTCATTTATTTTAGTTTCTAGTTATTTTATTTTCAGTCTATTTCATTGATGTACCAGACTTGTTCTCGGATTGTTCTCCGAGACACTTTTATTCAGACTTGTTAGTTTATATTTATTTGCATTTATTCTGGCATTTGATCTGTGATTATCTGTTGTGGATGAGATTAGAATAGACTGTGACTTGTATCATTGGACCTATTAATTGTTGTACTACAGCTTAAGTATGCCCCGATGATCCATTAAATTGGGTTTGCCCATCGGTGTGTACTGCTGGCCATTATCACGAGTCCGGTCCCACGGTATTTTTGGACTGGGGCGTGACATGGTTTTTGTAGTGGCCCATGTAGGTCAACGACTAAATTGTTCGGTTTTAACATAGTGACCGAGCAAGCCTGCAATAAGAATAGGATAAGTTTTTAGGATCTCATCCACTTGCTTGAAACGTTCTTGATATCTATATCGAATTCAAATTAATTTCTTGACTTGTATCTTTTCTTGATTCCAGTGCGCCACTTATAGTTTATTTTTGATGCAGAATAATGGATTCACAAGCATGCAGAACAATGGATTCACAAGTTGCAGTTGTCACCTATGACGATGAAGTAACACCAGTTGATGCAAGCTCTACAGCAGATTCAACAGGAGACTTTAAGTCGCAGCCTAGTAACCGCACTAGAGCAGGCGAATCTACCAGCGCAACGACCAGTGACAGGATCTATCACCGATTTCTGCCAGTTGAAGCCTCGTACCTTCTCAGGCAAGGAGGAGCCCACAGAAGTTCATGAGTGGCTCACCAACACACAACACCAGTTGGAAGCAGCTGAGCTTCCAAGAGAACGTTGGATGACTGCCGTTAGAATGCAGTTAACGGATAATGTACATCACTGGTGGCTATCTGAGGAGACACAGCTCGGACCAGACCGAGTCACTTGGGAAGAGTTCTCCAGACTCTTTCAGGAGATGTACATACCAACTACCGCTCGATCAGAACTGCGGGACAAGTTCAATCGCCTCACTCAGGACAGTATGACAGTGGAAGAATACAACGTAGAATTTATTCGTCTAAGTCGCTTAGCCCCAATATTGATGCCGACAGAAGAAGAGAAGGCTAAGAAGTTCTTCGATGGACTAAACCTCGAGCTACAGAGAATGATCGGATCCGTTGCACCTACTTCTTACTCGGACGTCCTTGCAGCAGCCCGACGCATGGAGCGCGTCACCAGGAGAGAGACCAGTCTGAAACGGTCTTCCACATCAGCCAGAGCAGCACAAGAAGAAGCCGCAAAGAGACCTCATATGCACCAGCCACCCAGAGCCTCTCCGCAGATACTACCTACATATCAATACTGTGGCAAGGTAGGCCATATTGAGAGGGACTGTAGACGTAAGTTAGGATTATGCTTGATTTGCGGAACCAATCAACACTTAACCAAGGATTGTCCTCAGCATCGAGGTGGAGCACTAATAGTAAACAGACAAGCCCTACCAGGACCTGGAGGATATCAACCAAGGCCACCCTTGGCACCACAAGCAGCACTCTTCCAGCAGGCCCAGCAGCAGCAGAGGAATCCACCTCAAGGACGCGGACAAGCTTATGCGATGACCTTGGAGGATGCACAGATTCATGGAGTAGCTAATGCACGTAAGTTTTCGAAGTTTTCTGCTTCTAGATTTGCTTTTAGTTCGTGCATGTTAGTTCGTGACCTCAGCCTTAACCTAGTAATGTTGAACTTGTTAATAACCTAGTATGTTCTTATAATTAATAACCTAGTAATAACCTAGTTTTCTAAATTATAGTCTTCTAGATTTCCTTCACCCGAGAAATTGCATAACTTTTAATGCTTAGGGAAATAATTTTTCCTTTGTATTATTCTTACACCCTCAACCATGAATCTTCTTGATCGTGCTGTGCTTTGAATAATGTTTGCAACCGTGTCATCTCTGTTGACCGTTTATTCTTTGATTGCAAGGACGCAATCCTCTTAAGGGGGTAGATTGTAAGCCCCTGATTGTTCAAGAATTTTTATTTGTAATTTTTCTTAATTTTTCTGGATTTTTCTGGGATTTTTCTGTAATTAAAACCTAGGCATTTGGTAATTAAATAATTTTTTTTAGTTGCTGTTAATTAATATTAAAATATTATGGAAATAATATTTTATGGTGTAAAATAAAAAACCAGACATAGGGTAATTTTCCGTAAATTTATTGGACTCCGGAAGCATTTATAAAGCCCTAAAAACTATTTTTAAATAAACCGAATTAAACCCTAAAATAAACCAGTTTTATTTGAAATAAACCAAACCAACCCAGACCCGGTTCACTGAACCAACCCGCAGTGAACCGAACCGAACCCACCCAGCTTAACGGGTCGGGTCGGGTCGGATCCGTGAAACCCCACCCGGACCCGAAACCCAAATCAAACCCTAATCCCAATTCTCCTCGGGATTACTGTAGCAGCCCTACAAAAGTACCTCAGGATCCGTGAAGCCACCGCCGCCTTTCACTCTTTCTAGCTCCGCCGCTCCGCCGCTCCCCGCCCCTGACCTGAACCCTAGCTCAGCCCCCTCTCTCCCTTCCTCGCCGCCCGTATCTGCCCTAGCCGTCGACCCCTCGACGAACACCAGCACCCGACCTCAACCTCCTCCCCTCGACTCCACCGCACAACCGACCTGCTCCGCCCCCAAGCCAAAGCCCTCTACCCTAACCGTCGACCCCTCGCCGAACACCAGCACCCGACCTCAACCTCCTTCCCTCGACTCCACCGCACAGCCGATCAGCTCCGCCACGCTGCCGCCGCCCTAGCCACCCCGATCCGGTCGCCTCTGCCTGAGCAGCCACGACGAGTCTCCGCTGCCCTAGCTCTGACACGCTGACACGGATACAGCAGAACCTAGACTCGAACCACGACACAATGTCCGGACACAGCAACTCGAGACAGGACACGAGAAATTAGTTTTCATAGAGCCCTGTTCAGGTACTCTTTTCTCTCTCCTCGCTGCCCCATTTTTGATTCCGTCAGTTGTGACGCGCAGACTGTGTGTCCCCCTCGATGCCCGTGCAACTCGCTCGGTGCATCGCGTCCTGTGGTGATCGCAAACCCGATCCAAAAACAGGAAAAATAATACGGACGTGTGGGATTTCGCAGAAGTTGATTTGGTCGCACGCGGTCTTCACCAAAATGTGCGCGCCATTGATACGGACGTGTGGGATTTCGCAGAAGTTGATTTGGATGTGCGTGCACACCGGAATCAATGCGTATCCGTCGATAACGCCCTATATCCGCCTATTCTAGAACGCATCGTAACTTTGTGTACACACGTCGAATCGAAACGAAACTTGCGCCATCGGACTCGTAGCAATACGCTGGTCCTGTGACCCAAGTTTGGTTCGATTCTGAGAACATTGACAAAATCGCATATCGTGGGCCCCACAAGCTCCATTTGACGGACGATTTTGTGATCGGCTCATCGGAATCCAATTCTGGAAGTTCTGTTGGGTTTGTATCATCGTTCCTGACTTGTTGACACTAAATTTGATGAATTTGGAGACCTTTAACCCTGACACGCTTTTCGGTACAAAGTGGCCCATATGTGGACCCCGCTTTGACCCGAAAATGTTATTTTTGCCCCTGTGTCCAAATTGGACTCAAGGATAGGCGTTTCTAGCTATTTGATGTTTTCTGAATCTAATGGTGATGTTTATTTCAGCAGCCGGAGTAGTACCTGCAGATCACACTGAGACCAGAGCTACAGTTGGAGCCAGAACCACAAGCAAGAGTACCTTGCCAACATTGCAGTTCTTGTTACTTATTTTCTTGACTTATACATATATATGGTTGTACATGCTTGACCTAGGACCATGTGACTTTACTTAGCGTCCGATTAATAGTCGGGTGCCAACACCGTACGCGGAGTTGGGTAACGTCACATAGACGTGGATACCGAGACCCTATACTTCTCGTACTTGTCTTATCAAGTACATTATAACCCAGAATACTTGACACTATTCATGAGACAGAATATTCCTGAGATATTCATGATGATTCTGTGTAGGATATAGGTTTTATGACATAGACATTATATTCATAGACATTATATTCATATACATTAGATGACTTGCTGCATTAGATATGATCGTGCGTGACATGGACATGAGGCATCGTGGACATGAGACTTATGATTACATGGGGTGGGGAGAGACACACAGGCTACAGGCTGATTTATACATATACTACATAGTACACTACATAGTAAAATACATAGTTATTGCTGCTATCGGCTCCCCGACACAGAGCTTGTAGTGGTCTCAGCCTGAGTACTAGTGATGCTCTCAACTTGCATTTCACCTAGATGGTTACATATTTACCCTGCTTATTTCATTTACTATTTCATTGCATTTATGTTGGCTTGTATTATCTGTACCTTGTTATGTCCCCTGAGGACCTGGATCCGGATTATGTCCCCAGGACTAGCTGACGAGATCTATCCCGAGGTATACGGGACCGGAGCATTAGCATTAGCAGGAGCAGGTGCCTACCTTGGAGCAGAACCAGGATCTGAGGACGAGATTGTACCAGAGGACTTCTCTTGAGTATTGGCTTGAGATACTCATTTATTTCAGTTTTTAGTTATTTTATTTCCAGTCTATTTTATTAATGTACCAGACTTGTTCTCGGATTGTTCTCCGAGACACTTTTATTCAGACTTGTTAGTTTATATTTATTTGTATTTATTCTGGCATTTGATCTGTGATTATCTATTGTGGATGATATTAGAATAGACTGTGACTTGTATCATTGGACCTATTAATTGTTGTACTACAGCTTAAGTATGCCCCGATGGATCCATTAAATTGGGTTTGTCTATCGGTGTATACTGCTGGCCATTATCACGCGTCCGGTCCCACGGTATTTTGGGACTTGGGCGTGACAAAAAATAATCCTATTTTCTAGAATTGGGTAGTGACAAGGGTTGAGCTTACTTCCCAGATAATGGCATCCAGAAGAGTAGATCGGAAGAGGCCTAATAAATAGAATAGTGAGGGAGGACTAGTACCGCGAACGTCAGCCCCATGCCCTGGTATTCGCATCTATGACATGACACGGAGGAGGCCAGTGACCTCGACAGTGATGGCACCAACTCGGCAACAGCAGCAGAGGCAGTAAAAGCAGCAGCAATAATGATGATGAGCGCCGACATGTTGTACCTACTGTGGCAAGAGAGGTCATACATGGGATATTTGTCGGGCAGCTAACATATTATGCTTGAGATATAGGAGCCCTGATCACAAGGTTGCCATGTGCCCATTGATGCAGAGGCCAGGAGGGCCAGTAAAATAATTTTCTACATTGCCAGCTCCGAGGACAGTACAGCAAGAAGGACCAGCAGTACCAGTACGGCCTTTAGCTCAGCGTCCGTTTCCGACGCAGGCCCAACTTTATAGGCAAAAATTATAAAATTATCAGGGATCACAACCATGACAGCAAGGAAGACATCAGCAGGGAGCTCAACAAGGCTAAGGGCAGGCACTCACCTTGTCTTTGGAGGAAGCTATGGCGTCGGGCAACGTAGTGGCAGGTAACATTTCTGTTACAACCTTTTCTCCCATAGCATTAATTGATTCTAGAGCTTCGTACTCATTTATATCTGCACAATATGCGACACATATTGGATTAAAGTTTGAGATATTGCCAGAGAGGCTGAATATACTCACTGGCAATGGGATCGTAGAAGTTTGTAGGGTGTGCCTAGCATGTCTAGTCGTAGTTGTTTGTGGTATTAAACGAAAGAATGAAAGTGTATTTCAATGACAGAGTTTATACGAGACCCGTGCCATTTGGTTTACAAATAAACTTGTACAATTCGATCCTATACGAGGATGCGGGAGTACAATTTATTTAATCTAGGTATAAATTGCTATAGGTGTTTGATCTTTAGTCGGTCACTTTAGCCCTTGGACTACACGATGTTGAAGAAGTGCCGTGGAAGACGGGTAGCGGCTTCGAAGGCTGCGAAGGAGGGTGGATGCACGGTGCCAGAGCCGTCGACCCCTACTCTTTGCCTGAGCTCCGGACTCTTCTCTCCTTCTCCTTCTCCTTCTCTCTCTCTCTCTTTTTCTTTTACCAATTCTCTGACCTGGTTCCCTATTGATAGGGGTCTCTATTTATAGAGTTTTGGTGACAGTGACCACTCCGTCGGTGTAACAACCGAGGAGTGGACAGTACAGCACCCTTTTATACAACGGTTAAAATAACCAATGCCTGCGTATAAATGACCTTTTGAGTGAGCATGTGACACGTGTCCAACTAAGGGGACAAAACGCGTATATCTGCTACGAAGATCACGGCATAGAAGCCACGTTGGTAGGTATCCCTTGTGTAGAAGAGGTTGGCGTAGAAGCCAAATGACTGTCACCCCTGGCGTAGAAGCCAAAATAGGCATAGAAGCCGAACAGGCGTAGAAGCCGAATGGGCATAGAAGCCGAACAAGCATAGAAGCCGAACAGGCATAGAAGCCGAATAGTCGTAGAGACTGAGTGGGCGTTTGAAGCCGAACGAGCACAGATCCTGGATGGGCGTAGAAGCCGCTGCGTACCGTGCCAGAGTGTTGATGTGGACGTCTTCGCCGGAATGATGGCTTTCGAAGGTGTAATCAAATCTCTTATAGAGATTTGCCACCATCCTGTGCATTAAATGCGGAGACGTGTTTTGAAGGTCTGCAACCCTTCTGTGCATCCGTCGCAGAGACGTGTCTTGAGGGAAACTGTCACCGCTCTGTGCAATTTGACGTAGAGACGTGCCTCGGGCCCTGTACGAAGTGTAGCTTTTGACGTGGCAGACGGTTTGTCTACTGCGGAGCGTAAAACAGCTCATGTTTGCCTGTGTAAAACAAGACGGCGTATTCTCTTGTACGCGAAAGAGCGGTTTACGCTGGGGGGACTTTGGTAACCGACGGTTTTGGTGATATTTTAACCAAATCCTCTGCATTAAATGCCGAGATCCGCCATCATACTGTGGGCGCGTCCCGAGGGGTCTGCCATCGTTTCCAGCCGTCGTCTGGGTAGCCGTGCAGCACTTTTTGTCAAGAGTCAGAGGTCAGGTTCACTGCGTGACTTGACAGGTTTATTTCAGGGAAAAACGAAGCGTTCCTCGTACGCATTAACGCTGCTTTGAGAGCGGCTGAGTTTTACGCCATGGAGGCAATGAAGAACTCTGTCTTACGCTGGACCGGCCTGGACGTACTGCACTTACGCGGATGGTCCTTTGAGCTTACACTTCATGCTATGTTTTAGCAGAAAAGCTCTGTTGCACGCTTGATGGCTCTGAAGGCCTCTGTTTACGCTGCTCTGCATCAAGAGGCTGCGTAGATCCTTCCAGCGTATTTTTTATGCTTCTACAAGACCCCCTTCAAAGCTTTTAAATTCCTCAGAATTTGAAACGCTTTGAATGAAGCATGAACGGCCCCTCGTAACTCAAAACGTTTCTGAATGGAGCGCTAAAACGGTCGATACAGACTTTATGGCAGATTTATTGGGGACCGCTGTTATCTTTTTTGCCTAAAAAAAGGCTGGGGGTGAACCTGTTCTCACCATATTCCTATCACTATGCAGAGATGATCGTCGGAGTTCGTCGGGTCGACCTGAGGAAGAAGGAGATCATGTTCTTCCAGCATGTAGGGAGCCAAAAAAGATGGCGTCTTCGAGCAAATATCCACTGCAACGATGGATCATGGAAGGATATCTTAGCCTCCCTTGCTCGGGATAATCAGCAACTTTATGTGGTGGTTTCTTCAGAAAGGATGAAGAAACGTATTTCACCACGCTGTTTGCAAGCGGCGCCCTCTCCAGTTACTTCTGGTGGCGAGAGGCAGACAGACCGGCTAGAGTGGCGGTGGTCTGTAGGAAAGCAGAATTATCCTGCTTTCCTTCTCTTGGAGGATGGGTCATCTGCCCAGTTTTGTATCCTCCTGCCACTGATCATCTTCTTGGAAGAAGAGGAAGACCATTACCAGCGCGAGACCCTGTCAGAGCGGCTTCTCGGTGTGATCTTCGGACGATGATGGGAAAACCCTCCTGTCGACGGAGTTTCCCTCAGTTGTAATCATGAAAATGAAAAGAAAACCCTTGTAGATTAGATTTCCCTCATATATAATCATGACTTTGATCTTTTAATAAAATCGTCTTGCTTCTTCATATAATCATCTTGCCATATGTTGCTGTGAAGTCTGAATATGTGTGGCTTCAACACGTCTGAATCTTTACGCCGACTCTGTAGAAAGAGTGCTAGGTCCTGTCCTTTATGCATAGCGAATAATCCATAGAACGCTGTAGAGCATTTTGAACATTTTGAACTGTCCTGTTGCTGAGGAACCGCGTAGAGCTCTGAACTTCTGATAAACAGAATTTTTGTTCAGACTTCGTCTTCAAGAATGACTTCCCGAAAAAATCCCTTAGAACGGGGTCGAGAAATGGCTGTCTAACTGAGTTGCCATCTTTTGATAGACGAGATATTCAGACTGGAGTCTGGATGAACCTCCAATTTTGGACCCGAGAAGAGTAATTTCTCAATGTTTGAACTCTGTATGCTTCGGGTACTTGGGATGCTTTTGGGTCAAGAACGAGTATCTTCTGTGTGAATACTTTACAATTGAGCACTTTGGGGACTGTTTCGAATATGCGAAAAGCCGTGGAGCACAAAATCATCAGTCTGTAACCTCTGGGCGTAAAACACCATCGAGCGCGGAATCGTAGACTTGTGGTTCCTGAGCGTGAAGTCGTAGGTTTGTTGCCTCTCGAGCATAAAAGCTACCGAGCACAATGGCATCCGGGCATAAAACCATAGACTTATAGCTGTCGAACGTAAAGCTGTAGATTCGTAGCCGTCGAGCGTAGAAAGCTCCTTTAGCATAGGACTGGAGATCTGTAGCTTGTGAGCGTAGAACACCATCGAGCGTGAAATCGTAGACTTGTGGTTTCTGAGCGTGAAGTCGTAGGTTTGTTGCCTCTCGAGCATAAAAGCTACCGAGCACAAAGGCATCCGGGCATAAAACCATAGACTTATAGCTGTCGAACGTAAAGCTGTAGATTCGTAGTCGTCGAGCGTAGAAAGCTCCTTTAGCATAGAACTGTTTGATTTGTAGCTCCTGAAAAGAAAGTTTCTTCGAGCGTGAAGTTTGCGGATCTGTTGCCTCTGAGCGTAAACTGAGCGCCACCGAGCGTGAGATCGACGATTTGTTATCTGCTGAGCGTAAAGTCGTAGGTTTGTGGCCTCTCGAGCATAAAAGCTACCGAGCACAAAGGCATCCGGGCGTAAAACCATAGACTTCTAGCTTGCGAGCGTAAAAAACCATAGATCCGTTGCTGTCGAGCGTAGAAAGCTCTTTTAGCGTAGAACCCGCTGAACCGTTTTGCACGAAAAACCTCTCGAATTTGCTGAATGTCCGTCTTCCAAGGGTAGTGGGCTGACGTAGCATCCAATCATAACCAATCTGCGAGATTTGGTTAGGGTCTCGAGGAGTTCGTCCGAGGATTCGAGGAGTCGACCCGGACTATATATACCCCAAGTTTTTTTGAGAGAAAAACTTTTTATCTGTCTTCTGCGAAAGAGAGCTTTCGACTGTTTGAGTTTTTCTTCGTTCCTTCTCCGAGCACTTCGAGTCTTTCAGAAATGGCGCCGAAACAAACCCCCTCCGCTAAGGAAAAGAGCATAGGTTTCTTCCTCTCATTCTTCTGCCCCAGCGAGGGAGTCTCTGGTCGGGCAAGGCGGGCTTCCCTCCAAGCAAAGTATCCTGCTGACGATTAGTGCACCCGGCCTTAGAGGTAGAGCCTTTGGGGTGACAAAAAAAATGACAAAAAATCCTTCGCACACGTTGAACGTGACCGCGCTAGGTCGTCTTCTGTGCTGATAGCCTCTTTGGAGGAAGATGATGCACGGAGGCGTTTTCATCTTTTACGCCCACATTTCTAATGTGTCAGCGTAAAGACTCCATATTTTCGTAGCCCTAAGCGTAAAAGCTCTGGCTACCGAAAGTTGGCGTATATCATAAAATTTGAGTTTTACGCTTGTGGAGGGGACTTCCGGCGTAAAATAACCAAATGGTTACGATCCTGCGTAGAGCACAGACTGTCGTTTCCTTGGTCTGTACGTTTATGCAAGATTTGTAATGACATATTTCCCTTGCACTTTTGTAGTTGATCTGGGCGAGTCTCCACTGGCCGAGGTGATGGGCTCCGCTGCTGGGATGCTGCACTCGAACTATCTGGAGGATCTGTCCCACGTGGCATTTCCTATCTCCGGACCACAGTATCCTGAGGGAAGGGGGTTTCTGATATCGGTTCAGGGCGAGCGGACGCTGCTGAGCATGATTAATGGCGAGCCCCTGACATACGTAGACGGGGAGCAGTACATAAAGCCGGCTTTCCTCTTTGGGGACATGATTGACAAACAGTCCCAGACGAGGCCCAAGAGGGAGCCCTGGGTTTTCTCTGCCGAGAATTTGGTTTTGTATTTGCCAACGATGCCGAGGGATTATCCCATCTCGGCCTTCTTCCATGCGACGCATCCCAGGAAGATGTCGTGGATGCTGACTCCTGATCTTCACGGTAAGCCGGGGAAGATATTTCATCTCAAAGGAGCTGACCGGGGGTCGTTTGTCAGTCGCCCTTCCGGCTTTGTGACGTTATTCCGGGGACTGTGCCCGGGTAGTGTCCAGAGTGAAGACAGCTCGGTGATCCAGCCGGTCCAATTGCCGACCTTCTGCAACGACTTCATGGGACGAGGCGGGGTATATCCCAAGGAGAATCCTCGATGTAATGGGTGGATCACCCCAACAAACTCCCGATGGACATGCCTAGTGGGCTGGGCCTTGAAGCACTTCCGGAGAGAGCTGGAGGTCATTGGGCTATATGCCGCTTTGAGTGCGACGAGCGTCGGGTTGCCTCCGAACCCTAACTTGTTCCTGGCGCTGATTGAGCGGTACATTCCGCTCACTGGGACCTTTGCCACTCCACTGGGGGAGTTGGGATTGGCGCTCCATGAGATGGCAGTTGTCTCGGGACTGCCGATGGGGGATAACCCCTATGAAGAGTATGTTCCCACTAATCGGGAGTTGGGGGATTTGGACCCTTGGGTGGCGGAAGTATATCAGGAGCTGATGTGTCAATACTTCGTGTGCACCGCTTTTTATAACGAGCCTTCTGATTTAGCTCATACCACCAAGTGGATGTCCTACCTCTTCTTTCACCGAGCTAGGGCTGCCAAGTTGGAGAAAGCCTTGGGGGGCAAAAATGAGCCCGTGAATTGTTTGGGCGTGCTTAGCGCCCAGGTCGTCGAGGGTCTTATGGAGGAGGCTGCAGCTCCGGATCAGATTCTCGTCGAGGGGGTAGGAAAGTACCCCGAAGGCACTAAGGCCTGTAGTTACTTGAGGCACTGTCGTCGGCCTCTGTCTAAGGAAGCCCAGTTGGCTGGTTTCCTCTCCATATGGCTGCGTCGAGTAGTAGTGCCCGGCACAGCGTCCGCGGACCGTATTCACCAGAACATCCTGTGGCCGGCAGTGCGCCTGGTGTTCGGGGCAAGACTGGGCTTGCTTTCCGCCATGGTGTGCCGTATACAAGCTGGCTTGAGAGCCATAACTGATGGGTTGCTCGTCGACGAAGCTCGGCGTGAGAGTTTTCCCAGGGTGGAGTTACCATACCTATACTTGATGGGATGGTTAATTCTCCATAATCCCCGGGTGATGTCTCCTGGCTCCGGTAGCAGCTCGGGGGGTATATTCTTGCTGAATTACAAGGATTCTTCCTGGAATGTGAACACAGTCTTAGACTGTCGGCTGGTGTTGAACCTCAGCCACGGCTGGAAGATCCCCTGCATTATCCCCTCCGTTCATCGCAATCAATCAGGGGTACGGCTTGAGGATTCAGGTGGAGAGAAGATCGACCTTTCCCCGGAAGCTTTTAACTGGTTGGTCTGTATTAGACCCTCCCATCTGCTGTATAGGAGCGAAGACCATTGTTTCTTCGAGCCCTACTTGCCTAGTCAGTTTGCCCGGCAGTTTGGGTACGATCAGTTGCACGTGGGCAATGCCGTCACCAGCTTTAGGTCCAGGGGCGGACTTATTGATGGAGCCAGAGGGTGGCGGTATTTCCTCATGGGTTGTACGGGGGCAATCTTTATCGTGCCGGTCGTTACAACATCCACGGAGCTCCGTATTCTCCATTCTTACGCCCAGTTCTATGTGGCGATTAATACCTTCCATCGTGATTTTGACACGCGTGGAAGCTTCAGGGTGCCTTCCCCCAAGCCTGGGGGCAGAGTTGACATCCCCTCGGTTTCTTCGGACGAGGGCGAGGAGTCTGGTACTCCGGATGAGCCTCTGGTGTCGGTGCCGAGGTGCGAAGTGCCTCTGCCTGCAGGGGCTTTTGGTAGTCTCTTCTGGGAAGCGACGGGCTTCTGCTCCGAAGGAAGTTTCTCTTCGTAAGAGGAGGAAGGAGGCGGTTGCTCGTCCTCTCCATATTCTTGGTGTTTTGGCTCCCGGGAATGAGCATGCCTTTCCCCATATCAGGGATGATTCTCTGGCTGAAGGTTCCTCGCCTTTTAGAGAGGGACCTTCTACAGTTCCGGCCGGCGGTGCCGGAGAATCCTCGCTAGAGGTCGCTGTCGTGGCTGCTGATCAAGGTAGCGGAGCGAGGTTGTCTGTGTGGCCGAGGCAGATGGGAGAATCTTTCCCGAGGTCAGCAGCGGGAAAAACTCCCGTCGTGTCAGCGAGCACGTCTGGCGAGATTCCAGCTGATGAACCTCGACCGCGTCTCGGTGGAGGCTTGACGGAACTCTTGGTGATGTCGGTCGGCCCACCTCCTTCTCCAGGTATGACGGTTCGCATTGCATCATTAAGGCGTGGTTTAGCTACCTCGGGTGCGGATGCGTCGTATATGCCGTTGACTCCGGGTAAATATCGTCTTTATGTCTCCTTTTAGAAAGATTATCATCATACTGATGTTAACTTTCTTGTCCTCTTTTCAGGGGATAGCGCCCACGGGGAGTATAGCGTTAAAGCGCATTCTGGCTCCGCTCGGGCTCCTGACGATGATACGGAGGCGTTCGACTTCGATGAGGAAGTGGCTTTGGGGGCCAGTACGCCTGGAGTAGTTTCGTCACCTCAAGAGGAGAGTGAATCCGTCGTCGTGACCTTGCCTCTGGTGAGTGTGGCGATGACTTCGATCGCCGTTGTCGCACCTTCTTCGGTCGTGCCATGCGTCGATGCGACGCCTATGGCCACCTCGTCTACAATTATCCCTGGAGAGGGACTTGCTGATATTACGGCCGCTCCCGGCGCCCAGTCGGATCTAGTTGCGTTGACCGAGCAACATACCAGCCTCTTCTACACCGGTTTGAGAACGATGATATCAATGGTGTTAGTGAAGAGTCTAGATTTCGAGCGCCGGAAGAAGACTTCTCTTGCTTCGATCGGGGTCATCAGGGAGCTCGGCGATTCTGGGGTAGCCGACGCCCTGGAGGCGGTGATTAATGGGTTAGAGCAACCCATTACTGAATACTCGCAGCTGACTCGGGGCAGCCTCGATGCTTATGTCCAGGCTCGGTTCGACCTCATGACTGTGCGGCTTGCTACAAAGCTGGAAGGCCTAGACAACTCCATCCAGAAGCATAAGCTGGAGATGGATAGGAGAAAAGCTGTCGTTGAAGAGGCTCTTGCTGTTGAGACGCAGTGTCGATCCGAGCATGAAGGGAATGCGGCGAGGGTCTCCAAGCTGAAGGAAAAACTCGCTCGGGCAGAGAAGTGGGCTTCTCAGTCGCTGGCGGGTCTAGATGTAGCAGCTAGTCGTCTGAGCGCAGTGCGACAGGATTTGGACCGTACAGAAGCTGCTCGTACGGGCTGCCTTCGGGCGAAGGCCGATCTGACACTTACGAACACTCCCGAGGCACGGCTGGAGCAGGCTCGCGTCGACGCCTTGGCTCTTAGGAATGAGAGGATAGCTGCATTGGAGCGGCTGATTCGCCATCTGACTACTCCGCATTTATGATGTATCCTTTCCCTTTTTGCTTGCCTAGATGTAATTCTGCCTCCCTTTTGGGAATAAATAAAGGTGACTCCTTTCTGACTTTTGTGGACCCGTCATTTCGGAATATAAATGACAGTTTTTAGGCGAGAGTAATATCAGAGGTAGTATGGACATGATAAACTCTCGATAACCTTTTAGCGGGACATCTATTCAGAGGCCTTACGGACATGATAGAGTGTAACCCAACTAATTACGTTCTGGAAGTTGTTTTGTCAGAATCGAGATCCTTGCTATATTCCGCTCGAGCGGGGGAGATTAAGCATAGTACCTCTTCAGGAATTTACCGTTGATAGGAGCTATTAACAGGTCTCCGTTAGGCTGGGCTAACCTGTAAGCGCCATTCGAGAACGTTGTCTCGATCACATTAGGGCCTTCCCACTTGGGCTGGAATTTGTCTTTACTTCTGTGAGTAAGAATTATCGGCCTTCTTATGGCTAGAACTAGCTCGCCGACTTTGAACACCCTTTCCTTCACTTTATGATTGAAAGCTCTGGAAATGTGTGTTTGGTAGAGCGCGATGCGCTGTTGAGCTTGGAGGCATTTCTCGTCTAATCCTTCCAGCTCTTGGAGCCTTAACAGGTCATTCTTTTCTTGAGTCAGCTCATTAGTTATGGCTATCCTGAGCGACGGGATCTGGATTTCAATGGGGAGAACTGCTTCGCTCCCGTAGACCAACGAGAACGGGGTGCAGCCTGTCGGCGTCCGTACCGCTGTGCGGTATGCTCAGAGACATTCGTCCAGCTTCTCGTTCCAGTCTCTTTTGTTTGAAGAGACGAATTTCTTCAAGAGTTTGATAATGGTTTTGTTGAAAGCTTCCGCCAAACCATTAGCAGCTGGGTAGTATGCCGTAGAGGCAATATTGCGTATTCGATTTTTATCGCAAAACCGATGAAACGCTTGGCTGATGAACTGAGGCCCATTGTCGTGAATTATCCTCCGGGGTACCCCAAAGCGATAAATGACGTGATGCTTGATGAAGCTGATCACATTAGATGCCTTTATCTCAGCGAGAGGGATTGCCTCTGCCCATTTGGAGAAGTAATCCGTGATGGCCAGTATGAACTGGTGACCCCTGGAAGAAGACGGGTGAATAGGGCCGATGATATCCATACCCCATGCTTCGAAAGGCCAGGATGTGACCGTGGGATGTAGATGTTCGGACAGTTGATGTATGAAGTCTGCATGAACCTGACAGGCTCTGCAATGTCTTGCATACCGTATTGCATCTGCGATCATAGTAGGCCAGTAATAGCCCATTCTTCTGATACGATCCTGTAGCTTAGGACAGGGTTGATGCGCTCCGCACACGCCGTCGTGAGCTTTACGGATAATCTGTTGTGCTTCGTCGCTAGAGAGGCACCTCAATAGTAATCCGTCGTTGGTCCAGCGATATAGGCTTTGTGAAGATGCATCGAAGTAGAAGCGTAGTGATCGTCTCTTGACGGATACTGCTTCTTTGGGGTCCTCCGGCAAGATTCCGTATGCCACAAAATCTATGAAGGGACTTGTCCAATCTCTCGTAGGAGGATCAGTGTTGACAGCGTAGCTGCGTTCTATGTGACAGCTGTTCTTCACACAGAACAAGTCTCTGTTAAGAAGGATTACCGAATCCTGCCTTCTTACTGGAGTAGCTAAATCTGCCGCTAGACTGGCTAGGGCATCAGCTTCCAGATTCTGAGATCGAGGTACATGCTCAAGGAAGAACTCCTTGAATGTCATGGCTATCTCGACCGTCGCTTGGTGATAGGGGATGAGGTCTGGATTCTGGACTTCATATATTCCCCTGACTTGATTGACGATAAGCAGAGAATCACCGAAAGCTTCCAGGGACTCTACCCCCAGCTCTTTAGCAACTTGGCGCCCTATTAGTAGAGCGTTGTACTCCGCCACATTGTTGGAGCAGGGCTCGCTAAGAGAATATGCTCGGTAGATGACGAGCTGATCAGGGGCGACCAGGACGACTCCCACTCCCGAAACGATGTTTCCCTTAGGACCGGTTCTGGAGGCGCCGTCGAAGAACAGTTGCCATGCGTCATCTTTCATTGCGGAATTACATTCTGCAACTTCGTCGGGAATGTCTTCGTATAATTTGGAGGTCTCCGGGATCGGGTGAGCAGCTAGGAAGTCGGCCAGCGCTTGGCCTTTGATGGACTTCTGCGGTACGTATACCATGTCATATGGTGTTAACAGCGTCGGGAATGTCTCCGTTGTCGTTGAGGTAGGCCTTCCCTGAACGGGTTGCGGCAAATACTTCGTCTTCGTCCGATGCAGAAGAAGTTGCGACCATGTGGCATGGTCTGTATTTGGGGCTCTTCTTGGTCTCTTCCTCGAGCTCTGACACCAAATATGGATGAACCCACATGATTTCGCCCTGCCGGGTGGTCAGGGGTACTAGGTCTTGATTTTGATCTCTAGAGGGAGGGAGATTGACGGTGTCCATCGTAGCTCGGGAAATGGGCGTGACACCGTTCATGACCTCTTGGGAAGGCAGATCGCCGAATCGTAGAGAGATCATGTTGGCCGTGACCGTCTTCTCGGTGTTGTGCAGAGTGATGGACTTGGCATCGATCAACCCCTGGATCCTCCTCTTCAGTATGTAACACGCCTTTGTTGGGTGGTGTACGTATCTGTGGAAGATGCAGTATTTGGGGTCGTCAGTACTGCCGGCTTCTTGGGGCCGCCTTAGCTCTGGAAGGGTAATCTTGCCGCTTTTGACGAGACATTCGAATATACTAGGGATATCGTCGTCATCGAAAGAGTAGACTTCGACGGGCCTGGAAGTCCCGGGCTTCGTCTGCGTGGTCGCCGCCGTCTTTTGTCTAGACGTATTGACTGTCAGAGCTTCTTTTCCCTTGGAGCTGCGAGGATGGTCGCTGCTGGGAGATGACCTTTTGCCTCTATCGGAGGCGGAGATCATGATGCCATTGTCGCGCGCCTTGCGACTGTTGTCTTCGGCGGCCACTGCCGAGATGATGAACGAAGGCCACTCATGGAACTGATATGGTCCTGTAAATACCGAGACTATAGGAAGGAGGTTTTTCCTGCAAATGTCTACTAACGCCGAGTTCGGAACTCCTGGAGGCATTTGTAAGGTGGCCTTACGAAAACGTTCGACGAAGGTACGAACGTCCTCCTTTTCCCTTTATTTGACTTCGATGAGAGAGGACATAGACATGTCCATCCCACCCTCATAGAATCGCGTGAAGAATAAAGCTTTGAAGTCTTCGAAGGAAGTAATGCAGTTGTCCGCCAAGCTACGGTACCACTGATAGGCTACTCCTGAGAGGCAGCCTTTGAACACCCGAGTGAGGAGGGCGTCGTTCCCTTGTAGCAACACCATCATTATAATAAAATAGTTCATGTATTGACTGGGCGATGTTTTTCCTTCGAACAGAGCCATATTCTGGGGCTTGTACTTCGGAGAAAAAGGGACTTCTTCCCAGATAGCTGGGTAGGGTTGGTTGATTCCCAGTTTCTTGAGCTGATCTTTGTGCTTCAAGGCGTCGAACTGGGCTTTCAATTCTCGTACTGCCTGTATCGGATTTTTGGTCGGAAGCGGGGCTACGGAGTGGTGCGGAGTTGGTTGTATCATAACTCCAGCGGGAGGTAAGGCATTCCCTGAGTGAGGAAGCGGAGGAACTGCTGACTCTTGATCTAGCGCAGGCTCTTGCCCGGGTTGGATGGTGGTAAGTCCACCCCCACATTTATCTGAGTTGGAGGGACCGATGCTTAAGCCACGGCAGTGGCGTGCTGAGCTAGCATCATCCGGTGTATGTTCTCCATCGTGGATTGCATTTGTCCCAGAGATGTTTCCAGTATAGTGATGCGTTGTTCCGCATTTCCTGACGGCGAAGCTTCCTCGAGTTCGTCTTCAATGGCGTAGACTCCCATTTCCCTGGGCATCCTCGAAGGACAAGTATAGGTCGCTGCAGAAGTCGACTCTATACTCTCAGCATCTGATCTGGGAGATTGGCGACCCCCAGTGTCAGAATCAGATGAGTACGAAGCCGGTTGCTGTGACCTTGCACGGGTGTTTTGGAACACCCCAGCTTCAGTGTTCCTGAGGAGGTCTTCGAATCTTCTTCGGCTCGGAGGCCCTGCGGGATGACGTCTTGAGCTCGGCCCTCCCCTAGGTATGTGAGAAGCCATGTTCAATCACGCATACGCGGGCTCTTCTTCCGGGAAAGACTGAGAGTAGCTCAATCGGTCGAAAACTGGCCGTTTTGCCTTAGAACAGCAACAGCCAATCACAATTTTATGACTATTACAACATTGCTCGCTAGGGGACGTAATAGACATGTTGGAAGGTCCCCTCTCCTTACTCTTCTGGATTAAGTATTTGCGCAGGTCGGGGGGAGCAGCAACTTGAGCTTGTTTTACGTCGTTGGACTTTGCCCGGCGTAAATTGGAGATTCTCTCAGAGTGGCGTAAGGCTGAAGAGGTCCTCAGCTGGCCGTCGGCTTCCCGCGTAATCCGGAGAGTAGGCAGATTGCTTCTTCGCTGGCGTAACGGCCGAGGAGTCGAGTGTTCCGCTGCCTGCTTCCTTTCGCAGAAATTACGGCGTTCACCTGGTTCCTCGTAGAGGTCAGATGTTGTCTGTCCTGGCGCTGAGGCATCACCAGAAGTTTGGTCTATACCGCGCGTAGCGGGAGACTGGTTCCTATGCGTAGAATACAGCGGATACTTCTGGGTTAGCGCTGAGGCTTTGCCCGAAGTTTTGTCTGTACCGCGCGTAGCGGGAGACTGATTTTTGCGCGTAAAGCGCAGTGGATACTCCTGGGTTAGCGCTGAGGCTTTGCCTGAAGTTTTGTCTGTACCGAGCGTAGCGGAAGACTGATTTCTGCGCGTAAAGCATAGTGGATACTCCTGGGTTAGCGCTGAGGCTTTGCCCAAAGTTTTGTCTGTACCGCGCGGAGCGGGAGACTGAATTTTACGTGCGGGGCACGGAGGGAGCGATGCTACCACCTCATTGGTCGGAGAGATCGGAGAGATCGGAGAGTCCACAGGAAGGGCGGAGGATGTCTTGGGCATCCATACTTTGTGCAGCTTCCTGTTGTCTCGGACGGAGAGAGAGTGAGAGCTACCCCCAGTCCGAAGCATGTCTTCGTAGGCAGACTGGTCGAATTGGACGACCAGTGTCTTCTTTACGGAGCCCACGGATACCGCATCGTGTTGAGCAATTACTTCCTCGTCAGAAGAGAAAGACATCCCCAGCAGAGTCGCCATCTTGTTTGTGGTATTAAACAAAAGAATAAAAGTGTATTTCAATGACAGGGTTTATACGAGACCCGTGCCCTTTGGTTTACAAACAAACTTGTATAATTCGATCCTATACGAGGATGCGGGAGTATAATTTATTTAATCTGTGTATAAATTGCTATAGGTGTCTGATCTGCAGTCGATCAGTTTAGCCCTTGGACTACACGATGTTGAAGAAGTGCCGTGGAAGACGGGTAGCGGCTTCGAAGGCTGCGAAGGAGGGTGGATGCACGGTGCCAGAGCCGTCGACCCCTACTCTTTGCCTGAGCTCCGGACTCTTCTCTCCTTCTCCTTCTCTCTCTCTCTCTTTTTCTTTTACCAATTCTCCGACCTGGTTCGATCTTCCAAATTGTCGACCTTGTTCCCCATTGATAGGGGTCTCTATTTATAGAGTTTTGGTGACAGTGACCACTCCATCGGTGTAACAACCGAGGAGTGGACAGTACAGCACCCTTTTACACAA
This sequence comes from Iris macrosiphon, assembly GCA_036927795.1. NCBI lineage: Eukaryota > Viridiplantae > Streptophyta > Magnoliopsida > Asparagales > Iridaceae > Iris > Iris macrosiphon. The sequence goes on from JAYESA010000010.1 coordinate 84,875,138, forward strand.
CGGTTAAAATAACCAATGCCTGCGCATAAATGACCTTTTGAGTGAGCATGTGATACGTGTCCAACTAAGGAGACAAAACGCGTATATCTGCTACGAAGATCACGGCGTAGAAGCCACGTAGGTAGGTATCCCTTGTGTAGAAGAGGTTGGCATAGAAGCCAAATGACTGTCACCCCTGCGTAGAAGCCAAAATAGGCATAGAAGCCGAACAGGCGTAGAAGCCAAATGGACATAGAAGCCGAACAGGCATAGAAGCCGAACAGGCATAGAAGCCGAATGATCGTAGAGACTGAGTGGGCGTTTGAAGCCGAACGAGCACAGATCCTGGATGGGCGTAGAAGCCGCTGCGTACCGTGCCAGAGTGTTGATGTGGACGTCTTCGCCGGAATTACGGCTTTCGAAGGTGTAATCAAATCTCTTACAGAGATTTGCCACCATCCTATGCATTAAATACGGAGACATGTTTTGAAGGTCTGCAGCCCTTCTGTGCATCCGTCGCAGAGACATGTCTTGAGGGAAACTGTCACCGCTCTGTGCAATTTGACGTAGAGACGTGCCTCGGGCCCTGTACGAAGTGTAGCTTTTGACGTGGCAGGCGGTTTGTCTACTGCGGAGCGTAAAACAGCTCATGTTTGCCTGTGTAAAATAAGGCGGCGTATTCCCTTGTACGCGAAAGAGCGGTTTACGCTGGGGGGACTTTGGTAACCGACGGTTTTGGTGATATTTTAACCAAATCCTCTGCATTAAATGCCGAGATCCACCATCATACTGTGGGCGCATCCCGAGGGGTCTGCCATCGTTTCCAGCCGTCGTCTGGGTAGCCGTGCAGCACTTTTTGTCAGGAGTCAGAGGTCAGGTTCACTGCGTGACTTGACAGGTTCATTTCGGGGAAAACGAAGCGTTCCTCGTACGCATTAACGCTGCTTTGAGAGAGGCTGAGTTTTACGCCATGGAGGCGATGAAGAACTTTGTCTTACGCTGGAGCGGCCTGGACGTACTGCACTTACGCGGATGGTCCTTTGAGCTTACACTTCATGCTGTGTTTTAGCAGAAAAGTTCTGTTACACGCTTGATGGCTCTGAAGGCCTCTATTTACGCTGCTCTGTATCAAGAGGCTGCGTAGATCCTCCCAGCATATTTTTCATGCTTCTACAGTAGTATGTGGACAATTATTACCTGCAAAGTTGATCAAGTTTCCTATGGATAACTTTGATGTTATCTTAGGCATGTACTGATTGAGTGACAGTCATACAATGATAAACTATCGTGAGGGTAGAGTGTTATTTAGAATTCCCAGTCTAGAAGAGTTTGTCCTTAGCAGAATAGCAAGAGACCAACATAAGGGAGGAGTTACAATAGTAGCAAAGGAAGAAGATCAGCTGCCCAAGATTGTTAAAGAGTTCATGGACATCTTTTCCAACGATCTTCCCAGATTACCCCTAGTTAAAGTAGTAAAGTTCTGTATAGAGTTGATGCCAGGAGCAGAACCAGTATCCCAAAAGGTGTACCCAATGCCACCATCAGAGCTTCATCAGTTATATCGACACATGGAAGAACTGAAGGCGGAGAAGTTTATTCGGACCAGTGCATCACCGTGGGGACACCAGCGGTATTGGTGAAGAAGAAGGATGGATCGACGCGGTTGTGGATGGATTACAGGCGGTTGAATGCAGTGATAATGAAGAATAAGTACCCATTACCATGGATTGATGATTTGTTTGACCTATTAAGTTGAGAAAGAGTCTTCTCCAAGATAGATTTACAATCAGGATATCATCAGGTGCGAGTTCAGGAGCATGATATACCGAAGACAACATTTAGTTTACGATATGGGCATTACGAATTCTTAGTTATGCCATTCGGACTGACTAATGCTCCAGCGGTATTCATATATTTCATGAACCGTATTTTTATGCCTTATATCAATTTTTGGTAGTATTTATCGATGACATCTTGGTATATTTTTGTAATAAGGAGGAGCATGAAGAATATCTCAGGATAGTACTACAAACTTTGCGAGAGCACTAGTTGTATGGGAAGCTTAGTAAGTGTAAGTTTTGGCTGGGGCACATATCCTTTTTTGGATACATTATTTCTGGAGCAGGAGTGTCAGTTGATCCCAAGAAGGTAGATGTAGTAGAGAACTGGCCAGTTTCGAAGACAGTAGCAGAAGTACGTAGTTTCTTGGGCTTGGTAGAATACTACAGGAGATTTGTGTCAGATTTTGCTAAAATTTTGGCACCATTGACTCGGTTGACGTACAAAGAAGTTAAATTATGTGGTCAGCGAAATATCAGATAGCCTTTGAAGAGTTAAAGAAGAAGTTAATCTCTGCACCAATCCTTACTGTTCCAGAAGGCTCCGGAGGATTCACAGTATACTGTGATGCATCTGGCAAAGGACTTGTATGTGTTTTGATGCATCAAGGGAGAGTGATAGCATATGCTTCTCGGCAGCTCAAAGATCACGAGAAGAACTATCTAACTTATGATTTGGAGCTAGCAGCAGTAGTATTTGCACTTAAGCTATGGAGGCACTACTTATATGGCGATCGAGTAAAAATATTCACGGATCATAAGAGTTTGAAGTATGTGTTCACGAAGAAGGACCTGAATATGAGACAGAGAAGGTGGCTAGAGTTATTGAAAGATTATGACGTGGTCAGTACCATCCAGGAAAGGCTAATGTAGTAGCTGATGCACTTAGCATAAGAGGTGGCAAATTTATGTTGACTACTCAGAAGTAAATTCTAGAAAACTTACGAAAGATGGGTATCGAGATAGTACTTCTACAGAGTACAGAAGTTCAAGCTAGCCTACAAATTCAGTCAACTTTGGTAGATAGAATAAATCTAGCTCAAGCAGAGAACCCCAAGATTCAAAAGCTACGAGAAGAATGTGAGTCAGGTCTTCGGAATGAGTTGACAATACATACGGATGGAACACTAAGGTTTAAAAATTGTCTATGCATACCAAGCGGGGATATTCGAGAAGAATTTATGACTGAAGCACATACTTCATAGTATCCATTCATCCAGTAGACACAAAGATGTACCAAGATATCAAGCAATACTTTTGGTGGAACGGAATGAAGAGGGAGATAGCACGCTTAGTATCGCGATGTCTAATATGTCAGCAAGTGAAGGCAGAATAACAGAGACTGGCAGGATTAGTGCATCCGCTTCCTATTCTAGAGTGGAAGTGGGAACACATCATGATAGACTTTGTGAATGGTTAACCTAGATCACCGACTGGTCTATATGTAGTTTGGGTAATAGTAGATCGTCTCACAAAATTAGCTCACTTTCTTCCTTTTCGAGTAGGACAGTCTACAGAATAATTGGCTAAAATATATATACGACAGATAGTGAGACAATACGATATCCCAGTAAGTATCGTGTCAGATCGAGATACTTGATTCACTTCACATTTATAGAAAAGTTTGCATCAGAGTTTGGGCACCAAGTTAAGATTCAGCATAACTTATCAACCCCAGACAGACGGACAATCAGAGAGAACAATCCAGACCTTAGAAGATATTCTACGAGCCTGTACCTTAGATCTTGGTGGATCATAAGAGAATCACCTTTACTTGGTAGAATTTTGTATAACAATAGTTATTAGACCAGTATTCAGATGGCAACTTTAGAAGCACTATACAGCAGGAAGTGTAGATCACCTTTGGCTTGTGATGACATCGGTGAGAGAAAGATGTTAGGCCCAGAAATGATCACGCAGATAGTAAAAGTTGACAAGCATATCAGAGAGCGACTTCGGGTTGCACAGGATCGACATAGGCATTGGGCAGATCAGCATCATAGACCTTTAGAGTTTCGTGTCGACGATAATGTGTTTTTGTGGATTTTGTATACCCGAGGAGTAATTATATTCGGGGTTCACTGGAAGCTTAGTCCGTGATATGTAGGTCCGTTCAATATTCTCGATTGGATAGGCGATGTTGCTTATCGTGTTGCCCTTTTGCCTTCGTTACGTGAGGTACACGATATATTTTATGTGTCTTAGTTGCGTATGTATGTTCCGGATCTGAGTTATATCCTTGATCACTCTGAACTAGTCATTGATACCGACTTATCTTACGAGGAGCAATCCATATCCATATTGGAGCGAAGGGAGAAGGTGCTCAAGAATGGGATTATTTCTCTTGTTCGGGTTACTTGGGGCCATCACTCTCTAGGGGAATCGATATGGGAGCACAATGACGATATTCGATCCCGGTACCCGCATATATTCGATTCAGAAGGTATATTATTTCTTACGCCTTTATATCTCGAATTCAGTGATCAGGTGATCACCTTTATGTTGTGATAATATTGCTTGCATGTGTAGTGGCTAGTAGATTTGTATCGTGCTTGTCCTGCCGTCTCTAGCTATTGCTTGGATTCGAATTCCGAGGACATAATTTTTCTAAGGTGGATAGATATGTCACTCCCTGTTCCCGATATATGTATTTGGAACATTTTTTTATTTTAGCAAGGTTGCATGTGCATGGAGACTAGACCCATTCTTTGGTTTAACCTTGCTCATGGTTTATTTTGTGGGTTGGTTCAAGTCATGAGAACCTTTGGTTCAGCCCTCAACCCTACCATATATAACCTAATATTTCTCTCTCTCTCTCTCTCTCTCTCTCTCTCTCTCTCTCTCTCTCTCTCTTCACTTCTTTATTTCTCACCCTCCCTTTAGTTTTCTCTCCCCATTTCCATAGGCAAGTACACATTGCACAAGAAATGGATAAACCCTCCATATTATTGTTCTATTATGTTTGTTATGTGTTTCTAAGAACTTTTACTTCTTGGAGTTTTCCGTTTTGATGGGTAATTTTGAGTATATCTACATTTCTAAACTTAGGATTTCATAGGTTTCATGAGTTTTTCTTAGTTTTGATCTATTAAACATGTATTTTTGAAAACAAGTTTTTGCTACACAATAGAGACTTTAATTTAGAGCGTTTTGGCCTTTGGTTCACCCAATTTGGACTTAAAATAAGATTTTTATGAAGAAAATAAGATTTTAGTTTTTGGAGCTTTCGCCAGGCTGAACCTGCTGTTGGAGAAGATGAAGTTCGCATGCGGCCAGTAAGCTATGCGGCTGAGAGTGTCATGCGGCCCAAGAGGGTCATGCGACCTAAAATTCTTGCCGCACACTGACAGCATGCGTCCATCTTGTTGGACGCATGACTGCTGATTTATACAAGTGTCATTGAACACCTTGTACTTTCACTCGTTGAGCGAATGAGAAATTCGCTAAGTCCAAAAGACAGCCCATGCGGCACCGACACTTATGTGGCCTGGAGAACATGTAACCACTATTTCCCTTGGACACATAACTCTGAACCGTTGGCACTTATTTCTTTGGTTTTGTCTTCTCTCTGACATACTTTATTGCATCAGTCATATCAGTCTCTTTATGTCACATCACTGACACTTTATTTATTTTCTGTCACTTCACCACTTGTCCCAAGGAGTAGACCTTAACCCTGAGCATGCGACCAAGTAGTTCATGCAGCCTGACTTCATACGCGACCATAATTCATATGCAGCCAGGATTCATATGCGACCCTGACTTCATATGCGGCCTGACTTCATATGCGACCAAGATTTGTCATGCCGCCTGACTTTATATGTGGCCTCGACTTCCCATTAGGCCTAGAGACCCATGCGGCCCTGCTTGTTTAATTAAATATTTTCTTGATTCGTGTGAGCCAATGTATAATTGCTAATTGGACTCGAATACTGTATCCGTGCTGATACCCCTATTGCCTGATAATTATTTATGATTTAATATGTGCCGAGGTATAACAAATTGTGTCACATGTTAAGTGATTATACTTGGGTTGTGCATCGAGAATGCCTCCAAATTTCTGAACGTGTGATATATATATATATATATATATATATATATATATATATATATATATATATATATATATATATATATATATATATATATATATATATATATATTATTTTTTCAGTACAGGCATAATAAGCGAGTCAACTACCAAAGCATGTCTAGGATATTGGTTGATTGAATGTTGTATACACGCTCAGGTGAATCCAGATTTGACTTCCATGGATTCGTATTTAGCGTGCCCGTACTTTGTACGACATCTTAAGCAAAATTCTCATATGACCACGCCTTGATATTTTGAACACAACATAGGGATAATTAGGTAACTAAAAGTGGTAGTAACATCTGGAGGGAACATTATCCCGAGATCATGCCAATGAACCTTTCCATAGAGAATCATTCTAAGTGTCTTGTGGGCTGACCACCACAGATACTATATATCATCTGCCTTAGTGGAGTGCAGTATCTGACTATTATTATGTCGAGCCATTGTTTCACTATAGGAATACTAAAACCGCTAATACCGTATTTTTAGCGCAGTGGTCCTACGGTGGACTGGTTCATCCTGTGTAAACCCCCTGATTTTTCAAAATTTTAAAATATGAATTTTTTACAATTTTCTGGAATTTTCTGAAAATTTTCTGTAATTTACAAACAGGGTTTTAATTATTAAATAATTTTTAATTAATATTAAACAGTATTAAAATATTATGAAAATAATATTTTTGGGTGTAAAATAAAAAACTGGACTTAGGGCAATTTTTCTGGAATTTATCGGACCTCGGACCTATTTTTAAAACACCTAAAACTATTTATTTAATTATTTAATTATTTATTTATTGTTTTATTAATATTTTTTTTTTTTTTAAAATAAACCCGAGCCCGGCCCGGCACATTGGGCCAAACCGGGCCCAGCCCCACCCGGCCCAGACCCTGCCCAGCGGGTCGGGTCGGATCCGCCGCCGCCCGACCTGCAACCCAACCCGGCCACCCGTCTTCCCCAGTCTCCCCGTGCCCGCATTTTTCGCCGGCAGCTCCGCCACCCTCCGCCTCGGCCGCCCCACGACCACCCGCCTTCTCCGCCACCTCCTCCGACTTGCCCGGCCCCTCTCCCCGCCGCCTGCCCTATTTAAATCCCCCCCGCCGTCTCCAGCTCCACGAACCGCCACCACCCGCCTCAGCCGACGCCGCTCCACCGCCTCGCCGCCGCGCCCAGCCTCTCCCCATCCTCCTCCTTCCTCCCCTCCGGCGGCCACCGCATCCGCAGCCACAGCAACAGCAGCAGCACAGCGGCAGCTCCGGCAGACCGCGCCGCCGCCGCCGGCGAGCCCCCAGCCGCCTCGCCGCCCTCCGCCGCAGAGGCCCGGCCCCCTCCGCCTCAGCCTGGCCGCCCAGCCGTCGCTCTCCGGCCAGATTCCCCAAACCCTAACCCTAGATTCTTCCCCTGTGTCCGACACGAGTCGGACACGTGTCGGACACAACTCGAACCCTGGTTTTCGGGTCCCCTTCAGGTGCGTGTATCTTTTTGCTCGTAGCTCCATTTTCGATTCCGTAAATTGCGTTGTGAAGCCTGTATGACCCTCTCGGTGCCCGGATAAACCGTTCGGGGCATCGCGTCCTGTGGTGATCGCACACCGCGATCCAAAAACAGGAAAAACCAGACGCTGTTTCACCCCGGAACTGGGTACGCCCCGCCAAACGGGACGACTTGGTCGCGCACGGTCTTCACAGATACGTGCGCATCGTCGATACGGAAGTGCAGGATTTCGCAGAAGCTGATTCGGGTGTGCGTGCACACGGAATCAACGCGTATCCGCGGACATCGTCCCGTATCCGTACTTTCTGGAACGTGCCCTAACTTTGTGTACACACGTCGGATCGAGACGAAACTTGCGCCATCGGACTCATAGCAATACGCTGGTCCTGTGGGTCAAGTTTGGTTTGATTCTGAGAACGTTGACGAAATTGCGTGTCGTGGGCCCATAGGCCCCGCTCGACGGGCGATTTTGTGATCGGCTCATCGGAATCAAATTCTGGAAGCTCCGTTGGGTTCGTATCATCGTTCCTGACCTGTTGACACTAAGTTTGGTGAATTTGGAGACCTTTGATCCTGACACATTTTTCGGTGCAAAGCGGCCCGCATGTGGACCCCGTTTTGACCCGAAATTACCGTTTTTGCCCTTGTCTCCAAATTGGACTCAAGGACAGGCATTTCTAGCTGATTGATATTTTCTGGATCTGATGGTGATGTTTGTTTTAGCAACCAGAGTGCCGTCTGCAATCCCAGCTGAAGTCAGAGCCGCAATTGGAACCGGAACCGCAGGCAAGTGTACCTTGTCAAACCCTGCAGTCTGCTATTTATTTCCTTGACTTAATTTAGCATCATTGGGCAAGTAAAGCTCATAAATTCTTAGTAGTTCCTGTGATAATATTTTGCTGGAGGTCTTGTGTAAAATCATGTAAACTTGTTTTAACTGCTTAACCTAGGAACCGCGTGACGTACCTAGTGTCCGATCATAGTCGGGTGCCAACCCCGTACGCGGTGTTGGGTTCGTCATTTAGAGATGGATTTACGATCCCCTTACTTTTGTACTTGACCTATCAAGTACCCTACAACCCAGGACACTTGACACTATCATGGACAGAATCCTCTTGAGATATTCACGATAATTCTGTATAGGATATAGGTTATGACATGGACAGTTTATTTCTAGACATTATATGACTGCTGCATTAGTTATGATCTTGCGTGTCATGGACATGAGACGTGTGATTATATTGGGTGGGGAGAGACACACAGGCTACAGGCTGTTTTCATATATATATACTATTAGTGTAAGGTCGTAGACTCTCCAGCAGAGCTAGACCCTTTACGTGTTATTACTGCTACCGGCTCCCCGACACAGAGCTGGTAGTGGCTCAGCCTGTGTAAACTCCCTCGACTAGATTTCAGTAATTTAGGATTAGTTTAGACTAATTAGAAATTATGCAACTTTTTAAAAATTTATTTATTATATAATCTATTGATTGTGCACTTGTTTATTACACAATTAATTAGGGCATCACACTAGCTGTTAACCCTAAACAAATTTTACATCCCTGTCCTAGACTTGTTAGACTACACTTTCTGTATTTTTAGCAACTTCCAGAAACCTCATCTGGTGCTTCGTTTTAGTCGCACAAATATCGTTACAAACGTACGTATTTATTACCTATTTTAATTTCTGCTTTTACCCACCTCTGTACCCTAAGTGATTTGAGGACCAGTAGACACCTGTTTTGCCCAACCAAAAATACGATAATATTCTACTCTAATTATACTTCAATTATCATTTTGACACCGTAGAAAAATTATGACCCTAACAGCCTCAAAATAATTAGTGAACACCGTGCGCAGTATTTATTAAATAATAAATACGATGACCGTATCACCTGCAGAATCAGATCCTGCCCCTGCCCAGACTCACCCCACACTGTCCAAAACATTTTCCCCAGCTATTTCCCTCATTTTTGTACAATTCAGAATTACGGAAAATCAGTATTTGAAATTTGGTAAATTGCGAAATTACGCAAAATACAAATTTTATGCATTTATGAAATTATTGAAAAGTTAGGGGTTTTTATGCAAAATTGCATACTAGGTGGCCTAATCCTATTGGCTAGACCATAGGTGTGTGGAACCCACCCATAATTTCCAGAAAAATCTGCTGAAAATATCCCTAAAAATCGAAATTACCAAAATACCCCTGAAGTTGCCAATAATTACAGAATTGCCATTAGGCCTAAACCTATATAAACCCTAGCCCTCCCCTTCATTCAAACCCATCCCACCACCACCACGGCCACCCTCTGCCCACCGGACCACCGCCGAACCCGTCGCCACTCCCCTCCCCTTCCCTCCGACCACTGCCACCCACCTCCGGCCGCCTGCTCCGCCGTGGCCAGCCTCCACAGCATCATCCCGACCACCACCTACACAGCACCACCACCACTCCCATTCACCCCCAGTGCCGCCTCCGGCCGTCGCCGACCACCGCCACCCTACCCAAACTCTTCGCCCCGACCTCCCCTACCTACCACCACCACCTCACCTCCCCACGACACCGCCTCCGGCCGCCCTAGCCCCCGCAGCAGCCACCCCCTCCTAACCCGAGCTGCTGCCACCCTCACCCCCGACGCCCCTAGCCGCCACCACCACCGTCGTGGAGCTCCGCCACCACCACCAAACTGACCACCGTCCTCCCCTCTCCCGAACCCGCCGCCTGCCCGGCTACCTCCGCCGCTTCCCCGCCGGCCAGAGCCCCCGCAAGCTGCAAGCTACTGCTGCTGCTGCCAGTAGACACTGCTACTGTTGCTGCTCCTCCGGCCGCCTCCGGCCAGCTCCGCCGCCGTCCTCCCGCCGGCGACACCGTGTGGGACCCCCCCCCCGCCACCTGTAAAGGTATATATACCTATACTATTCATAAATACGTATATAATCTCTAATACATGTTTATATATATATAATATATGTATATATATGTATATATATGTATATATATATATATATATATGTATATATATATATTTATATGCATTTATATGTATAATTATATATATAATTACAGTATATTATACTGTATATATATTATAGATATATATCTAAATATATTTATTACTATATATATTTATTATGTATATATGTATATGTATATGTATATAATATTATTATATATATATATATATACATTTATTTCTATATATATTCTATACATATATATTTATTATATATGTATATGAATATGTATATTATATAATATTATGATATATATATATACATTTATTTCTATATATATATGTCTATAGTATATATATAAATATGTATATATTTATATATATATAAATATGTATACTATATATATGTATATGTAACATATTTATATGTTATACTATCTATGCATTTTTCTTTTATTTATTTTTTTGCATTTATTTCATGCACTTATATATATATATCTATATATATATATATATATAGTATCTATATATGTATATATTAATATCCAGCTGGATAATACAGCTTATCTATATATTATATATTTCAATTCTTGTAAATGTTATTTCAATTTAATATTATATATTATATATTGTGCTGGATATTACAGCCTAATTATATATTATTCAGTGGTCGTATATAGACCCTAATAATATTTAGTACAGCACATATATACGTATTAAATTTCTGTACTGTCATTTCAATTTACCTATATGTCAGTGGATACACCCTAAATATTATATATATATCTCAGTGGATATACCCTGAATATTACTATTTATTATTATATTATATAAATCAGAGGATACACCCTGATAAATACTATATTATCTATAGCAGTGGATATACCCTGCTACTATATATTTATGTCTGCTTTTATCTGTTCTTTATATACTATATATACTGATATATCTATATATATACCTACTATATATATATCTATATTATATATGTGTATATATATATGCTTTATATTACAGCTATGATATTCACGAACCTATCTGTTTTAACAGAAACCAACTTCAGCACAGCCAGTGACCCCCTGTCACCAGCACTTTCAAACCTGACTGTGAAATCAGGTTATCAACATTACCAGGGAGTAGGCAAGTATACCTTGCCAAGTTATTGTTTAAATTAAATTGTTGATATCTGCTTTGCTCTGAAATTCATATACCATGATCATCTGAGACTTCCTTGGGTACAGTCAACTGTTATGTTGACACGATATTACAGACTCACCAACAACTGAGAGAATATCCTATTATTCTCCTAAACCCTATCACGGGAACACGCAACATGGTTGCATTATATATATGGATGTGAGCTGCGTATTTGATTAGCTACCAGTACGTGTGTTCCGCATCACGGATTAGAATAACTCAGGAGATATACGATTTGACATTTAGTTTCATTGGGATGGGAAAGATAACTAGTGGACGTATGGGACACCCCCTCCATATATGATTTATACCTTCGTACCATGCTCCTCGGAGATGGTCGATTGCAGAGCTACCCGTGAGTCCGGGGGCATACGACACATATACTAGCCAGTCACCACGATTGGTGAATTACGTCAGCGTATGTCTAGCCACGCATTCCCATGCGTACTATTGGATCTTTACTTGCATTTTCACTTAGTATGGTTAGCACCCTGTATTTATTTTCTTTATTCAGTATTTACATACATGGCATATCATTTCCTGTATCTTGTTACGTCCCACTGAGGACCTGGTTCCCTGCCAGATCTAGACGAGGCTTTCTACCCCACTGTGTACGGGCCTGATCAGGAGGCCAGATGTGCTACCGAGGAGGAGCTCGAGGAGACACCCTCAGAGTTTGCCTGACCCTAGAGGCCTGCCATCTGGAGATGGATATGTTTTCATCATATAGACACTTCTTAGTCTATCTGATTTTTCTGCGCTATTATCAGTTTTTTTAGTAGACTTGTATTCTCACCAGTTGTGTACTGTATTAGACTCAGTTTTATATATTTATTCAGCACTTGCTTTTCTGATACTTTATTGTGGATGAGATAGATATACATGTTCTGTACTTGTAGTATTTTAGGACAGCGTAGCACGTTCCTTTGGGTCCATCAAAGTGGATAAAGCCCTTAGTAACGTGTCAGCTGACCAGTGACACGTGACCTAGTTCCTGACATTTTGGGACTGGGACGTGACACGGTTTTAGTGGTGGCCCATGCAGGTCTATCTTTTATTGCTAGTGGTATGATGACATGCCCAGCAAGCCTGCAATAGGATAGAAATATTAGGTCTCATCCACACTGACATCATCTTTAAATTTTTTTTATTTTATTTTGCATCCTGCTTGATTATCATCTATTATATCCTTTGTGTTTTCTAATTATCCTATTTTCCTCAGAAATATGGACATACCCGGGAAACCTGCGAATAATGGGGCTGACCAAGCAACAGACCCTTCGCCAAGTATCCAAGGAACACCGTCCAATCATCAGAATTCTGGCCAGGAGACGACACCAACACCGCAGGCGGAGACACCGTTGCCTCTACCTCCAGCCTTGCCAATCCTAATGCCACAACTTGAGGGTCAACCACAAATGCTGCAGTTTCTCCAGACTATGTTGCAGAACCAGTGGCAACAGACTGAGGCCCTGAGACAGTCTCAGTGGCAGCAGACTGAAGCTCTGCGACAGACATTGATGACGGCTTTGGAGAGAGCTACTACTCCGGTACCCGCACCTGTCCAACCAGCGGGCACAGTTCGAGGCTTCCGCCAAATGAGCCCGAGAGACTTCAAAGGCAACGAAACTCCTGAGGAGATCTCCGATTGGATCTCCAACACCGAAATGCTGCTAGAAGGATCGCAACTTACCCCCGACCTATGGATGACCGCTGTGAGGGGCCAACTTCTTGGCAACGCCCATCACTGGTGGGAATCCATAGAGCGCAGCGTCGGCAAAGACCAAACTTGGCAACAATTCTTGGAGCACTTCAACGCCAAGTACTTTCCAGCGACAGTCCAGAATGCCCTATACTCCCAATTCCTGCACCTGGAGCAGGGAAACATGACTGTCGATGCTTACGACGCGGAGTTTAGCAGACTGAGTCATTTCGGTGCTGATCTGATCCCGAATAAGCTGAAGAAGGCTAAAAGATTCCACCATGGCCTTAACTACGAGCTCCAGAAGTACACCACGACGCAGTCAAGAATCTTCTACAATGAGGTTCTTACCAAAGCAAGGGAGCAAGAAGCAATTGGCCGAGGAGCCAGACGTTCAAATCCAACCTTCCCGGCCAAGAATCAGCAAGGAGCAGGAGGACCAATACGTCGTCCCCAATATCAGACTCAGCAGACGACGGGGCCTTACCAGAAGAAGGAGCTCCCGACTTGTCACTTTTGTGGCAAGAAAGGACATTGGGTCAGTGACTGCAGAAAGAAGCTGGGATTATGCCTACTATGTGGAGCCAAAAACCATATGGCCAGAGACTGCCCACAACGCAGAGATGTAGCACCTCAGCAAGGGCAGAAGCCAGGAGCACAAGCCCAGAAGATGCTACCCTCCACATCAGGAGGATATCAGCGAGGAGCACCCTTGCCTACTCAGGAGGCCCAGTTCAAGGCCAGACAACAACCTGGAGGGCAAAGGCACGGACAAGCCTTTGCGTTAGCTGCCGTTGCAGAAGAGCCTGAAGGGGAAACTATATCAGGTACCATTTTAGTTGCATCATTACCTGCAACTGTATTATTCGATTCTGAGGCTACTTTGTCTTTCATATCCAGTAGTTTCGTAACCATGCACAAGCTATCTACTTCCCCGCTACCCAAGTGTTGGAAAATACTTACTGGAGGAGGTATTGTTCCAGTTACCAACATTATCAAAAACTGTCCGGTAATTGTTTGTAGTAGAGGACTAAGAGCGCGATTTTTGGTACTCCCAATGCCAAATTTCTGTCACGCCCCGGTCCCGCAGGGCCGTTCGTCCTCGCTTTGGTCCCTACAGAACCGATCGTCCTCGCACGGGCGTGATGCCGTGCAAGCCTAAAGTGCGCTTGCACAAGGCTAAAGCTTGAAACAAGGGCAAGTAAGCTATTCAATATCTGAAGCAGCGGCACATAACATTGCAGAAAAGTGAAGAACACAATGGCATATGTAAATAGGCTCTTTTATTGATATTCACAAATATTACAAGCGGCACATGGCCGAGGTTACCATTCGCTCAAGCACTCTTCTCTCGATTACAATGATACCGTTCCATACATTATGTCCCTTTATACAAAGCAACTCAAAGCAGGCACAACTCGATGCGGCTCCAGGCATCGACTCCAGATTTCTGGTTCCTTGGGATGAGGCACGGCTATCGCTTTCTCGCACGAACGGGCACCTGAAAACTAGCAGACTGTTGGTGGGTCAGCACTTTATGCAAGTACTGGTGAGATAAAACAACTGAACAGAAGCTACACCCCCGGAAACCCACACTAAGTAATCATGTGGCAAAACATTGCATTACTAGTGATCTTGCTAGTTTTACCTAAGTTCATTTCATGCAGTTCAGAACTATAGTCAGATTACATCTTTGAAAACATAACTTGAAAACAGTTTGCATATCGAAACTATAAGCATACGAATCGGGACAGTGCTCTATCGTGTAGTGCGCAGCATATATTGTGCAACACAAGTCTAACTCTTAGGGGCAAAGCTTAACTAGCATACGGATCATATCGAATCAAGGCAACGTATCAAGCATACAAGTTTAACTATCAATCAGAGGTCGGTCCCCGAGAAACTCAGGATCGGTAGCGGTAATCCAGCTAACCAATGACTCCTTTATCTGATGCTATTAGCAGCTGTGACTCATGGCTGCACATTACTGCCGAAGCAGCCGTAACCAAGGTTCAGCTCTGCACTAATAGCCATTGTCCGACCGATGCAAATGCATGCAACACTATCAGATAAACTCTATGATGCACATCTTAATGAGCAAACAGGCTTATGTATAAACTCATATTCTTACCCCATGGCCGAACGGTTATCCCTGCAGCAGACACACAAGTTAGTCATAATATGCTTATATGGACAAACTTATGAATCAATCTTCTGGTGTCACAATGATAGGTATGCAAGAAGGTAAACCTAGCATGCGCCCTATCTATATGACGGTCCTGAGAAACTCATTGATGGACAACAACACCCCCCTAGATCCTTTCGGAACGGAACATCAGGGTGCTCTCACAATCCCTTCCGGACCGACCGATTCCCAGTGCCCCAGGAATCGACCGAGAGACTATTACCTTGTGCACAAGTTATCCGAGACCAATGCAATACAAGCAACATTCACATTCACATTCACAAGAACATAACAATCTAATAGCCACACCCCCCTGGAACCCGAAGGCACGGAACATCAGGGTGGACTATTAGACTATACTCTTCTTCTTATTCAAGCAAACACATCTTTTCACATATCCAATAGCATACCCCCCTGGAACCCGAAGGCACGGAACATCAGGGTGCACTATTAGTCTATGCATATACGAATCAAAGGCAGCAGTTCGATATAGCAAAACAGACAAGCGAAACATACTTTTTGACAAGCACGGTTGATTCTTATTTAACATGCAAAAACTATCTCCTTCTTTCTTAGCATATTCAGGGAACATATTTCAGGTATTTCGTTTACTTATCTTCTTAGCATGGCAAGAGTTCGTTTGAGCTGTGTCGGTGTAACTAAGCATGTAACATTTCTATCTTTCTTTTAGCATAGCAGTAGTTCGTTCTCATTTCTGACAAGCATTTATATTCTCTTAGTTAGGCAGCGTATTCGTTTCACTGACAAGCTATGTGAGTTCTCTTATTAGCATGCTGAGTCGATTCTATCATTCTCTTATGAAAACATTCTTCTTAAGCAAACAAGCATTCAAAAACTCAGATTCATTATTAAGTCGTGCAAGAATCAGAGAATGCAGTTCTGCCCACTCACCTTGATTAATCGGTCGGGAACTCTCCGAGAAGACTTCCGTTCGAGCAAGCAAGTCGATCCCACTTATACATAACGCCGACGCGGAGCAGGGCACTACATACTTACCCACCAACAAAGAGTTTCGTCCTCGAAACTCAAGGAGAAACTCACGAAAACACAAGCAGCGATAGTCCTCATCCCTCACCATCCCAAATCCAAAACTCAGCAATCCATAATCACAAATCATAAATTACATCTCAAGCAAATGAAAACAAATCCAGAAACTTTTGTCGGCATTTTCGAGAATATTTACGGACTCATTGTATGGAACGTTCACTGCATCTCACATCAGGCACATCTCAGAGTTGGAAGCAACGGAATGGGCAAGGAATTGAGTCGCTCTGATACCATTATGTCACGCCCCGGTCCCGCAGGGCCGTTCGTCCTCGCTTTGGTCCCTACGGAACCGATCGTCCTCGCACGGGCGTGATACCGTGCAAGCCTAAAGTGCGCTTGCACAAGGCCAAAGCTTGAAACAAGGGCAAGTAAGCTATTCAATATCTGAAGCAGCGGCACATAACATTGCAGAAAAGTGAAGAACACAATGGCATATGAAAATAGGCTCTTTTATTGATATTCACAAATATTACAAGCGGCACATGGCCGAGGTTACCATTCGCTCAAGCACTCTTCTCTCGATTACAATGATACCGTTCCATACATTATGTCCCTTTATACAAAGCAACTCAAAGCAGGCACAACTCGATGCGGCTCCAGGCATCGACTCCAGATTTTTGATTCCTTGGGATGAGGCACGGCTATCGCTTCCTCGCACGAACGGGCACCTGAAAATAAGCAGACTATTGGTGGGTCAGCACTTTATGCAAGTACTGGTGAGATAAAACAACTGAACAGAAGCTACACCCCCTGAAACCCACACTAAGTAATCATGTGGCAAAATATTACATTACTAGTGATCTTGCTAGTTTTACCTAAGTTCATTTCATGCAGTTCAGAACTATAGTCAGATTACATCTTTGAAAACATAACTTGAAAACAGTTTGCATATCGAAACTATAAGCATACGAATCGGGACAGTGCTCTATCGTGTAGTGCGCAGCATATATTGTGCAACACAAGTCTAACTCTTAGGGGCAAAGCTTAACTAGCATACGGATCATATCGAATCAAGGCAACGTATCAAGCATACAAGTTTAACTATCAATCAGAGGTCGGTCCCCGAGAAACTCAGGATCGGTAGCGGTAATCCAGCTAACCAATGACTCCTTTATCTGATGCTATTAGCAGCTGTGACTCATGGCTGCACATTACTGCCGAAGCAGCCGTAACCAAGGTTCAGCTCTGCACTAATAGCCATTGTCCGACCGATGCAAATGCATGCAACACTATCAGATAAACTCTATGATGCACATCTTAATGAGCAAACAGGCTTATGTATAAACTCATATTCTTACCCCATGGCCGAACGGTTATCCCTGCAGCAGACACACAAGTTAGTCATAATATGCTTATATGGACAAACTTATGAATCAATCTTCTGGTGTCACAATGATAGGTATGCAATAAGGTAAACCTAGCATGCGCCCTATCTATATGACGGTCCTGAGAAACTCATTGATGGACAACAACACCCCCCTAGATCCTTTCGGAACGGAACATCAGGGTGCTCTCACAATCCCTTCCGGACCGACCGATTCCCAGTGCCCCAGGAATCGACCGAGAGACTATTACCTTGTGCACAAGTTATCCGAGACCAATGCAATACAAGCAACATTCACATTCACATTCACAAGCATATAACAATCTAATAGCCACACCCCCCTGGAACCCGAAGGCACGGAACATCAGGGCGGACTATTAGACTATACTCTTCTTCTTATTCAAGCAAACACATCTTTTCACATATCCAATAGCACACCCCCCTGGAACCCGAAGGCATAGAACATCAGGGTGCACTATTAGTCTATGTATATACGAATCAAAGGCAGCAGTTCGATATAGCAAAACAGACAAGCGAAACATACTTTTTGACAAGCACGATTGATTCTTATTTAACATGCAAAAACTATCTCCTTCTTTCTTAGCATATTCAGGGAACATATTTCAGGCATTTCGTTTACTTATCTTCTTAGCATGGCAAGAGTTCGTTTGAGCTGTGTCGGTGTAACTAAGCATGTAACATTTCTATCTTTCTCTTAGCATAGCAGTAGTTCATTCTCATTTCTGACAAGCATTTATATTCTCTTAGTTAGGCAGCGTATTCATTTCACTGACAAGCTATGTGAGTTCTCTTATTAGCATGCTGAGTCGATTCTATCATTCTCTTATGAAAACATTCTTCTTAAGCAAACAAGCATTCAAAAACTCAGATTCATTATTAAGTCGTGCAAGAATCAGAGAATGCAGTTCTGCCCACTCACCTTGATTAATCGGTCGGGAACTCTCCGAGAAGACTTCCGTTCGAGCAAGCAAGTCGATCCCACTTGTATATAGCGCCGACGCGGAGCGGGGCACTACAATTTCGACATTGTCTTAGGCATGGACTGGCTAAGCCAGAACGATGCTATCCTAGACTGCCGAAAGGGCAGTGTTATTTTTAGACCCCCAGATCACCCGGAGTTCGAATATGTCCGAGGTACCATCGAGCAAGGAGTAGGCCAAACTCCTAGAGCTTACATGGCGATGGAGACAGAACTTCCATCAGTTGTAGCAGAGTTCGCGGACGTATTTCCAGAAGAATTGCCAAGCCTACCGCCTGACAGAGAAGTGGAGTTCATAATTGAGCTAATCCCTGGAGCTGCACCAGTATCCTCCAATGTATACCGACTGGCGAAAAAGGAGCTTAACGAGCTGAAGCTTCAACTGGAGGAACTACAGATCAAGGGATTTGTTCATCCTAGTGCATCACCCTGGGGAGCACCAGTGCTGTTTGTACCTAAGAAGGACGGAACATATCGCATGTGTATTGATTACAGAGCCCTCAACGCTCTAACAATCAAAAACAAGTACCCCTTGCCGAGAATTGACGACCTGTTCGATCAACTAACAGGAGCCGTGGTATTCTCGAAGATAGACTTAAGGTCAGGCTACCATCAAGTCAAGGTACGTAGAGAAGACATTCCAAAGACAGCATTCAGAACTCGTTATGGTCATTACGAGTTTCTGGTGATGCCGTTTGGATTGACTAATGCACCTGCTGTATTCATGAACCTGATGAACCGAGTCTTCCATCAATATCTGGACCAGTTCGTGGTAGTCTTCATCGACGACATTCTGGTGTACTCGAAGAGCCACGAAGAGCATAAAGAGCACTTAAGACTGGTACTAGAGACGTTGAGACAGGAGAGCCTTTATGCCAAGATGAGCAAGTGTGAATTTTTCCTTGATCGTATTGCTTTTCTTGGGCACGTGATCACAGGAGAAGGCATCTCGGTGGACCCTGCAAAGATTTCATCGGTGGAGACATGGCCAATCCCGACCAATGTCTCAGAGGTGAGAAGCTTTCTAGGACTTGCCGGATATTACCGGAGATTCGTAGAAAACTTTGCAAGAATCTCGGAACCAATTACTCGCCTTACCCGCAAGAAGCAGGAGTTCTTATGGACTGAAGAATGCCAGACAGCCTTTGATGAGTTGAAGAAGCGTCTGACTACAGCCCCCATTTTGACTATACCATCTGGATCCGGAGGTTTCGTCATCTATAGCGATGCATCCGGGAAAGGATTTGGTTGTGTCTTAATGCAACATGGGAAGGTTGTAGCTTATGCCTCACGACAACTGAGGACTCATGAGAAGAATTACCCCACTCACGACCTGGAGCTTGCCGCGGTCATCTTCGCCTTAAAACTATGGAGACACTATCTATACGGCGAACGAGTGAAGATTTTTACCGATCATAAAAGCTTGAAATATGTCTACACTCAGAAGGACTTAAATCTGAGGCAAAGACGATGGCTTGAAGTGATGACGGATTTCGAGATTGATCTGCAGTACCATCCTGGGAAAGCTAATGTTGTAGCAGATGCGCTAAGCAGAAGACCCTCGGCATTCTTTATGATCACCCAACCAGATCTGCTGAAAGATCTAGAAAAGTTGGGAATAGAGGTCATTATGCCAGTACTTGACGGCCAGTTATCAAACTACCAGCTGCAATCAACCTTGGTGGAAAGAATCAAAGCTGCTCTACCAGCAGATGCAAGATTCCAGAGGCTTCGCCAAAGAACAGAAGCTGGAATCCAGACAGGATGTCGCATACACGAAGATGGGACTCTAAGATGTGGTGATCGTCTTTATGTTCCAAATGGAGAACTTCGTAATGAGCTGATGTCAGAAGCTCATAGCTCAACATACTCTATACATCCGGGAGGCACCAAGATGTATAGAGATCTGCGACAATATTACTGGTGGCATGGAATGAAGCGGGAAATAGCACGCTTTGTGGCTAAATGCCTGGTGTGTCAGCAAGTCAAGGCTGAACATCAAAGATCTGCCGGTCTACTTCAACCTCTCCCAATACCTGAGTGGAAATGGGAACACATTACGATGGACTTTGTTACGGGCTTCCCAAGAAGTCCTAGTGGTCGTAATGCTGTATGGGTAATTGTAGACAGACTCACTAAGGCTGCTCATTTCCTACCTTTCAGAGTCCGGCAATCTACCGAAGTCTTGGTAGATATGTACATGAAGGAGATAGTGCGTCTGCATGGAGTACCAGTCAGTATAATATCTGACAGGGATACGAGATTTACATCTTACTTTTGGCGAAGTATGCAAGAGAGTCTTGGTACCCGCCTCAAGTTCAGCACCTCGTATCATCCGCAGACAGATGGCCAGTCAGAGCGTACCATCCAGACTCTAGAAGATATACTGAGAGCCTGTATGCTTGACTTCAGCGGATCCTGGAAAGATCATCTACATCTGGTGGAATTTTCCTACAACAACAGCTATCAAGCGAGCATCCAAATGGCTCCCTTTGAAGCTTTGTATGGAAGGAAATGCCGTTCTCCAGTATGCTGGAGCGATGTTGGCGAGAGACAGATTCTGGGGCCAGAACTGATCATTCGTACGGTGGAGAAGGTAAAGAAGATCCAGGGACACCTACGAGCTGCACAAGATAGGCAGAAGCACTGGGCCAACATTCACCGACGACCTCTAGAGTTCCAAGTAG
Organism: Iris macrosiphon; assembly: GCA_036927795.1. Classification (NCBI taxonomy): domain Eukaryota; kingdom Viridiplantae; phylum Streptophyta; class Magnoliopsida; order Asparagales; family Iridaceae; genus Iris; species Iris macrosiphon. The sequence continues at coordinate 84,896,662 of JAYESA010000010.1, forward strand.
GGGAGCATGTGTTCTTGAAGATCTCACCTACCAGAGGAACTATTAGATTTGGAGGAAGAGGGAAGCTAAGTCCAAGGTACATTGGACCCTTCGATGTGCTAGATCGCGTCGGAGAAGTTGCTTACAGGCTAGCTCTACCTCAGACCTTGGAGGGAGTATATGACGTCTTCCACGTATCTCAGCTGAGGAGGTACATTCCAGACCCGAGTCATGTGCTAGACTACTCAGAGATCACCATCGGGACGAGCTTATCATATCAGGAGGAGCCTGTAGAGATTCTGGACCGTAGCGAGAAAGTGTTGCGAGGCCAGACTATTCCTCTTGTTCGTATTGCATGGAGACATCATGCACCCGGTGAATCCACCTGGGAACGAGAAGAGGATATTCGTCAGCGTTATCCCCATCTATTTCCAAACCAGGGTATGTCCAATATTTCAAATTCAAATTTTCCTTAATCATCTTATATCCTTAATTAATTTTTCATTCTTATTATATGGTTGTTTTTATTTCGAGGACGAAATATTCTAAGGAGGATAGATTGTAAACCCCCTCGACCAGATTTCAGTAATTTAGGATTAGTTTAGACTAATTAGAAATTATGCAACTTTTTAAAAATTTATTTATTATATAATCTATTGATTGTGCACTTGTTTATTACACAATTAATTAGGGCATCACACTAGCTGTTAACCCTAAACAAATTTCACATCCCTGTCCTAGAATTGTTAGACTACACTTTCTGTATTTTTAGCAACTTCCAGAAACCTCATCTGGTGCTTCGTTTTAGTCGCACAAATATCGTTACAGACGTACGTATTTATTACCTATTTTAATTTCTGCTTTTACCCACCTCTGTACCCTAAGTGATTTGAGGACCAGTAGACACCTGTTTTGCCCAACCAAAAATACGATAATATTCTACTCTAATTATACTTCAATTATCATTTTGACACCGTAGAAAATATATGACCCTAACAGCCTCAAAATAATTAGTGAACACCGTGCGCAGTATTTATTAAATAATAAATACGATGACCGTATCACCTGCAGAATCAGATCCTGCCCCTGCCCAGACTCACCCCACACTGTCCAAAACATTTTCCCCAGCTATTTCCCTCATTTTTGTACAATTCAGAATTACGGGAAATCAGTATTTGAAATTTGGTAAATTGTGAAATTATGCAAAATATAAATTTTATGCATTTATGCAATTATTGAAAAGTTAGGGATTTTTATGCAAAATTGCATACTAGGTGGCCTAATCCTATTGGCTAGACCATAGGTGTGTGGAACCCACCCATAATTTACAGAAAAATCTGCTGGAAATATCCCAAAAAATCAAAATTACCAAAATACCCCTGAAGTTGCCAATAATTACAGAATTGCCATTAGGCCTAAACCTATATAAACCCTAGCCCTCCCTTTCATTCAAACCCATCCCACCACCACCACGGCCACCCTCCGCCCACCGGACCACCGCCGAACCCGTCGCCACTCCCCTCCCCTTCCCTCCGACCACTGCCACCCACCTCCGGCCGCCTGCTCCGCCGTGGCCAGCCTCCACAGCATCATCCCGACCACCACCTACACAGCACCACCACCACTCCCATTCACCCCCAGCGCCGCCTCCGGCCGTCGCCGACCACGGCCACCCTACCCAAACTCTTCGCCCCGACCTCCCCTACCTACCACCACCACCTCACCTCCCCACGACACCGCCTCCGGCCGCCCTAGCCCCCGCAGCAGCCACCCCCTCCTAACCCGAGCTGCTGGCACCCTCACCCCCGACGCCCCTAGCCGCCACCACCACCGTCGTAGAGCTCTGCTACCACCACCAAACTGACCACCGTCCTCCCCTCTCCCGAACCCGCCGCCTGCCCGGCCACCTCCGCCGCTTCCCCGCCGGCCAGAGCCCCCACAAGCTGCAAGCTGCTGCTGCTGCTGCCAGTAGCCACTGCTACTGTTGCTGCTCCTCCGGCCGCCTCCGGCCAGCTCCGCCGTCGTCCTCCCGCCGGCGACACCGTGTGGGACCCCCCCCCCCCCCCCCCGCCACCTGTAAAGGTATATATACCTATACTATTCATAAATACGTATATAATCTCTAATACATGTTTATATATATATAATATATGTATATATATATATATATATGTATATATATATATGTATATATATATATGTATATGCATTTATATGTATAATTATATATATAATTACAGTATATTATACTGTATATATATTATAGATATATATCTAAATATATTTATTACTATATATATTTATTATGTATATATGTATATGTATATGTATATAATATTATGATATATATATATATACATTTATTTCTATATATATTCTATACATATATATTTATTATATATGTATATGAATATGTATATTATATAATATTATGATATATATATATATATACATTTATTTCTATATATATATGTCTATAGTATATATATAAATATGTATATATTTAAATATATATAAATATGTATACTATATATATGTATATGTAACATATTTATATGTTATACTATCTATGCATTTTTCTTTTATTTATTTTTCTGCATTTATTTCCTGCACTTATATATATATATCTATATATATATATATATATAGTATCTATATATGTATATATTAATATCCAGCTGGATAATACAGCTTATCTATATATTATATATTTCAATTCTTGTAAATATCATTTCAATTTAATATTATATATTATATATTGTGCTGGATATTACAGCCTAATTATATATTATTCAGTGGTCGTATATAGACCCTAATAATATTTAGTACAGCACATATATACGTATTAAATTTCTGTACTGTCATTTTAATTTACCTATATGTCAGTGGATACACCCTAAATATTATATATATATCTCAGTGGATATACCCTGAATATTACTATTTATTATTATATTATATAAATCAAAGGATATACCCTGATAAATACTATATTATCTATAGCAGTGGATATACCCTGCTACTATATATTTATGCCTGCTTTTATCTGTTCTTTATATACTATATATACTGATATATCTATATATATACCTACTATATATATATCTATATTATATATGTGTATATATATATGCTTTATATTACAGCTATGATATTCACGAACCTATCTGTTTTAACAGAAACTAACTTCAGCACAGCCAGTGACCCCCTGTCACCAGCACTTTCAAACCTGACTGTGAAATCAGGTTATCAATATTACCAGGGAGTAGGCAAGTATACCTTGCCAAGTTATTGTTTAAATTAAATTGTTGATATCTGCTTTGCTCTGAAATTCATATACCATGATCACCTGAGACTGCCTTGGGTACAGTCAACTGTTATGTTGACACGATATTACAGACTCACCAACAACTGAGAGAATATCCTATTATTCTCCTAAACCCTATCACGGGAACACGCAACATGGTTGCATTACATATATGGATGTGAGCTGCGTATTTGATTAGCTACCAGTACGTGTGTTCCGCATCACGGATTAGAATAACTCAGGAGATATACGATTTGACATTTAGTTTTATTGGGATGGGAAAGATAACTAGTGGACGTATGGGACACCCCCTCCATATATGATTTATACCTTCGTACCATGCTCCTCGGAGATGGTCGATTGCAGAGCTACCCGTTAGTCCGGGGACATACGACACATATACTAGCCAGTCACCACGATTGGTGAATTACGTCAGCGTATGTCTAGCCACACATTCCCATGCGTACTACTGGATCTTTACTTGCATTTTCACTTAGTATGGTTAGCACCCTATATTTATTTTCTTTATTCAGTATTTACATACATGGCATGTCATTTCCTGTATCTTGTTACGTCCCACTGAGGACCTGGTTCCCTGCCAGATCTAGACGAGGCTTTCTACCCCACTGTGTACGGGCCTGATCAGGAGGCCAGATGTGCTACCGAGGAGGAGCTCGAGGAGACACCCTCAGAGTTTGCCTGACCCTAGAGGCCTGCCACCTGGAGATGGAGATGTTTTCATCAGATAGACACTGCTTAGTCTATCTGATTTTTCTGCGCTATTATCAGTTTTTGTAGTAGACTTGTATTCTCACCAGTTGTGTACTGTATCAGACTCAGTTTTATATATTTATTCAGCACTTGCTTTTCTGACACTTTGTTGTGGATGAGATAGATATACTTGTTCTGTACTTGTAGTATTTTAGGACAGCGTAGCACGTTCCTTTGGGTCCATCAAAGTGGATAAAGCCCTTAGTGACGTGTCAGCTGGTCAGTGACACGTGACCTAGTTCCTGACATTTTGGGACTGGGGCGTGACAGCCTGAGTTCTAGTGATGCTCTCAACTTGCATTTATCACTTAGCTGGTTACATAGTTTACCCTGCTGTTCATTTATTGCTGCACTGCTTATATTTTGGATTGTATTATCCGTACCTTGTTATGTCCCCTGAGGACCTGGAATGGATGATGTCCCCAGGTATAGCTGAAGAGATCCATCCCGAGATACCCCGTACCAGAGCACTTCCAGGAGCTGTACCAGGACCTGAAGACGAGCTCGCACCAGAAGACTTCTCCTGAGCATTGGCCGTATGTAGTCATTTATTTCTATTTCTAGTTGATTATTTCTTGTCCATTTACATCTTTTGTACCAGACATATTCTCGGATTGTTTCCCGAGATATTTATTGAGATTTGCTTATTTATTCCATTGTATTATTTCTGGCAGTTACTCTGTGTTTATCTGTTGTGGATAAGAATAGATTAGTCTGTGACCTGTATCATTGCTCTATTTCCTGTTAGACTACAGCTTAAGCATGCCCTGATGATCCATTAAATTGGGTTGTCCATCGGTGCATGCTGCTGGCCATTGCTCACGTCTCCCGTCCCTCGGCATTTTGGGACTGGGGCGTGACATGGTTTTTGTGGTGGCCCATGCAGGTCTATGACTAATTTGTTCGGTTTCAACTTAGGGACCGAACAGGCCTGCAATAAGATAGGATAAGTTTTTAGGATCTCGTCCACTTGCTTGAATCGTTTTTGATATCTGTATCGTATTCGAATTAATTTTGACTTGCATCTTGCCTTGATTCCTGTGCGCCTCTTATCGTTTATTTTGGATACAGGGAAATGAACCCACAAGCCAGCAACGAGGCTCATGAAGAAATACCACAAACCGTTGTGGTTACCCAAGAAGACGATGTGATACCAATCGGTGAAGGCCAATCATCACAAGGCAGTCAAGCAAGTCAGCCTGCCTCAATAATCCATCAAGATGATGTACCACCCTCGACGCAGCCTACTCCACTGATGCCTTCCTTCCCACTGGGACTACCTATGGACGAACAGCAGATGTTCCGCATGTTCTACATAATTATGCAAGCCTATCAAAGGGTGCAACAAGAAGCTCAACAAAATCAATCGGAGAACTCCATCGATAGAACTAGCTCGGAGTCACTGAGTCCAAACAGTTCAAATGCAACCGCCTTCGACGAGGACGTCCTTACTGCAGCAAGACCCGTGGAGTGCACCACAAGGATCGAGTCCAGCCAAAAGCGGCCGTATGCGTCAGCACTAGACCAATCATAACAAGAAAGAGCTGCAAAGCGACCACAGATAAATCTACCGCCGAGAGCAGCATCAGGAGCCTCATTACTTCCTACTTGTCACTACTGTGGCAAGGTAGGCCACCTTGCTAAGGAATGCCGACGTAGACTGGGACAATGTCTATCTTGTGGATCTAAGAAGCATGCGGTAAGGGATTGCCCAAAACATCGAGAGAAACCAGTGGTGATTCGCCAACCAGCCACATTAACACCAGCCGGAACACCACAGGAAGGAACCCCAAAGAAGCCTCAGCTGCACCAGCCACCCGAAGTATCTTCGCAAGTACTGCCAACTTGTCTACATTGTCACAAACAAGGCCACATTGAGAGCGGGTGCAGGCGTAAGTTGGGATTATGCCTGATTTGCGGAACCAATGAACACTTGGCCAAGGATTGTCCCCAGCATCGGGAGAAAGCATTGACGAATCTTCAACCCGCCTCATCAGCCCCAGCTGGAGTACCACAGGCAGAAATTACAAGGAAGTCTCACATACACCAGCCACCAGAAGCATCTCAACCGGCAATACCTGTCTGTCCATATTGTCACCAGCAAGGCCACACTGAGGACGAGTGCAGACGAAAGAAGAGATTATGCATAGCTTGCGGATCCAGTCAGCATTTATTCAAAGAATGCCCTGAGCGTCGAGACAGAGTACCAACAGGTAACCAGCAAGTATTACCAGCACCACGGTCAGCCTCTCCAGCATTGCAAGCTTCACCAATACCCAGGCCACCCTTGGTAACCCAGGCAACACTCTTCCAGTAGACTCAACAGCAGCAGAGGAAGCAACTGCAAAGACACGGACAAGCTCCAGCGATGACAGTGGAGAACGCGCCGATTCGTGGAGTAGCTGATGCGCGTAAGTGATTTGTAGTTATCCATTTCTAGTCTTGTTTTAGCTCGTGCCCCTCGGTTCGTGACCTCGGCCCCAACCTAGTAATTTTGCAACTTGTTAATAACCTGGTTTTCATAAAAGTTGTAGTTCTTTTACTGTAACTATATTTGTCTGGAAAGTGTATAACTTTCATTTTTAGGGAAACGGTATTTCCCTAAGTGTCTTGTGATGTATTTTCAAACGATGCTCGCGACCACGTCATCTCTGTTGACCGGTTATTCTTTGATTGCGAGGACGCAATCCTCTTAAGGGGGGTAGATTGTAAACCCCTTGATTTTTCAAAATTTTAAAATCTGGATTTTTCACAATTTTCTGGAATTTTCTGGGAATTTTCTGTAATTTACAAACAGAGTTTTAATTATTAAATAATTTTTAATTGATATTAAACAGTATTAAAATATTATGAAAATAATATTTTTGGGTGTAAAATAAAAAACTGGACTTAGGGCAATTTTTCTGGCATTTATCGGACCCCGGACCTATTTTTAAAACACCTAAAACTATTTATTTAATTATTTATTTATTTATTTATTAATTGTTTTATTATTATTATTATTTTAAAAAAATAAACCCGAGCCTGGCCAGGCCCATTGGGCCAAACCGGGCCCAGCCCCACCCGGCCCAGACCCTGCCCAGCGGGTCAGGTCGGATCCGCCGCCGCCCGACCCGCAACCCGACCCGGCCACCCGTCTTCCCCAGTCTCCCCGTGCCCGCGTTTTCCGTCGGCAGCTCAGCCACCCTCCGCCTCGGCCGCCCCACGACCACCCGCCTTCTCCGCCACCTCCTCCGACTTGCCCGGCCCCTCTCCCCGCCGCTTGCCCTATTTAAATCCCCCCGCCGTCTCCAGCTCCACGAACCACCACCACCCGCCTCAGCCGACGCCGCTCCACTGCCTCGCCGCCTCGCCGCCGCGCAGCCTCTCCCCGTCCTCCTCCTTCTTCCCCTCCGGCGGCCACAGCAGCCGCAGCCACAGCAACAGCAACAGCACAGCGGCAGCTACGGCAGACCGCGCCGCCGCCGCCGGCGAGCCCCCAGCCGCCTCGCCGCCCTCCGCCGCAGAAACCCGGCCCCCTCCGCCTCAGCATGGCCGCCCAGACGCCGCTCTCCGGCCAGATTCCCCAAACCCTAACCCTAGATTCTTCCCCTGTGTCCGACACGAGTCGGACACGTGTCGGACACAACTCGAACCCTGGTTTTCGGGTCCCCTTCAGGTGCGTGTATCTTTTTGCTCGTAGCTCCGTTTTCGATTCCATAAATTCCGTTGCGAAGCCTGTATGACCCTCTTGGTGCCCGGACAAACCGTTCGGGGCATCGCGTCCTGTGGTGATCGCACACCGCGATCCAAAAACAGGAAAAACCAGACCCTATTTCACCCCGGAACTGGGTACGCCCGGCCAAACGGGATGACTTGGTCGCGCGCGGTCTTCACAGATACGTGCGCGTCGTCGATACGGACGTGCAGGATTTCGCAGAAGATGATTCGGGTGTGCGTGCACACCGGAATCAACGCGTATCCGCGGACATCGTCCCGTATCCGTAATTTCTGGAACGCGCCCTAACTTTGTGTACGCACGTCGGATCGAGACGAAACTTGCGACATCGGACTCATAGCAATACGCTGGTCCTGTGGGTCAAGTTTGGTTCGATTCTGAGAACGTTGACAAAATCGCGTGTCGTGGGCCCCACAGGCCCCGCTCCACGGGCGATTTTGTGATGGGCTCATCAGAATCCAATTCTGGAAGCTCTGTTGGGTTCGTATCATCGTTCCTGATCTGTTGACACTAAGTTTGGTGAATTTGGAGACCTTTGACCCTGACACGTTTTTCGGTGCAAAGCCGGCTCGCATGTGGACCCCGTTTTGACCCAAAATTGCCGTTTTTGCCCTTGTCTCCAAATTGGACTCAAGGACAGGCATTTTTAGCTGATTGATATTTTTTGGATCTGATGGTGATGTTTGTTTCAGCAATCGGAGTGCCGCCTTCAATCCCAGCTGAAGTCAGAGCCGCAATTGGAACCGGAACCGCAGGCAAGTGTACCTTGCCAAACCCTGCAGTCTGCTATTTATTTCCTTGACTTAATTTAGCATCATTGGCCAAGTAAAGCTCATAAATTCTCAGTAGTTTCTGTGATAATATTTTGTTGGAGGTCTTGTGTAAAATCATGTAAACTTGTTTTAACTGCTTAACCTAGGAACCGCGTGACGTACCTAGTGTCCGATCATAGTCGGGTGCCAACTCCGTACGCGGTGTTGGGTTCGTCATTTAGAGATGGATTTACGATCCCCTTACTTTTGTACTTGACCTATCAAGTACCCTACAACCCAGGACACTTGACACTATCATGGACAGAATTCTCTTGAGATATTCACGATGATTCCGTATAGGATACAGGTTATGACATGGACAGTTTATTTCTAGACATTATATGACTGCTGCATTAGTTATGATCTTGCGTGTCATGGACATGAGATGTGTGATTACATTGGGTGGGGAGAGACACACAGGCTACAGGCTATTTTCATATATATATACTATTAGTGTGAGGTCGTAGACTCTCCAGCAGAGCTAGACCCTTTACGTGTTATTACTGCTACTGGCTCCCCGACACAGAGCTGGTAGTGGCTCAGCCTGAGTTCTAGTGATGCTCTCAACTTGTATTTATCACTTAGCTGGTTACATAGTTTACCCTGCTGTTCATTTATTGCTGCACTGCTTATATTTTGGCTTGTATTATCCGTACCTTGTTATGTCCCCTGAGGACCTGGAATGGATGATATCCCCAGGTATAGCTGAAGAGATCCATCCCGAGATACCCCGTACCAGAGCACTTCCAGGAGCTGTACCAGGACCTGAAGACGAGCTCGCACCAGAAGACTTCTCCTGAGCATTGGCCGTATGTAGTCATTTATTTCTATTTCCAGTTGATTATTTCCTGTCCATTTGCATCTGTTGTACCAGACATATTCTCGGATTGTTTCCCGAGATATTTATTGAGATTTGCTTATTTATTCCATTATATTATTTCTGGCAGTTACTCTGTGTTTATCTGTTGTGGATGAGAATAGATTAGTCTGTGACCTGTATTATTGCTCTATTTCCTGTTAGACTACAGCTTAAGCATGCCCTGATGGATCCATTAAATTGGGTTGTCCATCGGTGCATGCTGCTGGCCATTACTCACGTCTCCCGTCCCTCGGCATTTTGGGACTGGGGCGTGACATCCTGCAAGTGCCTATTTTATTTATTTGGTTCGGTTAGCTCATGTTCGGCACTGGCATGATCTGAGGATACTTATTATGTATTATTTCTGAGATAATCTCAGACTCCACAAAAATAGCAAGCCGTACAAATGATTGGTCGATATAAAAAAATAGACTTGGCTGTGATTGTATTATTCGGTTAGTAGCCTAGGAAAATGGACTATCATAGTGTGATAGTTCAACCCTTGTCCTTGTTTGGTTATAGGGTTGGGCCTTCGCGCTAGTATATGCCATGGGCCTAAGTTACGACACTGAACCTATGTATTATTATATATTTTCCTTGGATTTTTGTTTCTCTATTTCATGTTTTCTTTGTGGTACTTGCTAATTGGGGTCTAACCCCACTGGTTTTGCATAGCCAGGTTTCAAGCCAGCACCCGAGGATCCAGCGTACCTTCCCCAAACTCATAGTGTGTATTAGGAACATGGTCGCAGGGGATAGAGAGTGGGCTTTCTTCTTTCCTGCTCATCAACGAACATTTACTTCTTTTGGCGTTTAGCCACCGGCACCTGTTAGCCGGCTCGTTAGGACATTAGTTTCCTTACATGATTGTATTAAATCAGACTGCAGCTGATCACTGTCATGCACTTTTGATACTCTACCAGTTTTCTTATTTTTTCAAAGCTGGTTTCCAGAATATTGTGGCAGGGCATTTGGGATGCCTTACTTTCTTATCATATATGCTCTATGCTTACTGTTTCTTGTTTGAATGATTGAGACATGGAAGTTCTTGACCATAGGAGACTTGATTGTAGCATGCACCCCCTTGTCTTATACAGCCGTGATCGTCGTACAACGTATAGAACCTTGTACGGGATAGCTGGCCATGTCCGTCTCTATATTCCGATACTAGGACGTGACACTATTAGAAATTATACCACATAATCGCGAGGACTACAAGCCTCATGGTGTTTCAATTATCTCTTCCAGACCGAACGATTCCCAGTGCCTCAGGAACCGCTCGAGCGACGGTACCTTATGCACAAGTTATCCAAGACCGATGCGATGAATGCGTTCTATCAGAATATAATATTTCTATAGCAACAGTTGAAAAAAAAATACAACTATAGGGACTATCTCTTTTTGATAGAGCCTTAGCTCTTCAATCTGTCACATCGATCATTTCAAACGATAAGAATTTTTTATAAGTTATCTATGTACAACATTCGATAAGGGTCAAGAATCAGTTCTCTTAAACGAGTTCAAGGCAAATTCTATGTTTAAGCAGTATACTTCTTTTAACAAGAAACAAGGAAGTAGCAGTTCTATAAATCTAGCATGCGATTTCTATCTTTTTAGCTTATCTTGTTAATGAGTAACATTTAGCAAAGGGACATGTAATTAAAGTGAACTAGAGATCATTTTTATTAAGTTATGCAGACAATGGATTCATTGAAGGGCCAAAGTCACTCACCGATTGAATCAACGAGAGGATGGGGAAGCCTTACACAACAATCACTATTGGTTATACGTCCTGAAATTGCAACAACACTTGGTTAACATCGTTCGATCTCTTTCTCTTATGATTCGAAATGAATGCGCAAGCGGGAAAGCGAATCATGAAAAACTAAGTCATCAAAAGCAAGGCAAAACACAAAGCAACACAAAACCAAGCAACAAAATAACCAACGAAAACTCTTGGACTTATTTCAATAGAAGCCGTTACATCAATTTGAAGGGTTCATTGCATTTGGTCCGTGTTGATTTGGCGGTAAGGTTTCTCCGAGACTCGATTCTCAACCGAGTAAAAGTTACAAGTGTTCCATAAGTGAACTGCTGGAAGCGGGGTATTACACAGCGGCCTTTGCAACCCATGTATTGTGGGTCTTCTTAGGCTTTGCCAGCCTTGGAGAAGCGCCGCCCTCAGAGAGTATTTCTCCAAAGGCTTGCTGGTCAAAGCGTATAACCAGCATCCTCTAGGTTGAACCCAGCTTCGACGCATCGGACTACGTCACAATATTCTCATCAGAGGTAAAGGATTTCTCTAGCAGAATCGCCACCTTGTTTGCCATTGAAATTGAGTTTGGAAAAACATTCGTTTAACAATGAACAAAAAGAGTACAAACAAATCCTAGACAAAAAATCTAAGTACAATATTTTTTATCTGGATAATATGACGATGGAGATCGAGTACCGCTGTAAGCCCCCTCATTTTTTAATACGGTTAATTTGGTATTTTTCAATTTATGTTATTTAATTTAATGGATTAAATTATTAATTTTTAAATCTATCTTTTATATATATGACCCTTTGCCATGGCATAGATATTTTAAGCAATGCACAACCTTTTTTCTCCCAACAAAATTTATATTACTAATCTTGATTGTGCCTAATATATTTGAGATATGGATGTTACATTTGTTTGACCTCCCCCATGCTCCAAAAATATTGTCAAATATCTTGAACCACGGTTACCGTAAAACTGCCTCCTTTTGACTAGAACTTGACCCAAACCCAACCCAAACACATGTAGTCATGTAGTGTACACAAATACCCCCATGTATATATATATATATATATATATATATATATATATATATATATATATATATATATATATATATATATATATATTATTTATATTTATATTAATTTGATTCTATTTATAGAGTTCTAATTATAGAAAGGGCCATAGGTGGCATCCTAGTTGACAAACTACCTAACAAACTAACTACCTAACCACCCAAGATCCTAACCAACCAAATTCCAACCATAACAACCCACCCTCACTTCATAATTTTATGCAATAGCTGCACCCTTGGTGGTCGACCCCTACAAACCCTAGGAACGCCCCCTCCTAGGTTTAAATCTATCTAGAAAGTCCATATATATACCCTCTTATCACAAAACCCTAACCCTAACAACTCTCTTCCCTTTTTGGCGGACCCCTCCCCTCTCCTTCATATGTAAAAGCATCCCCTTGTCATCTACCCCTCACAACATCAACTCCTTCACCAAAAATCCTCCTCTCTATTCCAAAGCTCCATCTTTCATCATTCTTCCACCCAATCTCCACCAAACAACCACAAAGGCTCCAACATTGCCATCAAACCCATCAAGAACCTATTGCAATCATCATCAACCCATCAAGAAGAAAGAAGTAAGGCAAGCACAAGCAAGAAGGTGCGTTCTTGAACAAGAAGAGGCACCATCATCCAAACCTTCAAAGCTTTCGGGTAAGAATTCAAACTTTCCTTCTCAAATTCCCATGGCATGACTCTCTTAGATTTATGTAAGTTTAATGTTCTAGAATCCTCCATTTCCATATTTTTCCACCATACAAATCTATGAGAATTTTATGTTAGATTGATGATAAATTGGACAACGGTAGGGCTAGTTATAGACTTTGTGACACGGATCTTGGAGGTTTTATTGTTAATTATTAAAAATAAATTTAATGGTATTTATTTACTGTAAAATAATTATTTTAGAATTATTTTATGTTATTTTTATCAAAATTCTGAACCCTAAATTAAGGGTCACTAGCCTAGGTTTTGGGTGATTTTGTGGAATAGTTTTGCCCATAAATAGGGGTTATTTTGGAAAAAAAGGTAATTATTTTTTAAGTTTAAAATAGAATAAAATATAAAATAAAATAATTTTTCATGAATATAAATCATACACATGGACTGGCAATGCTCCGAACAAATTTCGGACAAAACTAGTCAACTTAAAGTAGCCTAATATTAAAATATGATTATTTTGTCAATTCTGGAATTTAATGGTTACAAATTAATATAAATCAGGTTTAAATCAAGATTACATGATTTATTTTTATGTCCTTCGATTGGGGACTTAACCGTGAATTTTGGAAGTCGTAAACCATGAAACTAGATTCTGATACCTCGTAAAATGTGTAAGTTATTGTGTCAAGAATTTATATGCTAAGATGAGGTTGGACTTGGGTATTAATGGTTTATAATAAATTATACAATTTAGTCATGGTTACAAGATTCTTGATAAGATAATTAAAGTAGAAAAATTATTGTTTAGGTCAATTGGATTCCGGAGGAGTGGACGCGGGACAAACTTTGCAACTACATACTGCAGACCCAGGCAAGTGTACCTTGCCAAATAGGCAGTAGATCCTATTATATTATCTTCTTGTTTTTTTTCAAATATATATACTCTTGTGATGTACTTGTTCAACCTAGGACCGTGAGACATTGCTTAGCGTCCGAACAAGATTCGGGTGTCAACGCCGTACGCGGAGTCGTATAACATCACTTAGAGAGTTAATTCCATGATCCTATTTTTACGTGCTTGCATTACCAAGTACGCAAGACCGTAGGACACTTGACACTATTTTATGTGACAGAATCTTTTTTGAGTTATTCATGGTGATTCTATATAGGCTTACAGGATTCGTGATATACGACTTGCATATTATATACATATATCAATATGACTCATTGTACTAGCTAGAACTCATGATCTTGCGTGTTATGGACATGAGACATTGTGGACATGAGAGGTGAGGTTACATTGGGTGAGGAGAGACACACATGCTACAGGCTGATTATATTTATATATACTATGTTACTGGAGGTGCTTTAGTCTCTGTACCAGAGCTTGGCATATTTACTGGCCCTACGAGAAACTACTTGCTTCTATAGGCTCCCCGACACAGAGCCTGTAGTGATCTCAGCCTGAGTACTAGTGATGCCCTCATTTATATTTTACTTAGCTGGTCACATAACTTGTCCTGAGGATCTATTTTTACTTACAATATTTTATTTAGCTTGAGTGTTTATTGTACCTTTCTACATCCCCTGAGGACCTGGATGCGGATTATGTCCCCAGGTGTAGACGATGAGAGCTATCCCAAGATTTATGGAGTAGGTGATGCTATTGGAGACGTACATGTTGTAGAGGACGAGGTTGTTCCGGAGGACTTCTCTTGAGCATACAGTATTCTCACCATTTATTTATTATGCTTAGTGTTCTTAGATATTTGATCTTGTTGTGACTTCTTGATATTATACTTGGAGTTATTTTTCTTCCCATTTTGATGACGGGTTGTTCCCCGTGACATTGTTTATATTGCTTTGGTTGGATAAATTATTTTATATTTTTGTGACTGGACTTGTTTCTTTGTGATTTTGTTACTTATTGTGGATAAAATTAGATATATAAACTGTAACAGATATTTGTAGGCCATTTTATATGTATTACAGCTTAAGTGCACTCTAATGGGTCCATTAAATTGGTTTTGCCTATTGGAGTTGTGCAGTTGGCCATTGCCACGTGACTAGTCCCTTAGTTTTTTGGGACTCGGGTGTGACATAGTTTTTGTGGTGGCCCATGCAGGTCTACGAATATATTGCTTTAGTTTCAACTAAGGGACCAAGCAAGCCTACGATTAGGATAATAATAAATTTATAGGATCTCATCCACATATTGACACGTTTTTGACCTTTATATCGGACTCGAATAAATTATTTGACTTGCATCATACTTGATTCAACTGTTCGACCCTACACTGATCCCGACAAAAGAAAAGAAGGCGAAGAAATTCTTTGACGGACTAAGCCTTCAGTTACAAAGATTGATTGGCGCAGTTGCACCTACTCTTATACGAACGTCCTTGTAGCAGCTCAACGCATGGAACACGTCAACGAGAGAGAGTCCAGCCAGAAGTGGCCTCATGCACTAGCACCAGACCGAGCACAACAGGGAGGAGCTACAAAGAGACCTTACATGCACCAGCCACCCAAAGCAACCCCACTGACACTGCCTATATGTTAATATTGTGGCAAGCAAGTCCATCACGCGAGCGAGTGCAGACGCAAGTTGGGACTATGCTGGATTTATGGATCGAGATAACAATCGGCACAGGACTATATAGAACAGCGAAGAGGAGCACTGATGATTCATCGACCAGCCTTACCAGCATCAACACCAGGACTCCCTACTTTTATTATTGTGGCAAGGTAGGCCATCTCGCCAAAGAATGCCGACGCAGATTGGGATTGTGTTTGCTTTGCGGTTCAGACCAGCATTGAGCTAGAGATTGCACGAAGCATCGAGGAGGAGCACCGATGGTTCATCGACGAGCACCGATGGTTCACCGATGAGCTTTACCAGTACCGAGGCTAGTTTAGCAGCCATCGGGGCCAGTTATTCCAGCACCGAGGGCGCCAGCACCAGGAGGATATCCGCAGAGGCCACCATTGGCACCACAGGCAGTGCTCTTCCAGCAGGCACAGTAATAGCAGAGGACACCAGCTCAGGGACGTGGTCAGGCTTTTACAATGACAGTAGAGGAGGCACGGACTGGAGGAGTAGCGAATATGGATAAGATTTAGTTTTATCATGGCTAGCTATAGTAACGAATATTTCTAGTAATACTTTAGCATGTGCCTGTTAGTTCCATTTCCTAGTCTATACCTAGTATTATATAGAATAAACTTGTTAGTCTAGAGTAGTAATATGTAAGTGGTACCCAAGTTTTCAGAAGCTTTAGTTGATCCTCATTCTAATCAGACTCCTTTACTCTTGAGTAACTCATCTCTCACTGCCTAGGAAAAAAAGTTTTTATTGCTTTCCTATGTGTTCTGCTTGAACATAACCCTCACCCTTCCTCTCAATTTTTTTTCCTTGTTCATGGTCCCTTATCCTTTGTGTCGTGCTTCAACAAATATGTCATACAACCGCGTCGTCTCTTCTGGAGCAAACATTTCCTGACCTATTATATTCTATTTTTCTTAATTGCGAGGACGCAATTCTTTTAAGGTGGGTAGATTGTAAGCCCCTTCATTTTTTAATAGGGTTAATTTGGTATTTTTCAATTTATTTATTTTATTTTATTTATTTTAATGGATTAAAGTATTAATTTCTAAATCCTTCTTTTATATATATGACCCTATGCCATGGCTTGGATATTTTAAGCAATGCACAACCTTTTTTCTCCCAACAAAATTTATATTACTAATCTTGATTGTGCCTAATATATTTGGGACATGGATGTTATATTTGTTTGACCTCCCCCATGCTCCAAAATATTGTCAAACATCTAAAACCACGGTTACCAAAAAACTATCTCCTTTTGACTAGAACTTGACCCAAACCCAACCCAAAGTGTCTCCTTTTGGTTCTATTTATAGAGTTCTAATTATAGAAAGGGCCATAGGTGGCATCCTAGTTGGCAAACTACCTAACTAACTAACTACCTAACCACCCAAGATCCTAACCAACAAAATCCCAACCATAACAACCCACCCCCTCTTCATAATTTCGTGCAAGAGCAGCCCCCTTGGTGGCCGACCCCTACAAGCCCTAGGAATACCCCCTCCTAGGTTTAAATCTATCCAAAAAGCCCACATATATACCCCCTTATCACAAAACCCTAACCCTAACAACTCTCTCCCCTTTTTTGCCGACCCCTCCCCTCTCTTTCACATGTAAGAGCACCCCCCCTTATCATCTACCCCTCACAACATCATCTTCTTCACCAAAAATCCTCTACTCTCTTCCAAAGCTCCACCTTTCATCATCCTTCCACCCAATCTCCACCAAACAACCATAAAGGCTCCACCATTGCCATCAAACCCATCAAGAAACCATTGTTATCATCATCAACCTATCAAGAATCCATTTCTATCATCATCAACCCATCAAGAAGGGATAAGGAAGGCAAGCACAAGCAAGAAGGTGCGTTCTTGAACAAGAAGAGGCACTGTCATCCAAACCTTCAAAGCATTCGGGTAAGGATTCAAAATTCCCTTATCAAATACCCATGGCATGACTCTCTTAGATTTATGTAAGTTTAATATTCTAGAACCCTCCCTTGCCATTTTTCCACCATAAAAATCTATGAGAATTTCATGTTAGATTGATGATAAGTAGGACAACGCTAGGGCTAGTTTTAGACCTTGTGACACGGTTCTTGGAGGTTTTGTTGTTAATTCATAAAATGAATTTAATGGTGTTTATTTACTGTAAAATAAGTATTTTAGAATTATTTTATGGTATTTTCATCAAAATTCTGAACCCTAAAAATAAGGGTCACTAGCCTAGGTTTTAGGTAATTTGGAAGAAATAAAAGATAATTATTTTTTGAGATTAAAATAGAATAAAATATAATATAAAATAATTTTCATGAATATAAACCATACACATGGACTAGCAATGCTCCGAACAAGTTTCGGACAAAACTAGTCAACTTAAAGTAGCCATAATCTTAAAATATGATTATTTTGTCAATTACAGAATTTAATGGTTAAAAATTAATATAAATCAAGTTTAAATCAAGATTACATGATTTATTATGATTTATGTTCATGTCCTTCGATTGGGGACTTAACCGTGAATTTTGGAAGTCGTAAACCATGAAACTAGGTTCTGATACCTCGTAAAACGTATAAGTTGTTGTGTCAAGAATTTATATGTTAGGATGAGGTTGAACTTGGGTATTAATTCTTTATAATAAATTATACAATTTTGTTGTGGTTACAATATTCTTGATTAGAAACGTAAAGTAGAAAATTTATTGTTTAGGTCAATTGGATTTCGGAGGAGTGGATGTGGGACCAACTTTGCAACTACATACTGCAGACCCAGGCAAGTATACCTTACCAAACATGCAGTAGATCCTATTATATTATTTGTTTGTTTTGCTTTCCATATATACATACTATTGTGATGTACTTGTTCAACCTAGGACCGTGAGACGTTGCTTAGCGTCCGAACAAGATTCGGGTATCGACACCGTATACGGTGTCATATAACGTCACTTAGAGAGTTGATTCCACGATCCTATTTTTATGTTCTTGCTTTACTAAGTACGCCTGACCGTAGGACACTTGGCACTATTTTATGTGACAAAATCTTTCTTGAGTTATTCATGGTGATTCTGTATAGGTTTACAGGATTCGTGATATGAGACTTGCATATTATATACATATATCATTATGACTCGTTGTACTAGCTAGAGGTCATGATCTTGCGTGTTATGGACATGAGACATTGTGGACATGAGACGTGAGGTTACATTGGGTGAGGAGAGACATACATGCTACAGGATGATTATGTTTATATATATACTATGTTACTGGAGGTGCTTTAGTCTCTGTACCAGAGCTTAGCACATTTACTGGCCCTACGAGATACTACTTGCTTTTATAGGCTCCCTGACACAGAACCTGTAGTGATCTCAGACTGAGTACTAGTAATGCGCTCATTTATATTTCACTTAGCTGGTCCCATAGCTTGCCATGAGAATCTATTTTTACTTACTGTATTTTATTTGGCTTAAGTGTTTATTGTACCTTGATATGTCCCTTGAGGACCTGGATCTGGATTATGTCCCCAGGTATAGACGAGGAGAGCTATCCCGATGTTTATGGGACAAGTGCTGCTATTGGAGACGTACAGGTTGCAGAGGATGAGGTTGTTCTGGAGAACTTCTCTTGAGCATACAATATTCTCACCATTCATTTATTATGCTTAATGTTCTTAGATATTTAATCTTGTAGTGACTTCTGAATATTGTACTTGGAGTTATTTTTTTCCATTTTGTTAACGGGTTATTCCCTGTGACATTATTTATATTGCTTTGGTTGGACAGATTATTTTATATTGTTATGACTGGACTTATTTTTTTGTGATTTTATTACTTATTGTGGATGAGATTAGATATATAAACTGTAACAGGTATTTGTAGACCATTTTATATATATTACAACTTAAGTACACTCTAACGGGTCCATTAAATTGGGTTTGCCTATTGGAGTTGTGCTGCTGGCCATTGATCCGTGGCTAGTCCCTTAGTTTTTTGGGACAGGGGCGTGACAACATAAACGACTCTATTACTCCAATGACGGTCCGACGAGTGAAAGAGGGATGCTCTCTTCTCTTCTCTCTCTATCTTGAGCTTGTGTTAACGTACGAAGTTCTCCTAGAGGGGTATAGTCTCTGAAGCAGAAAAAGCCAGCCAGCCACCATTGGAACTTCTAAGTTGCTCCTATTTATAGCCAACATGTTGATAGGCTATAGGTGCCGCATATTCTTCTGTTTGGTGGCCGCAAGGAGGCTCTTTTCGTATAATGTATTTCCAACTATAGGCGCATATGATGGGCAGGCTGCTACGTGTTCTTCATCCTTAACAGGATGTAGTTTGGTCCAAGCCGAGCTGCCACGTGGACATTTGTTGTTATTTGCTGTTGTTGAGGATCTGGGCGGTTCTTGACTTTTGTTTACGTAACTTGGTCATCTTGACACATGGCTCAAATTTAGTTGGAGAGAATTACTTCAGTCGTAATAGAAAGATTTTGTCTCAAGGAACCCTGTCACGTTGGACACATAGGGCCAGAGACGCATGGAACTCATAGAGTCTGGAACACATGGAGCCAGAGTCGCATGGAACTTATGGAGTCTGGGAGACATGGAGCCAGAGTCGCATGGAACGCATAGAGTATGGAACGCATAGGGCCAGAGACGCATGGAACGTATGGAGTTTGGGACGCATGTGGCTTCGTACACGTGGTGTTGCATGCTTGTCAAAAGTCATTATTAGTCTGACGAGAGCTTCTTGTCTCTTAGTGTTCTCACATATTTCGAGGAGTCTAGAAAATCCTTTTTGTCAGGATTCTGTGTCAGACATAATCTTTGTGTCAGGCCTTTATACAGCCAATATTTGGGGCGCATGGATGCTGCTCTCTTGGCCGCATGGTCATTCTGTGGCCTAATTTCTTCTGAGTCGATCTTGGGATGCATGGTTGTTGGACGCATGGATCCAGTTTTTTTATGCTTCTACTCCACTAACTCGAATAGACGGCCACGACCGACTGCTACCAAAAAATTGTGGGGCATGAGTCCGGTCGAAAGAAACCAAGAAGGTCGAAAGAAGCTAGCCAACGTCCAGCGTTGTCCACAAACCCAGTGTAGTCCGACGATGAGTAAAGGATGTCTATCCAAAGTAGTTTCGCTGAAGGTGTCTACCAGTGAACTAGGTCAAAGAGCCGCTCAACGCAATATACCACTCCCTCTAGGGGTAACAAATCTATCAGGTTTGAGCCCAAGGCTAAAAGCATCGAATCAATCTATGCTTCTTCAGATACCATGCCTTCCGTTGATGAAAGGAGCACACCAACTCACATAGCTACACATGGTAATGGCGCAGGAGAAGACGCCAATGTCCGTATACAGAATTTGGAGGAAAAATAAGAAGAATTACGAGTACTTCTGATATCTTTGATGAGGTAGTGAAGTCTTGTAGTTGCAGGTCCTCAACATACTAACGAGGGTAATTAGGAGACCAATACTGCATCTGTTATCCCAGAGCATGAAGATGTAGGAAGAAAAATGACTCACAAAGCCGCAATCAGAGACCAAGTTTGAGTCATGTCACGACCCGCACCCAGAATTGGGGCACGAGTATGCGGGTACGTCTAGCCTACGCCGCAGCATCAGCGGTAGAACGTTGTCTAGGTCTTGATGCTATCTAAACAATCTTACACGAACACCCGACTCCATGAGGAGACATGGATACCATAATATAATATAAATAACATACTCAATCACAACTACACCACGATAAGATCTCGAAGAAACAAGTAAGATGCAACACAAGTCTAAAATAGAATAGTCTAACTCAACAATATAATCCAAGTCCCAATAAGTTTGCCGGAGACAAATTCGGTACCAAATAACCTGCTAAAAGAACTAACTAGGTGATTAGTGATTCCGACTAGACCTCCCAGAATCACAATTGAACTACCAAGTCCAAGTCTGCAGCTACTCACCATATGGTCCATAAAGTGTTGGATACCGATCCTCTAAGGCATAGTCTGGAAAAATATTTCCAGTCAGGAAGGAGCAAAGTACAATCTCAAATGACAGTTCCATTTAATTGATAAGGACTATAAAGCAATAAACAGATGATGCTATATACTGAGAGAAGACAGTGAATAAATGCAATGGCAAAATAAGAGACAGGCAATGTAAAGAGACAGGCAACATAGGCAATATGATACAGTCTGTAAACACCCTTAATTTCAGGAATAAAATTTATATAATTTTCCGTATTTTCGGTATTTTTCTGGAATTTATAGCTAAGGTGATTTGGGGTTAAATAATTTTAAGTGTGACTAAATGGAGTTAAAATATTCTGGAAATAGAAATTTATTGTGTATAATGGAGAACCGGACGCATGGCATTTTTTGGCGAATTTATTGGACACCGGAGCAACGTATCGAGGACCTTTAGCCATTTGGATTGTGAACCAGACCCAGTTGGACCGAACCAAACCAACCTGACCCGAAACCCGCACGGGGAAAACCCTAGGCCGCCGGATCTACTGTAGCGGTATAAAGCCACCCTCATGGAAGTGTGTGCCAGACCAAACCCTAGCCGTAGTCGCCAACACCAGGACCATCTCCCCCTCAGCCGTGAACCGCCGTCGACGCTGCAGTCGAGTCATCCCCGACTCCCCGCGTCTCCCTTCCCCTCCGCTCCGATCAGCGAGCGACCCCGCTGCTCTCGGGTCCTCGTCGGTCGTCACCCTCTTCGCTCGACGCCGACTCCCTCTCAAGACTCCGGCGCCGCCCTCTCATCTCGAGCGCTGCAGACCCTCGCGGCTGACCCGACGCCTCCGCACCCCCACCCGCTCGTCAACCACCGCAGACCCCCACCCGCTCGTCAACCACCGCAGACCCCCACCCGCTCGTCGACCTCCGCCGCGAGCACAGCAACCCGAGCGCGGCTTCACCCCGCCGCCGAGTCGCACAGCAACCCCGAGTGCGACTCCTCCGCCTCACAGCGTCTCCGCAGACACGAGACGCGAGCAGCAGCGCGCGAGGACACGACCAGGACACAGATTGGACTCTCGGACACTTGGAAAACAGAATCCACGGAGCCCCGTTCAGGTACCAATTTCTTCCTCATCGCAACTCCGATTTCGATTCCGTCGATTGCTATGCGTAGACTGTATACCCCTCTCGGTGCCCGTGCAATTCGCTCGGTGCATCGCGTCTTGTAGTGGTCGTACACCGTGATCCAAAACAGGAAAAAACAACGCCCTGTTTCACCTCGGAACTGAGTCCGCCCCGCCAATCGGGACGACTTGGTCGCACGCGGTCTTTACCAAACTATGTGCGACGTTGATACGGTCGTGTAGGATTTCGCAAAAGTCGATTCGGAGGTGCGTGCACCCCGGAATCAACGCGTATCCGCCGACGACACCCCGTATCCGTCCTTTCTGGAACACACTGTAACTTCGTGTACACACGTCGGTTCGAGACGAAACTTGCGCCATCGGATCCGTAGTAATACGCTGGTCCCGTGAGCCAAGTTTGGTCCGATTCTGAGAACGTTGACAAAATCACGTGTCGTGGGCCCCACATGCTCCACTTGACGGATGATTTTGTGATCGGCTCATCGGAATCCAATTCTGGAAGTTCCGTTGAGTTCGTATCATCGTTCCTGACTTGTAGACACTGAGTTTGAGTAATTTAGGGACCTTTGACCCTGACACGCTTTTCGGTGCAAAGTGGGCCCTCATGTGGAACCCGCTTTGGCCCGGAAATGACCTTTTTGCCCCTGTGTCCAAATTGGACGTAAGGACAGGCATTTCCAGCTATTTGACATCTTCTGAGACTGTTGGTGATGTTTATTACAGCTTTTGGAGTAGTCCCTACCGGATCCACTGATACAGGGACAGTCGTTGGTCTACGGACATCAGGCAAGTGTACCTTGCCAATCTATGCAGCTTAGTTATCTATTTTCCTTGCTTATATATATATTGCTGTGCATGCTCAACCTAGGACCGTGTGACGTACTTAGCGTCCGATTATCAGTCGGGTGCCGACACTGTATGCAGTGTTGGGTACGGTCATCTAGAGATGGACATTCGTGACACTTTATTCTCGTACTTGTCTTATCGAGTACCTATGGCCCAGGACACTTGACACTATTCATGAGACAGGATTTTCTCGAGATATTCGTGGTGATTCTGTATAGGATACAGGACATGGACATTATATTCTTAAATACTTTATGACTGGTTGCATTTAGCTATGATCACGCTTGACATGGGCATGAGACGTTATGGTCATGATATGCGTGGTTACATTGGGTGGGGAGAGACACACAGGCTACAGGCTGTTACATATATATATATCTTCTATTATTGAGAGGTCGTAGACTCTCGTAGCAGAGCTAGACCCACTACCGGTTATTACCGCTACCCGGCTCCCCGACACAGAGCTTGTAGTGGCTCAGCCTGAGACTAGTGATGCTCTCACTTGCATTTACACTTAGATTGGTTACATATTTACCCTATTGCTTCATTTAGTTATTTATTTGCTGCACTGCTTATCTGTATTTATTGGCATGAGCTTTCTTGTACCTTGCTATGTCCCCTGAGGACCTGGATCCGGATTTTGTCCCCAGATTTTGCAGACGAGGTTTATCCTGAGGTTTACAGGACCGGAGCAGGAGCTGATCCAGGAGTTGTACCACCATCCGAGGACGAGGTCTTAGCTGAAGATTTCTCTTGAGCATCCTTATTTATGCTCAGCTTTTATTATTTATTTCAGTCTTTTATATTCTGGTCAGATGAACCTTTGTACTAGATATTTATCGGGTTGTTTCCCGAAGTACTATGTGAGACTGGATGATGATGTACATTCCTTATTTATTCTGTGGATCATGTTTATGTCTTGTGTGGATGAGATTAGTTGTACCATGATTGTCGTAGACTTGTTTTACAGCTTAAGTATGCCCTGGTGGATCCATTATATTGAGTTGGTCCATCGGTGCGTACTGCTGGCCGTGGACACGCGTCCAGTCCCACGGTATTTTGGGACTGGAGCGTGACATGGTTTTTGTGGTGGCCCATGCAGGTCTACGACTAAATTGTTCGGTTTCAACTTAGGGACCGAACCAGCCTGCCCTAAGGATAGGATAAGTTCTAGGTTCTCATCCATTATCTAACCATTGTTGAACTCTATATCGAACTCGAAATTTGTTACTTGAACTGCATCCTGTATTGAATCCTCTGAGCGTTCTTATAGTTTATATTTTGATTGCAGAGCAATGGATTCCGGGAACAGAGAGGATATTCCTTTGGATACACCACACGACGCTGTGGTTACTTATGGAGACGAAGTGACACCAGGGGATGGTGGACAAGCATCGCAGAGTGATCAAACCGGTCAGCCTAATCCAAGGTTCCGGAGAGATGACATCCCACCTCCACCACAGTTCACTCCCCAGATGCCAGTATTCCCGCCAGGACAAGCCATGGACGGGCAACAAATGTTCCAGATGATGTATGCTATGATGCAAGCACAGCAACAGATTCAGCAGGAGTCCCATCGGCAGGAGGCCGAGTATCTGAGGACCAGCCTGGTATCCGCATTGGAGCAGGCAAATCCGCCAGCAAGGCGAACAGCGACGGGATCTATCACTGATTTCCGTCACCTCAAACCTCGCACATTTTCTGGTAAAGAAGGACCAACGGAAGTTCATGAGTGGCTCACCAACATTCAGCATCAGTTGGAAGCCGCTGAACTTCCGAGAGAGAAGTGGATGACTGCAGTTAGAATGCAGTTAACTGATAATGCGCATCACTGGTGGCTAGCAGAAGAGAGAAGACTTGGACAGGACAGAGTCACATGGGAAGAGTTCTCAAGACTCTTCCAAGAGATGTACATCCCGGCAGTCGCACGGTCAGAGCTCAGAGACAGGTTCAACCGCCTTATCCAAGGCAGCATGTCAGTGGAGGAATACAATGCGGAATTTATTCGCCTGAGCCGCTTTGCCCCAACACTGATTTCAACGGAGGAAGAAAAAGCAGAGAAGTTCTTTGACGGCTTGAAGTTCGAGCTTCAGAGAGTGATTGGATCGGTAGCACCTACCTCTTATACCGATGTCCTTGCAGCAGCCCGACGCTTGGAGCGCGTCGCTAGAAGGGAGACTAACCTGAAGAGGCCTATCACATCAGCACCATCCAGGCCAGCACATGGGGATTCGGCAAAGCGAACCCAGAGGGGTATGCCAGATAGAGCAGCACATAGAGACATACCTCTTCCTACTTGTCACCACTGCGGCAAGGTAGGACACATTGAGAAGGAATGCAGGCGTAAGTTGGGACTATGTTTGAGCTGCGGATCCAGCCAGCACTTTTCCAGGGACTGTTCCGAACGCCGAGACGGAGCACCAAGACTAGCATTGCCTGCACCACGACCAGCTTATCCAGCAGCAGGAGCCCAACAGACAGGAGTTGGTGGGGTCAGACCACCAGCCCCCGGAGGGAACCAGCAGAGACCACCCCTGGCACCACAGGCAGCCCTATTTCATCATCAGCAGCAGCAGCAGAGAGGTCCAGCTCAGGGACGGGGACAGGCATTCCCATTAGCTGTTGAGGAGGAGGCTACAGCAGGCGAGGTCATCGCAGGTACTATTTTAGTAGCTTCATTACCTGCTGTAGTTTTATTTGATTCTGGAGCATCGCATTCATTTATAGCAGCTAGCTTTGTAGCCACCCATAGAGTAGCTACCGCACCCCTCCCGAAGATGAAGAGGATTCTTACGGGAGGTGGTATTATTCCGGTTAGTGACGTCTGTAGATCATGTTCTGTAGTAGTTTGTGGCCGAGAGATGCGAGCTCAATTTTTGATATTTTCTATGCCGGATTATGATGTCGTACTTGGTATGGACTGGTTAAGTCAGTACCATGCGACTCTTGATTGCCGACTTGGGCGGGTTATATTTAGACCGCCAGGACATCCAGAATTTGAGTTTCTCCGAGGAGCGGTAGAGCAAGGAGTTCAGCCTACTCTTAGGGTATTATCTGTAGAAGAGGAGACAGGTTACCCAAGAGTCATATCAGGTTTTGTGGATGTATTTCCTGATGACCTTCCAGGTTTACCGCCTGATCGGGAAATAGAATTCACAATAGACTTAACTCCAGGAGCAGAGCCAATCACTTCATCAGTTTATCGGCTAGCACCTAAGGAGTTAGTGGAGTTGAAGGAACAGGTTGATGATCTTTTGGAGAAGGGTTTCATTCGGCCCAGTGTTTCACCTTGGGGAGCACCCATCTTATTTGTGCCGAAGAAGGATGGAACAGTACGGTTGTGTATTGATTACCGGGCACTAAATGCTGTCACCATCAAGAACAGGTATCCCTTACCACGCATTGATGATCTATTCGATCAATTGAGTGGTGCAAGGGTATTCTCGAAGATTGACCTTAGATCCGGCTATCATCAGATCAAGGTGAGGAAGGAAGACATCCCGAAGACAGCTTTCAGGACGAAGTATGGGCATTACGAGTTCTTGGTGATGCCGTTTGGTTTAACCAACGCGCCAGCAGTGTTTATGAGCTTAATGAACAGGGTCTTTCATCAGTTCTTGGATAAATTCGTAGTGGTGTTCATTGATGACATTCTCATATATTCCAAGAGCCCTGAAGAGCACGAGGAGCATCTTAGAATCGTGTTAGAGACCTTGAGGCAGGAGAAGTTATATGCCAAGCTCAGTAAGTGTGAGTTCTGTATGGACAAAGTACCTTTCTTGGGACACATCATCTCAGGAGAAGGACTTTCAGTGGATCCAGAGAAAGTTGCGGCAATAGAGACTTGGCCTACACCTACATCAGTTGCAGAGGTAAGAAGTTTTCTCGGACTCGCAGGATATTACCGAAGGTTCGTAGAAAATTTCTCAAAGATTGCAGAACCAATGACGAAGCTGACACGAAAGGATCAGGAGTTTGTATGGACAGAAGACTGCCAGAAGGCTTTTGAAGAACTAAAGAGAAGATTAACAACAGCACCTGTCTTGACTCTTCCTACAGGGTCAGGAGGTTTTGTTGTTTACAGTGATGCATCAGGCAGCGGATTAGGATGCGTTTTGATGCAACATGGCAAGGTCATTGCTTATGCGTCGAGACAGTTGAAGGACCACGAGAAGAACTACCCGACACATGATTTGGAGCTAGCAGCAGTGATATTTGCATTGAAGATATGGAGACACTATCTTTATGGAGAGAGGGTAGAAATCTTTACTGATCACAAGAGTCTGAAGTATGTGTATACTCAGAAGGAGCTTAACATGAGACAGAGACGCTGGCTAGAACTGATGGTAGATTTTGACATAGATCTGCAGTATCACCCGGGAAAGGCGAATGTGGTTGCAGATGCACTCAGCAGGAAGCCTACGGCGTATTTCTTGACGATGCAGCCCGAGTTATTGAGAGATTTACAGGAGCTACAGATAGAGGTTATCGTACCGGGACAGAATGGATTGATGGCTAACCTTGAGATTCAGTCATCACTCGTGGAGAAGATTAAAGAAGCATTGCCCACCGATGCTAGATTCCGAAGACTCAAAGAAAGGACAGAAGCCGGCATTCAGACAGGACTACGCATCCATGAAGATGGGACATTGAGATTTGGAAACCGCTTGTATGTTCCAAATGGAGAATTGAGACAGGAGTTAATGACTGAAGCACATAGCTCTATGTACTCTGTTCACCCAGGAGGAACCAAGATGTATCGGGACTTGAGACAGTATTACTGGTGGCATGGAATGAAGAGAGAGATCGCGAGATTTATGGCCAAATGTTTAGTATGTCAACAAGTGAAGGCGGAGCATCAGAGAACTGCAGGTATGTTACAACCGCTCCCGATACCGGAATGGAAGTGGGAGCATATCACGATGGATTTTGTCACAGGATTTCCGAAGAGCCCCAGCGGAAGAGATGCAGTTTGGGTTATCGTGGATCGACTCACTAAATCGGCACACTTCTTGCCATTTAGAGTTGGACAGTCCACAGAGGTGCTAGCTGACATGTATATGCGACAAATCGTCAAATTACATGGAGTACCTGTTAGTATTGTATCGGATCGAGATTCGAGATTTATATCTCATTTCTGGAGAAGCATACAAGAGAGTCTAGGCACCAGACTCAAATTCAGCACGGCATACCACCCGCAGACAGATGGACAATCGGAGCACACCATTCAGATCTTGGAGGACATGTTGCGATCATGCATGCTAGATTTCGGAGGATCTTGGGAAGGTCATTTGCACTTAGTAGAGTTCTCCTACAATAACAGTTATCAGGCCAGCATTCAGATGGCGCCATTTGAAGCTTTATACGGACGGAAGTGCAGATCACCTGTGTGTTGGAGTGACGTTGGTGAACGTCAAATACTGGGTCCAGAATTGGTAACGCAGACAGTGGAGAAGGTAAAGCAGATACAGAATCATCTAAGAGCAGCTCAGGACAGACAGAAGCATTGGGCAGATACACACCGGCGTCCCCTAGAGTTCAAGGAAGGAGATCACGTGTTCTTGAGGATTTCGCCCACTCGTGGTACTATCAGATTCGGGAGCAGAGGCAAGCTGAGCCCAAGGTATATTGGGCCATTTGACATTCTAGAGCGCGTTGGTGAGGTGGCTTATCGTCTTGCATTACCCCCATCCTTAGAGGGAGTGCATGACGTATTCCACGTCTCACAGCTGCGAAGGTACGTGACCGACCCAAGTCACGTAGTCGATCATTCAGAGATCGCAGTAGGCCCGAGCTTGAGATATGAGGAACAACCAGTTGGCATCCTCGACGTCAGTGAGAAGACATTGCGGGGACAGACAATCAGACTGGTCCGAGTAGCATGGAAACATCATTCACCAGGCGAATCGACTTGGGAACGAGAAGATAGTATGCGTCAGCGATACCCCCACTTGTTCGAGGAGGCAGTTGTAAACTAGGCCACCTTGTATTTCCATAACCCTTCTTTAGTAGCTTATTCTTTGATTGCGAGGACGCAATCCTTTTTAAGGAGGGAAGATTGTAAACACCCTAAATTTCTGGAATAAAATTTATATAATTTTCCGTATTTTCGGTATTTTTCTGGAATTTATAGCTAAGGTGATTTGGGGTTAAATAATTTTAAGTGTGACTAAATGGAGTTAAAATATTCTGGAAATAGAAATTTATTGTGTATAATGGAGAACCGGACGCATGGCATTTTTCGATAAATTTATTGGACACCGGAGCAACGTATCGAGGACCTTTAGCCATTTGGATTGTGAACCAGACCCAGTTGGACCGAACCAAACCAACCTGACCCGAAACCCGCACGGGGAAAACCCTAGGCCGCCGGATCTACTGTAGCGGTATAAAGCCACCCTCATGGAAGTGCGTGCCAGACCAAACCCTAGTCGTAGTCGCCAACACCAGGACCATCTCCCCCTCAGCCGTGAACCGCCGTCGACGCTGCAGTCGAGTCATCCCCGACTCCCCGCGTCTCCCTTCCCCTCCGCTCCGATCAGCGAGCGACCCCGCTGCTCTCGGGTCCTCGTCGGTCGTCACCCTCTTCGCTCGACGCCGACTCCCTCTCAAGACTCCGGCACCGCCCTCTCATCTCGAGCGCTGCAGACCCTCGCGGCTGACCCGACGCCTCCGCACCCCCACCCGCTCGTCAACCACCGCAGACCCCCACCCGCTCGTCAACCACCGCAGACCCCCACCCGCTCGTCGACCTCCGCCGCGAGCACAGCGACCCGAGCGCGGCTTCACCCCGCCGCCGAGTCGCACAGCAACCCCGAGTGCGACTCCTCCGCCTCACAGCGTCTCCGCAGACACGAGACACGAGCAGCAGCGCGCGAGGACACGACCAGGACACAGATTGGACTCTCGGACACTTGGAAAACAGAATCCACGGAGCCCCGTTCAGGTACCAATTTCTTCCTCATCGCAACTCCGATTTCGATTCCGTCGATTGCTATGCGTAGACTGTATACCCCTCTCGGTGCCCGTGCAATTCGCTCGGTGCATCGCGTCTTGTAGTGGTCGTACACCGCGATCCCAAACAGGAAAAAACAACGCCCTGTTTCACCTCGGAACTGAGTTCGCCCCGCCAATCGGGACGACTTGGTCGCACGCGGTCTTTACCAAACTGTGTGCGACGTTGATACGGTCGTGTAGGATTTCGCAGAAGTCGATTCGGAGGTGCGTGCACCCCGGAATCAACGCGTATCCGCCGACGATACCCCGTATCCGTCCTTTCTGGAATATGCTGTAACTTCGTGTACACACGTCGGTTCGAGACGAAACTTGCGCCATCGGATCCGTAGTAATACGCTGGTCCCGTGAGCCAAGTTTGGTCCGATTCTGAGAACGTTGACAAAATCACGTGTCGTGGGCCCCACATGCTCCACTTGACGGGTGATTTTGTGATCGGCTCATCGGAATCCAATTCTGGAAGTTCCGTTGAGTTCGTATCATCGTTCCTGACTTGTAGACACTGAGTTTGAGTAATTTGGGGACCTTTGACCCTGACACGCTTTTCGGTGCAAAGTGGGCCCTCATGTGGAACCCGCTTTGGCCCGGAAATGACCTTTTTGCTCCTGTGTCCAAATTGGACGTAAGGACAGGCATTTCCAGCTATTTGACATCTTCTGAGACTATTGGTGATGTTTATTACAGCTTTTGGAGTAGTCCCTACCGGATCCACTGATACAGGGACAGTCGTTGGTCTTCGGACATCAGGCAAGTGTACCTTGCCAATCTATGCAGCTTAGTTATCTATTTTCCTTGCTTATATATATATTGCTGTGCATGCTCAACCTAGGACCGTGTGACGTACTTAGCGTCCGATTATCAGTCGGGTGCCGACACTGTATGCAGTGTTGGGTACGGTCATCTAGAGATGGACATTCGTGACACTTTATTCTCGTACTTGTCTTATCGAGTACCTATGGCCCAGGACACTTGACACTATTCATGAGACAGGATTTTCCCGAGATATTCGTGGTGATTCTGTATAGGATACAGGACATGGACATTATATTCTTAGATACTTTATGACTGGTTGCATTTAGCTATGATCACGCTTGACATGGGCATGAGACGTTATGGTCATGATATGCGTGGTTACATTGGGTGGGGAGAGACACACAGGCTACAGGCTGTTACATATATATATATCTTCTATTATTGAGAGGTCGTAGACTCTCGTAGCAGAGCTAGACCCACTACCGGTTATTACCGCTACCGGCTCCCCGACACAGAGCTTGTAGTGGCTCAGCCTGAGACTAGTGATGCTCTCACTTGCATTTACACTTAGATTGGTTACATATTTACCCTATTGCTTCATTTAGTTATTTATTTGCTGCACTGCTTATCTGTATTTATTGGCATGAGCTTTCTTGTACCTTGCTATGTCCCCTGAGGACCTGGATCCGAATTTTGTCCCCAGATTTTGCAGACGAGGTTTATCCCGAGGTTTACGGGACCGGAGCAGGAGCTGATCCAGGAGTTGTACCACCATTCGAGGACGAGGTCTTAGCTGAAGACTTCTCTTGAGCATCCTTGTTTATGCTCAGCTTTTATTATTTATTTCAGTCTTTTATATTCTGGTCAGATGAACCTTTGTACTAGATATTTATCGGGTTGTTCCCCGAAGTACTATGTGAGACTGGATGATGATGTACATTCCTTATTTATTCTGTGGATCATGTTTATGTCTTGTGTGGATGAGATTAGTTGTACCATGATTGTCGTAGACTTGTTTTACAGCTTAAGTATGCCCTGGTGGATCCATTATATTGAGTTGGTCCATCGGTGCGTACTGCTGGCCGTGGACACGCGTCCAGTCCCACGGTATTTTGGGACTGGGGCGTGACACAGTCAGTGCATATATGGAATGAAAAGAACAAGGTATAATATCATATACGGGTGATGTAGTATATGATCTAAAATAGAGAACTGTAATCCATTCTAAGTGTTTAAAATAGTAGCTTTAAAATGTGATCGGCTTGGGAACATGTACGATTGCTACATAGTCTGGCTAATTATACGTGAGGGGTATGATTAACACCAATAATATTTTACTTGTACAATGGGTATTTGATCACATCTCTCACTAGCAATTTTCCCGCCCCCAACTAGTACTGTGGATCAAATCATGACACGTCACGATATACGAGCAATATCTAATCTATCATGTACGATGTCTAATATAAATGTCGTGTACAATATCAATACGATAATCAATGTAACATTTCATGACTGCAAATCCAAGCTATATACTAGTCCGTGTAGCACGGTGTCAAGGATTTAGATGTAACATTTCTAGATTACTGAACTTATAAAAATTATCAAGGAATTGGAAATTATCAGAGAATGTACTTGCCTTGGGTCCTTAGCAGGTAATACCAATGTCCTGTTCCAGAGTATCGCCTGGATGAACCAACAGTCCTATAGATATATCACAAATATAACATTTGTATCAGATGCTACACTAACATAATCAAAATACACTGCCCTCGGGGCTATGCCAGGCATGGCACTTAGTCAACTAGGGTTAAGTGCGTCAAGTTGCACGGGCGTCACGTCTGTGATTGCAGGGCAAGACAAACGATCAAAACGGTACGGGACTTGCCAGTACGTCATTGTACGTGTGGCAGTCTGTTAACAGTTCACAGGGTCATAGGCCATGTGTAAAGACGGGGTACCCGTATTTACACTCGGGTCGTCTAGTAGGGATACATATATAAATATTCATTTATACTCAGAATATATACACCAATTAAATACGTATATAATATATATATATATATATAAATGTATATCAGTAATTTTGTACAAAATACGTATAAATGTATATACACTAAATAGAAATATATATATATTTATATGTTAAAGATATACATAACACATATTATATATATACTACCAGTATTTAGGAATATATATATTTTGAATATATATACATTTTTATATTTATATATATACTAGTGAAAATATACATGTATTATATTTATACATATACATACACCAATAAAATATACCTATACTATATACGTATAAAAGTACATATATATACACTAAATACAATTATATATATATATATGCTACACATATATATACCAAAATACCAACATATATATGTGTATATACATATACAAAAATATACGTACTAAAATATATCATTTAATACTAATACATACATAGATATATATATCTTTCAAAATACGTATTTAATACACATTTACTATCTAAAATTATACCAAAACACACATGTATACATGTGAATACATATATACGTAATTTATACACTAAATACACATATACGCATACACATATACATATATACGTATTTATATACATATATATATATATAATGAAGGAGGGAAGGGAGAGAGAAGCTCACGATGGTGGTCGGCTGGCTGGCCGGCCGGAGGGGGCTCGGGATGAGCTGGGGGAAGTCGGACTGGCTTCAGGTGGTGGTGGTGGTGGTATACGGTGGTGATGGTGGTGGTTGTATGATGATGATGGTGGTGGTGATAGGTGAAGAGGATGGTGGTGGTAGTAGTTCTTGTGGCTCCGGGTCGGGGTTGCTCGGGGATGAGCAGCCGGGCCGGAGTTGAAGAGGTGGAGGCTCGCCGGAGCACAGCCAGGGATGAGTCGGCTGTGTGTGGAGATGGAAGAGATAGAGGAGAGGGGGATGGCGAGGCTGACCGACGGGGTATCAAGGCGGTGGGTGAAGGAGTTGCTCGACGGGGAGTGGCTGACCGTTGTCGGAGCAGATGGAGGCTGGAGGAAGTCGGGGTCCGTCTGCGGGGGAGATGCACGGTGGAGTCGGGTGGGAGCTGCTGTTGATGCTGACCGGAGTCGTGTGGGTAAACCGGAGTAGGAGCTGCGCGGGGTCGACTGTTGGCCGGAGGAGAATAAGATGGATGGAGGAAGATACAGCGGGAGAGTCGATGGGGAGCTCGACCGGTGGGAGGAGCAGGGAGTTGCTCGGCTGAGCTTGGCCGGAGTCGGGCTCGAGTGGGGTTGGGAGGAGCTCGGGACTCGGCCGAAGCTGAGGAATGTATGGAGGAGGGTGGTCGGTAACAGCACAGCCGAGGTCGAGCGAGTTCTGGGGGAGGCTCGGCTGTGCAGGAGGTCGGAGAAGGAGGAGTAGCTCGGAGCTCCAGGCGGGGCTCGGTCGGATGGCCGGGTGAACAGTAGAGGGATGATGATTCCCCCCCCCCCCCTTTGTCAATTTCAAAAAAATACAAAGGAGAAAGGGAAGAAAGGAAGAAGAAGAAGAAGAAGAAGAAGAAGAAGAAGAAGAAAGGAAGAGAAAACTTCTTCCTACGTTGGAGAGAGGGAGGAGTGAGGTGAGAGAAAAATAGGGGCTTCTCTATGTTTGGGGATTAGGTTTAGGTTGGGAAGAGTGTGGGTGATGGGACATTAAATAGGGTGGTGTGTGTGGGAATGAAGGGTGATGATGCACCCATTGAATGGATGGTCAAGATTTAACATGGAGGAGTTTCTTCATGTAAGGATGAGGGTGATTGACTTAGTCAAATATTAGGGCTCCTCCATTGGTTGAACCAATGGGGTGTTGACACCTAATACAATATTTGTAAATTAGCCCCCTTAAATTTGGGTATTTGCACAGACACAGAAAATAATAAAAAATTGGTGGACGATTTGGTGTTTGTGTTTTGTAGGGTGAGGGGGTGTTGTGTGTGTGGTAGGAGCTTAATTAGTGGGGTACTGGAATTAAATCGAGATTTACAGAATCAGTCAAAACGGTATCCTCAATTTAATTAGAAATAAATGCAAGCTGTGTTCTAAAATTAATTAGGAGTACATGGGGCCAAAATTAGGTCGGGTCACAAATACCATTAGTGAAGAAGACTCAGAACAGAATATTACCCTAATTTGGATTGCACGAAAAATGGGTCAGGATTGCCTCCAATTTCGATTGGAACGCACAACGATACAAAGTTGGAATTTATTCAGAAATTAAATAAACGTCCGCGATGAATATTGTGCGGCTAAAATGAAGCACAAGAGAGCACAATTATGAGTTACAAAAATGTCAGAATGGAAGGCGGGCATGTCTAGAGTAAGGTTGTGAAATTTGTTGGAAGACAAAAGCTAGGGTAGTGCTCCAAATATCGAAGCAACGGTAAGGCGCAACAATTAAATAAATTACGGTAATTAATTACTACCTCCAATAATTTAATTCTAAATAAAACAATTAAATACATAATCCCCATTATTCATTCAGGTGTTCGTCTAATGGGCCTCTAGGTCAAGTCTACCAGCTCAGACATTAATGAACATTGTATATAATAATATATTTAATTACACATCTCACATAATTATTTAATTTAAATACACATATCATTAAATCATTTAATATAAATACCATAATATTAATAATATATAAAAAGTCGAAAATATCCCTGTTTTTGGAATATGGTATTGGCAAGTCCCTTGTCAACCGAGAGAACCTCCAAAAAGTGGTGGTAGGCTTGCCATATCCGATCGAGTGGGACGTAGCAGTTGGCCCCGCCAATTATAAGCCACTAATATTTGTGACATACAAAGGCCTGACATTACCAAGTCAACACCTCTATCATTTCAAATTGCATACTTTTGTCATCTTGACAAATAATACCCTTTGCGGAATGCTCTTCATCGAAACTGTCCGCGAACCTATATTCCAGTGGTTCTACAGTCTTCCTGTCGGTTCCATCAAATCTTGGAATGACCTGGGGATAGTTTTTCTATCTCGCTTCTAAGAGGACGAGATCCCCTTCAACATGACTTCCTTAATCAATGCTAGACAGAAGAAAGTAAAATCAACTAAGGACTTCATCGAACGCTTCCATAGATTGGATCCCAACTTCCCTCAAGGTATTCTAGTAGTTATGCTCATGGATACATGCAGGAATAACTTCCAACCGCCAATCAAATTCTGCCTCAGAGTTACCCCTTTCAAGAATTAGGCTTCCCTTATCGATAGTGCTAAAATAGCTAAGGAACATGCGGC
This sequence comes from Iris macrosiphon, assembly GCA_036927795.1. Taxonomy (NCBI): domain Eukaryota; kingdom Viridiplantae; phylum Streptophyta; class Magnoliopsida; order Asparagales; family Iridaceae; genus Iris; species Iris macrosiphon. Next base: position 84,933,218 of record JAYESA010000010.1, read on the forward strand.
AAACTTCGTATAAAACCCCATATTTTTAAATATTATTTTTATTAAATTAATCAATAAATTTATTTATATTATTTTGTAGTTAATTATAAAATATATTATTTATATAAGTACCTAGATAATAACTCATTTAGGATTATTGCACAAAAACTATTATTTTATTTTAGGAATCTTTGTGGAAGAGTGATAGAATTTTATAGAATTTATTTGAAGTACAAATATATTTTTATATACCTCAAATGTATATATATAAATAATATATAGTTATTAATTATAATAATAATAAATAGTAAACAAAAAAGAAAAAAAATACTAAAACCCTTAAAAATCCTTAATCCTAATTAATCCCTTGACCACTAATTACTAAAACTTAAAGTCCTTAAGTCTAACCCTTAATCCCTAAGCCTAACCCAACACTGCAGCAACCTAGCAAAACCCCCAAGCCGCCCACATAACCACAGCCTAACTCCTACCCGCTCCCAGTAAGCAGACCCCCCCCCCGTTTCCTTCTCTCCCACCTATATATATAACGTAATCTCTAAACCCTAACCCTAGTCGCGGACTTCTCCACCCCAACGCGACGCTGACTTCGAACCACCCATCACGTAGCCACCGGAGCACCGCCGCCCGCGTCCGCACACCCGCGCGACTGCGCAAACGTCGCGCAGAAATATAGCAGCAACGTGCCCTACTTCAAGCGCAGTTCCCCGTCTCATCTCTTGACCAAATTCGGATCCATCTTTGCTGGTATGATCACCACCTATCCCTCTCTAAACCTTGTTAATTAGTTTCATTCGAGCAGCGTTAAAAACTAGGTAGAAATCGACGCCAAGTTGAGAAAAATTATACTTTTGAACTGCAAAAAACTACCCCATCGACCTATGTTTTGAGGCCGATATCTCCCAACGTAGACATCCAAATTGAGATATACCTTTTTTTGTGTAAAGCCTATATAACTGAGATCACTCCCTGTTAATTAGTTTATTTTATTATGTGTTAGAATCAAAGATAACTTAGGTTGAAAATCTATAAAAACTTATTTTCGAAACACAAAAACTTGTGAAACGGAGCGGGCCCCGCCAAAGGGGACCGCCTCGTCGCATACCAATTGAACCAAAAGGCGCGTATGGTATGTCCTGACGTGTGGGCCTTCACGAAAACTGATTTGGACATGTGTGCGCGTCGGAAATTCTTGACCCAATGAATAGATTCGCCTTACAACCTAGACAATAGCCTCAAGAGACTTTGACTACTAGTAGAATTTTTGTAAGTTGGATAGTATTAACGAGTTAGAGGATAATAGAATAGTGTATAAAAAATAAATGAGGAAAGTGTTAGGATGGCTGACCATGACATTTAGGAGGCACTGCTAGATAGCAATGAAGTGTAATAGCTATAGTAATTTATTAGGAATATGGGTTAGTGTCAATTTCGAGGACGAAATTCTTGTAAGTTGGATAGAATATAAAACCCCATATTTTTAAATATTGTATTTATTAAATTAATCACTGAATTTATTTATATTATTTCGTAGTTAACTAGAAAATATATTATTTATATAAATACCTAGATAATCACTCATTTAGGATTATTGCACCAAAACTATTATTTTATTTTAGGAATCTTTGTGGAAGAGTGATAGAATTTTTTAGAATTTATTTTGAGTACAAATATATTTTTATATACCTCAAATGTATATATGTAAATAATATATAGTTATTAAATATAATAATAAATAGTAAATAAAAAAGAAAAGAAAAAGAAAATACTAAAACCCTTAAAAATCCTTAATCCTAATTAATCCCTTAACCACTAATTACTAAAACCTAAAGTCCTTAAGTTTAACCCTTAATCCCTAAGCCTAACCCAACTCTGCAGCAACATAGCAAAACCCTAAGCCGCCCACATCACCACAGCCTAACCCCTATCTGCTCCCAGTAAGCAGACCCGCGCCCCCCCTCCCCGTTTCCTTCTCTCCCACACATATATATATATATATATATATATATATATATATAACGTAATCTCTAAACCTTAACCCTAGTCGCGGACTTCTCCACCCCAATGCGACGTCGACCTCGAACCACCCACCGCGCAGCCACCGGGGCACCGCCGCCCACGTCCGCACACCCGCGCGACCGCGCAAACGCCGCACAGAAATAGAGCAATAACGTGCCCTACTTCAAGCGCAGTTCCCCGTCGCATCTCTCGACCAAATTCGGATCCGTCTTCGCCGGTATGATCACCACCTATCCCTCTCTAAACCCTGTTAATTAGTTTCATTCGAGCAGCGTTAAAAACTAGGTAGAAATCAACGCCAATTTGTGGAAAAACTATACTTTTGAACTGCAAAAAACTTCTCCATCGACCTATGTTTCGAGGCCGATATCTCCCAACGTAGACATCCAAATCGAGATCTATCTTTTTCTGTATAAAGCCTATATAACCGAGATCACTCCCTGTTAATTAGTTTATTTTATTATGTGTTAGAATCAGAGATAACTTAGGTTGAAAATTCATAAAAATTATTTTCGAAACACAAAAACTTGTGATACGGAGCGCGCTCCGCCAAACGGGACCGCCTCGTCGAATACCAATTGCACCAAAAGGCGAGTATGGTATATCCTGACGTGTGGGCCTTCGCAAAAACTGATTTGGACGTGTGTGCGCGTCGGAATCAACCCGTATCCGTAAAAAGTCTCAATATCGTGACTTTTGTAAAATATTGCCCCATTTAGTGTATGCTCATCAGAATGTGACGAAACTTACGCCATTGGATTCGTGGTATCACGCTGGTCCTGTGCCCCAAGTTTTATGCAATTCTGAGACAGTTGACCAAGTCGCCTATTTGCGGGCCCATGGTTGACTTTAAGGGCGAATTTGTGATCGGCTCACCAGAATCCAAAATTGGACATACCGTTGAGTTCGTATTGACATTTAGAATTTTTTTAATCTATAATTTGTCCCATTTAGAGACTTTTACCTCTGGCACGCATTTTGGTGCAAAGTGGGCCACGTGTGGACCCCGCCTTGACCCGAAATTATCCTTTTGCCCATGTGTCCAAATTGGACGAAAGGGTAGTGTTTTCTAGCTATCTCGCTTATTCTCGGAACGTTGGTGATATTTATTTTAGCATCCGGAGACGTTCATTCTGAGGCCATAGTTTCTGACCCTTGGTGCTTGACATCTGGACGCTTACACTTTACAGCTTTCTTGCTAGGCAAGTATACCTTGCCAAATTGCTTACAGTACTTTGCATACTTATTATATTTTTATATTTTTATTGCATGTGTGTTTTCTTTCAGTCATAATTATATATTATATATGTTGACCCACACTCGATACAAAGTATCATGAGAGGGGAGGACAATCAGTAGGCGTATCGGCTATAACCACTCTGGTAAACCGTAGTAACTAGCACGCACTACGGTAGTTGTGTCGCGCTGGTCGCTACCCTCAAGGTATGTCGATTTCTGGTGTCGCAATGGTTGCTACCCTCGAGGTATATCAATTTCTGATATTTCTGGCGTGTGTGTGAGTTGTGAGATTAGATAGAGTAGCCTACCCATGCCCATACGTCAAAAAGTTGTCCTCATTATGCATTCATATAGATTGTCTAGTACAACGTACTTATATATTTTTTGTCTATTATGCATGTTTACTGTATTCAATTGGCATGCTTCTATGTATCTTGTTATGTCCCTCTGAGGACCTGGTCCCTTGCCAGGTATAGACGATCAGGAGTACACGCAGGAGTACAGGCCAGGACCTGACGCATTATTTTTTGCCGATGAGGTCTTACCTTCTGAGCATCTTTGATTATCTCTAGCGATGGATCTCTTAGCTGATACTCTTATATCATCACCTTATTTTATATTGGAGATTTTATCCTCCTCTCTTATTTTAGATTTGTTATAGTCATTGGTAGTGGATTTGTCTCTACACGACTATTATTTTTGGATTATTCAGACTCATTATTCTAGTTTAGTTATTTCTTTTCTATGACTTATTGTGTGGATGTGATTAGTATTTTCTGTGACCTGCGACATTATATAAACCACATGTGAGTTAATATTCATACTACAGCGTACGTGTGTATTATGGTATCCATATATTAGAGTTGCCATATACATACGGCTGGCATGCTTACGTATTCCTAGTCCTACGTATTTTGGGACTGGGGCGTGACACTTCGACCATCTGAGCTTTCAAAGATTCAATCCTAATAGGTGCAGATGGTTCCACAGAACTAAAATATTGGCAAGGATGCCATGGTGGTAGACATTTTTATGGTAAAATCATCAAAGCAACCGCAGCTACCATTCCAGAGGATTCCACACAATTATACATTTGACGAGGACTGCACAATTCCTATTTTTTTAGGTCCAATTGAAAGAGAATAAGATTCAACTCCCCGAGATCAGAAGACTTAAAGAGGTAGGGCACACTAATGACCCAAAGTATTGTGAGTATTACCAAAACATAGGTCACCCTATAGTGCAATGCTATGTGCTCAAGGATAAGATCTAGAAGTTGATCGACTTTAAAGTTCGTTTGTGCAATAAGCAAAAGAAGGCTACCTCCAACATGGTGTCCATCCAGTTCGATAATTTTTCTCTAATATAAATACCTGATGACATGGTTTCCACCCCTACAGCGGAACTAAGGCTCGTCAACTTACCTCAACGATAGAAGGATAGCAACTTGGTGCCCCTTACTGTTACATCCTGCACCCGGTAAGGGGCACGAGTATGTGGATACGTCCAGCCTAAGTCGAAGCATCGACGGTAGAACGTTGTCTAGGTCAACAATACTATTTAAACATCTCACACAATATATATAATGTACCTGTCAAAATATCTTAATTTCCAAATGGAGAAAACTCTGATAATATGATATTGGTAATCAATACTCAATCATAATATAAAACTAAAGGAAGATATGGCACGATATAGAATAGAAGAAATATAACACAGAGTCATAATACAATCCAAGTATAATTGTCTAAGCATAACACAATAGTCTCAAATGTAATACATGCCAAAATGTCTAACTGAGACATATACAGTAATAAAGAACTAGCTAAGTCTCCTTAACGACTGGCTATAGCTCAACATGCTCTACGGTGATATCTCAACTAGCTCACCATCCTGTGACCCATAATAGATGGGACACCTCTCCTTTAATCAATCATCTAAAAAATATATCCAGTCAAGATTGAAATGAAGTACAACCCAATAGTAGTTCCAATTAATTGACAAAGACTATAAAACAATTATAGTAAGTAATACATGATGAACAAGGGAAGTAAATGAATCAGAGAATAAAATACAGTCACAGTTAATTTAAGAAGCAAGAAAAGATAAGCATGGTAAATCAAGAAAGTATGGTAAATAAAGACTGTAAATAAATGAGAACTGAACTAGATAGATATGATGTGTGTTCAGCAAGTATAATGTGAAGCCAGCAAGAATGTAACTAAACTAGTGTGTTTTGAAATACCACTTTCGACATGTAAACGGCTAGGCGTAATACGGCTCATTGCACATGAGGTGTGCGACTGCTATCTTTCCTGATTATACTATAGGGGTGATTCCAGTTTTTGGAAATATTTATATGTCTACTAAGATATTTCCTCGTCCGACTAGTATAAATGAATCCAAGTCCCGACACGCAAATTAAGTACAAGGCTAGCCAGATAAAAGTAAGTGATGCTAGTAAGAGAGTCCAGATGTAATGCTAGTAAAGAGTCCTAAAGTAGAGGCCAGATAAGTATGACTCACATGTTGCAAAAGAGTGAATCTATATAATACTAATCCGTGTATCCATAGTGTCGAGAAATTAGGTAAAATAATACTATAAACAAGAATCATATTAATTATCAAATAATGAAAACTATCAAAGAATGTACTTGCCTGAGGTCCTGTGCTAAAATATCAGACCCGAAAAGGTGCCTCGAAGACCTATATATGAATTATCAATGTTAACAGGTGTTTTAAAATCATAAACATGCTTAAATAGCTCTATGTGAGGTTTCTAGTTCAAAATTAGGTTACTAGGGTCAAACTAGGTCAATACCCAAATTTGTATTCCCAAATACATATCGAGTTAGCCTATGTGGTCACATTAGTCAATACTTAGTCTATTCTAGGTATTCTAGGTTACACTAGGTAATACGAGGCTATAACTAGATCATTCCATATAGGTATGGATATATTTGGTCATAACACTATCTTTATAGGCTTATATAGACACTAGTATCAATACCTTAGTCTATACACCCATATCCTATAATAACTTAGTATGACTCATTATCTAGTGTCAATACCTCACAATCTCTTAGCCATTACCTCAGTATCCTAATCCACTTCCTCAACCTTACCCATATCTTTATATCTCATATATATATCTAGTTACATATATATGTATACTCATATCGTATACCTTAACATTTACCTTATCTAGTATCCTAAACAATACCTTGGCTCAATACCTTGGTATCACAACTTTCATATTACTTTAACTCAATACCTAGATAAGTATCCCATAATCAACCCACCTAGTGTCTCACACTAATACCTAGACACTTATCCACACTTCTTTTCTTCCTATATCCACTTGAAATATATTGCTCATAAGCTTGATTTCCTTTAGATAACACATACCCCAATATACCCCACTCTAAGTTAGACTCAACACTCACACTCACCTCACTCTAGTTCACCTCTACAATGTCCCTCATATTCCCCCCCCCCCACTGCACTGATGCACCTAAACACTACACTAGCTACCCCTTCACCCGCTGAAGTAATCCAACCTAACAACAGAACCTACATAACATGCCTATATACACTAAATATTTGCAGGTTCTAATTGGATTGATGTTGCACACTAATGTGCACACCAATGTGCACGCCAAGGCACTTACCCTGATTCCTCCTTCACCCCTCGACACCCATTGCACCACCCAAACTCCCTAATCACCTGCAGTTGCTCTCCTCCTCTCTTTCTTGCTGCTGCTACTTCTAAATACAAACCTCCCCCTCTCTTGCACCCAGGTCCTATCAATGCACTTGCACTACCTGCACCCGAGTACCCCTTAGCACCTGACTGCAAACAACCTCTTGTACTCAACAGAATATCATCCATCCTGACACAGTATTTATCTACACTTCTCTACATACTAGAACTTGTGTTTGCATAATGTGCAACCCAGCAGTACACCTGCACTGCACTCCTGCAGTTGTGCAGAGCCTGCACATATCCTCAAATGTGTAGGTGGACTCCCCATTACTTTTGCACTGAACCGAATCCCCTGCCTTCCTTTAAACACTCACTGCACATGATCTGTGCACAACCTCACTAATCACCTGTATACTGCACTGATACCATGGTATCAGACCTGGCCTACATCCTCCCCTTGACTGCTGCTACCCGTTCATACCCTCTCTGCAGTTGTTGCTTCAAACTCCCCCACTGCCTATATTATCTATTTTTGGTGTACACTGAAACACCAAATCACTTGCACAATATCTTCAACTGCACAGACTTCATCTATCCAACACACTATAAATCTTCAACATCAAACTCCACACAACTCCCCTTATGATACTACCCCTGCACCCTTTCCTTGCTGCAGGTGATCCTGAATCCCTCCCAACTTGCTCTATTCGGTTGCTAAACCCTGCAATAATGTTACAACCACAAGGTATTAAGTTGTTGTGCACCAATGCACAGATATGGCAGTGCACCTCCACCTGAACTTGGCACTGGTTGAACCAACTGCAATTGCCACAACATCACAAATGTTCCCCTCTTTTTCTGGCACAGATGTGCATTCACACCCATAAATACTACACACTAAACACAGAGCCTCCCCTTGAACACTAACCTTAATCCCCCATCACAGTGCATTCATACAAGTACAACTCTATGGTATTCTAACCTGGACACTTAACACCCATTCTATATAGCACACACACTATACAAGGAATCCCAAATCCAAAGATACCCAACACACATCTAATGATATACCTCAACACCCAGCTGCTGCAGCATCTTACTTGCTTCATATGCTCAGGTCTTAACAGACCTAACCCCAAAAACACTCACATGCACTAAAGTGCACACACGCTACCTAATTATAACACACACTTTCACTTGATGAACACAGTCATCCCACCACAGGCTACACACACAAGTGCACCAATAGCATTGTGTATCACTATAATATATACACAATCTATATGTACTCTAACAACTCAAGTACAACACATCTATGATACCAAGAGGCTCACCTGATACCAATTTCTCCATGAATCACCATTGCACCCTCCATCCTAACATCACATACACTAACCAACATCTTCATCCCAATACAGGCCCGAGTACACCACAACACAGTAGTTGCTGTACTAAGTTCCCGAGCCTAGAATGCAATTGTAGTATCAAGCACTACTCGAGCACAACTGCACACATGCTTCCAGTTCATAGAAACCATCCATTTAGCTGCACTTTCTAAATACAACAACATCCAACCTCTAATACACCCTATCATCTGATACTGAGCACACCAACACTCCTATATATATATATATATATATATATATATATATATATATATATCAACATAAAAACAATACACTATATACATAAACTCTATTTCTAGATATATCTATGTACACTATTAAAACTCAATGACAAAAACATTTATACTAATACACTAACACACATGCATACCCAAATATAACCGTGCGTATCATGAGATACCATTACACAATACTACGTATTCTATTTAGGACACATATACCCAAATTCGACTAAAAAAGTACACAAAAAATTCTTTGGGGACTCGTGTCGAACACTTGAAGGGCACAATTCGTAACTCCCCCAATTTTGAGGCACAAATCAATATTCCACAAGAGGGAAACCTAGATCTAGCAAAATGAACGCTTCTAACACTTAGGTCTAGCCAAATAAAGTTAATTCCACCTATAGAAGGGTTCTTATAGGTCCAATGGGTGTTTCTAACCCTAAATAGTATGAAAAATAGAGAATTAGCTAGGTTTTAAGTGACCTCCTTAACGAACTCCGAATTTGGACACGAGAAAGATGAAACAGACACGATCCTCAACACTTGGACTCCTCTTCAAGCTTCCTCTAGCAATGACAAGCTCCTTAGCCTCCTTTATGAATGCAAATGAGAGGGAAAGGGATTTGGGAATGGTGGATTAGGGTTTTCTTCTCAATTTGGTGATGAACTATTGAGGAAAACAAATTGAGGCTATAATGAATAATGAAGGTTTTATATAAGCTCCCTCTTAGGATTATGGTTAGGTTTAGGAATAGTTTGATATGACTCAAAAGTCCCTCTCCATTTGTCATGAATAAAATCTAATTTAACTAAGAGAAATAATCTCTACAACTAAAAAGAATATTCCTTTTATGACATTAAACTTAATTAATTTCAATTACTAAAGTCATGACTAACAATAATTAGCACTAACTAATACTTGCAAATTCTAATTGGCTAGCCACTAACTATCACTAATATAATTCTAGATAATCACTAATATAAATAATATATAAAATTTTAACGAAATACAAAATTATCAAAATACTCCTATGGTGAAAAGTGGTAGTTATACTTACGCTGAAGAAGGAATAGATCATATGGTTACATCTCGACCTCCTTGAAGATGAGTAATGGACTTCCTCCCTGAGAAGATTCTACTCCTACAACGCCATTGTCCTAGACCAAGAAGATCCACTCCTCACTGGTGTCTTATCAGATTACGAAGAAGATGTTCATACAGCTGATACAAGTACTGCTCAGCTAGAACCACAAAGACATGTCGGACGTATACGAAGAATTATGATCAAGTTCCAAGCAAAAAATTTCTATCCACTTCAGCAGCAAGTCCCTCAAATGACTCATCAAAGTCCACAGCCGCGGAAAATGCCAAACGGAGTAGGTTTGACAAGGTCATGCGGAAATACGTGTCACAGGGTCTCGCAAAAATTTACTTATTCGATATTCTAACTCAGTTTGCCGACATCCCAGCTCGACTCTCTATGCATGAGCTATTGTGTCTGTCCAGGGAGACCAGGGACGGACTTCAAGAAGCTCTTTTATATGTAGTGTCCTACCTGACGAAGATCGTGCCTAGACTAGAGACAAATAATGAGTATTCGTGTCGCCATAACGTAACTCAACAAGTTCCCAATATTACCTTTTCGCAGGAAGACATGTTGTTGAAACACAACCAACATAATCGAACCCTATACTTTATCGGGTACATTGGCTCAATCAAGGTGGACCAGATGCATATCGATCAAGAATCATCTCAAAGCATCATGTCATGCCCTAGTCCCAAAATACGTAGGACTAGGACACGTAAGCATGCCAACCGCATGTATATGGCAACTCCAATATATGGAAACCATAACACATGCGTACGCTGTATCATGAACAATAATCCATAAGTGATAAAAACTAGCACAAGTCAAAGGGCATAACTAAATCTCATCCACAAAAATCAAGGAATAAATGAATAACCAATAACTATATAGCTAGATCTCAATATAAAGTATCTAATGATGGTAGTCGGATGGAAACAAATCCACTACCGAATTAGAATATAGAATAAACAAGACAAATATAATATAAGTACAACAACTATCATCCACTGAGACTCGAAGAGAAGACCTCCTCGGAAGTATACGTAGCAAATTCGGATCTGCGCTCCTGCGAATACTCATGAACATCTACACCTGGAAAGGGACCAGGTCCTCAGAGGGACATAACAAGATACATAAAAGCATGCCATAAAGTAAATACTGTAAAAACTCAAGGGTGATCTAACCAGCTATGTGAAATACACTTTGAAGACAACTTTGGTACATATGGGTAGGTGAAAGGTATAAAGCATAGCGTCGAGCCAGAGGCTAAGTACCTGGCATTAGCTGTAAACTGGATGCCAGGAGTATATGCTGACTACATCACCGATCATGATAGCGCGCAGCTAGTAACCTCTGTCGGATGTATCGACAAGCATATACGCCCATAACCGGGTAACACTGGCCCATAACCGGGTAACACTGAGGCTCACGGTCCCGCAGTTTACTCTGAAACTATGGCAACCAAATGTCTGTCCCATACGCCTACTAATTGTCTTCCCCGCCCAATGATCTATGCATGTTGTATCCATAAAATGCTGTAGCTACTACACCGAGACGGAGTGCAAGTATCGGTGTCGTAACTCTGGCTCATAGTCTATCGTTAGAATAATAGTCCAACCTCACAACCAAACAAGGACAAGGATTGGACCTTCATACTACAATAGACTATGCTCCGACTACTAATAACTGCTAAGTCTTCTAACATGCATCACTATTAGCAATTATACCCTATCCGTCGCACGACCTACACTTACAGGTGGCCAACCGCATACGCAAGTCCATGCCCTACATGAGACTCACAACAAGTGTAAGAAATATGTCAAGGCCTGGGGAGTCATACCGATAACTCCACAACTTTAGGCGGGTCTACTAGACACTAAGTCAGACACAAGTCCTAATGTCAACGCCTTCGTTGACTGTACCAGAGTCTCTCTCGGACGCGCATAGTTATATAATCTAAACATGCAACTAATTACAATATTTAAATAGTATAACAAGGAAAGGTATACTTGCCTGGCAAGAAGCTATGTAGTCCCAATATCCAGCTCTGGAAGTCACGTAGAATCTATCCAATATCCTCGGGGTCAGTGTGCACAGGCACGGGAATTGGGGGTGACTATTGTGGGTTATCTAGCAAGGGTGACGGGTCCATGATGAACACGATGACGAGGGATGATGATGTGGACGATGGTGATGATGTGGACGATGATGGGGATAATGCTGATTAGGGTTTGGAGATGAGGATAATATGGTAATGGTGGTGATGATGATGATGATGATGATGGGTGTTGATGATGATGATGCTGGTGATGGCTGCTGACGAGGACGATGATATGATGATGGTGATAACGAGGACGATGATGTGGGTGATGGTGATGACAAGGACGATAATGTGGGTGAGGGTTATGATGTAGATGAAGGTTAAGGTATTAATGGAGATGATAATGGAGATGATGATTGTGATGGAGGGGGTGATGACTGTACTCCGGCCGGGGGGGTCCGGCCAGTAGGGGAGGTCCGGCTAGAAGGAGGAGGAGGAGGAGAGGACAGGGAGGTGGAAGAGGAGGAGGAGCTCAGGGTTCAGGGAATGGTGGAGATGATGTGTGGGTGGTATGGTCGTGGTGCCAGCGGCGTTCAGGCGAGGGGGAGACATCGAGCTCCGGCGTTGGGGTTGAGGGATGAACAGGAGGGTGATGAGAAGGAGCAACGGCGGGTTCAGTAGGCTATGGTGGCTCCGGTCGACGGCAACGGGAAAGAAGGAGGTGGTCGTTCCGGTGTGGACTCGGTCGGGTCATGGTGAACATGGGGAGTCGTCGAAGAGAGGGGTCTGGTCGTGGAGATGGGCGTCGGTGGCGGTGAAGTCCTGGCGGAGGAGGTCGGGTTGAGGCTGCTGCTATTCGTCGAGGAGTGAACGGCGAAGGAGGTCGGGCTCCGGCATTGATGGCAGCGGGGAAGAGGAGGAAGAAGATGAAGAGGGGGATGGCAGATCCGGCGGGAGGTCAACGGTGGAGGAGTCGAGCAGGGAGGACAGGGATGAAGAGGTTGTCAGGGAGGTTGAGGGATGTCCGGCGAGGTCAGGGCAGCCGGACTTGGCTGCGGGGGGGGAGGATGAACAGGAGAATATGGTGAAAAAGTGGGTCAACTAGGTATTGGGTTTTGAGTTTGGGATTTTGGGAAAAATAAAAGAGAAGGAGATATTTATACATGTAGGATTTTTAGGTTTGGAGTTGACCTAGGATTAGGGCTTGGTCAACACTCCTTGGGATTGGGCCTTGGGCTCACATGAGGATGTTTGGAGGGCCATAATTGCATTGTTTAAATGCAAGGATAGATTTAAAATAAGGGGACAATGTTGCGCGTTGCACATTCCGAAAATTATGAGAAAATTCCTATGAAAGAAAAATAGGTTTCAGCATGTATTGTGTCCAATAGTGTGGACACCTCAACGCACTTTTGCATAAAAGTGCCCAACAATTGGAAAATTGCACAAAGATAAAAATTGGGTTTTAATTAATTAAATTACCGCGCATGGTGTTCGAGAATTAATTAAAAGTACATGAGGATAAAATTAGGTGGGACACAAGTGTCAAAGACATAGAGGGCTCCGAGTAGAATATTAACAAAATTCGGATTGCACAAAACGGGTCAAGATTGTGTCTCCAATTTCGATTGGAACGCACAGGGGTACAAAGTTGATTTTTATTTAGAATTAAATAATAACGTTTGTGACAAATATTGTGCGACTAAAATGTAGCACAAGAAAGCATAATTATAAGTTACACCAAGGTCAGAATAGAAGGCGGTCATGTCTAGGGCAAGGGTATAAATTTTGAAGGTAGACAGTGGCTAGTGTAGTGCTCCAATTATCGAAGCAACGGTAAGGCGTGCTAAGCGATATAAATATTGTATAGTTAAATCAAATGCCGTGTTCTATTTCTAATTAGGTTCAAACTATCCCTAGTTTCACTATCTAAGCCAAGTAGGCGTAATTTTGAGTGAGGGTTTTTACACATCATCACCAAAAGCCTGCTAAAGATCCTAAACATACCGATGCATCGATTATCAACAACCAATATCACCATCCTTGGCTTCAACGTTAACCGCAACATTCTCCTCGAAAAGATTCGTTTGAAGTGTCACATCAGAGACCTACAAATGGAATTGACGTGCTATGTCATTGACGTAGAAGTATCATAAAATGTACTACTGGGACGACCGTGGATTCACGAGAATCTGATTATACCTTCGACTCTCCACTAGTGCTTCAAGTACTTGGACTCAAAAAGGAAAGTCAGAACCGAATTCACAGATGTCAACCCCATCAAAGGCTTGGAGGTATACTTCTCGGATGCTCTTCTCTACAAATCAACACCGTCCAGGCAACAGTAACAAAGCTGATGTCATATCCCAGTAACAAAATACGTAGGACAAGGAATACGTAAGCATGCCAGCCGTATGTATATGTCAACTTAAATATATGAAACCATAACACATACGTGCATTTTATTATAAATAATAATTCACAAGTGGTATATAATGTCACAAGTCACAGGAAATACTAATCCCACCCACAAAACCAAATAGAAATAAATAATCAAATATGTCAATGAACCAAATATGAAATAGTCGAGAAGAACTAATAGTTGGGTGAAGACAAATCCACTACCAAACGAATATGAAAGAAAATATAGTAAGTACATTATCTAATGACCAGAGAGGCTCGAAGGAAAGACCTCCTCAAAAAAGAAAGAAGTAACAAGTCCTAATTCGTACTCCTGCAAATAGTCGTTATCGTCTACACCTGAAAAGGGACCAGGTCCTCAAAGGAACGTAACAAGATACATAGAAATATGTCGAATATACAGTAAATAAATAGCATCATAAAACTAAGCAAGCCTTGATCATATTATGTTTGAAACTACGCTAATCATAGTACGTATATGAGAACAACTACATATATGTGAACTGCCAAAAGAAAATGAGGTCAAATCATCATAGCCCTCAGCGAACTACGACTAAACGAGTCAAACATAGACCTTTGTGGCTAATAGGATAACAACATAACCCTATCCTTCGTGGACACTAGGTTGAAATAAAAACAAAATACGGAAAAGCAGTTCATACACGTATAATCGTTCTCCCCATCCCGTGGCTCAATCTCTAAAAATATGATAATGACTTGAGGGTAGTACAAGTAAACAATGACGCCTATAATGACGTACGAGAGCAACAAGTCTAGTAAACATGGGCCTAAGCATGTGTTCACAATAACTCCAAGATATCCTATCACAATATACATTTATGATATAAAATTAAAAGCAAAAACTAGCACGCACAACTACCACTTAAACAAATAATAGTGCAATCAACTTAACAGTATTATGAATAGGCAATAAAATAAATAAACTGTTAAATACATGTATAAATTTGGCAAGGTATACTTGCCTGACAATGGTTTGGTGCTGAAATGACGCAAGACAACAAGTACAATGAACCAGAAAATACGAAAGCTAAACAAACATCTCCGAATGCTGAAATAGACATCACTAACTGTACCAGAATAAGCTAGATAGTCAAAAATACTACCCTTTCGTCCAATTTGAACACAGGGACTAAAATAGTTATTTCAGATCAAAGTGGGATCCACATGTGGACCACTTTACACCAAAATATGTGCCAGAGATAAAGGTCTCTAAATAGGACATATTATAGGTCAAACGAATCCTAATCGACGATACGAACTCAACGGTATATCCAAATTTGGATTTCGGTGAGCCGATCACAAAATTGCCCGTTGACTTGGATCGTGGGACCCTTTGAAACGGCGATCTAGTCAACTGTCTCAGAATCGAGCAAAACTCGGGTCACGGGACAAGTCAGACATTGTGATTCCAATGACACAAGTTTTGTGGCAATCCGTTGTGCGATCATAAACTAATTAGATAATTTATAAAATAATGATACGGAAGACTTTTTACAGGTACAAGTTGATTTCGGTGTGCACACACGTCCAAATCAAGTTTTGCGAAAGTCCACACGTTCGGATATACCATACGCTCCTTTCGGTACAACTGGTACTCGATGAGGTGGTCCCGTTTGGCGGGACACACTCCTTATCGTAAAATTTAGTTTTTGAAAATATAATTTTTCGTCAACATTTAACAGGTTTTATTCGATGAATACATCGATTTAATTAAAACTAAAAAAAAGGTTTGGTTGTCCAATACGTTGTCAATAAATGCCTTCAAATAGACTCTAAAAATTATGCATGGTTTGGAAGAAAACTCTTTGCAAATTGGGATAGTGGGACTAATTCTTCTGAACTATTTTGGAACAGTTTTTTGTCAACTTTGAGTCGACTTTTCGATCAATCCAGGGCACCTAAATTTGTTCCGCTTGAAGGAATTCCTAGAGGGTTATGTTATGAGCGTGTATGAAGAGATCGTTCGTAAAAAGGTTGAGAGGAGGGAGAGATTTCTTACCTAGAAGAGATGGGGTTCGGGGTAGCAAGCTGCTGCCAGGCGTGTGCGGGGGGCGGATTGTCCGGCATCGGCAACGTTCAGGCGTGCAGAGGCGGTCGTCAGAGGCTGGTGTCGTCAGGGGGAAGGCTGAGCCGCGGGTTCTCAAGTTCCTTAGGGTTTGAGAGGGATATATATATATATATATATATATATATATATATATATATATATATATATATATATATATATATATATATAAGGCAGGGGGGTCGGGTACTCGCGGGTCTGGGGGTGTATGGTCTGTGTGTGCGTGTAAGTATTATGTTGTGTTTTGTTGTTGTTGTTGTTGTGGTGGTGGTGGTGGTGTTGCCTGCTTGCCTGCCTTTCTTTTTTTCTTTTTCTTTTCTTTTCTTTTAATACTTATATATATATATATATATATATATATATATATATATATATATATATATATATATATATATATATATATATATATATTAGGGTTTTAAAAATCTGAGAAAAATATATTTGTACACTAAATTAATTCTAGAAAATTTATAATATTTTAACAAGAGATAAATAATAATAAAAATACTTTTGGGGAAATAATTCTAAATAAGTATTTTTTTATAATTAATTAAATCAAGAAATTTATTTTCTAATTAACTAAGAAAATACTCTAAAGAAATTCAACATTTAAATAAAAAATACTTAAAAATATAAAATAAAATTAAAGGGGGTTTATATTCTATCCAACTTACAAAAATTTTATCATCAAAATTAAAAATAAGGCACAATTCTAAAAATAAGAGAAAGCAATATTATAGAGAAGGGCCATGTACGAATTATCGTACCTCAAACTTGAAAAGAAGAAAATATAAATCATGCATTTAAATTCTAGTAGCCAGTAGGGCTTGTTTTAGATGAGATTTTAAGGCACGAAATTGGTTCCAACACATGATAAACTACAAATAGAATCACGGTTGAGAAGGAAGACGAAAAAATGAATGAATAACACAATATGAAGATGTGTTGATAGGGCGGAGGATGAACAGTCATTACTTGGATACATGGACGATCTTGAGCTCTCTATACTCTAATGGTTAAAATGGTGTCCCTCTATTCTATAAATTCTCCATAGCCACTATTGCTTATATATGTACTCCTCAAAATCATAAAATTTTAAACTCTCAAATTCTTATCTAAGTCCAGTCAATCGTAAAAATTTAAACAACAACATCTAAATTTAAATCAAATCCATCACAATCAATATTTAAATTTAAATTCAATCTATCATAATCTATTCTCAAAATTTAAATAATCAAAATTTAAATTAAGTCAAACCTATATAACATCTTTAAAATTTAAATAACCGACATAAATTTTTCAAATCAAGATCCAAGCAATCATAATTTTCTCTAAGATTTAAATAACCAAAAATATATTCAATCAAATTTTATTCCGAGTTTCAAATTTAAGAATTTCGTAGTCATCAAATTCTAAATTCAATTTCCATCATCTAAATTTTAAATAGGTGATTCAACATTCAAAATATAAAATTTAATTCAATTCCTCAAATTGTAAACTTGTAAATCCAATCCATCAATGTTCAAATTTTAAAATTCTATTTTTTATCCTAAAAAATTTTAATCTATGATTTAACTTCCAATATTCAAAATTTAAATCATATACTCAAATTATAAATTTTTGATCCACTATATCAAATTCAAATTCAAAATTCAAAATTCAATTCATAAGACGCCCTTCTCCTTAAAGTTAAATCCTTATCATTTAGGTTTTTTTAACTCAAATAAATCATAATTATTCTTCTAAAAAATTTCAAAATTAAAATGACTTAAATCTGTCAATCTTATCTTACTTGATTACCTTCTTAGCCACAATATAAGATTTTTACCTTCATATAAAATTTTAGCTCATGTTGACAATGCAACTTCTTCCCAACTTAGAATTTACTGATCTATCACATAAGACTATACGTCTAATGAAAATTTTTCTTAAATTATTTAATCGTGTTACTCAATCCTCGAAAAGTTAATGTGTTCATAACATAAATTAAATTCCTCTAATACATCCTTAATTGCCAAAGTAATCCAACTAACAATATAATTAACCTATGTGACATATACCTAGTACTAGTCAGCTTTTAACCTCCCTCAAGCACGAGAAGATAAGATTTAAGTTAGGAAAGGATCAAGCAAGATGCAAATCAAGCAGTCAAATAAGAGTTCTAAAAGGAGTTCAAAGGAGGTGATTTAAACAAGCGGATGTGATCCTATACTCTAATCCTATTCACAGGCTCGCTCGGTACAGTAAAGTAACCGAGACAATATACTCTCGACCTGCATGGGCCACCACAGCCGATAATGAAGTAGAGGCTAACACGATGGATGAAGAACCACGATGCTCACTTTCAAAGGTTACAAAGGAAGAACTAGTGCTCACGAGGAAGCAGAGCCCTTCATCATTGATTTGAGTACTCTAAAATCTTACAGAGGTTCGATCACAAATGAGCCACCTTTTGTCATTAAACTCAGCACCATCAGTAAGGCAGAGTCTCCCCTCATCATCAGCCTGGATGCCCTCGAAGGCCTAAAAGGTTTGAATATGAATAAACTTCTTGTCATCAACTTGGATGATTTGGATCCCTATCAATGGTCGAATAATGTTGAGCCACTCGTTATCGAACTCTCCACCTTCACAAAAGATACACAAACTCTTATCAGTGAAGAGTGAGATCTTAGTGACCTGGCGACTCCATATACTACCGAAAGACCTAGCCATTGGATACGATCAGTTCTATACACGGAGGCTCCCTTATTGGTGAATGTACCTTCGAATTTCCATATGGACGATCCTCCTAGCCTAGAGACAAGTGCAATCATCCTGGTACACCCCCTATCAGAAGGCCAGCACACTATCATCTTCAGCCTAGAGAAATTTTACCCGATGGAACTACAAGAAAGTTCCAAAGAAGAAGAAGTAGGGCGCATCCCCTACTACATATACAGCCAGAACTCCCAGAATATGATGAAGCAAACTAGGTACGATCTTCAGAAAGGATGTGGACTAAACCACGGAAAAGGACGTTAACTACCAACGTGGACCTTCGTCCCGAAAGTCAAGCCCGATGACTACTATCACAAGACCAAGCGCGGACAAGGCTACATAATCCGAAGTTCTTCATTCGATGCACCTTCCTCATCCGTAGAAGGATCAGCTTCTTCTGACCTTTAGCATGGGATTCTGACATCAGCCTTAGAGTAATGTTCACGAAGATCCTGGCGATAAACATGACACTATGCGAGGTACAAAATCTTACTACATCCTCCACCAATAGGCGTCATATGCTAACATCTGCTAGTGATGACCCGATAGATGCAAATGTTAGGGTATGATAACTTTTATCTGGTGCAGTCGTGCCCTGGTCGAGCCTCTGCTCGGATATAAAAACTAACAGGCCAACAGTAGTATTGTGCATTTCCGCGAGGGTCACATTACTTCCATCCCCTATCAAACATCTTATCTCTCCACCTTTGTATATTCTAATCCCAGAGCATTAATAGACTTCTAAAAAAATATGTTTGTTCTCTATTTCTGTATATGTTTTTCATTCACACCTATGTTAATCTCCAGAGGATTAATAGGCTTCCAATAAAATTTTCACCTTCGTGTCGTTTTGTTATATGCCTATTTTCATCCCTAGAGGGTTAGTAGACTTTTCACATATTTTGCTTCCAGCATTTTTCGTTTGTGTCATGCTTTTTTTGTGTCCAATTTTCTGTGTGCTTACGAGTCCCACCCACAACTGCTAATCTTTCCATGGGCCAGTGGCTTTTCGTCCACCCCTTATATGATATTTTACTCCCACTATACATCAAGGCCTGTTTCATTTCCTC
Source organism: Iris macrosiphon (assembly GCA_036927795.1). NCBI lineage: Eukaryota > Viridiplantae > Streptophyta > Magnoliopsida > Asparagales > Iridaceae > Iris > Iris macrosiphon. The sequence goes on from JAYESA010000010.1 coordinate 84,953,275, forward strand.
ATCAAAATTATGCTCCACATGCTATAATGAGTTTTCTACCACATTCTCACATCCACTAGCAGATGATTCGACTACTTGTCCAAAAGTTTCCTCCTGAAACGTTCATGATCCTATACTCTCCTAAGGGTCCATTATTGTGGTCCATACTCCTTTTAAGCAAAAACCTCCCTGGGAATTATACAGATGATAAGTCCAATATCATACCTCTGATAGCCCCTATATACATTCTTCCAATATAGCCTTTTTTGTCCTAGGATATGACACGTAATATCAATCATTTCCTATAGTATCATGATCATGACCCAATTGGGCTGCAAAGTTCTGGGCTGCATTATATCAGAAGATCACATATTATAACTCTTTTCTACTATTTGTATCTAGCAATGGATATGCCATGAACAATAGGCCCACCAGAAGGTTGTTCCCTGTCCCTCAGCAGAATACTATAGGATCACTCTTGGTATTCTTAGTCGGATATTTTTTGCGATCTGAAGACGGACCTACTTGACATAGTATATGCATGCTCAACAAACAAAAACAAAAAAGAAGACAAAATTTTGTGGCAGTCAATTCAATTTCACTTAAAACAAGTATAATATTTACAAAATAAGAGTTTTTTATCGATATTCAAGATCATGAGAGCTTTATATTGGTATTCAAGCTTATACAATGTATAATGTTGTAGACCTGACAAAAGGAGCGTCCATAGAAACCTTCGTCGACTATCGTAAATAGTCACGTATGACCATGCCAAAGGGAAGATTCGAGCAACATCGATCATCTACAAGGACTAAAAGAAGAAGAAAAACTGAATAAAGACAGATGGTAGATTTTTTCTCTGCTCACCATTCTCCTATTTATAGGCTTCCTCGACCGTTCAGTTCTTGAGAAAATGGCCTAAATTTCCTAGGGATTTGATGACTTAATCTCCTGCACTACTCGGAGTACATAGCATTAAAACTTACCCATCATAGGGTAGCTACGCTCAGAAGCCGATAAGATGGCGACATTTCAGAAAGAATCAGTCTTATCCTCGGGAACTCAACTCTTGGGTCACTCTACAGGGTCCCCTGACCCGTTCTCTCCCTAAGGTTGTGCTATACCAGCACATACTTTTCTCCGCCAAAGTCTCTAGCCATTATCTCCTCCATCCAGGATCTTTACTCAAGGCTGGCGATGCTTCTACTGTTCGGAGTATTTTTGAAGACCCCTTCAAAAAGCATTGAAGGGGGTTCTGTAGAAGCATGAAAAATATCCAGTCTACATCTCATGTCATCAGAAAAGCAACGTCAAAATATTCCCGCAAAAGGCCCAGACCAAATGATTCTAGCAGAAGACTCAAAGCCATGTCAATCTATGGAAGACTCCAGCTAACATGCTCTAGCGAAAAAAGGGTTCAACACGTCCTCACCACGTGACAGGGCTATTAAGTCATCATGCGATGTAGGCGGTGTGTCATTCCAAGGGTACTATCAACCATCAGGCCACGTCATCCATGTCAGCCTATCCCACAAATGATGGGATCGCATTTCTTCTAACGAGGCAGCTTAATTCTGTGAGTCTTCCAAACACAGAAAAGGACCCATCACCTTCCATTTCCCCAGCAGAACGCTTGAAGCGGGATATCTACTCCACAGATCTCACGACTCCCATAAATCTCGTCAACAGTTGATGGCATGGGGAGGTGGTTTATTCACTCATCCTATGACCACTAATCATCTTTCAAGAGCTCCTTCTTAACCGTATACGTAGACAACTGTTCGCCAACCATCCTTCTCCCACAACCCTGTCGTGGGGTATAACTTATCTGACTGTAAGCCACTTGGCATCTCCATAAGGAAGCACTATTTTCTAAGGCCATGATCCCTACCTGTCATGTTAGAATGTGGGTTACGCATTCTCCGTTATAGGTCACGATCGTGCCTTTGGAAGCTCCCCACCCAGCGATAATGACCGGACTATCATCCTTCTATAAATACTCAGTACTTCGTAACTTTTCAAAGGACGACCAATGTGACAATAGACAGTAGCTTTAAAACCAAGCACCTGCTTGTCCCCCACTACATTTCCCATCCCATAGCTGTGTCTGATAGTTAACGGATCAAAGGGATCACTTTGATCCGACATCCACCGTCGTACTTCCCCATAATCTCGGACTTGTTCTCAAGCCGTTGTACATACATACTTTGTGTAATCCTGTCTGAAGATGAGTTTAATAAAATTTGTTTCCAATCTCTATACATGTCTCACGAGCACGAAAACATTAGTTGGTCCATTAAAACTAAATATAGTGATGTCTGTCATATATATATATATATATATATATATATATATATATATATATATATATATATATATATATATATATATATATATATATATATATATATATATATGCCTAACCAATTCTATCTCATGCAGCGTACGATCTAACGAATCCTTATTGCATTAGTAACTAGGATAACCTAGGTAGACTAAGTAGTAAGTCGTAGTATTTTTATGGTCGTTATTGTTGTATGTTTTATTTTCTTTTCAGTATCCTTATTTCATGCTTGGTCGGGGAATATGCCTTGGTACCACATAGAGATCTCCAAATTAGTATTTTATTGTTATTATTATATTATTTATTAATGTGATTTATTGTTGTTCTACTTTGTAGCTTTTCTTTTGGTACTTGTTATTAGGGGTTTACCCTTCTGATTTTTTAAGACTAGACCTACTATCAAAGCCCGATGATCTTCCATCACTTCCGCTCGAGGGCATGCACCGAGAGAGAGAGAGAGAGAGAGAGAGAGAGAGAGAGAGAGAGAGAAAACTAAGAATCTTTAGTGGTTTCCTTCTCCCCACTCATATTTTGTTTTATGGATTTTTTGTGAGTAATTTAGTCACCGGACACATATTTAGCTTCTGTATCTGGGAGTATGTTTCTCGTCTTCTTAGGCAAGATGATTGTATATTTTGATTGCAACTGATTATGTGATAATGTATCATTGATACTTGTGTTAGTATCCTATTTTGTTATACTAGCTTCATGATCATTTATGACAGGGCATTTGGGACACATTCTACTTATTATATATGTCATATCTTACTGCTTCTTGTTTGTTGGATGAGACATAATTTATCTACGATTCACTAGGAAGACTATTGGATTGTAGTATAGATCCCATTGTCTTGGTACAGCAGTACTCAACCGTCGAATGTTGGTGTATTTCGTAGTGTGTAGGTGGCATGTTCATACCCTAGTTATCCATATTGTGATACTAGGATATGACAGTTGCAGTTGTTTGTAACTAATTAGTTGGTTATGCCAACTATATGGTTGGGATACCCATATCTCTTTGTGATATCATATGATCATATCATTATAATCTAATGTTATCTAAAAATTATTATAAATTCAACCATACGAGAATTTATCTCTGTCTATCTAGAATTTTCATAGTCACAACAGTGTGAACTTTAGTAGCACCCAAACTCCAATTTTTCTAAGAATGTCTATTTTATTTAACTTAAACTTTTAAAATTCTAATTACTAAATTTATGCTAGATATTGTGTATATACAAACTAGTGACCATTAGACTGTCTTATCTATATTGTGTAATATTTTTAGTATTTAGGAGTATGGGGTTAATCAACCTCGCCACCCTGTTAATGGCAATTTCTTCTTTTACAGAGTTCCATCTCTGGTATTCCTAATTCCTCCTTAATGTTAATCACCCTTAAATTGTCGATGACAACTTCTGCATCTTCAAGGAGGTATTAGAAAAACTTGGCAATCTCCTCTCCTTGTCATCTCCCGATAACCCCAATCAAACACCATCACATTTCGATAATCCATAAACAGAATGTAGAATTTTCTTTTTCTTCAAGCCGCTCAGCCACAAAACCTATCCCACCCATGTGCTGTCGAACACCCTGCCAAATATTTGGAGAACCAAATATGAGTTCAAAATATCTGAGTACCATGAAGGATCCTTCTCTGCTCGATTTAAAAATCCTTAGAATTTGGAGTATGTCATGGACAACGGTCTATGGAAGATCAATAAACACCTCATCCTTCTTGAAAGATGTCTCCCAAATAAGCTTCCAAATGAATAATCATTCTTAAAGGCCGAGTTTTGGATTTAACTGCATGGACTACCAGTGAATCTACTATCTATAGATTTTGTCACAACCATTGCAGCAAGACAGGGAATCGTCGGACCCCCTTCGTTGTCTGAGTCTTCTAAATGGAGTTTGTTTGCCATGATCAAAGTTCTGATCGATATATCCAATCCCTAGACTTGAAAGCTCACCGTGCCTATGGGAAACAACTCTTTCTGCAAGGTGAATCTCAAGTATGAGAGACTCACAAAATTCTTTCAGTTCTACGGTCTCCTCGGTCATAGAGTACAGATATGTCCTACTCATAAAGACTATGGCGATGATAAATAAGAACTAAAAAACTGATCAAAATAATGACTCTCTTGGACAAAAGATTGGATCTTTCTATTTGTGTCAACCATGCTACTAAATTTAACAAATCCTTGAATAGCAGCAGGGACAATAGGGACACTCCTACAATCGATGACAACTCAAACCCAAAGCCAAATGTTGTTTCAGAGTCAAATGATACCACTACTATAAGGAATCCAATAATCATGGAATCAAAAGGTCCAGATTACAATCTGACCTCAAAATAGGGAATCCAACATGTTCTTATAATGAATTTTTTAGCATCGTCGGTCCCATCGTCATCATCTTCAACCCCGATGACAGTTACAAATGACATTATTACTTTAGAAGGTATCCCTGTAGTAACTGATTCTATCATGCATCCTACTGTCAAAGCTATTCTCACGCCATAAACTCCCAAACCTCCTCCATAACCTATAAACCTCTCTGAACCAAAAGCAACCAATCTGACTCTACCCTCGGTAAACCTATTAAGCCAATCACTGAACCTTCTATTCCAAATCACCTGGATACTAACCGTATTATCTTATCTAAAATAGATTATCCTCAATACATCAAACCCCTTCTTTATCCTACAACCTGTTTTCATATTGATCCATCTCTTTCTCCTCCTCCTTCCCACCCTTAACCTACAAACTTATTAACAATACCTCATAACCCACCTAGAAATCTCATGTTCTCAAACCACACAAACACTGTCATTCATTCCTTACCTACCCATCAAACATCTAATAATGAACCTGGGATTAGCCTCACAAACTACCTTACCTCCCCAACCATTCATAATACCTTACCACTCTCATTAATGTCATGTCTACCTCTTTATTTAGTCAACCCCCTTTACCAACAAACCCACAATCAATAAACCAAGGAAGAACATCCTTAGAGACATAATTCCCTCCTCCATTCCTACCTCTCATCCTAACTCAAAACGACCAACTGCCTACCACATAGACGAAATATTCCTCGACACCAATCATCGACCAAACAAGAAACCTCACTTAACCTAAGAAAATAATAAGGTAGCGGCTGACCTTCAACATCTGTACACTAAATGATCCTAGTTTGGAATTATCGGGGTCTGAGGAATACCTCGATAATTTGCACTCTACATTCATTCCTCCGGGCATCTAAACCCTGCATTTCCTTCCTCTCCGAGATTAGATGCTCGTCTACTGCCACGCCCCAGTACCAGAATACGGAGACGGACATGGTCAGCTTTCCCGTACAAGGTATAGAAAGTCATACGACAGTCACGGCTGTAACTAAAAAAGGGGGTACATACTACAAGCAAGTCACTTAGGGTCATACAACACATATATTGTCTCAATCAGTCAAGTAAGGATAGTAAACATAGAACATATATGACAAAAAAGTAAGACGTCCCAAATGTCCTGTCAAAATATTCTAGAACCCACCTGTACAAAATAAGAAAGCTGGTAGAGTAGAAAAAGTACATGACTATGATCAGCTGCATTCTGATTAGTTACAATCATGTAAGAAAACTAAATATCCAGATTTACGAATAAAAAGTGCTGGTGGCTAAATGCCAAAAGAGAAAAATATGCGATAACGAGCAGGGAAGGAGAAACCCACTCGTTTCTCTCAACAGCCATTCGTTTGGTGCATGTTATTATTCAGGGGAAAGTATACTTGATCCTCGGGTGCTGGCTCAAAATCTGGCCATGCAAAACCAGTAGAGTTAGACCCCAAATAGCAAGTACCATAAAGGAAGCACGAATAAAGAAACAAAACCAGGAAGAATAAACATATATATATATATATATATATAGTCCTGTCTCGTTGTTTTAGTTCATGGCCTATCGTGATACAACAATCTAACCCTACAACCAAATAAGGACAATGGTTAGACCATCACACCATAATGTCCACGTACCTAAACTATTTAACAGAAGGTACAATGTACAATCAAGTTCAGTTACATACTCGGCCAATCACGTGTACAACTTACTAGGTGGAGTCTGGATTATCCCAAAAATATGCATATGATAGGAATTCTCAGATTGAACCATGTTCTATTAGGGGCTAGCCGAGCCATGAATTACCATATAACACATAGTAGTATGCATCGGTCCCTCGTAAGGCCACCGTGCTAAGATCGCATAGAACACATAGTACAATATAATAATCGGATATTTTCATCCACTAATGAGGATTTAAATAATATCCATGGAGGCCAGCCTTCACTCCCATATAATGATTGAGGGTAGCTAGTTAAGCACGATCTCGGGTTTTCGTTCCTCCCCATGCTCTACATATTTTAATTGCCTAGTTAACCCTACGGTTAGCTGGAATCACATGGAGTGGTCACATGTTACTCCCCTTATATATCGTACCATAGTACGGGCACACTAGATATGAATCCTCTTTGTCACTTTGTAGTTTAATTTGGATTCATCCCAACATGATGCAACAATCAAACAAATTCTAGCTACGCTTGGTTATTGGCCAACTATCATGTCCATGCTGGAGGAATTGTATCATATCACATGTCACTTAGTACGTAGACACACCTCGGTGTGAAACATGTAACATAATCACGTAAAAGCACTTAGCACGTAGGAACACATAGCACATAGTAAGTGTATCAGCACAGATACCAATAGTCGAGTCAAGTTACCAATCATTGGTAAATCAAATGGGTTCTAGCATATAGTCAGATCTAACACATGGCCACTTAGATCACATACATTAGCAATAATTAAAATCATACATGGAATCACAAAAATTAATAAAGCATCCAAACTAAGCAAAACAGTAAAATATGCACATAGGTTGCATGAGGATCAGGGATGCATAGAGTCAGTGTCGCATAAGACAGGTGCCGCATAGAAAGTTGGTCGCATATGGATCGGTGATGCATGGGAATAGTGCCGCATAAGATAGGGCAAAGTCCACTCCTTGGGATAAGTATTGAGTGACGTGCATTTAATATGTGTCAGAGAAGTGACTAAAGTGATGGATGTGACCAGCCATAAAGTGTGTCAGGAAGAAAAAACAAACTCAAAGAAAATGTGCAAGAGCAAAATAGGGTTATGCGTCCACAAGAGAAGAGGCGCATAGTCACTGCTGCATGTTATGCTTGTCGCATAGATGTCTCTTGGACTTAGCGAATTTTTTATTCGTTCAACGAGCAAAACACAAGGAGTTCTGTCACTTAGCTCCAGAATACTTTGTGTAATAGTCAGTCATGCTTCCAAAAAAATGGACGCATGTTAGTCGGCTATGCGGCAAAGAGTCCAGCTTCATAAGGATTATGTCGCATGGAAGTCTCGGTCTCATATTGCGCTGGCTACATGAGAACTTTGCCTTCTCCCAACAGCAATTTCAGCCATGGCAAAAAAGCTCCAAAACTCAAAAATTATTTTCTCCATAATTTTTTATTTTAACTCTAAATCAAGTGAACCAAAAGCCAAAATGGCTGAAATGGAATGCTCTATCAACCATAAAAATTAATTTTCTAAAATACCATATTTTAGTAGATCAAAACCAAGAAAAACTTTTGGAACCCATGAAAACCTTTAACAAAAAATATAGATCTACACGAATCTATCCATCCAAACTGAAAACTCCAAGTATTAAAAGTGCATACAATCATAATATACACATAATATACTAATAAAATGCAAGTAAAGAGAAAGAACTAAAATCAAAGAGTTTGTCCATGTCATACAAGGTGTACTTGCCTAAAAATAAAAGGAGAAAAATAAGATAAATGAGGGAAGAAAGAGAAATAAGTTAGCTTATATAGCTAGAGTTTGAGGTTTAGACCATGGGTTCAACTCATGACCAAACCAACCCAATAATTAAACCATGAGTCTAATTGAACCAAAGAATGAGTCTAGTCTCTATGACATGTAACCTAATTAACATGAAAGAAATAAATAACATAGGCATAAAAATAATATATTTTAAATACGTATATCGGAAACGAGGAGTGATATATCTACCAACCTTAGAAATTTCTTATCCTCGAAATTCAAATCCAAGGCTAGCTAGAGAAATCATAACAAGCACTGCGCTAACTACAATCTCATCTACACATGTAATCAAATTCGAGCATAAAATAAAGAAAAGTAATATCACATAGCATGGGTAACGAATCACGAGATTCGAGATACGAAGGCATAAGAATGAATATACCTTCCGAGTCGAATATGTACGAATACCGAGATCGAATATCATCTCGCGCTCCCACGTCGACTCTCCCAGAGGGTGCAAGTAATCCGAAAAAGATAAATAGTCTGATTCTTGAGTGCCTTCCCTTCGGCCCAAATGGATACGAGTTGTTCCTCGTAAGACAAGTCGGTACCAATGACTAGCTCGGAATGGTCGAGGATATGACTCAGATCTGGGACATGCCTATGCAATTGAGACACATAAAATATATCGTACATCTCACGTAGCGAATGCGAAAGGACAAAATGATAAGCAACATTGCCCACCCGCTTGAGGATATCGAACGGACCGACATATCATGGACTAAGCATCCCACGAACCCCAAATCTAATAACTCCATGGGTCGGCAAAATCTGTAAGAATATGTGGTTGCCAATGCAAAACTCTAAAGGCCTATGATGCTGATCTGCCCAATGTCGATACGTATCTTGCGCAACCCGAAGTCGCTCTCTGATCTACTCGACAACTTATAATATCTGCATGATCATCTCTGGGCCAAACATTTTTCGCTCACCTATATCATCCCATGCCAATGTTGACCTACACTTTCCCCCATATAATGCTTCAAAGGGTGCCATCTGAATACTTGCTTGATAATTGTTGTTGTGTGAGAACTCAACGAGATAAATATAATCTTTCCAAGACCCTCCAAAATCTAAAGTATAAGCTCGCAGCATGTCTTCCAAGGTCTAGATGGTTCTCTTTGATTGTCCATCCATTTGAGGATGGTAGGCAGTACCGAATCTCAACTTGGTACCCAAAATCTAGTGCAAGCTCTTCCAAACATTTAATGTGAATTGAGTGTCTCGATCTGATACAGTACTCACTGGGACGCCGTGATGACTTATTATGTGTCGCATATACATCTCTGCTAACTATTCTGTGGATTGTCCTACTCGAAAAAGAAGAAAGTGAGCTATTTTTGTGAGATGATCTACTATTATCCAAACTGTATCACGACCAATCGGGGATCTAGGTAAATCGGTCACAAAGTCCATCGTGATATGTTCCTACTTCTACTCTAGAATAGGAAGCAACAACAATAATCCTTCTGGTCTCTGCTGGTCGACCTTTACTTGTTGACATACCAAACACCGAGAAATGAATCGTGCTATCTCCCTCTTTATCCCGTTCTACCAGAAATGTTGCTTGATGTCTTAATACATCTTGGTACCTCCTGGATGAATTGAATACTAGAAACTGTGTGCCTCGGTCATTACTTCTTGCCGGATATCTCCATTTGGTACACAGAGACGATTTCCACACCTAAGAGTTCCATCTTCATGAATTGTCAACTCTTTCCTGAGACCAGACTCAGATTCCGTCCAAAGCTTCTGAACTTTCGGATCCTCTGCCCGAGCTGTCTTAATTCTGTCAACCAAGGTAGACTAAATCTGTAAACTAGCCAATACTCCTACGTCCTGCGAAAGTACTATCTCTACACCCATCACTTGAAGATCTTCTAAGATATGCCATTGCAATGTTAACATAAATGTACTACCTCTCATGCTAAGGGCATCTTCTACCATATTTGACTTGCCTAGATGGTACTGAAGTTCCACATCATAATCATTTATCAATTTTAGCCACCTCCTCTTCCTTATGTTCAGGTCCTTCTTGGTGAATATATACTTTAAGCTCTTATGATTCATAAATATCTCCATCCGATTACCATACAAGTAGTGCCTCTATAACTTAAGTACAAATACTACCGCCGCCAACTCCAAATCATGAGTCGGATAATTCTTCTCGTGATCTCGAAGCTGCCGCGTTGCATAAGCTATCACTCTTCTATGTTGCATCAATACACACTCAAGACCTTTACCTGGCGCATCGTAATACAATGTAAACCCTCCAGAACCTACTGGAAGCGTGAGAATTGGAGCTGAAATCAATCTCTTTTTTAATTCTTCAAATAATGTCCGGCACTCTGCTGACCAATCAAACTTAGCTTTCTTGTGCGTCAATCGAGTCAGCGGTGCTAAAATCTTTGCAAAGTCTGCAACGAACCTTCTGTAGTATCCTGCCAATCCCAAAAAACTACACACTTCAACTACTGTCTTAGGAACTGGCCAACCCTCTACGGCTTCAACCTTCTTCGGATCTACTGTCACTCCTGCTTCTAAGATGATATGACCCAAGAATGATACATGATCCAACCAAAACTCACACTTGGTGAGCTTTGCGTATAACTGGTGTTCCCTCAAAATTTGTAAGATCTTTTGAAGATGCTCTTCGTGCTCCTCTTTACTATTGGAATAAACAAGAATGTTGTCTATGAAAACCACTACGAACTGATCTAGATATGGCATAAAAATACGATTCATCAAATTCATAAATATCGCTCTAGCATTAGTCCGCCTGAATACCATAACTAAATTCGTAATGCCCATATCATAACCTAAATATTGTCTTGGATATGTCTTGCTCCCAAATTCTTACTTGATGATACCCTGATCGAAAAATGATCTTTAAAAAAATCTTGGCCTTGCTCAATTGATCAAACAAATCATCGATTCTTGGTAATGGGTACTTGTTCTTCACTGTTACTATATTCAATTATCTGTAATCGATACATAACCGTGACGACCCATTCTTCTTCTTCACTAGAACCACTGGCGCTCTCCAAGGTGATCCATTGGTTCGGATAAACTTATTTGCCTTCAGCTCTTCTATGTGTTGGTACAACTTATCTAATTCTGATGGTGTCATTTGGTGAACTTTGTAAGATATTGGCCCTGCTCCAGGGATCAACTCTATGCAAAACTCTACGTCCCTTACTAGTGGTAACCCTAGAAGTTCTTCTGGGAAGACATCTAAGAACTCCTTGACTATCTCGGAAAGTTGTTCTTCTGCTATCACTGTCGCTACGATCCTCTCTTCATGCTGGTCTCCCACAGATATGTCAAAGGAGAAACCTTCTGTGCCCGGGATACTAAATAATACCCTACCCTTTTGGCAATCTATCGTAGCATGACTGTCTCTCAGCCAGTCTATGCCTAAGATAACGTCAAAGTTACCCATAGGGAACTCAATCAATTGTGCTGGTAATAAATGCCCGTATACTATCACTGGACATGCTATACATACTATACTAACTCTTACGATCCCATTACTAGTGAGTATATTCAACCTCTCTGGCAAAGTCTCGAACTCCAATCCAATGCATGTTGCGAATCATGGAGATACAAATGAATGAGATACACCTGAATCAAATAATGTTACTGCAGGATAAGATACGACAGAGATGTTACCTGCCAATATGTCGCCAGATGCCCAAGCCTCCTCCAGAGATAAAGTAAAACCTTGCCCTTGGCCCTGCTGGGCTCCTCGTTGTTGCCTCCTTTGGACATGTTATTGTGGCCTCTGCTGGCCCTCCTGCTAATTTTGCTGATGTTGGTACATCCGAGCTTGCGTCGGTAAAGGACGCTGAGCTAATGGCCTCATTGCTATTGCTGGCCCTCTCTGCTGGACTGCCCCTGGTACTGGTACCGCTGGTAACTGTTGGACTGGCCCTCCTAGCCTCTGCATCATCGAACAATTAGCAATATGGTGATCTGGACTTCCATGCCTCATATACAATCTATTGGCTGCCCTACACACATCTCTAGTGTGGCCTCCCTTGCCACGGTAAGTGCAACCCACCGGTGCTCCCTGGCGTTGTTGCTGTTGTTGATGCCTCGGTTGCTGCTGAGCCGGTACTGTCACAGTCGAAACTGCCGCCCTCCTCGGTGCTGAATCATGGATGCGAACGCCAGGTGATGGTGCTGACGTCCGAGGTACTCCTCCACTTTGAGCATGAGACCTCTTTTGGACTTATGTCCTTGCCGATAACCTCTGCATGGTAAGCTCGTGCCGCCGAGATGCTATCAGTACTTCTTAATAAGTCTGGTAGTCGAGCCCCTCTACCAGTTATAGAATCTCCAGATGAAGTCCTTGCTAGAATCTTAATGCTCTATCCGACTTCGTAGCCACCAAAGTCAGAGCGAATCTACTCAGCCTACAAAACTCGGCTGCATATCCATCCACAGTCTGTCACGCCCCAATCTCCCGCAAGCTCAATAGTCCCCGCTGAACGTGAATCACCACATTGCAGCTCTCTCGCGGGACAATCGTTCTCATCGGGACGTGATGCCGTACGAGCCTGGAGTTGCGCTCGTACAAGGCGATGTTGTCAAACACCAAAGTTATCATCGAAACGACCAAGTTACAACGGAAGTTGTATTGTGTACCAAGCACACACAGCGTAATACGCAGCGAAGCTCACAATAGGGTCCAAATGAAATGCCACGAAGACAATGCCATGAAGGCAATGCCACGAAGGCGATAAAATACTCTTGCTCTTTTCTCTAGCCCATAAAGGTACTTACAGTTCATACATCATGTTCCGTATATCCAAGCAGCGCCACTACACCTGCGTACCTAAAATAATGCCCACAAACGTGGGTTAGTACACAGCCGTACTGGTGAGCGGGGTAACCCACTCGTCTAAGCCGACACTAAGTAAAATAGTGAATGCAAACAATTAAATGGTGATCTTTCTAGTTGAATCCTAGATTCATTTTATGGCATATGGATGACATATTAAGGAAAGCTATAAAGCAGTTTAAGCATGCAAGCATTCAACTCAAACCAATCGACAAGCAATTATATAACCAACTCGAAGATTACTAGCATGCAAACCGTCCTACTCAAAGCCCAAGCAACGCGACTATCGAACCAACAATCCAATGCCTCAATATCCGTCCTCAACCAAAGTTATACAATCCAATCTCAAAGTGCACACTCTTGCCGAGGCAAGATGGCCGCGCCTACACGAAGCACAAACCAACCAAAGTAAAGCAAACCAACTCTTATCTATATGAAGTCACTGGCCAAGCCATAAAGGACGTTGATCGGACTAATCAAATGCGGTTCTATTCGAAACAGCGCTAAGTAGCTAACCCACCTGAATCGCATCCAACCGTCGGCACCGCGCCCAAGGCACGTTACCAAGTTGTCTCCTCCATGGTCGAATGGTCCCGGTGCCCCAGAGCCTTCCCGTTCGAGGAGACCAAACCCCATGCAACACAGGTTGTCCGTGACATGCAGACACCAAGTAGGTATGACGAGAGGGTCGAACATTCTTGCCCCACCAAGTGATCCTAGACTCGTTCAGCCAAATATTCAACCAAAACATCCATAACCATTCTTCCAACATATTGCCGAAGGCACCATTCACAAGTTATTTCCATAGGCACAATATCACTTCTCAGCACAGTATTTCAAATGGTGCAACACCCTTCTCAAACTATCCCATGGCACAATGCCCCAAAAGTGGCACAATGCCCTCGTCGATGCAGTTGTTCGGTTTTAAACCACAACTGCTCGCTTTGTAAGACAAAGCGACCAAGTGATACTCGTGCACGGATGCACGCTCGTTCGCCCAAATTTCCGATATTCCCAAGTGCCTCAATGTATCATTCCAACTGTCCAAGCATAATCCCAATTATCCAACCAACTGCCTCAATGTAATAATCCAACTCTAGCTCCAACTATCCAACGCGTAAATTAATTCAAGCCACAATCCTACCAAGCAAATGACGTACACTCTATGCATGCCTCAGTGTAGTAATTCCCAATGTTTCAGCCAAAGTGTTCAAGCCTTTACGTATTTTCCATATTATTAGGCATGAAGGAGTAGAGGAGAAGGGAAAGAGCCCACTCACAATGTTTGATCCCGTTAAGTATCATGTCCTGCCGATATGGCCAATCCCTTGAACCCGTGGTCCGATGCAAGTGCGATCTACTCAATTGGTATGACCGTGCGAGCAGGCCTCTACAAATTATCCGATCGATCGGACTAAGGAAGATGGCATTATCGTTCCAACCCAGCTATCTCAGTACTGCTCTGAACGAACACCTGAATACCATCGAACTCCGCTAGCCATCTGCACATGAAACCAACCCAATCAATACTTCTTCCCAAAATCCAACAAATCAAATGTAACCAGCATTTGCTTTATTCAATCCGACTCAGCGTAACGTACCGTGCGGTTGCGGGGCGTTACATAATATACCACTTAGAATCAGGTTCGTCCACGAACCGTGCTGGTACTCATTCCTATCACATGCCGCTTGTCCAATTCCATAGATCTGCTCTATGCAACTCTCATTATCCTGATACAGACTCAGCATCTCGCTCTGCTGAATGCTCGTACAAATTTTATATTCCCACATCCTCCTTGCAGCTCAATACGAATTTTTCGTATCGCTTAGTTTTGGATCATACACATATTTAAGGCATCCCTAAAATACATGCATTTCAGCCGAGCTTTGCGATAGCGAATTTGGACAAGTTACAAGGGTATCTTTATGTTCGAGGCATCCATTTGCTTTTCTCCCAATTGAACCAATCCTGATTTCCATTCTAATATATTCGCTTGAGCACTATTCTCAAGTATGATAATTTTCCACCGACTCAATCAGTTCGTGTTCTAACTCAATCCATCCAACTATTTCTGAATCTGCACTAGCAACATCTCCAAATATATCTCATGCACCGAACGATCATCTCAACTGATACTACCCCAACTAGGCGACTTACCCAAAATATCAAACTCTGCTTAGATCAGCTTAGCCAAACACATTTTCCTTAATCTCAATACCTCGTTGGGTGAACATCTATATTGAGGTTCGTGTGATCCACGAAGATCTTGCCGCCACGCCAAAGGGATAGTGTTGCCACGATTTTATCGTGGATACACTCGCCATAATTCCTAGGTTGCGCATGGAATAGTTCTTCCCGCTGCTTCTACTGCCTCGAAGCATAGGATATCACCTTTGCCTTCCGAACGAGCACGTTTCCCAGACTAAGTTTTGATAAATCTTGTAAATCTGAAACAAATATGTCCTTTCCAGTATTCGTAAGAATTTGATCTGAACGAGCCGCTGCTTTAACTCCACGAGCTAGTTTCATAGTCGTCAATTCATATGAATGCTATTCCCTTCCAGGGCACGATGAGTCAGAGGTGATGCCATCTACAAAAATCTGCGACTCTGAATCTCATCAGTTGACTTAGGCCAATTCTACCATCGCTTCGGTCTTCTGGCTGCTTCTTCAGCTGAAGGCTATCACAAGGGTCTCTCAAATCAAACACTTAGTCAGTAGGCCAATCTCCAATACACACTACTCACATCTGCCCTCGACGCATTCCCAAATACGTCGCCTCAAGGGACGTTCTATGGGTCTACCATATTCATCTATGACCTGGCGGACAAGTCGCTAGGATCAGCTGTCCTGAAGCTACGCTCGATAATTGTAAGTTATCACGATGGACAGTTACTATGAACCATGCTATATCTCATCTCCAAATCCGAGCCATAATCTAACCATTCCATCCGAGCGAACTTCCGAATCCGAGCACTACATGCACTACCTCTGATCTGTCAACTAAACGCTGCTTAACCACTTAGAGTCTTGCTATCTATCCGAGCCACAATTCGAGAACTGCGCTCGTTGAAACCGGCTTCCATCAATCTGTCGTTCTGCCCTGAATCCATCAAATTTTCGAATTGCCAACTTCATAGTGCACGTCCAACTTGCTTGAGCAACACAGTAATTTATTCCGACGTTGCTCCCATGTTTAGCTATCTTCAAAAGTCTATCCGCCACAATTCTTTGTCTTTAGTTGTTGCCACAGTTCGTTCACGTCTTTTCGAAGAATCCGTCTACCATCATTGCACCATTTTGCCCAAAATTCTACTTCCGCTAAACCTGAGTCGACTTCTCGAGCAGCCATATCCAAAATCTTTTACGTTTGTGTGAATCCATCGCATTGTCCCTCCAAACCAAGATCGTGTTTTATTGCTCCACCAACAGCTCCAATGTGTTGCCCAAAATCGTAGTCCGTGCTCGCTATCCGTCAATTAATCCATCGCTTCGCAAGCGTATCCCAACTTTTTATTCCGATTCGTCCATCTCTTAAGTCCAATGATACTTCCATTTGCACAAGTCCGTTCTCGATATGCTCAACTTAATATTCGCTTGCTTCATTTTTTATTCTTCCCAACTCAGCCGATGTGCACCAACCAACTTGTATTCTCTTTACCCGTGTCCGTTCAGACAATTCCTATTGATGTCCAACCAAAAATATTTTTAATGCCTTGCTCAATATGTGGTATCCCATATACCACTCCGAATCAAGTCGCTACTCGCATTACGATTATTTGTATTGATTCAAGATTCGTTCGAACTATCCCTCATGCGTGATCCTGCCATTCCCAACTCAAGTTTGACACAAAACTCAGCCAAGGCCTGAATTATCCAACTATTTCCATCAATCTCGTAATACAACTCGTGCTATGTTCCATTCTCAATGCTTCCAGCTATTCTCAAAACCGTCTGATACTTTTGCAACACGAGCAATCCCGTGCAACGATCTCTTCCGAGTAGTCCAACCCAATACCCAACAGTTTCACACATTTGCTGTACGAGCAACTCGTGCAAACTTATTCTAATATTCCCAAGCCAAACTCAAACCTGCTCAACCGATGTGCCACATAAACAACTCATGCAACGCTCTCTGTGATACACCCAGCCAAAATCAAACTCCGTCCAACACATTCGCTACACGAGCAACTCGTGCAACGATCCATTCTCAATCCAATGCTTCTACTCACAATATGCCGCATAACCAAATCTCGTATGCCAACCAACTGATCCACTGATGCAACCAGAAACTCCCTGAACGATAAGCCAAGCCAACCCAATGACAGCTCTCAACTTGTTGCACAAATACAATAACGCCACCCAATTTGCTAAACGAATGCAACAACGTCTAACGAGGCTAAGTGATCCAACGAAAACCAACCAAAGGCAACACAATAAGGCACAACAAGCAGCCACAACCAGCACTATATAGACTTATTGCATGAAACATCCAATGCGGCACTGAGTAGAGTCAAGAGCTAGACGACACGCGGAAGCTATTTAGAGTTTGTGATGAAGCGAAGGACCAAGTCCAAGAAAATGAACCAGGCGCTCTGATACCAATTTGTCATGCCCCAATCTCCTGCAAGCTCAATAGTCCCCGCTGAACGTGAATCACCATGTTGTAGCTCTCCCGCGGGACAATCGTTCTCATCGGGACGTGATACCGTACGAGCCTGGAGTTGCGCTCGTACAAGGCGATATTGTCAAACACCAAAGTTATCATCGAAACGACCAAGTTACAGCGGAAGTCGTATTGTGTACCAAGCACACACAGAGTAATACGCAGCGAAGCTCACGATATGGTCCAAATGAAATGCCACGAAGACAATGCCACGAAGGCGATGCCACGAAGGCGATAAAATACTCTTGCTCTTTTCTCTAGCCCACAAAGGTACTTACAGTTCATACATCATGTCCCGTATATCCAAGCAGCGCCACTACACCTGCGTACCTGAAATAATGCCCATAAACGTGGGTCAGTACACAGCCGTACTGGTGAGCGGGGTAACCCACTCGTCTAAGCCGACACTAAGTAAAATAGTGAATGCAAACAGTTAAATGGTGATCTTTCTAGTTGAATCCTAGATTCATTTCATGGCATATGGATGACATGTTAAGGAAAGCTATAAAGCAGTTTAAGCATGCAAGCATTCAACTCAAACCAATCGACAAGCAATTATATAACCAACTCGAAGATTACTAGCATGCATACCGTCCTACTCAAATCCCAAGCAACGCGACTATCGAACCAACAATCCAATGTCTCAATATTCGTCCTCAACCAAAGTTATACAATCCAATCTCAAAGTGCATACTCATACCGAGGCAAGGTAGCCGCGCCTATACGAAGCACAAACCAACCAAAGTAAAGCAAACCAACTCTTATCTATATGAAGTCACTGGCCAAGCCATAAAGGACGTTGATCGGACTGATCAAATACGGGTCTATTCGAAACAGTGCTAAGTAGCTAACCCACCGGAATCGCATCCAACCGCCGGCACTACGCCCAAGGCACGTTACCAAGTTGTCTCCTCCATGGCCGAACGGTCCCGGTGCCCCGGAGCCTTCCCGTTCGAGGAGAGCAAATCCCGTGCAACACAGGTTGTTCGTGACATACAGACACCAAGTAAGTATGACGAGAGGGTCGAACATTCTCGCCCCACCAAGCGATCCTAGACTCGTTCAGCCAAATATCCAACCAAAACATCTATAACCATTCTTCCAACATATTGCCCAAGGCACCATTCACAAGTTATTCCCATAGGCACAATGCCGCTTCTCAGCACAGTGTTTCAAATGGTGCAACACCCTTCTCAAACTATCCCATGGCACAATGCCCCAAAAGTGGCACAATGTCCTCGCCGATGCAGTTGTTCGGTTTTGAACCACAATTGCTCGCTTTGCAAGACAAAGCAACCAAGTGATACTCGTGCACGGATGCACGCTCACTCGCCCAAATTCTCGATATTCCCAAGTGCCTCAATGTATCATTCCAACTGTCCAAGCATAATTTCAATTATCCAACCAACTGCCTCAATATAATAATCCAACTCTACCTCCAACTATCCAACGCGTAAATCAATTCAAACCACAATCCTACCAAGCAAACGACGTACACTCTATGCACGCCTCAGTGTAGTGATTCGCAATGTTTCAGCCCAAGTGTTCAAGCCTTTACGTGTTTTCCATATTTTTAGGCATGAAGGAGTAAAGGAGAAGGGAAAGAGCCCACTCACAATATTTGATCCCGTTAAGCATCATGTCTTGCCGATACGGCCAATCCCTTGAACCCGTGGTCCGATGCAAGCACGATCTACTCAACTGGTATGACCGTGCGAGCAGGTCGTGCTCTACAAATTATCCGACTGATCGGACTAAGGAAGATGGCATTATCGTTCCAACCCAGCTATCTCAGTACTGCTCTGAACGAACACATGAATCCCATCGAACTCCACTAGCCATCTGCACATAAAACCAACCCAATCAATACTTCTTTCCAAAATCTAACAAATCAAATGTAACCAGCATTTGTTTCATTCAATCCGACTTAGCATAACGCACCGTGCGGTTGCGGGGCGTTACACAGTCCTACCGGCTTTCTTGAGACCGATAAATCTCTGTTGGAGATCATACTTTCCAAAATGTTTAGTTCAGAATCGAGTCATGAAACTATCCCAAGGGATAGGATACCTCAAGCCAACCTCTACTGATGCCCACCAGTCACGGACAAGGCCTTGAAGCTGCAATCAAACTTGATCAACTTATTCATCCACTGAAACCCTTCCTGTTGCTAGAATAACCTCAATATCTTGCAACTAGGCATATGTTGTGATGGCGTCCTCTGTGCCATCGAAGTACCTTGGGTTAAGTCGGCAAAATCTAACTGAAGCTCCTAAATCAGTCCTTCCGCCTCTTTCCAGAGCCATCTGTAAACCCTGACTCAACAAGACATTCTGCTCTTGTTTTTGAAACTGTTAATGTTGTTGTATCGCCATCTGGTGTTGGTGCGTAGCCATCATTCCCTGGAGGATTTCTAATAATGTCAGGGTATCAAGTACCGCTGGTACTGCTGGTACTACTGGGGGTACGGGGATCTCAGGGGTTGGTTCATTAGCATGCCCAACTTCTTGTTCCACTGTGCCAGCTTTCTCATCTACTGCCTCTATCCGGATCTGACTCTGAGCAGGTTCTACTTTCCGTTGTTATCCAGGGGAACCCTCCTGTCATGCCTACTGCTCCAGCAATTAAAGAAGCCCTAGAGAAAAAAAAAAGAAACATCAAGAACAGGACGGGATGGATCAAGGAGGCAAGCAGTTTTAACAGTTCAAGCATTGGTACTGAGGAAGATGAAACAACATATCAAAGGAGACATATTTGATTGAGACTCCTATGACTGTAACACCCTACAAGTCTGAAAATACGGACCTACATGGGCCACCACTAAAATCTTGTCATGTCCCAGTATCAGAATACGGAGACGGACATGTCCAGCTCCCCCGTACAAGGTATAGAACATCGTACGGCGGTCATGGCTATAACTAGAGAAGGGGGTGCATACTACAAGCAAGTCACTTAGGGTCGCACAGCACATCTATTATCTCAATCAGTCAAGTAAGGATAGTAAACATAAAACATATATGACAAGAAAGTAAGGCATCCCAAATGCCCTACCAAAATATTATGGAACCCAGCTGTACAAAATGAGAAAGCTGGTAGAGTAGCAAAAGTACATGACCATGATCAGCTACAGTCTTATTAGTTATAATCATGTAAGAAAACTAAATGTCCAGATTTACAGCTAACAAGTGTCGGTGGCTAAACACCCAAAAGAGTAAAATATGCGATAACGAGTTCCCGATTTTGTTTCTTCATTCATGCTTCCTTTGTGGTACTTGCTATTTAGGGTCTAACCCCACTGGTTTTACATATCCAGGTTTAGAGCCAGCACTCGAGCTTCAAGCGTACTTCCTCCTGAACAATGGCGTGCACCAGTCGGATGGTCACTGGAAGAAACGAGTGGGTTTCTCCTTTCCTACTCGTTATCACATATTTTACTCATTTCCCTCAGCGGGCATCCGACTGGTGTGCGCCATTGTTCAGGAGAAAGTACGCTTTAAGCTCGAGTGCTAGCTCTAAACCTGGCCATGTAAAACCAGTAGGATTAGACCCTAAATAGCAAGTACCACAAAGGAAGCACGAATGAAGAAATAAAACCAGGAAGAATATATATATATATATATATATATATATATATATAGTCATGTCTCATAGTTTTGGTTCATGGCCTATCGTGATACAATAATCTAACCCTACAACCAAACAAGGACAAGGGTTAGACCATCGCACCATGATAGTCCATGTCCAAAGACTATTTAATAGAAGGTACAATGAACAATCAAGTTCAGTTACATACTCGGACAATCACTTGTACGACTTACTAGGTGGAGTCTGGGTTATCCTAAAAATATGCATATAATAGGAATCCACAAATCGAATCATGTTCTAGTACGGGCTAGCCGAGCCATGAATCATCGTATAACACCTAGTAGTATGCACCGGTCCCTCGTAAGGCCATCGTCCTAAGATCGCATAAAATACATAGTATAATATAATAGTCGGATATTGCCATCCACTAATAAGGATTTTAACAATATCAATGGGGGCCAGCCTTCACTCCCCATATAATAATTGAGGGTGGCTAGTTAAGCACGATCTCAGAATTCGTCCCTCCCAATGCTCTACATATTTTAGTTGCCTAGTTAACCTTACGCTTAGCTGGAATCACATGGCGTGGTCACATGTTACTCTTCTTATATGTCGTACTGTAGTACGGGCACACTAAATACGAATCTGCTTTGTCACTTTGCAGTTCAATTTGGATTTACTCCAGCGTGATGCAACCGTCAAACAAATCCTAGCCACGCTTGGTTATTGACCAACTATCATGTCCATGCTAGAGGAATTGTATCACATCACATGTCGCTTAGCACGTAGGCACATCTCAGTATGAAACATGTAACATAATCATGTAGAAGCACTTAGCACGTAGGAACACATAGCACGTAGTAAGTGTATCAGCACGGATACCAATAGTCGAGTCAAGTTACCAATCATTGGTAAATCAAATGGGTTCTAGCACATAGTCAGGTCTAACATATGGTCACTTAGCTCACATACATTAGCAATCATTAAAATCACACATGGAATCACAAAAATTCAATAAAGCATCCAAACTAAGCAAAACAGTAAAATGTGCACATAGGCCGCATGAGGATCAGGGACACATAGAGTCAGTGCTGCATAGGACATGTGCTGCATGGAATGTCGGCCACATATGGGTCAGTGTCGTACTGGATCAGTGCCGCATAAGATAGGGAAATTCTACTCCTTAGGACAAGTGTTGAGCGACTTGCATTTAATATGTGTCAGAGAAGTGACTAAAGTGATGGATGTGACCAGCCATAAAGTGTGTCAGGAAGAAAAAAACAAACTCAAAGAAAATATATGCAAGAGCAAAATAGGGTTATGCGTCCACAAGTGAAGAGGCGCATAGTCACTGTCGTATGCTATGCTTGCAGCATAGATGTCTCTTGGTCTTAGCGAATTTCTTATTCGTTCAACGAGCAAAACACAAGGAGTTCTGTCACTTAGCTCCAGAATACTTTTTGTAATGATCAGTCATGCTTCCAACAAAATGGACGCATGCTGGTCGGCTATGCGGCAAAGATTCCAGTCGCATAAGTATCATGCCGCATGGAAGTCTCGACCGCATATTCCGCTGGCCGCATGAGAACTTCGTCTTCTCCAAACAGCAAGTTCAGCCATGGCGGATAAGCTCCAAAACCCAAAAAATATTTTATCCATAAAAAATTTATTTTAACTCCAAGTCAAGTGTAGTCAAAACGGCTGAAATGGAATGCTCTATCAACCACAAAAATTGGTTTTCTAAAATACCATGTTTTAGTAGATCAAAACCAAGAAAAACTTTTGAAACCCATGAAAACCCTTAACAAAAAATGTAGATATATACGAATCTATCCATCAAAACTGAAAACTCCAAGTATTAAATATGTGTAGAATTATAATTTACACATAATCGACTAATAAAATGCAAGTAATGAGAAAGAACTAAAATTAAAGAGTTTCTCCATGTCATGCAAGGTGTAGTTGCCTAGAAATGAAAGAAAGAGAAAAAAATGAGAGAAATGGGAAAAGAGAGAGAAATAAGTTAGCTTATATAGCTAGGGTTTGAGGTTCAGACCATGGGTTCAACTCATGACCAAACAAACCCAACAATTAAACCATAAGTCTAATTGAACCAAAGAATGGATCTAGTCTCCATAACCTGCAACCTAATTAACATGAAAAAATAAATAACATAGGTAGAAAAAGAATACGTTTTAAATACGTATATCGGGAACGAGGAATGACATCTACTGATGCTTCCTCCCTTACCTCTCAACTTGGATTCGACCACATCGTCACCTCTTCTTCAAGTGGCAGATCAGGGGGCTTATTGGGCCTATGGACTTCTAATACACCTCTGAATGTAGTTTCAGTCTCTCCCAACTGCATTGATATTTACATCCATCAAAAAGCAACATAGCTGCATGGCATTTCTTTTGCGTGTATGGTTCCCCAATCGTAGCAGACAGAAGACTCTTTTAGGAAGGTATGGAGTTCAATATTTCATCAATATCTAAGCCATGGGTCTGCATTGGAGACACTCTATTCTTTGTGCTGCAGAGAAGAACAATGGTAGAAAATTCAACTTCTCACACCACAAGCACTTTAGAAAAGATCTAATCAACTATCAAGAACATGAGTCCGTACAAATCCCCTGGACTTGATGGGTATCCTGCTATTTTCTTCCAGAATTGCTGGGATATGATTGGCCGAGAGGTAACTTGTCTAATCCAGAGCTTCTTTGAAAACTGGTATCATGCCTCCATCTATGAACCATACTTTCATAGTTCTGATCCCAAAAGTCCAGGCTCCTTTCAAACTGATTGATTTTCGACCAATCTCCTTATGTAATGTCACTTACAATGTACCAAAATCATTGCCAATAGGATTCAACCCATGCTTGACAAAATCATCAGTCCTTTCCAAAACGCATTCGTCCCCGGCAGACATATTGGAGACAATGTACTCGTTGCACAAAAACTATTTCATTCCATTGCAAAATTTAGTCCCAACAATAGTGTGTTTGCTCTCAAGGTCGACATATCCAAGGCCTATGATATATTGAGTTGGGGTGTTATTAATCAAGTCCTTTACGACTTTGGCATTCGAGGCAAATCATATAACATCATTATGCAGTATATTACCACAGTATTATTCTCCATTCTAGTGAACGGTTCACCCTCAAAAACCTTCCTCCCTGGCCTGGGTATTAGACAAGGATTCCCTCTATCTCAATATCTCTTCATTATGTGTGGGGATATCCTCTCTAAACTCATACTCACAATGGAAAGGAATCAATTATATGAGAGCATGAAAATCAATAGAACCTCTGATACCTACTCCCATCTTACATTCGCTGATGATCTTCTAATGTTTGGACAATGCTCTATCCACAACATCTTCTATGTTAAATATATCCTTTAAACATTCAAACTTTGGTTGGGTCAGCAGATAATTTCGAGAAGTCATCCATCTTCTTCTCCGGGAAGTTGGATTACTACATGCGCCAACTATACCTTGATATCCATGGGGTCAAACTCATGAATTCTAATTAGAGATATCTCGGCCACCATCTTCTTCTATCCAAAAAGCGTGCATCTACATTCTTTAATCTCCTTGATACCCGCACTTCTAAACTCCTTGGATGGAAAAAGGGAGATGTCTATCTCATGCTGGCCATACAACCCTCATAAAATCCACCCTTCCTCCATGCCGATATACTATCTTTTCAGCTTGTATCCTGTCTAAGAAAGTCACCAAACTTCTATCGAAAAATCAATGTAATTTTTGGTGGGGCAACTCTGACAACAGCAGGAAACCATTTCAATGCATGGCCAAATGTCACTAAACCCAAATTCCAGGGTGGCTTGGGTATCAGGGATCCCCACATCACTAACATGGCTCTGATGGCCGAACTAACTTGGCGTGCGTTTCCTCTCCAATTCATCTTCAATATGGGTCAATCTTCTCAAGAGCAAATACCTCTCCTCTACGAGCTTCTGGAATGCTAAACATTCATACTCTTCTTCCTGTATCTGGTCCAACATTTTGTGCAGCAGAGACCACCTATCCAACAATGTACTTTGGTTGGTTGGGGATGGAACCATGATCAGTGTCTGGGATGACCCTTGGTTTCTCTCTTTGCCTAATTTCAAGGTTCACGGATACCAGAATCCTCACCCTACAGTACAAGGAGTGAGTGACCTAATCAGCCACGATACCTTCGGCTGAAAATATAATCTGCTATTACTACTCTTCCCGCCTCACGAAGTATCTGCCATTTCCAGTATTCAACTTTCTGCAGCCTTGACTATTGATTGACTCGTATGGATTCATACCAAGAATGGCATTCTAAATACTAAGTCAGCTTACAGGCTTATCTATGAGAGTACTAATAGGGGTCATAACTCTGATAATCAATACAGTTTCATGAGTAGGCAAAATCTCTGGCATGTACAACATATATGTCCTCGTGTATTCTTGTTTGCATGGAGAGCACTCACCAATTCCATCTCAACAAACGCTAACATTCACAGACCCATCCAAAGGGTGGATCCAACGTTCCCACTATGTCAGGTAAACATCGAAACTACTGACAACCTTCTTCTTAATTGCCCTATTTCAGGTCCATCATGGCGTGGGATACATGAGACATCCAAACATATTCAACCAGATTCCACCATTACCAGCTTCATCAAGAATATTCTTTAAGAAGGGAACCGAGATATTGTGTCTTCGTGCCTCTAGCTGATATGGATGATATGGAAAGCAATGAACAAAGCTATATTCGAACAACAAACCATCTGCACTAGAAAGATCATTGACGAGGCAAGGAACTTACATGCCAAATACGAAGCATGCAACCTTGGGGCACTTCAAATTTCCGATACCCAGTCAAAGTTTCAATCTAATAGTGATTGGTGCCCTCCTCAAATTGGTTGCTGGAAAACCAACGTTGACGAAGCATATCTAGATGGCGAAATGGCTGCAACTACCATCCTTCGTGATGTAGAGGGCTGTTTTTCCATGGGGCTTCATCTAAATTTCAAATAGGCGGTTCGCCACTGGAAGCTGAAGGCATGGGGATTCAACTAGCTCTGGACCTCTGCTCCAAGAAAGCCTTGTACTCTGTCATCATTGAAGCAGAATGTAAGAATATTGTGGAGTCAATCACTCACGAATATATGGACATCCCTTGGCACGCTAGACATGCAGTCGAAGTGTTGGTTTTGGTTTTGTTTGTTTCTTGCAAAAACTCAATTCCTCTCCCTTTCTTTAGTCCCACATCGGATGCACCAAAACCTTCCTATGTACATATATTACTTTCTCTCCTTTGCTCTATTAAGTTGTTGTGTGGGGAACCCCTTGGGCCACATGTGCGCGTCGTTGCTGCCGTCCGGCCAGGCTCGGTTCGGTTCGTTTCGCGTAACGGGTACGGGCGCCGAATGCCGATCCGATTTCCCTCTTCGGGCTGGGACCCTAAAAATCTTTTTGCTCCTCTTCATTTTTATTTAATTTTCTAAACGTTAAAAAAAAATTATTTCTGAACGTTACAAATGTTTCTGAACCGGTTTTGTGTCCAGGTTCATTATTTATTCTCTTGTGTAACGTCTGAATTTAGAGAATTAATTCTGACCGTTACACAATAGTTTTATATATATCGGTCTGTTTTCTTTGTAAACGATCCAAAAAAAAATTATTCATATGAAAACTCTGTCAACATTCTGTTCAGTTCTTCGTCTTCATCTCCAAGCTCTTGGCAGAGCTAAGTCCTGGTCGTTCTCTCCAAGTCGTGTGCGGCAACGAGATACCGGTAGTGCCGGATTTTTACCACTAGGAGCTTCGGAAACGTCTGCACACAGATTCCGAATAAACTCTTAGGGCAGTGCTTCTTGCACGACTTTCCCAGAGGCCGGTAACATTGTTTAATTTTATTTTATTTTTATTCTGAAATTGTAACACGAAGAAGGTCGCAGAGCTATGACCAAAGGCAACGAAATCTCCTTTTCGTTTGCTCCCAGGAATTGTAACAAATTAGCTCACTCTCTAGAATCTAATGCTCTTCTCCAGAGTCTTTCCGACGAGGTGAATTTGTATGAACAAATTCTCGTATGTATCTCTGAACATATCATACATGATATGTCACTCTGTAATTTAACCGTTCCTTAATGAAATGGATCTTTAAGAAAACAGTATGAGAGTGCTACCCTGATATTTTCTTTTGAAAAAAAATTTGCATTAATTTTCTGGTTTCAAATAGTACTATTTACTTTGTTTCTAACATTTTGTGTGATGGGCAACCTATATGGCCTTGGTTGGTTCACAGAACGCAAAGAAAATGAAATCAATATTTTTTTTTTATCAAATTGTCATTTTAATTAAAAAAATTTAAGTGTTTGGAAAAGATGGAAAAATTGTGAGGAAGAGTGAATAACTGGGGATGAAAAAATGAATGATTGGATTAGTGGCAGAATCATTCCCCTCTCCTAATTTTTTTTCTTTTTCATTTTAGGAATCAATTTTCTTTCAGAAAATTTACTGTAGCAAAATTAAATTATATTAAATTTATGCAAACGAAACAAGTTTACATAAATTAAAAATAAAGACACAGTCCGTCAAATCAGTTGGCGGAGAACAGACCGCAGCCGACACGTAACAGCAAAAAGCAAACGTGGGCTCCAACCTGGTCCCAGTGCCGAAAATCCGCCAACTAAGTTTGCGGAATTTGGGCAGTGGGGCCCGCGGGTTGGGTTTGGGTGGTTTGGTTTGATTTGGTTTGTTTTAAGAGTTTTTTTTAATTAGTTATTTTTTTTTAGTTTTTTTCTATTTAGTTTTGTTATGGATTTTAATTTTTTAATTTAGTTTTTTTGATTTAGTTTAGTTTAGGAATTTGGTTTAAGAAAATTTACTTTAACAAAATAAAATTAAAATAAATTAATTGTAAAGAAAAGTTTAGAAAAAATTTAAAAAAAAAAAGAAAGAAACGGTTTGGTTTTTTTAGAAAATTGTAAAGAATTTTTTTCTTTTAATAATGTTTGATAAGAAAAAAAAAACTAAATAAAGAAAAAAAAAACTAGTATTTTTTTGTCCTCTAAACGGTGTTTCGTGAACGTTCTCAAAATCGAACCAAACTTGGGTCACAGGACCAGCGTAACACTGCGAATCCGATAGCGCAAGTTTCGTTGCGAAACGATAAGCACACACGAAGTTATAACAAGTGTCAGAACATGCCGATACGATATTTTTCGACGGATACGCGTTGATTCCGGTGTGCACGCACATCCAAATCAAGTTTCGCGAAATCCCACACGTCCGCGTTGACGATACACGCATTTCGGTGTAATCCTCACACGACGAAGTCGTCTCGTTTGGCGGGACGCACCCCGTATCGAAAAATTTTAGAGTTTTGAAAACATATTTTTCTTCATTTTGGAAGTTAATTTTACAGAAATTGGAGGCAAATAAAAATAAACTAAAAATGAGTTTTAAACTTGGTTATATTTTCTAAAAGTCTATAAAGTGGATTTGTAAAACATTAATCGAGTTGGTAGAAAACTGGACGTGAACAAGGATAGTTGGACTGAAATCTGACAGTTTTAAAAAATGGGTCTTCGTCCAACTTTCGATTCGATTCTTTCTTAAAATAATCTGTTTAAAATTAAAATACTTGAAGGGTATTAAAGAGGGTAGGGTTGTGAATGTACCAGGGAAGAAAGATTAGAATTTGGTCGAGTGACGGAGGAGAAACGTCACCGCAAAGTCGGGGTCGGAGGATGTCACGCGCGCAAAATCAAACAAAACAAAAATCCAAATTTCAAACCCAAATAAAAATCAAACCAAAATTCAAAACTAAACTAAATAAAAAAAATCAAAATACAAAACAAAACTAAATAAAAAAAATTAAAATCCAAAACTAAACTAAATAGAAAAAGCTAAATAAAAAAAAACCAAAACATAACTAATTAAAAAAAAACTCATTAAACAAACCAAACCAAACCAAACCAAACCACCCCAACCAAACCAACCAAACCACCCCAGCCAAACTCATTAGTTGGCTGATCTTTTGGTGGATTTTGGGCAGTGGGGCCCGCGGGTTGGGGTGGTTTGGTTTGGTTTGGTTGGTTTCATTGGGGTGGTTTGGTTTGATTTGGTTTGTTTAATGAGTTTTTTTTTTAATTAGTTATGTTTTGGTTTTTTTTATTTAGTTTTTTTTTTTAGTTTTATTTGGATTTTGATTCTTTTTATTTAGTTTTGTTTTGTATTTTGATTTTTTTTATTTAGTTTAGTTTTGGATTTTGTTTTGATTTTTATTTGGGTTTGAAATTTGGATTTTGGTTTGATTTTGCGCGCGTGACATCCTCCGACCCCGACTTTGCAGTGACGTTTCTCCTCCGTCACTCGACCAAATTCTAATATTTATTCGCTAGTACGTTCACAACCCTACCCTCTTTAATCCCCTTCAAGTATTTTAATTTTAAACGGATTATTTTAAGAGAGAATCGAATCGAAAGTTGGACGAAAACACATTTTTTAAAACTGTCAGATTCCAGTCAACCTACCCTTGTTCACGTCCAGTTTTCTACCAACTCGACTAATGTTTTACAAATCCACTTAAATATACTTTTAGAAAACATAACCAAGTTTAAAACTCATCTTTTAGTTTATTTTTATTTGTCCCCAATTTCTGTAAAATCAACTTCTAAAATGAAGAAAAATATGTTTTCAAAACTCTAAATTTTTTCGATACGGGGTGCGTCCTGCCAAACGAGTAGACTTCGTAGCGTGAGGATTACACCGAAAGACGCGTATCGTCAACGCGGACGTGTGGGATTTCGTAAAACTTGATTTGGATATGCGTGCACACCGGAATCAATGCGTATCCGTTGAAAAATACCGTATCGGCCTGTTCCGACACTTGTCATAACTTCGTGTGTGCTTGTCGTTTTGCAACGAAACTTGCACCATCGGATTCGCAGCGTTACATTGGTCTTGTGACCCAAGTTTGGTTCGATTCTGAGAACGTTGACAAAATACCGTTTAGAGGACAAAAAAAAACTAGTTTTTTTTCTTATCAAACATTGCAAAAAAATTTTTTTTTTGCAATTTTCTAAAAAAACCAAACCGTTTCTTTTTTTAAAAAAATTTTCTGAATTTTTTTTACAATTAATTAATTTAAATTATATTTCGTTAAAGTAAATTTTTTTAAACCAAATTCCAAAACTAAACTAAATAAAAAAAAACTAAATAAAAAAAATCACAATCCAAAACAAAACTAAATAGAAAAAAAACTAAATAAAAAAATCCAAAACATAACTAATTAAAAAAAAACTCTTTAAACAAATCAAATCAAACCAAACAAACCAAACCAAACCACCCCAACCCAACCCGCGGGTCCCACTGTCCAAAATCCGCCAACTTAGTTGGTTGCACAAAATCGGCCAACTAAGTTGGCAGATTTTGGACAGTGGGTCCATGTTGGGACCCACGTTTGCTTTTTGCTGGCCACGTGTTGGCTGCGGTCTGTTCTCCGCCAACTGAGTTTGACGGACTGTGTCTTTATTTTTAATTTAGGTAAATTTGTGTCGTTTGCATAAATTTAATATAATTTAATTTTGCTACAGTAAATTTTCTGATTTTATTTTCTGTTCATTTTCTTTGAAATTCAAACACAATTTTTTTCAAAATTTAGATTCTGCCAACCAAACGTGTTCTATTAGTGAAAATATGTATGTTGGCATCAGGATTAGCATTGGATTAGCTCTTGAAGCAACTTTAACGTGAACATGTATTGTGATCATTCTACTCTAAGCACATTTTCATTACAAGTGATCAACTTTTGGCTTCCAGGGATCTATCTAAAATTCAACACGTACTCTCTGCCAACACAGATGAAGCAACCTTTTTTCATCATCTTTAATTCGAGAAAGATGCCAAGTCTTCTCTCGTTTCCATCCTTGCCTTAGAAACCAAGCAAGCTTGCTAGCTTTGGCCATGCGTTCAATTCCTTTCTTTCCTTCTCTTCCCATGTTCCCACGGACATATTATTATTATTATTATTATTACTACCTACA
Source organism: Iris macrosiphon (assembly GCA_036927795.1). Classification (NCBI taxonomy): domain Eukaryota; kingdom Viridiplantae; phylum Streptophyta; class Magnoliopsida; order Asparagales; family Iridaceae; genus Iris; species Iris macrosiphon. The sequence goes on from JAYESA010000010.1 coordinate 84,984,666, forward strand.
CACTTCGTATTTCTCAACTAAGGAAGCCGCCCCAATGATTTCACAATCCAATCCAAATATTCAAAAACCACTTCTTCTTCCCTCGTCTTAATTAATCCTCTCACATGATCACATCATCAACTAACTCCACCAGTTGATTGGTACGTGCTGCGGTAAGCAAACTCCTTTGCGATCAAAATTTTGAATTTAGTGTTGCATGTTGCAGTGTTATCTTCTGTTTTGGACATTTCTATTTATCATATGTAATATCCAAAAATAAAAATAAAATTAGAAACGCCCCATGATTAATTTGACATTCGCAATCCAAATTTCTTGCGTCCTAATCCTCTCACATCTATCAACAAACTCAACCTCCAACCTACCCGTCCTTCATTTAACGTGTACAGCTCATGGTATGCAATTGCAAACACCAATTTTTAAAAGGCTGATGATAAAGGTACTACAAAATACATCTCATTTTTTTTTTTAAATTGTTCACTTAAATTTTTTCTCGGAACTAGTCTAAAAAAATTATTTAGGACTAATTAAAATTTTGACAGTCCAAACTATTGGAAGGACTGTCAAAACTTTGACAGTCCTAAATATATTTTTTGGCTAGTGCTAAGTAAAATTTTAAATAAAAAATTTTAAAAAAAATTTAGAACAGTCCGAATCATTTTTGCAGTGCCTTTATAAACAACCTTTTAAAACCAAACTTGATGCAAGAACACGATCGTGTCATCGTTAATTTTTCTCAAATAAAAGACTAGATTGATTCGGTCGTCTCAACATTAAATATGCTCAGATAATGCAAATAAATGAGCAGATTGACTTCGTCTCAATATTAATTCTAGATTGACAGGTGGGTTCATTGTTTCTGGAATGTTAGTGGAATTTGTTATTTTGTGTTGCATGCTGTAGAGTAACTATTTATTTTCTCATGTGATAAAAATAATAATAATAAGAACTTATTTGTATTTATTTTATTTCTATTTTTATTACTAATACATCTATTTCATCACAAAGAGTTATAAAAAATTGACTAATTCTTTGAGAAATGGAGCGGAGTAGTAATAAGAAATAAAAAATAAGGAGAAAAAGATTAGGCATTATGAATGGTTTCAATATTAAGAATAATGATATTTGTGTCTTCAAAGTGTTCTTCAAAACTATTCTTTTTTATGTGACAGTTAATATTAATTAAATTTTTTTTAATGTGACAATTGATATACCAAATATAAAATTATTATTAAAATTATTATAAATATTTAAATTAATATGTCCGAAACTTAGTTTCTAATTCCATGAAAAAGACATATAAAAAAAATTTAAATTAATATTAACATTAATATTAATAATAAAATAAATATTAATATTAATATTAAAATTTTTTGAATAATTAAATTTTTTTATTAAAATTTGGTACGTCAATTGCCACATAATATTATTTAACATTCTACATACGTTGTCAAATAATGAAGAATTGATTTGGAAAGATATTTTGGAGGTAAGAATAACATTAGAATTAATTACTATTATCCTCCATTTCCTAAGCCAAAGTTCACTATTTTTTTTTAATTACTACTACCCAATGTATTCATAGTTTATTAATGGTAATTATACTTATCCCCCAAATTTTTTGTCTAATTCGAAAGATAACACTAATAAACAAAGAAAGAAAGATGATACAAATAAACCATTAGCAATTGATGGTAACAAAATAATTTCTATGGGGTAAGAAAAAATGCTCCATTTTAAATTTTCTGTTGCATGCTGCAGAGTAACTATTTATTTTCCAGAAAATTTACTGTACCGATAATAAATTTATATTAATTAAATATAGCGATAGAAGTTTGATAAATTTTGAAATAACGATAGATATCGCCAGTTGGATTGGCGAAAATTTGGAGAACTTGATTTTCGCCAACTTGGCGAAAAAACGACCAAGAATCCGACGTGTCACCAAAAAAACTAAAAAAAAAAAAAAAAAAAAAAACCATATTTTCGCCAACCGAGTTGGAAAATTGGGTTTTTGGTTTTTTTGAGTTTTTTTATTTGGTTTTTTTATGGGTTTATTTGGTTTTTTTTTTTTTTTTTTTTTTTTTGTGTGTTTTTTTTTTGTAGGTTTATTTTCTAGGTATGTTAACAGTAACTCTGTCATTGTAACGTTCATATTTACAATGGCTTAATTTTTTTAGGTTGTTGTTTTTTGTGTTATTTTTTTGTTGGTTTATTTTCTGGGTATGTTCATATTGTACGTTAATATTGTAACGTTCATATTTTGACAACGGCTCTTTTTCTCTTCTTTCAGAAAATTTACTGTACCGATAATAAATATTTTTTTTGTTTGTGTTTTTTTTTTGTTTTTTGTGTTATTTTTTGTTGGTTTATTTTTCAAAAAATTTGTTGTACAGAAAATATTTTAAAACAAATTAACTAAAACGAAAAAAAAAATTCAAAAATTTTAAATCACAAAAGCTTTCGTCATCTCTGATGGCGATTTTTTTTGGTTTTTTTGGTTGTTTTTTAGTATTTTTTGTGTTGGTTTTTTTAAATTTTTGACAATACTAATTTGGTTTTTTTAAATTTTCGACCTCCAAAAATTAGTATAGATAACTAAAACAAATAACAAACTAATTATCATTCGTATTATTATAGATAATAACAAATTAGTATATATAATAAAAAAATAAAAAAATAAAATTACCGAAAGTAAAATTTGGAGGTCGAAACATCATTTTTTTGCGATTATAAAAATTTGAAAAATCCGTCAAACGATTAAACGGTTTATCCCGAAGTACTTTTCGATACGGTCATTTTGGCACAAACTGAACCTTGTTTCGATCTCTCAGTCAAAAGTTATGATACTTTAAAGTTTTAAAATTTATATTTTTGCCTGTAACATGTGCGTCTTACTTCGGATGAAAATTCTCTCTACACGAATTGTGTTACTCTCGTCGAAAACATACAAATCGACCTATTGTTTGACGAAAAACGATTTCAAAACAAATAGTTATGGCCGTTCAAAATATGATCGACGGCAGACGTAATATTCTTACGGTATATTTTTCTTTTCTTTGTTCAATGATAACATATTTTATTTTGGATGTTAAATTGAGTGAGAAATGAATAGCAGAAAGAATTTATAGAAATAAAAAAAAACCACGAAAAAACAATAAAAAAACAAAAAACAAAAACCAAACCAAATAAACCCATAAAAAAATCAAATAAAAAAATCCAAAAAAACAAAAAACCCAATTTTTGCCAACTGAGTTGGCGAAACCAAATTTTTGCCAACTCAGTTGACGAAAATATAATTTTTTGGTTTTTTTTTTTGGTGACATGTCGGATTCTTGGTCGGATTTTCGTCAACTGGGTTGACGAAAATCAAGTTGTTTAAATTTTTGCCAATTCAACTGACAATATCTATCGTTATTTCAAAATTTACAAAACTTTTATCGTTATATTTAATTAATATAAATTTATCACCGATACAGTAAATTTTTTGTTTATTTTCTCATGTAATTGAAAAAAAAAAATTGCACACAAGCCAAACCAATCTGCCACCTCACCAGGCAGGCAGGGAGCTAACCAGGCAATGTTGAAGAAGCTGAAGAGGAGGGTGTCAAGTGTGGCTTCCCATATAATAGCCAACAGCCTACGGAAAAGGAAGAGGAAGAAAAATCAACAACAACAGCAACAACAAGATCAAGATCAAGATCAAGAAGAAGGAGAAGATCAAGGTTATCAGCAATCACCACCACCACCTCCTCTTCTTCCTCCAGCTCCCCTAAGCCTCCCCTCCAACATCAACATGCAATCCCACCACCGGTCTCCTCCATTCGTCTTCCCCAAGGCACAGTCCCCGGTCGTCCCTGACCCCTCCCCCTTCTTCTCCCCACACCTCCTCTCCAGCCCACTCCCCACCAACTCCTTCTTCCAGAACTTCGTGCTCAAAAAGGGCGACCAGCCCGAGTACATCCACCCCTACCTCATCAACTCCGCCAACAACTCCCTCTCCCTCTCCTACCCCTCCCGCTTCGCCACCCCGAACTTCATCTACCAGACCTTCACCCCGGACATCACCATCACCTCTCCAACAAACAGTAGCAGTAGTCATATAATATCCTCCTTCGACGACCTCAGCGTCACTCTCGACCTCCCCCCTTCCCTCCGCTTCTTCCTCGTCCGCGGCAGCCCCTTCCTCAACTTCACCACCCTCTCCCACTCCCCCATCTCCATCTCCTCCTCCTCCTCCATAACCTCCACCTCCTCCAACTCCTCCTCCACCAAGCACACCCTCACCTTGTCCAACAACCGAACCTACCTCCTCTACTCCTCGGCCCCGATCCAATTCTCCTCTGCCAACAATTCTCCCTCCCTGCTGAATGCCGAATCCTTCTACGGGGTCGTCAGGATCGCCTACCTCCCCGACCCCTCGCTCGAGCCCGTCCTCGACCGCTTCAGCTCCTGCTACCCCGTATCCGGCAAGGCCTCCTTCTCCAGCCCCTTCCAACTCCACTACACCTACCAGAAGAAGGGCTGGGGGGACCTGCTCCTCCTCGCGCACCCCCTCCACCTCCGCCTCCTCTCCAACCGCCAAGACCCCGAATGCCCCGTCACCGTTCTGGAAGACTTCAAGTACCACGGCATCGACGGGGACCTCGTCGGGGTCGTCGGCCACTCCTGGGTCCTCAAGACCGACCCCGTGCCCGTCACCTGGCATTCCACCAGAGGCGTCGCCGAGGACGGGTTCTCCGAGATCGTATCGGCACTGGCTAAGGATGTTGACGGACTGAAGTCCACCCCCATCACGACCGCCTCGTCCTACTTCTACGGCAAGGCCGTGGCGCGGGCCGCGAGGTTCGGGTTGATCGGGGAGGAGGTCGGGTTCCCGGACGTCATCTCGTCGGTTCGGGATTTCCTCAAGGCCGCGATAACTCCGTGGCTGGACGGGACCTTCAACGGGAACGGGTTCCTGCACGACGGCAAATGGGGCGGCATTGTGACGAGGCTGGGGTCGGCGGACTCGGGAGCCGATTTCGGATTCGGGATCTACAACGACCACCATTACCACCTGGGCTACTTCTTGTACGGCATTGCGGTTCTGGCCAAGTTCGACTCCGCGTGGGGGAGGAAGTACAGGCCTCAGGCGTATTCCTTGATGGCGGACTTCATGACCCTGTCCCGGAAGCCGCACGCCAGTTACACCCGGTTGAGGTGCTTCGACCTGTGGAAGCTGCACTCGTGGGCCGGAGGGCTGACCGAGTTCGGCGACGGCCGGAATCAGGAGAGCACGAGCGAGGCGGTCAATGCCTACTACTCTGCTGCCCTTATGGGGATGAGCTACGGCGATACTAATCTTGCAGCCATCGGGTCCACGCTGGCGTCGTTTGAAATTGCAGCGGCGGAAACTTGGTGGCATGTGAGGGAAGGTGAAGGGATGTACGAGGACGACTTCAGTCGCGAGAATAGAGTCGTGGGGGTGCTTTGGAACAATAAGAGGGATAGTGGGCTCTGGTTTGCTCCGCCTGAATGGAAGGAGTGCAGGCTGGGAATCCAGGTCTTACCTCTGCTGCCGGTAACCGAGGCACTCTTTCGGGATGTTGGGTTCGTGCAGGAGTTAGTGAAGTGGACGATGCCTGCTTTGGCTAGGGAAGGGGTCGGGGAGGGGTGGAAGGGATTTGTATATGCAATGGAAGGGGTTTACAATAAGCAGTCTGCTCTGGAGAAGACAAAGGGGCTGAACGAGTTTGACGATGGGAACTCGCTGTCGAACTTGTTGTGGTGGATATATAGTCGGTCGGAAGAGGAGGGAGGAGTTGGATGGGCGAAAGGATGCTGGTTTGGTCACTATTGCCATTGAAGGAAGGGCGAAAGAATGCTGGTTCGGTCACTGTTGCCATTGAAGGAAGGGATTCAATAGAAGAGAGACGGAGATTATAGTTTTTTCCTTGAGGAGTTCTATGTTCATTTATATAAATACTCAAATCAACTGATGGAGCAGCATGGGACCAAGCAGCATGCAAATGTTTACATGTGAAAAAGAAAGAAAGAAAGGAGGCGTTCTGGTAACAGAAAACACTCCCTCTTACTTTCTTTTTTTATATTTATATATTTCCTAAATTGAATTTGCTGAATATTGTCATTTGGAAGTTCTTTTTTAATTGATTTGGTTGGTGTGACATATATGAAGTATCTTATGATATCATCTAGTTACATGAAGATTTATTGTTATCTTATATTATTGATGCTGTGAATTTTGTCACAAGTCTTTCTATGGCAGCTCGAAGCTTATGCAAAGTTCACATATTGCTCACTTAACTTGCTTATGTCCAAAGTAGAAGCAATGTTTGCCATCTTCTCAAGTCTTTCTATGGCAGCTCGAAGCTTATGCAAAGTTCACATATTGCTCACTTAACTTGCTTATGTCCAAAGTAGAAGCAATGTTTGCCATCTTCTTAGGTTATTTAGTTTGGGATTTGTGTGCATCTTATGATCTTTCACAGCATTTCCTTAATTCTTCACATCTTCTCTTCATCTTTAACCTAAGGGAATTTAGGTAGGTTGGCATTACTTGAGGAGGACATGGTAATGAATATATTGAAATATACATATTGGAGATCTTATAAATAAACTCTACATATATGTAATAACTAGAGTAACCTTTTGAATCAAAAGGGTGATGCAGTGGATGTGTCAGGTTTAGAAGTCTTTTCCTCCTCTCATACTGCAGTGAGGACTGCAATTAATGATATCTTGGACGAAGTTGGCAGTCTCCGTCCTATATTCCTAATCGATTGTTTACTAAATGTCTCATTTAGGTTAATGATATAGATATACTTACTGGGAGGGTTCATTTTAGATACAGAAACAACAGAACTAAAATGTGGCAATCTGGTGCATGAAATGCTTCCATCACTAGATGCAAAATTGTCTATAATGTATGATATTCTTAGGCCCTAGTATGACATGAGAAATAATGTTTCGTCAATCTTTTGCCAATTAGGAGAGATTTGCTATTCAAGTACCAATTTAAATGAAATTAAGTTTTAAGGACTAGTAACTACTTGAGTAGGATGATTTACACTGACACTACCATACCAGTCAAATGTATTATAACTTTTCATTTCTTAGTAGTGGATAAGATCTATCTAGGATTTGAATCCCTCTTTAGTTTATAGTTTACTTTGATATGGATGGAGTTGTCTGTTGAAGTATGGAAGATCCATCTTCATCATCTGAACTGGTGTTGTGACTACACTAATCATGAGTACCACAATTATCCTGGTCAAGATCACCATAGCATCCCTCATTTTGACAGAAATATTATTCTTCGCCACTCCTTCTGTTATCGTCCCTAGGTATCATATCTAAAAAATCACAGGATTACATCACTAGGAAAAGGCCACATTGCAACTGGTGGAATATCTTGGTGATCAGATGGGTTCTAATCTTGAAGAGAGAGAGATCACTTGGCAGACATTCGGTTTGATCTTCATTCTGTTAGGTTGGTTGTCTTCCTAACAACAATAACACATGGTCCAAAGTCTAGCATCTTACCCACCTGTTTGTTGCTTTGGAGTCTTATGATCTTATCTCAAGTTAGAGTTGTCATACCTTTGCCTTTGGTAGGTGCATATGCTCCACCTGGAACCATTAGTCGACAGTGAAGGCACTGATACCCATCTAAGATGGAATGGATACGACGCTGATGACTGAATTGATCTCAACCTATGTTACATGAATACAGACATGGATGTGGATATGATATACGGACATTTTCAAATAGTTGCATATGTGATTCCCTTGTTGCAAAAATACGGGCAAAGATACAGGTGCTGACATAATACGGGTATTGACACCATTTTTTCGTGTCCGTGCAACACAACACACTAAACCTGAAATCTTCGAATCAAATAAGCACCTTCAACATAATCCTAATGTCTAACTAACAAACCCAGGATTCTTACACAAAAAACTTAAGAATCTTGAAGTTAACATCTCCCAGAATAATCTGAACTCTTTAGGTTCTAAACCAACTTAGCTATGGTTACCAGAAAGGGAAAAAAAAAAACCTTTATCTTAGATTTAGGTCCCGAAATGTAATTTTGACATCCTTATCACAGATAAATATACTAATTGCATATGTGATGTCTGGTCGTGTAACAAATCATTTTTAGTTGCACCCTTCAAGTATCGTAGAATGTGAGAGATATCATCCCAATGTGGTTGCCGAGGGGCATGCTTAAACTGATTAACTACTCTAATTGCATATGTGATGTCTTGTCGTGTAACAATAAGATATATAAGTTTGCCAACCAACCATCTATAATATCCAACATCCTCAAATAATTCTCTCCTATCAGCATCAAGCTTGTCATTATAATCCATAGGAGTCTCAATTGGCCGACACTCCAACATCCCAGTCTCTGAGAGCAAGTCTAGAACATACTTTATACCCCCTTCTTAGATCGAGCAATCTCGATTCCAAGAAAATATCGAAGAAGATCCAAATCCTTAGTATGAAATTGACGACCAAGGTAGGCCTTCAAGTCAACAATCCCAGCATAATCACTCCCAGATATAATGATAATATACAACATAAACAATCAACACGATAATACCTACTGAGGAAGAATGACAAAATACTAAATGATCTGATGTGCTGTGCTGAAATTCATACTGAATGAGAACAAAACTAAACTTGTCAAACCAAGCTCGAGGTGATTGTTTCAGCCCATATAATACTTTTTTAATCGACATACTTTTCTACTTCCAGCCACAACATATCGCGGAGGTTGATCCATATAAAACTCCTGTAAGTCACCATGCAAGAAAGCATTCATTACGTCCAGCTGATATATAGGCCAGTGACGATTAATCGCCACAGAAAAAAATCTGAACTGAATTCAACCGAGCCACTGGAGAGAAAGTCTCCATATAATCCACACCATATGTCTAAGTATACCTTTTGGCAACCAACCGTGCCTTGAGGCGCTCAACTGAACCATTCGGATGATACTTAAGAGTATACATCCATCTACAATATACTGTCAGCATCCCAACATGAAGTGATGTAAGCTCCCAAGTTTGATTTTGATGTAAAACAAATTCTCATCCATTGTACTTTTTCAACCAGAAGATGACATAGCCTTCTTGTAAGTCTTTGGAATGGACATAGAAGACAATGAAACAATAAATGCATGAAAAGATGAAGAAGTACGGTGTAATGAAACATAATTAGAAATATAGTGTTATTCTTTGTGGTATAAAGGCATTTTATTTTTCTGAGAGCAATGAAAATATCATCTAGATCTGTGGTAGTGGTGATGGAACAAAAATCTCAGGCACAAAAGATGGTTGGTTGAGGGTTGAATTCTGTAGAACCATTGGCCTGTCTTTGGATCGCTAATAAACCTGTAATGGGGGAATGTAAACAGAAAATGATTCAGGAATAACCGGAAGTGGTATGAAAGATATTAAATCCGAAATAAAAAGAATAAAATAGTCTCCTGAAGGAAAGAAATAGGTAGATTCAAAGAAGGTAACATCTGCACTGACATAATACTTGCGTGACTGTGGATTGTAACAACAATAACCTTTTTTAGTACGAGGATAACCAAGAAAGACACATCAGAGATCTAGGAGCCAACTTGTCTCGATTATGTTCTAAGTTGTGAACAAAAGCGACACACCTAAACGCTCGAGGAGATAAGAAAAAATGAGTGATATCTGTATCTAACATGAAAAATAAAACTTTGTTATTTAATACAGATGATGTCATGCGATTAATTAGATAACATGCAGTAAGAACGACATCTGCCAAATACTGTTTAGGGACATGCATATTGAACATGATAGTTCAAGCAACATCTAAAATATGTTAATGTTTGCGTTAGGCTATACCATTTTGTTGAGATGTGTGGACACAACTGGTTTGATGAATCATGTCATGATCGATACATAAATTGTTCACAGAAGATTGAGTATACTCCAAAGCATTATCAGAACGCAGAATTTTGATGCATTTATCAAATTGAACATAAAATTCATTATAAAAGGCGGATAACACATTTGGAAACTCAAAATCTTTTTTTCATTAAATAACACAAGTCATTCTGAAATAATCATCAATAAAAATAACAAAATACTGAAATTCTTTCAATTTTTATAACTCTAGACAGACCCCAAATATCAGAATGAACAAGATCAAAAGACTGCAACTGACGAACTCTCAACACGACGAGAAAAGGAACTACGGTGATGCTTGCCTAACTGACAAGCCTTACATTCAAGATTAGAATTATGACTCAAACTAGGAACAATTTGATGCAACTTAGCCAAAGACGGATGTCCCAAACGATAATGTCACTGCAACGGAGAAGTAGAAACAGAAGTGAAAGTCTTTCCAGGTAAATACAAGTAATACAATCCATCTTTTTTATGTCCCGAACCAATCTTCTTCATCCCGAGATCCTGAAAAATACAAAAATTAGGAGAAAATGTCATATAACATTGAAGAGATTTTTTTAACTGGCTCACAAATAGCAAATTGAAAAAAATTTAGGCACATATAATGAATCAAATAATGACAGTGATTGAGTAGGGTGAATGACACATTTCTCAAGCACAGGACGAGCAGACCCATCCGCCAAGATAATATTATGTTTTATAGGACTAATATTATGAAAGAGAGAGGTTATACCAGACATATGAGAACTTGCTTTTGTGTCAATGACCCAAGAGGTGGATGGTGATTGGGCTACAAAAGCAGGATTACCTATATGTGCCATGGTTGCAGTAGGTTGGGAGGTGCATGGTACTAGCAAGTGCGTTCAACTTCTGGAGGATTTGTTCAAATAGAGATGAGGTATCGCACGTTGAAGTCTAATTGAAACCGAAAGTATCATCTCTAGGAGCAGAAGTGGTGATCTAGGACTGCATATTTTTATCATGCACCTGATACTAATATTTTGGTTTACCCCACTTGTTCCAACAGTATTCTTCGATGTGACCGGACATTACATAATAGTTACACTTTCGTGGTTGACCACGATTACCACCATCGCGGCCACCACTACGACCATTGTCTCTACCACCATGACTTCCTCCTTGACCAAAACTACAACCATCATCTCTACCGCCACGTCCACCACCACGACCAACAACATTAGTAATTATGGCAGAAGAGTCAGTACTCGACACCACAGAACTCTGTCCTAAAAAGGAACGATTGAGACGGGAGAATATATCTTCCACCGTAGATAATTACTCTCCAGCAAGGATCTGAGCTTTATAAGGTTCGAGCGCAGGATCTAAGCCGGCTTGGATAACTGAAATATGAAACTTTTTCTTCTGTCGCTGAGCTTTCTTCAAATCAGTAGTAACATGATGATATTGTAGCAGTTCCTCCCACAAAGTCTTCCTTGAAGCCAGTTATTCATTCACAGGACATCCATTTTGCTTTGTATTAAATAATCTCGTACAACTCATAGATACGGACAACATTTTGCTTCTGCGAATATGCTTCTTCCAGAGATTTCCAAATCTGTTTAGAGGGTTCACACTACTGAACATTTGCAGCGATGTGCGGCTCTATATTATGCTATATCCATGACATAACGTATGTATCTGCACTCATCCAATCTTCATACTCAGCGGACGTTTCAAGCGGGGGTTCTTCACACTACTGAACATTTGCAGCGATGTGCGGCTCTATATTATGTTATATCCATGACATAACGTATGTATCTGCACTCATCCAATCTTCATACTCAGCGGACGTTTCAAGCGGGGGTTCTTCCGTCAAAAACTTCAATTTCTTCTTCGCCCTCAACACCACTTTGATAGACTTGGATCAGGCAAGGTAGTTCGCACCATTGAGTTTCACTGCCGTAATCAATTTTTCAATTAATCATTATAAATAACAGTAAAAGGAGAACCACCTCCACTTCCACCACCACTAGCACTATTAACCTTGCCTGAAGATTCAGTCCACACCATACTTGTAGATACAATAGAAAGACGAGATCTCTGGAACCCTAGATCTCACAACGAACCACAATCGACGACGAACAACCAACGGAGATCTGTAAAAATCCTAGATCTCATAACGAACCATGAACGACCACGAACAACGAACGGTGAATCATGAAAAGTAGATAAAAATAGTTCGATCGGTCCAATCGTGGATAGGATGTATAGTACCTTCAAAAGATGCTCTGATACCAAGTGAAGTTTGGAGAAGAGAGAAGAAAAAAAGTAGAAGAAGAGAGAATATGAGAAAGAAGATTGCAAGGACATAAAATCCTAGGTTGCATTTCATGTCTATTTATATTGATATGCAATACACCCACAATTACTATTATACCCTCATAAGATAAATAAAAAAATAACTCTAACAGATCTCTTAGGAAAATTCAAAGGCCTTTCCCTACTTTAGAAAATCTCATTACAATGTAGAAGCACTAAGCCATATAAACATAGATCTACTTTGACATCTTGTAGTATCACATTCCCTGACAATTTAGCTGCAATGGATAACCTCCACTAACAATCTTAGCTTCCAAGTCTGCATAGTGAGATCATATTGTTAGGATACGATTGGAATATATATATATATATATATATATATATATATATATATATATATATGAGGTAATCGTTTATGTTCGTTTCTACCGGGATTCGAACACCATCCAATCGGGTCTTATGTCTCAATTCTGGCCATTTGAGCTATGAAATATATATAAACTTGTACCCATATCACAATTGTAGAGTTTTGGTGTAGTAACATGGGTTCATAATTAATCCAAGTTCAAATTTATCAGCCCAACATTTTGAACTTGGATTGAACCTGAGACCATGTTAAAATTCTTGTCACTACACCAAAATTCTATAATTGTGATGGGTTCAGGATTATATATATATATATATATATATATATATATATATATAACTTTTAGTTCATAAATAGATAATAGACCTATAGGGGTGTGTTGGAAGTTGGAACAATATAAATATTTAACCCTCAACCATCGTCAGATTTTTAAAATTTTGGTTTAGTAACATAGACTCTAATAGATACTAAATATAAAATATACACATGCTTATCTTGTTTGTATGGAATTCAGGGAAGCACGGATTTCAAAGTGGCATGCAAATAATATGTCACACAAATCTAGGTGTACACATTTTTAGTTAGCACGAAATTCAAGATAGCGCACAAATCAATGTGGCACATAAATCAATGCGTATAAGCAAATAGATGCGACACGTGATTCAAGGTGGCACACAAATCGATGGCACATGCAAATCGGTGCTGGTACGAAAATTGATGTGGTTTGGATGACGAGGAAGGCACCAAGGCCGAGGGGCAGAAAAAATGAGGTAGCATGCAAATTAAGATAGTGGGTTGCCCAATATAGCGTAGGCTCAAGGCATCCCGCTGTCCGAGGCAACACGGTAACCGAGGCGACATGCACACCGTGGAGCATAAACTCCGATACACGTCGTTTGAGACTGATACACACTGAGGCATGCGGCCCGAGGTGCACGAGTGTCTAGATGGTGTGCACCTCGAGGCCGACCTGCAACCCGAACAACGTGGGGCCTTAGGGCGTCCTGCTGCTCGAGGCGAGCGCGAATCTTGAGAGACGAATTGCCCGTGGCAGCATATTGCACGAGGTAGCATGCTGCTCGAGGCCACATGGAGCCCGAGGACGCCCAGACCGAGTTAAGAGAGTGAGGGAGACGCTCGGTCGAAGGCGCTTGAGTTGTACTCGGCGAGCTCGACGTCAGTAAGTCGAGATCGCCCGTAGGCAAGTACACCTTGTTTTCGATATTGATAATTGATTTCGGTTTAATTTTGACATGGTTTTCACCTAATCTCTTGGATTTTAATTTTCATTGATCGTAGTTGGGAGTACTCGATATGTCGAGCCAGCTGTCTTTGACGGGACTCAAATCGATCGAGTTTCTTTAGTTTTATTAAATTCCTTTGTTTTGTTGACAACCCCATTTATCGCAACTGATAGTCATGGATATTTCTACACGACATCTACAAATTATATCGAGCACCTTGTACTTTTCGGATTTGGTTTTGGTTGTGAGCCGGTCGACCGGGGAACAATTTTGCACTATTTGACACAAGTTCAGGCATTTTACTGCCCCTGTACAGTGTATACAGTATACTGTCCTGTATACTGCACAGTTAAGTTATATATAATTCTCTGTCCCGAACAATATACTATATGCACGTGTTTTATATATATTTGCTCTCTCTTCCATGACAGTATACTGGATAGTATGCTGCGAGTGTAGTAAAGGCTCTGTAGTCTCCATTTTTTTCTGATTTTGTCGATTAGTTTTCATGCAAATTCGATTGGCGATTGTCCTGAAAATTGGCACACAATATCCTGACATTTATGAGAGGGTGTGGATGCAGTTTCATGGGATCAGACGATCAAATCTCACATATCGGGTTAATTCCGATTCCGTAAGAAATACGAAAAATTCCTCGATACGGTTCTCTTATTGATTTTTCTTGGGTTTCTAATATACTTACTGTTCAAGCATAATTTTTTTTCTCCTCACCGGTGGTCTCTTTATTTATCTTCTCACATTTGTTCATCATTGGAAAGACAAGTTTTTGTGTTACTAGTTCCTTTAGGCAGTTTGATGAATTGCCTAAATACTAGAGCCTGTTACCCTTTCTCATTTTACTCCTCGTTTGACCAAAGTGGAAAAGATTATTTGATGAGTTCCTTTAGGCAGTTTTTGTGTTACCCCTTCTCATTTTGTGTGTTACCCCTTCTCATTTTATCTATCTTAAACTCTTTAGAAGCTGCCTTTTGTTAATCCAAAGGATTATATTGCTATTGGAAAACTTGGCCGATCATGGCTTTATTCCTAGAGCTAACTAGCATCACATGAGAACTCGTTTTGGGCAAGGGTATAAAGTAGGTCCCAATTTTATTTTGATGTTTTACAATGAAATCTACATCATATTATTCTGCTTAGGTACTTTTTGCAGTTATGTCTCCCAGACGAAGAGAAATCATTTCTCGGACCAACAATCTAAAGCAAGAGAAATTAAATCCAACTCCAGGCTCAAAAACTTGGCTCTTTAAAGGAGGCCCATGTCCTTCAACAATTAGAAAGTTAGAGGTATATTTTTTTCAAGATAGTTTGAATGATGGTATCAAAGGCCGTTACTTCTTCGAGGTTTTTCCTTTTAGGACTTTTGATTCTTCAATTATAATGACTCTTCTCCATCCAATTTAGGGATCATAAGTGATGATGACGTATTGTCGTCCTCTAGTGTTATCTTGATTGATGATATATTTTTATTGTCTTCCGGTTACAAAAGAAGAGAACGAGAATCGTCTAAAGCCCAAGCGTTTTCCATGAAGTTAAAGATAAATAATGATGATTTATGAAAATATTCTAGCAATGTGAACTAGGAAACCAACATTACCAGTACCCTTCAATGTCGTGATCCAAATTTGACTTTAGCGGCCGTTCTTCTCCAGAATAACAAAACATTGTCGGCCAATCTTTTGTGGCTCGACTCTTCAATTGAACATCGACTCTTCTAAATCAACTCCCAAGTCTCGTGGGATGATTAGTAAACTGAAAGAAAAACCAGCGGCCCAACCTTCTAGTCCAATCTTATTAAATGTAGATTGTTGGAGCAGTATTTTATTTCTGATTTGATAACAATTGATTCATTGTTCTTGATAGGTTAAACCTGTTTAAATGAGCTTAGACATAGAGCATATGACACTGATAATGCAGTTATGAAACAACTTGAGTGGATTTGCTGCTAAATTGATCATTGCATAGCTTAAGAAGTTTACTAAGCTCAGTGAAGAGCTACCTACTAATTTAGAACTTTATAAGAAGCGTGAGATAGACACAACAATCATGCTCACCATTGCTATCAAAGAACTTGAGGGTGCCTTGGAAACAAATTAAAAGACATCAGTCAATCTGCTAACAACACTTCAAAGGCACTTTGTACAATATTCAGGTTGAAGTAGAAGCACAAAAGAATTCAAGCTGAAGAGCAGTCTGAACTTATTGAGAAGATGAAAACAAAGTTTTTTTTTTCTTCTGTAAAATGGTAGCGATATGTTCCTTTGTTTCTTAGGCTCTAAAACAAGCTCTTATGAAGGAGTATGAAGAAAATGATGCTTACTACACTGGCATGTTTAATTTTCTTGAATTAGGTTAGGGAAAATTAAAGTAGGCAGACTGTTGGTTTATTTTTATGTCTGATCATCTATCGATTTTTAGCAAACTGTTACTTTATTTTAATATTGATGGGTTATTTCCCATCTAGAAGCTATCTTGGTCTTGATCAATCTGTTTATCATCGTTATGCCGCTTTCATTTTTGTTGACTACATATTTATTTAAACTAGTAGTCGTTTTATCTTAGTTTCAATTGGCGTCGTCGTGCTATTTTAACTTTTAACCGGCTATGTGTTATCTTGATAGGATGTTGTGCTATCTTAGCTTTAGTTGGTAATATGTCATCTTGACAAGTTGTTGTCATATCTTAGCTTTTATCAACTATATGTCATATTGACAAGTTGTTGTTGTTAGATTTATCTAAACTATATGATTCAACAAAGCACTCCTTTCTTTTAGTCCCATATGGGAAAGGAGAAGTCATTCTCCTTTCCATATATTGCTTTACCCCTCTTAGTGGGTAAGTGGGCTCTATAGGGGATGGGCTTGATCTCATCCAACCCGCGAGCGGGTGCGCGATTTAATGCACATTTTTACCAAGGTTCAAAGTATCGGTATCGGAATCGGTATCGGACCATTCCTATGAGTATCGGGATCGACGGTATTGGTAGTATCGGCGGTTTCGGATCGGAGTATCGGATTTTTTGGTATCGGAAAGCAAACAACTATTAGTAAATTATTGACATTTTAGAGAATATATTTTATACAATTATGCATAATTTAAAGTATTTTCAGTATTGTTTCTTAGTATTTTTGATATTGAATGAAATAGTAGTTCATCCTTGTCGATTGATTTATATGCGATAGATAAGTTTTCCTCTTTTATATGTTTTTACAACCTTATTATGCTTTTACATCCTTTCTAATTGGTCTTTTTAATTCAAATTTTTTTGCCGAATTGACTGGAAAAGAGACCTCTAATGTCGGTATCGGTCAGTATCGGGTATCGGTCGGTATCGGATCGGGACATGCCAAACTGTATCGGTATCGGCCGTATCGGATCGGTATCGGCCGATACTTTAAACTATGATTTTTACGCGTTTATTATTCACGCACTTAGCAGCTTGTGCGCCGCGGAACGGACACGGGTACAAAGGTAATTTCATAACTTATTTTATTTTATTTTTTATTTCCGTTGATTTGGTCTGGTGGGTTGTTGGTCTTCCGCGGAACTGTTCTCGCGTAATCCCGTTACTGAAAAAGTGGGAAATGTTACGTGAGAGATATATCCAGGACACGATTCTGAGATCTGAAAAACAGAAATTGATTTTTTCTTTTCTCTCTCTCTCGCTCTCTGTTCGGACGGAAGAACAATCTCACAGAGACGAAAAAGAAAAGAAAAACACCAGAACCAAAATTCCTCCAAAACTCCTCCGTCCAATTTCTATTTGTCGGGCAAGTTTGTGATCGTTCGTGGAATTCGCCACCGGGTGCACGGTGAAGTAAATCGAATGATTCGTTGTATCTCGGGGATAGATCGCCAGGAACACACTGCACTGTTCGTGGGGCGAAATTCTATTCTAAGGACAGCGTGTAACGTGCCTCGAATCCTATACTACTTCTTGTTTTAATTTTACATCTTCCTATTTGCATTATTTAGGAATTTAACCAACAATCTTAGAATAGAATTTTCGTAGCTTCTGTCCACTTTCTATTTTCTGGTTGAAAAATTCCTATCTACATTATGAACACCGTAGAAGAACTGACCACGAACATTCATAACTCCTCCAAACCGGAGAAGTTTGATGGCCTGAATTTTAAGAGATGGCAACGTAGGATGACCTACTGGCTGACTTGCTTGAAACTGGTTAAGGTTCTCAAAGAACCGAAAATCCAACCTGACTTACACGAACCTGCCAGGACCTACGAATTAGAGTCCTACAACGAGACAGACTTTATCTGTCACGGTAAAATTCTCAGTTGTCTTTCTGACACCCTCTATGATATATACTGCACTACCTCTACGTCCAGAGAGCTTTGGGAAGCTCTCGATAAAAAATACTCCAATGAAGGAGCGGGTTCTGAGATTTACATTGTTGACAGATTTTTAGAGTTTAAAATGGTAGATGAGAAGTCTGTTGTTGAACAGACTAATACCCTTCAAACAATCATACACGAGATGTCTCAGAAAGACATGCCATTTGCTGATAAATTTCTAATTGCTGCCTTCATTAATAAACTTTCCCCTTCTTGGAAGGAATTTGGTTTAAAACTAAAACATAATAAGGAACCCATGTCTTTAGATGACCTATTTGTGTCCTTCCGCATTGAGGAAGAAGGTAGAACTAGAGATAAGGAACCTCTTAGTACTGAATTCGAGGCAAAGTTACACATTGTTGAAACCAAGGAAAAGCCTAAGGGCCAACCCTATCAACAGAGGAACAACCCCCAGAACAGAAACCCTGCAAAGAAACAGTTTCTTAAGCCAAGAGCTGCGATTGGGAAAGACAACAGACCTAAGCGGGAATGTTACAACTGTGGTAAGTCTGGTCACTTTGCTAGGCAATGCCGCTACAGGAAGAAGAGTCAGGGATTTCAGAATCCTGATCGTCGAACTCCTGCAGACTCTACTGTTGTTCCACAGGCTCATGTTATCATAGCCGGGACCGAATCTATCGGTACCGATGATCAGAGGTTTGTAACCGTATGTTCTGTTTTTGAGTCATCGTATCAGCCTACTGACTGGTGGGTTGATACAGGGGCAAATGTCCATGTATGCCCTAATATTGATTCTTTTTCCTTCTACCGACAGGTTGAGGAAGGCGAATCAGTAGCTATGGGAAACTCGAGTGCTGCCAGAGTGCATGGAAAGGGAAGAGTGAACCTCAAGTTGTCTTCGGACAAGATTCTCTCTTTGCATAATGTGCAGCACGTACCGAACGTAAACTAGAACTTAATTTCTGGTTATTTGCTAAATAAACGTGGTTACAAACTGGTATTTGAGTCTGATCGAGTTGTAATCTCCCTGAACGATAACTTTATTAGGAAAGGCTATGTATGTGGGGGTCTGTTTAAACTTTCTGTGGACATGCCTTGCAGTACATTAAATTCATGTTTAAATAATATTGCATCTACTTCTACTTCTGATTCAAATGCTCTCTTTTATAATACTGATAGTTGTGATGTTTGGCATGGTCGTTTGGGACATGTCAATTTTAACTCTTTAAAGAGAATGTCTAAGTTACAATTGATTCCTAAGATTGACATGAGCAGGAATGGAAAATGTGAGATTTGTACACAAGCCAAACAGCCCAGAAAATTCTTTCATTCCGTTGAAAGGAGTTCTCAGCTATTGGAGCTTATTCACAGCGATATCTGTGAATTGAACGGTATTCTCACTCGTGGTGGTAAACGGTATTTTATTACATTTATAGATGATTATTCAAAATATTGCCATGTTTACTTGCTTAGAACTAAAGATGAAGCTTTCAGTAAGTTTGTATCTTTTAAAGCTGAAGTTGAAAACCAACTTGAGAAGAAAATTAAAATTCTTAGGTCTGATCATGGGGGTGAATACACCTCTGCCGAGTTTGACTCCTTTTGTGAATTGCATGGCATTATACATGAGGTAACTGCTCCTTATGCTCCTCAACAGAATGGGGTAGCAGAAAGAAAAAATAGAACATTTCTTGATATGATTAATGCTATGTTAGGTAGCTCTGGTTTATCTGATTATTTGTGGGGGGAAGCCCTTCTTTCTGCATGTCATATCTTAAATAAAGTTCCTTTCAAAAAGACTGATAAGACCCCTTATGAACTTTGGAGAGGTAGAAAGCCATCTTTGAAATATTTCAAAGTGTGGGGGTGCCTTGCTAAAGTTTCTGTCTCTCCTACCAAGAAAAGAAAATTGGGACCAAAGACCGTAGACTGTGTATTTTTGGGATATGCCAAAAATAGTACTGCTTATAGATTTCTTGTAATTAAGAGTGAGGTAAATGGTATTGATGCTAACACGGTTATGGAATCTAGGGATGCTACATTTTTTGAAAATATTTTTCCATTGAAAAATAGAATATTTAGTTCTTCTATTTCTACACAAGTCCCTGTAGTAACCTCTAGTTCACAACCAGAGGAGATTACCCCAGCAGAACCCAGGAGAAGTAAAAGAACAAGACGAGAACCAAACCTAGGTGAAGGTTTTTTCACCTACCTCGTTGAAGAGGATCCTATATCTTATCGAGGGGCTATGTCCTCAATCGATTCCTTATTTTGGAAAGAGGCCATAAATAGTGAAATTGATTCTATTATATCAAATAAAACTTGGGATCTGGTTAACCTTCCTGCAGGTTGCAAACCAATAGGTTGCAAATGGATCTTCAGAAAGAAGTTAAGACCTGATGGGTCTATTGAGAAATTCAAAGCCAGGTTAGTGGCTAAAGGGTTCAAACAAAGAGAAGGGGTAGACTTTTTTGACACTTACTCTCCTGTTACAAGAATTGCTACAATTAGAATGTTAATAGCCATTGCATCTGTTCATAAACTATTTATTCATCAAATGGATGTAAAAACTGCATTTCTGAATGGAGATTTACAGGAAGAGATCTATATGGAACAACCTGAAGGGTTTGTTGTTCCAGGTCAAGAACACAAGGTATGCAAATTAATTAAATCTCTCTATGGGCTGAAACAAGCGCCAAAGCAATGGCATAATAAATTTGACAAGGTAATTCTATCATATGGTTTTGCTATTAATGATTCTGATAAATGTGTATATAGCAAAACTATTGGTAGCTCTTGTGTAATATTATGCCGGTATGTTGATGACATTCTTATTTTTGGTACTGACATGGATATTATTTATGATATCAAATCATTTCTGTCTCAAAATTTTGATATGAAAGATTTAGGACCTGCTGATGTAATTTTAGGACTTAAATTAAGTCGCACTTCTGAGGGAATTGGTATCTCCCAATCTCACTATATAGAAAAGGTTCTAAAAAGATTTAACTATTTTGATTCTAAACCTGTAAGTACTCCATATGATGCAAGTATCAGGTTGAAGAAGAATAAATGAGACAGTGTGGCTCAGTTGAAGTATTCTTAGCAAATCGGATGCCTGAACTATATTGCTAATCGTACCAGACCTGATATTTCCTACGCAGTAGGAAAGCTTAGTCGGTATACTAGCAATCCGAATAGTTCATATTGGACTGCCTTGGAACGGGTAATGAGATACCTAAAGGGCACGATATCCCATGGATTATTCTATGGAGGATATCCATCTGTATTAGAAGGGTATACTGATGCGAACTGGATCTCCGATACAGATAAGACCAAAGCCACAAGTGGATATGTATTCACATTGGGTGGAGCTGCTGTTGCGTGGAACTCTACCAGGCAGACCTGTATTTCTAGATCTACTATGGAGGCAGAATTTATAGCTCTTGACCTCACCAGTGAGGAAGCTGACTGGCGTAGGAATCTGGTAATAGATATTCCTCTGTGGAGCAAACCAGTTCATGCTATCCCTGTACACTGTGACAGCCAAGCTGCAATAGCAAAGGCTCAAAGGACAAGTTATAATGGAAAATCCAGACATATACGTCTGAGGTATAATCGGGTGAAGCAATTGCGATCCAGTGGAGTAATTGCAATTGACTTCGTCAGATCAAAGAACAATCTAGCAGATCATCTAACTAAAGGGCTCTCAAGGAGACTTGTGTTGGAGACGGCAAGAGGAATGAGGTTAAAGCCCATAGATTGAGTCACCTCAAAGGCAACCCAACCTTTGATTGGAAGCACCAAGAAAAGGTTCAATGGGTAACAACAAAATTGATGTGTGACTGGAAACACTATATGATAGTAATTGTAAAGAACCATTCCTCTAATGTATAGTGTTGATCTGCAATAAATAAAAGGGTGATTGTAAAATCTCAATGAATCTGTGGCTTGTAAAGCAGGGTATATAAATTGCAGAATACCTAGAAAGATTCACCTATTTAAGAGTGAAAGTGTGGCCGCTTTCTATGGGAACTCGGGCTGTTCTCTAGAGCTCTTAAGAAAACGAGATAGCACATTGCCGAAAAGTGCACAACTGTTGATACGATCAAATGACTACAATGTGTTTGTGTGTATGTTGAGTCTGTACAAGTAAGATTCTAAGTTCAAGACTTAAGTCACTTTGGGTCTGTATAGATGAGATGTATAACACTAAGGGGAGGTTCAAGTC
The DNA here is from genome assembly GCA_036927795.1 of Iris macrosiphon. NCBI lineage: Eukaryota > Viridiplantae > Streptophyta > Magnoliopsida > Asparagales > Iridaceae > Iris > Iris macrosiphon. The sequence continues at coordinate 85,007,073 of JAYESA010000010.1, forward strand.
CGGAAGACACCTTCCCCTGATACACAGTGTGATTGCCCATATCTTGTTTTCCTTCCTATATGTCCTATCGTGCTATACCTTCCTTTCTTCTTTTGTTGAATCATGTGGGGGATTGTTAGATTTATTGTTAGATTTATCTAAACTATATGATTCAACAAAGGATTCCTTTCTTTTAGTCCCACATGGGAAAGGAGAAGTCATTCTCCTTTCCATATATTGCTTTACCCCTCTTAGTGGGTAAGTGGGCTCTATAGGGGATGGGCTTGATCTCATCCAACCCGCGAGCGGGTGCGCGATTTAATGCGCGTTTTTACGCGTTTAATATTCGCGCACTTAGCACTTTGCACGCTTGCGCGTCGCGGAACTGACACGGGTACAAAGGTAATTTCATAACTTATTTTATTTTATTTTTTATTTCCGTTGATTTGGTCTGGTGGGTTGTTGGTCTTCCGCGGAACTGTTCTCACGTAATCCCGTTACTGAAAAAGTGGGAAAGGTTACATGAGAGATATATCCAGGACACGATCCTGAGATCTGAAAAACAGAAATCGGTTTTTTCTTTTCTCTCTCTCTCTCGCTCTCTGTTCGGACGGAAGAACAATCTCACAGAGACGAAAAAGAAAAGAAAAACACCAGAACCAAAATTTCTCCAAAACTCCTCCGTCCAATTTCTATTTGTCGGGCAAGGTTGTGATCGTTCGTGGGATTCGCCACGGGTGCACGGTGAAGTGAATCGAAGGATTCGTTGTATCTCGGGAATAGATTGCCAGTAACCCACTGCACTGTTCGTGGGGCGAAATTCTATTCTAAGGACAGCGTGTAACGTGTCTCGAATCCTATACTATTTCTTGTTTTAATTTTACATCTTCCTATTTGCATTATTTAGGAATTTAACCAACAGTTGTCCTATCTTAGCTTTAATTGGTTATATGTTAGATCTTGACAAGCCATTGCGCTATCACTTTTGCTCCGTGATGATTTATCACTATTCTATGATACACAGTTATCTGGCTTGCCTACGGAGCTCTTCCAGGATATTAAGGCTAGCCTTTATTCCCTTATTATTGCAATAACAGCTTCTACATCAAACACTAATATGAACAAAGTTTCGCCTGATGCAATTATATGAGTGGTTCTATAGGCCCACAACAAAGCCGCGAGCTCGTCTGCTCAATTCCCCATAGCAGTATTTTATTTCTGATTTATTTAATCGGCCCATTTTGATTTGAAAACAATTCATTCATTGTTCTTGATAGGTTTTAACCTCTTTATTTGAGCTTAAACATAGACCATATGACACTAATAATGCAGTTACGAAACAACTTGAGTTGGATTTGCTGCTAAATTGATTGTTGCAGAGCTTAAGAAGTTTACTAAGCTCAATGAAGAGCTACAGAATGATTTAGAACCTTGTAAGAAGCGTGAGATAGACACAACAATCATGCTCAGCATGCTATCAAAGAACTTGAGGGTGCCTTGGAGACAAACTAAAAGACGTCAGTCAATCTGCTAACACTCCAAAGGCACTTTGTACAAAATTTACGGCAAAGTAGAAGCACAAAAGAAATTAAGCTGAAGGCACTTTTTACTCCCCCTCCAGTCTTATGAGGGTTGCTGACCCCATGGCTCCTTAATTGGACTCTATTCCCGTCGTTCCGCGATAGAGTTCCTACTCCCCTTGTCATAAATTTCCGATCCCCCGGAGTATTGTGCATCTTCCTTCATCTCTATCTCCTCGATCACCACGTCGACACTAGCTGCCATGCGTAACACCTAGCTGCCATGCGTAACACCTCATGTACAACTGCGATCCTATCAACATCAATAACTCGACCAAGACCGAAGTCCCTGACGACCATTTTTACCGTAAATCTCGACTGCATGTCCCCGACTTCTGTCTTCCCAAGAGAACGTGCTCCCGTTCCATCGAGCTTCTTCACCCTTGTCTGGCCCAACTAAGTAGACGGTGCGGTTTCCTCGAGAAAGCTTATGAACATGCCTACTTTCGTGTCCGACACTGAAGCTCCTCTGTACACATACATTCACGAGCAGAACATCATGTACTGTGCACGCTGTCGATCACCACACCTCACTGGAACTGTGCAAATGGAGATGCATCCATCTCAGATTGAGTTTGATGCACATCTTGAACTCCTCTATGGCTTCGAACTGCTGAAAGCAATGTTGTTTCATTGGATTTTGGCAAACCACCTGTCACCAAAATTGGATTCGTGGAACCACCTCCACTTGGAGACCGACCAACTGTAATTGGACCGATAGACTGACCCTCAATCTTTGGCTCGTCTTCGTTCGTCGCTGTCTCGACGAACTGAATTTTTTGTTTCCCTCAAATCATCTCGAAGGCCTCCTAAAGCAAGTTTTCGACGTTCCACAAACTCCTACCGAACATTCCTTGAGCCTCCACATGATGTCTGTAGCCTGCGTGTACACCTCAACAACTTGAGACTGTACATACCATAACATATATCTCCTCGAGCCAGCTCTTGGAAATCCTTCGTAAGCTTCCAAACATACCACGACAGCCATCATCTGCCAACTTTTCTACTGAAACCAAGTTGTAGTGCAAACTTGGTACACGTCGAACCGCCTTGAGAGCGAGCTTCTCACCAAGCTCCGTTGTCAAGTGCACATCACGGATACCCATAACTGCAGTCGTCCCATTGTCGTCCATCTTCAAACGTCCAAACTTGTCTCCTCAGTATGTCGTAAAGATCCTCCTCTACGGAGTGGCGTGAAACGACGCCCTCGTGTCCAAGACCCAATCATTGTCAACACGTTAAAAGGTTCCTCTGCTTCGGTTGTTGTGATGATGAGATCTCCCATAGCCGTGAAATTTACCTGATCATACTTGGCTTTAGTCTTCTCATTTTTGAGCTTCATGTCGTTCCTTTAAAATAACCACGTCCGCTACAGTGATAGCAACTTTCCTTGCGGTCCACATGCAAGATTTCAAGAAATATCCGTCCTCGCTTGTGACCTATGTCTCCCTTCCCATAAGAAGCAACCAGAGAGCACTCCTGCGACGATTCAATCTGTTACATCAGACCTCCTTGTTTAACAAACTGCTTTTGACTACCTCTGAAGGACCGTAAGACAACTCTAGAGGGGAGGGGTGAATAGAGTGCAGCGGAATAATCCATCCAATTAAAAATTGATGCGAAGTAAATGAAGCTACCAACTAACAATAGTAATGTATATATGTAAGACATATATAAAGAAGTAGAGTTGAGAGAAAGCAAATGCAAACACCGCGATGTATACTGGTTTTTCTCTTAGAGGACTAGTCTAGTCCTGAGAACTTTTGCTCGGTGTTTTATCCACTATAATCACCAATAGTGAATAGCAAGCTTTGATCTAAAGGCTTGCCACTTCTTACAACATCGAGCTTTGATCCGAAGGGTCAAAAGACTTCACACGTGCGTTTGATACGAAGGGCATACTGACTTCAAATACTGAAAAGAAAACTTGACAAACCAAGCTTTTACAATTCTGACAGATTTTTAACCGAGATCGCACTTTGCACTAGAAGGTTGTAAAGTTGATCTTGGAGATGAGTAGGTTAAGGCTCTGAGGGTTTGCTCACTTATAGGATAGAAAGATTTAGAATGGATGAGTGAGTAAGAATATGAAAATCCAAATCTATTTATGGGGTATTCTGAAACAAAGCCAGAATTCGGTACCCAAGTATTTAAAAATTCGAACGTTGGAACCACAAAATTAGGGATTTCACAACGGGCCAATCTTCTGTTTTAGGCAGACCGAGTTCAGTCCGAGTTCGGTCAGAAACCGAGTTCGGCTCGAGTTCGATAGGCCTCATTCCAGAATGGTCTAAGTTTTGTATAGGCTAGTTTTGGTTTGATTTGAGTGGGGTTTTGGGTAGACTTTTGTGAGAGGACATAAGTACTTCTAGTTGCCATGTACCACTCGACTCATATAAGTCCTAGACTCAATAAAATGTAAAGTACATATGATGAAAAACTGAGAGCACTTGATGACATCAAACTTCTGAAGCATCCGTTGACTTGAAGAAGCATTTTCTCTTGACGGTAGTTGTCTAAAGATAAACAAATATGGGAATCTGAATACCTTTTGGTGGCTTTACCTCCGAACCCCCACGAGGGATGCTGCCCCCTCGACCCTCGTCCCCCGTCCGCTGACCGGGCAGGATAACCCTCAATTGTGAGGCTCCAGAGATGTCGTAGGCGGTTCAGAGAAATCTACTGATATAACGTCGTCTTTGGTTCATCATTTCTTCGTTGCATATGTCCATGCTGGTCTTGCTTATTTCTTTCTGCAAGTACATGTTAGACGAACAAAACAATATACAGAAGCAAATATTACGACATGAATGCAAATTTGGACAATGCTGAGTTTAAGTAGAAGTTACTATAGTGATTGATCGATTATTATAATGCTAAACTTAATCGATTAGCCATATTAAAAAATACAACTTAAACATTAGGCTAACAATCTCCATTATGACAACTCCATTAGGTACGAAGTTGCTCACGGACACCATCAACGTCTTCCATCTTTCCGACATAAAATTCAAAAGTAGCAGGGCTTGAAGCTCATCTAAAATCACCATCTTTATCGTAGACAGCTGATTGATGATATCCTGACCTCGTTTAGATGTTACACCGAGACACCCTTCGTGTACTTTTTGTTGACGAGTTGGCGAATAAGAAACATCTTGTTACTAGTTGTCTTTTGTTCATACAATAAATGTAGCTTCTCCCATAATGCTTTTGTCGAACTCTCAATGGACACATGATGAAATACTGAATCATCCAGCCATTGGCAGATGAATCAAACGGTCTTCCGATCCAATCGTTTCGATTCATCAACAGATTTGTCCGATGGCTTGGCGCTGTCGTCCGCCAACGGACCATGCAAATCATTGCACCAGAGTAGATCCTCCATCATTGACTTTCAAATCATCCAATTACCCTCTGTGAGGGTGATCATACATGTGTTCATATGCTCCACTGACATGGTTGCACCTTCTCGAGAACCTGAGAGGTCGGATACCAACGCGGTATGATCCAAACTGGAGTTGGCCACAAACACGGACGCGATGCTAACCTACCTGAAGATAATGAACCAACGTCTAACAAAAACACAAAGACAGATCAAACACAGTATTTTTGGTCACTATGTCACCTGGACAAATTCCAATCTATATAACGTCCAATAATATACAAGGTTAAATAAAAATGTTGAACCCTTTGCTCCTAAGTTCTACTTCTCACCAAACTCAAGAAGAAAGAAAGAGATATAACTGAAATCACTCACCCAACCCCATAGTGATATTCCTGAACGAAGAAGACGACTCTCTGAACATATCTCCTCTTCCAACTGTCTCGAATGACGAGCCATAAGTAAAAGGTACGAAATTTCTCTTAGATTTTCTGTGAACTTGCATCCTGAATCTCCCGTATAGAGCTTCTCATGCCAACCACCCTCGACACACATATATAGGTTGAGAAAACCTAATTTAGGGCATAGAAAATCTCTAAAATATTTCAATACTAATCTGTCCGTCCAAATTTGATCACACGAATATTGGATGCTTATTTGGGAGGCCCACACATGCGTCGTTCCCAAATTTAGACTGGACCCAACAAAGACATCAGTCAATCTGCTAACACTTCAAAGGCACTTTGTACAATATTCATGGTGATGTAGAAGCACAAAAGAATTCAAGCTGAAGAGAGTATGAACTCATTGAGAAGATAGAAAAGAAAGTTAATTTCCCCCCCTGTGAAATGGAACCGATCTGTTCCTTGTTTCTTAGGCTCTAAAACAAGCTCTTATTAGAGGAGTATGAAGAATATGATGCTTACATACACAGGCATGTTTTAATTTTCTTGAATTAGGTTATAGAAAATGAAAGAAGCAGATTGCTATGGTTGATCCAAAATTTGACACTTCCAAGTTCAAATACACGGGCAACCCTGAGCTTGATTCTGATTAAGAAGAAGAAGAAGAGAAGAAGATGATGATGGGAATAAATACGACCAAGGAAGGTTTTCCCATATTGGCAGTTTTTGTTGGGGCCAGTACGATACTTAACCCCATAACATGCACTTGTTCTCTAAAGATGACAACCAAAAGGAATCCTTACACCAGGTTTCATCACTCCAAAGGCTGTCAACTATGTTCAAGCTGAAGTGAAGGATCGTCCTCAAGACGTTTCTAAAGAAGAGGTAGTTAAGGGAGGGAACAATGTTGAAACCTGTCTCGTCCGCTCCTAAAATGTTATTAGGACTTCATTTTGACTATCAAACTTTATTTCTCGATGGTATGCCACTGCAAGGAGTGTATTGACACATTGTTTGTGTTTTCATATAGGCGTTATTCTGCTAAGTTGTAGTTTTGACTATCAAAGTATTACATCGCCTTCTATGCCATGCTTTTTAATTACACAATTTGCATCTTATGTGTCTGATCATGCATCGATTTTTAGCAAACTGTTACTTTATTTTAATATTGGTGGGTTATCTCCCATCTAGATTAAGTTATCTTGGTCTTGATCAGTTTGTTTTTCTTGTTTTGCCACTTTCATTTTTGTTGACTACATGTTATTTAAATTAGTACTAGTTCTATCTTAGTTTCAATTAGCTATGCCATTTAGACAAGTGGTGGTGCTATTTTAACTTTTTACCGGCTGTGTCATCTTGATAGGTTGTTGTGCTATCTTTAGCTCTAATTGGTAATATGTCATCTTGACAAGGTGTTGTGCTATCTTAGCTCTAATTGTTCATCTTGACAAGGTGGTGTGCTGTCTTAGCTTTAATCAACTATGTCATATTGACAAGTTGTTGTCCCATCTTAGCTTTAATTGGTTATATGTTATCTTGACAAGCCGTCGTGCTATCACTCTTGTTCCATGATGTTTTATCACTATTTGAGCTATTCCAGGAGATTAGGCTAGCCTAACCCTAACCCTAACTATCACCCTAACCCAAACTTCTCGGTCGTAATGATCAACACGAAATCTCAGGAAGCCGATCTCAATTGCAATAACAGATTCTACATCAAACACTAATATGATCACAAAGTTTCCCCTGGTGCAATTATAGGAGTGGTTCTATAGGACCCCAACAAACCCGCGAGCTCGTCTGCTCGAGTCCCCTAGCTGACCCTTCAAGCTTAGTTTTCAAGAGCTTTCCAAAAAATTTGGGGGGGGGGGGGGGGGGGGGGGGGGGGGGTGGGGGTGGGGGTGGCCGGGGGCGCAGGGAGGAGTTGGGGGGAGTGGTGGTCGAGAGTGGGGATGGAGAGGAGGGTATTTTGGATATTTTAATTTTTTTAACAACTACTAACGTCCATCTCTAACGGATAATTGACGAAATGGGTCAAATTAACAATTGCGGAAGGATTTTATTGCTACATTTGTTTGTCTAGTGAGTTTTATTTTGCTAGCGAGGCAAATCTAAGAATTTTTTTTTTTGCACTTTACTCCGAGTTAATTTGATACATATTTCAAAGTTGTCACACAAATCAGAAAATTTCATTTGAAGGAAAATATTTTCATGTATTTGTGTAGAAAAGGAAAAAAAAATTCAAATTTATAAATAAAGGGATCTGGCGTCACTTGCACTTGCGCCAAAATAAAATAAAATAAAAAAATTGGCGCCAGTGTGACTAGCGTCAATCTCAAATTTTTGAGCTTGACACCAGTGCAACTGGCGTGAGATTTTTTTTTTTTTTTTAATTTTTTATATTGCCTTTCCCTCCCTCTTGCTCCTGTGCTCGAAGGCGACGGTGGGTTGGCCGAACTCGGAGCTGGGAGGGTGGCACTATCGCGGTCGGTCGGACCCGGAGCTGGGGGGGAAGAAGAGGGGAGGTAGTATAAAAAAAACTAAAATAAATAACTTGGCGTCAATTGCAATTGGCGTCAAGTTTTTTTTTTGTTTGGCGCTAGTGTAACTGACGCCAGATCCCTTTATTTCTAAATTTAGAAAGAAAAAAAATTCTTCTACGCAAATACATGTAAATATTTTTTTTCAAATAAAAATTTCTGGACACAAATCCATTATTTTTTAATGGTTTTATTTGTAAATTTAGAAAAAATAATTTCTTCTACGCAAATACATATAAATATTTTCTTTCAAATAAAAATTACTGCACACAAATCCATTATTTTTTTATGGTTGCTAAATTGGGCCCATTGTCAACTGTCCCAAATCTACAGAATGTTCTCGAAGATGAATGCTTCAACCTTTTCTGATACTGTTGTCACAGCTTCTTCCCATTTGCTAAAGTAATCGACTGCTACTAAGATGAACTTTGTCCCCAGGCCATTGGAAACGGTCCCATTATATCCATTCCCCATTACACAGAGGGTAGTTAAGATTACTCAATTGTGCTAGCTCTATAGCTGTCGTGATATCGGTGCATGCCTCTGACATTTCTTCACAAATTCTGCAGTATCGCCTAGTAATTAAGGTCATCTAATAGAATCCACTGTTAGTAACTTTGATTACTAGAGATTGGCCTCCAGATGATTGCCACATATTCCTTCTTGGACTTCATTCGATACATATTCTACTTGACTTGGCAGAACTCATCGATATATAGGGTTGTCAAATAACCATTTTAGCATACCATTCCGGTAGTAATGTTTTGCAACTCGTTTTTCTGTCTTAGCGCCGGCTATATTTTTCGGTAATACACCATCTCTGATCTTGGCTCTTGGTCAATTTGCACCATCTCTGGTTCTTTAATGCTAGGATGTAGTAGTTTGTTGGCATAGCGGAAATAAATCCGAGAAATCAGAAAATTTCTTAGAGAAAATTCATAACCGGAAAGACAATCATTTAATGTAGTTCGGCCAAGAAGTCTACATGCACGGACGATGGTGGTTCAGTTCCAAGCAAGAAAATTACAATAGCTCTTTCAACACTTCTCTCATTACTCTCAAGAACTCTCTATCACAAAGATAATAAAGAAGAAAAAACTCTCTCTCAAACTCTTATGTTGAATTTATTCAACAACTTTTGTTTAGCGCATATTGAGATATCTTAAGGAGAACATTTTTCAATATATGATCAAAGTCAAAGATATAGAAATTCAATCATATATAGGCTTACCATATATTGGAAATCCATATACGTAAGTCCAATATACGAAAAGTCAAATATATGAAAATTCAATCATATATATATATGGTCAAAGTCAAAGATATAGAAATCCAATAATATATATGGTCAAAGTCAAAAATGGTCATGGACCTATTTTTGTTTGACCTATTTCTTTTCATATATTCACCTTGACAATGTTTTACCACAAAATCGAGCCGACGCACCTCTACCTCACACCATCACCAAATCCAGTCCAGAAAGGGCTCTCAAGCAATATGAAGGACCTGGAGCAAGCCCAAGCAATGGTGGAACTTGGCTCCAGGAACATCTTAGTCAACATATCAATAGGGTTGTCCTTGGTGAGAACATTTTCAAGTGCAATGTCACTCGTCTTCTACAACATCCCCTATGAAGTAGTAGCGAACATCAATATGTTTGGTCCTCGCATGATGGACTTGATTCTTTGCCAAGTGGATAGAACTAATGTTGTCCCAATGTACATCATGCTTCACCCCCAAGTCATTAATCAACAAGCCGCGAAAATATATGCCCTCTTTCACTGTCTCTCTCACTGCTATATATTTTGCTTTCGTAGTCAACAAGGCAACCGTAGCCTGCAACATAGACCTCCAACTGACTGGTGCACCATGTAGAACAAACACGTATCCAGTAATTGACATGCGCCTATTCAGATCATCAGCATAGTCTGAATTCACATATCCACTGATCTAACTAATGTCTCCACCAAAGTGTAATTCTACGTCAATAGTTTCCTTCAAGTACCTGAATATCCACTTCACAACCTCCCATTGCTTCTTTCCCAGATTAGCCATAAAACGACTAACCACACTTACGACCTATGCAATGTCTGGTCGAGTGTATACCATATCAAGATGCCAACTGCACTCTCATAAGGAACTCGAGACATGTTCTCCTTTCCCTCATCTGTAATAGGGAATAACTTGGTTGAGAGCCTAAACCTTCTTGGCTCCACCTAAGTCCTTCATCTCAGACTCTGAGCTAAGTTGAGACTTAAGTTTATCTATCTCTACCATATTTTTTGAAGCAATAAGCATATTATTCACATAAACTAATAGATAGTTATAACCTTAACCACAAAGTTTATGAAAGTAAATGCAACAGTCTACTTACTTCGGGTAAAATTATGTCGTGTCTTGAATGTGTTGAACTACTGTCGAGGTGATGTTGCTTCAACCCATAAAATAATTGTTTAAACAAACACAAATGATTTTTCTTGCCAACCACCTTGAAGCCCTCCGGTTGATGCATGTAAATTTTTTCGTCAAGGTCACCATGCAAGAATGTCATCTTCACATCGAGTTCCTCCAACTCGAGATCAAGATGAGCTACCAAGCTCAATAATATGCAAATAGAAGTGTGCTTGACCACCGGAGAAAAGATCTCATTTTAGTCCACCCTCTCCTTCTGTACGAAGTTATTTGCCACTAATCTTGCCTGAACTGAGTGCCACCTGACTTTGGAGAAGCTTCTTTCTTCTTCTACATCCACTTGCAGCCTATAGCTCGCTTGCCCTTGGACAATTGAACCAAATCCCATGGGTGAGACCCGTCTCACTGTATCTGTATTAGTATATGGATACGTATTTTATATTGTGTTTATGCCGTGTTTTGTTGGATCTCGTAGAATCTCAAATTTTTTTTCAAAACTGAAACTTTACTACCTGATCGGCATACCGACGATACGCTCTGGCATACCGTTCGACATATTTTTTTTTTTGCTTTTGAGATATTTTTGAGATATTTTCGTGAGATATTTTCATGAATAATATTCGATACTTTCTATTATCCATTGGTTTCTTGGTTTTATTTTGAGTGAACGAGATTGATTTAATCTCATGACTTGGATCGCTGACGAGGCAGATCAGACGGTCACGATTAAATCACCTCTTATATATATATATATATATATATATATATATATATATATATATATATATATATATATATATATATATATATATATGAGTTAATTTTTTCTATACTCTCTCTTTTCTTTCTTTCTTTCTTTCTTTCTTTCTTCACTTCTTTATTTTCGCTCCATTTTTCCGCGGGAGTTAGGAGCTTGGTTTTGAGGCTTAAGATTGTGGTTTCTGAACCCCTCTTGGTGGTGGAGTTGAAGGTTAAGGCTGGGAGCTTGACTTGAGGCAAGTACATCTTGCCAAAATTTTGAACGACTTTACTTTACTGCAGTTTAAAATTTTCTTGGTGGTTTATGCTTAGAATTAATTAGATGTTAGTGGTTTTGTTAAATATATTTCTCTAGTGATTTTTCGTCATGGGCTAGTTTCAGAATTGGTTTTGAGCATGTTTTGACTTTTTTGGTAGAAATCCTGATATTTACTGGTTAGGTAACTCGGTGTCGGAAATGATAACCAGAGTGATTGCCACGAGACTTAGTATATATGTTAAATGAGACTTACCATTAGACTTGACATCTTGCTAGACCAGTTTCTGGTAAGTTTCAAAAATTGATTTTGGTTCCGAAATATCCGTTTTGATTTGATTTTCCTAGAATTGCCTATTGGAACCAGCATACCAACGGTACACTGATGTATACCGACGGTATACCGATTTGGCCCGACTTGGAATCCTAGAACCTGTCGTGACTTGGACCATGTCACTACCCACACCCGGTGTAAGGGTACAAGTACGTGGGTACGACTATCCTACGCCGCAGCATCAGCGGTAGAACGCTGTCTAGGTCAAAAATACTTTCTAAATATCTCTTACAATATGTAATGTATCTGTCAAGATATCTCAACTCCAAATGGAGGATCATGTCACAATATGATAATTAGTACTCAATCATAATATAAAATTAGAGAAAGATATGACACGATATGGAATAGAAGAAATATAAATCACAAGTCACAAATATAACTCATAACTAAGTCTAATAGATTAGCACAATAGTCTCAAATATAATACATGCAAAAATGTCTAAACTGATACATATCCAATATAATAAAGAAACTAGCTAAGTCACATCAACAGCTGGCTCAGGCTCAATATGCTCTACGGGTGCTATCTCAACTGGCTCGTCACCCTATGGCCTGTAATAGGTGAGACACATCTCCTCGAACCAATCATCTGAAAAATATATTCAGTCAGGATTTGTATCGTGCTTGTCCTGACTTCTCTAGCTATTGCTTGGATTCGAATTCCGAGGACGAAATTATTTCTAAGGTGGATAGAGATGTCACTCCCCGTTCCCGATATACGTATTTGGAACATACTTTTATTTTAGCATGGTTGCATGTGCATGAAGACTAGACCCATTCATTGGTTTAATCTGGTTCATGGTTCATTTTGTGGGTTGGTTCAAGTCATGAGACCCTTGGTTCAACCCTCAATCCTACCATATATAACCCAAAATTTTCCTTCTCTCTCTTTATTACTTCATTCTCTTTCTCTCTCTTTTGTGTTTTCTCTCCCATTTCCATAAGCAAGTACACCTTGCATGAGAAATGGAAAAAATCTCCATATAATTGGTTTATTGTGTTTGTTATATGTTTCTAAGCACTTTTAGAACTTGGAGTTTTCTGTTTTGATGGATGATTTTGAATAGATCTACATTTTTAACTTTGGATTTTATGAGTTTTTTTTGGTTTTGATCTATTAAACATGTATTTTTTTTTTAAAAACCAGTTTTTTATACATGATAGAGCTTTCAAGTTCAAGCATTTTGGCTTTTAGTTCACTCGATTTGGACTTAAAATGAGGATTTTTTGGACAAAATAAAATTTTAGTTTTGGAGCTTTTCGCCAAGGCCGAACCTGCTGTTTGGAGAAGACAAAATTTTTATGCGGCCAGCGAGTTATGCGGCAGAGAGTGCTATGCGGCCTGAGAGGGCTATGCGGCCTGAGCTTTCGCCGCATACTGACCAGTATGCGTCCATCTTGTTGGATGCATGACTGCCATTACACAAGTGTTCTGGAGCTAATCCTTGAACTCCTTTTGTTTTCATTCGCTGAACGAATGAGAAATTCACTAAGTCCAAAGAGCAATATGTGGTCGATTGCCATATGTGGCCTGGAGAGTATGCGACCACCATTTTTTTGGACGCATGACTCCGAACCGTGGCGCATGTGTCTATGATTTTTATCTTTTCTCTCTGACACACTTTATGGCTTGTCATATCAATCACTTTATGTCACTTCACTGACATTTCATTCATTGTCCGTCACTTCAACACTTGTCCCAAGGAGTAGACTTTAACCCTGAGCATTCGACCCAGACTCCATATGCGTCCAAGTGGTTCATGCGGCCCTAACTTCATATGCGGCCAGGACTTGTCATGCGGCCCTGACTTCCTACGTGGCCTAGAGTCATATGCGGCCTAGACTTCCCATGTGGCCTAGAGACCCATACGGCCGTGCTTGTTTTGATTGAATATTTTCTCATTCTTTTGTGACCCAATGTATAATTGGTAATTGGACTCGAATAATATATATGTGCTGATACCGCTATTGCTTGATATTTGTCCATGATTTAATATGCACTGAGGTACGAAACATCGTGTCACGTGTTAAGTGATTATATATGGGTTGTGCATCGAGAATGCCTCCAAATTCCTGAACGCGTGATATTATAAATATATACTGTTTCTCCAGCACGGACATAATAAGCGAGTCAACTACAAAGCGTGGCTAGGATATTAATTGTCTGAATATTGCATACACGCTCGGATGAATCCATATTTGACTTTCATGGATTCGTATCTAGAGCGCCCGTACTTTGTATGACATCTTTAGGAAAATTCTCATGTGACCACGCCTTGAGATTTCGAACACGACATAGGTCTAATTAGGTAACTAAACGTGGTAGTAACATTGGAGGGAACGGTATCCTGAGATCATTTTAACGAACCTTCCTACAAAGATTTATTCTAAGTGCGCTATGGGCTGGCCACCACAGATACTGTATATCATCTGTCTTAGTGGAGTGCAGTATCTGACCTATTATTATGCTGAGACACTATTTTACTATTGGAATATTGGAACCGCAAATACCGTATTTTTAGCGCAATGGCCCTACGGAAAACTGGTGCATCTCGTGAATACCTATTTTATTCATCTATTGGTTCGGTTAGCTCATTTTCGGCATTGGCGTGATCTTAGGATACCTATTATGCATTATTTCTGAGATAACCTCAGACTTCACAATTAGCAAGCCATACAAGTGGTTGGCCGATATAAAGAAAATGGATTTGGTTGTCATTGTATTATTCGGTTAGTAGCCTAGGAAACAAACTATCATAGTGTGATGGTTCAACCCTTGTCCTTGTTTGGTTGTAGGGTTGGGCCTTTGTACTAGGATATGCCATGGACCTAAGTTACGACATTGGACCTTTGTATTATTATATTTTTTTTTGGGTTTTTTGTTTCTCTATTTCGCTATTCCTTTGTGGTACTTGCTATTTGGTGTCTAACCCCACTGGTTTGAATGGCTAGGTCTCGAGCTAGCACCCGAGGATCCAGCGTACTTTTCTCAAACTTATGGCGCGTATCAGGAACATGGTCGTCGAGGATAATGAGTAGATTTTCTTCTTTACTGTTCGTTATTGTACATTCACTTCATTTGGGCTTTTAGCCACCGGCACCTGTTAGCCAGCTCGTCTGGATATTAGTCTCCTTACATGATTGTATTAAATCAGACTATAGCTGATCACCATTATGTACTTTTATTACTCTTCCAGCTTCTTATTTTGCACAGCTGGTCTCCAGAATATTTTGTGAAAGCGTTTGGGACGTCTTATTTCTTTATCAAATAAGCTCTATGGTTACTGTTTCTTGTTTGAATGATTGAGACATAGAAGTTCTTGACCCTAGAAGACTTGATTGTATCATGCACCCCCTTGTCTTATGCATCCGTGATTGTCGTACAACGTATAACACCTTGTACGGGATAACTGGCCATGTCCATCTCCGTATTTCGGTATTGGGACATGACAAGGTTTCAGTGGTGGCCCATGCAGGTCTGTTCTTCAGACTTGTGGGGTGTTATGGTCATAAGAGTCTCAATCAAATATGATCATTCTTGAAATCCTGAATTCGTCCTCTTCGATACTCAGCTTGAATTCTTCTAGATTGATTGCCTCCTTGTTCCTTCTCGTACTGTACTTGATATTTCTTATGCTATTCTTTAGGGCTTCTTCTTCCTCCGATGCTGCAATAACAAGAGAGGCAGAGTTGCCAGTGGAACGAGATTCTGTAGAATCCCAGCCAAGAATCCGAGTTGAGCCCACGATAAATGGGATAGAGTAGCAGGCTCCAGCTATTTCCGTACCTCCCTCAGTGCCAGCAATACTATATACCCCGGCCTTGTTAGAGATTATCCATGGATTGTTGGCTACCCAATAATACCAGATGGTGGCGCAACAACAACAACAACAACATTAGCAACAACAGCTTCAGCAGCAACAACATAATATCCTGTTGAACCAAGGGTTGCAAACGGCCCTAGAGCGAGGCAGGAGAACAGATTCTTGGGCATCTATTAGATTTTGCAGACTGAACCCCAGATATTTCGATGACACGGAGGACGCAATCATGGTAGATGATTGGCTCTAGGATATTAAGACCATTCTGGCAGTAGCTAAAGTTTTGACCGAGGAGCATGTTGACCTGGTTCGCCTACAACTCCAAGATCTTGCAAGGGATTGGTGGGCCACGATGGAGGTAGGATTGAGTTATCCTATTTCATAGGATAATTTTAGGATCCGGTTCAGGGAAAAGTACTTTAGAATTGTGGCTCAGTGTGAGTTGCAGCAAAGGTTCATTAACTTCAAGCAAGCTGGAAGGACAGTAGACTGCTATGCGGCAGAGTTTTACCGACTAAGCATATTTGCTCCAACCATAGTGGCAACAGAGTTGGAGAGAGCAATGAGGTTCCAGCATGGACTTCACTTAGAGATCTTATACATGGTAGAGGTGCATGACTACCAGACCTTCGAGACGGTATTGATAGCAGCGAAGAGGGTTGAGCTTACTTCCCAAAGGATGGCATCAAAAAGAGTGGATCAGAAGAGGATTTATGGACATAGTAATGAGAGAGGACCAGTACCTCGAACGTCTGCACCATCCCTTGGCATTCGTATCTATGATGTGACACAGAGGAGGCCAGTAACCTCAACAGTGATGGCACCAACTCGACAATAACAGCCGAGGCAGCAACAACAGCAATAACAACAACAATGACGGGGAGCGCCGACAGGTTGTACCTATTATGGCAAGGAAGGTCATACTCAAGATGTTTGTTGGGAAGCTAACAGATTATCCTTGAGATGTGGGAGCCCTGATTACAATATTTCCATATGCTCATTGATACAAAGGCCAGGAGGGCTAGTATGACAGTTTTCTACATTACCAGCTCCAAGAAAAATGCAACAAGGAGCACCAACAGCACCAGTACAACATTTAGCTTAGCGTCCGTTACCGACGCAGGCACAACTTTATAGACATCAACAACAGCAGAATCAGCAGGGCCACAACCACGACAAAAAGGAAGAAAGCAGCAGGGATCTCAACAAGGCCAAGGGCAGGCACTCACCTTGTCCTTGGAAAAAGCTTTGGCGGTGGGCGATGTAGTGGCAGGTAATATTTTTGTTACAACCTTTCCTACCGTAGTTTTAATTGATTATGGAGCTTCGCACTCATTTATATCTGCACAATATGCGACACATATTGGATTGAAGTTTGTGGCATTACCAGAGAGACTGAATATACTCACTGGCAATGGGATCGTAGAAGTTAGTATAGTGTGCCTAGCATATCTAGTCGTAGTATGTGGGCATTTATTACCTACAAAGTTGATCAAGTTTCCTATGGGTAACTTTGACGTTATCTTAGGCATGGACTGATTAAGGGACAGTCATGCAACGATAGACTGTCGTGAGGGTAGAGTGTTGTCTAGAATTTTCGGTCTAGAAGAGTTTGTCCCTAGCAGAATAACATGAGACCAGCATAAGGGAGAAGTTACAACAGTAGCAAAGGAAGAAGACTCGCTACCCAAGATAGTTGAAGAGTTCATGGACGTCTTTCCGGACGAGCTTCCTAGATTACCCCTAATCAGAGAAGTAGAGTTCTGTATAGAATTAATGTCAGGAGCAAAACCAGTTATCCCAGAAGGTTTATCCTATGTTACCATCAGAGCTTAATCAGTTATATCGACACGTGAAAGAACTGAAGGCGAAGAGTTTATTCGGACCAGTGGATCACCGTGGGAAGCACCAGCAGTATTAGTGAAGAAGAAGGATAGATCGACGCGGTTGTGTATGGATTACAGGTGGTTGAATACAGTGACCATGAAGAACAAGTACCCATTACCAAGGATTAATGATTAGTTTGACCAATTGAGTGGAACAAGAGTCTTCTCTATGATAGATTTACGATCAGGATATCATCTGGTGCGAGCTTTTGATCCGAAGTGCTCAACTACTTCAACTTACCAGAGGAAAAACTTGGAATTTTCTAAGTTAGAACACTTTACAACTCTTGCACAACTTCTAGCTGAATCGCATTGAGGCACCTTAGGGGATTAGGAAGTTGTAGCTAAGTGGATTTGAAAGAGTATGACTTAGAGGAGTAGAGCTTAGAAGATTGAGAGCTTAAAAGATGAGGGATGATTTAAAATGAGAGAATTCATGCTCTATTTGTACTAGTCTGGGTAGGCAGAGTCCGACCAGAGTTCTGTCCCCTAACGTTAAAAAAATTCCAACGTTTGGACAACTCGTTATAAGATAGAACAAAAAGCCAGGTTGCTGATTTTAAGGGCACCGAGTTCGGCCTGAGTTCGGTCTTCCTCAGACCAGAAGCTCTATAACTGGGTTTAAGTAGGTTTGGTTTTGGTTTTGGTTTGGTTTTGGACTTTGTTGATTGTTTGGTGGAGCTATAAGAAATATGTTGAGGGTTGATATGCCATAGTGTGACTCAACGTACATGTTTTCTATACTCAAACAAAAATAAAAAAGTTACAGACTCTGAAACATAATAAAAAAATGTAGGAAGTTTGTTGATGTCTCATCTAGTAGTCGATGTGTCATAATTGAGTCATGACCGATATCACAGTGTTAATTATCGAAATCAGTTTGACTGTGATCCAGTTTGGGTCAACAATCTCTCCAATTTTGATAATTGACAAACTGATATGTGTATGTCTAAATATTCATACATGGACACATATTGAAGGAGGAAGAGAGATATTAGCAAAGTTTGACGTAGCTCCCCTGCAAATGAATATCCACATCCAAGTAATGAATGTCCATATCCAAGATATTTTAGATAGAATTTAACCAAGCGCATTATATCCCAAAAAATATCATATGCATAACTATTCTAAAAACAAATATCATATGCATATGTATTCTAACAAATGCTATTTTACTAAATATTAATGCATAGATATATATGATATTTCTTCCCCTTTGTCATTTAGCAAAACATAATAAGTATAATAAACAAAGAAAAAGTGAAACAATAAACTGAAGATTTAAACTAACAAGTGGTCTTTTAAAAGTTAAAGAGCAGTCATCCAAAGTTAAACTACATAATACAAAATAAAAAAAATCTATCAGCAACATTCAAAAGTAAGCGCCACAACCATCAAGGAGCAGAATCAACATGAGGATGGGAAGGACCAACATTAGTAGAACCAGATGGGTTACTGGTAGAGCGACGGGAGTCGAAGAAAGCAGCATCAGGATCCAAATACCTCATGGCCCAAGGGTCATCAATACGGTAACCTTCGCGAGAAGGGTCACGACCCATAGAAAAAGACATAGTGGGATGTCTAGCCATGTTGTATTGGATTTCATGGATAGTGTTACTGAGAGCAGACATTTGAAGAGTAGTTCAATAATCCATCTGAGTATAGCGATCATCTTTCAACTGAAAGCGGTCTCGCAATATGTCCCAGATAGAGTCCATGGTGGTAGGGGGTTCAACTTGAGGGACCTCAGAGTCAGATGAGGCTTCCTCAGCTGAAACTGGAGGTAAAGGAGCAAAAGCAGTCCTACGAGCTTCAGATAGATAGACAAGAGCACTAAAGAACTGGCAGTCTTCAAGAGGAATGTTGAAGGCAGAAAATATCATGCGTAGGCATATGGCATAAACAAGTGCCATGTTCTTCTTTCGTGCACGGATCATACTATCCATCATTGTACGTGGAAAGTTGAACGAAGTAGAGAAAAAGAGATGGTAAAGAGAGGATATCTCAAGATAGGTAACCTCATAAGAAGATCTAGCTTTTGACAAGATGGAGAAAAATACAATACGATAAAGTTCATAGAAATATTGGTTGAGTTACCTAGCACGAAGGCAATTAAGAGGAAGAGGATGGGGTTCACACATCATGTCCTTAAAACTTTCTAGGTTGACTGCATCAACAAACTTGAATTTGCGGGCGTCGACAGGCTTTCCCAAGTATTGGGTTCAGGAAGTTGTAAGTATTCTGCCAAGTCGAAATCATCGAATTCAATGTTAATACCGGCGACTCTAGAATAAATTTTACGGTCATCATATATAAGATTGCAATAAAATATCTTGATGGTATTGAGATAAACTCTATTAGAGGTGGAAACAATGTCATATAAACAAAGATCTCTAAAAATAGAGACAAATTCAAAAAAGTATATTAAAGTTGATGGGATTTCCTGAACAAACACTGTGCACAAAAAAATCATCATACCACTATTTTGATACTTCTAAAGAAACACAAATATGTGCATTGTAAGTGTTGTCATTAGGAGGAGGTGGAGGTTTAAACAAAGGATGGAGTGGATCCTCATTGGGTGGAGGATTGGATGAAGAGACCTCATTTCTTCTTCTTTTTCCTCTAGAATGTAATCTAGGTGCCAAAAAAAATTTAAGAAGGAAAAAGAGAAAAGAGAGAGATACCTCAAGAAAAGAGTGTGGACAAAAGAGAAGGACCTTGATTAACCTTCAAAACTTAATTTTAGGAGATAATGACCATCAAAAAATCTAAAATATAGGGTTAGGGTTTTAAGAGCAATAGTATGGAGGAAAGAAGAAGATGAAGAATGAGGTCAAAATTTGGGTTATAACAGTGTTAGCTATGATAAAAAACATATTGATCAAGTCATGATCGGACGACTAACATTCACTGAAGGTTCTGGAATGAACATGACCGAGTTCGGGCCGAGTTCGGTCCATGTTGGTCCAGTGCTCCAGTGAGTTTAAGACAAAAGATAAAAGGTCCAGATTTAAGATATAAGAAAATGAATAGATAGTCAAGGATTTGTGAATTTTGAAATGTGAACACAACCGTAATAGATAGAATGTGCGATAAAAATATACAAAATATTTTTTTAGCATATGAATAATTATCTCAGGTTGGCTGTAGGGGTCGATTTTCAGCTAACGATGGTCCGAAAATACTTAAATACTGTGTCGCTTAAGGCTATTTATGCCTCTGTGACAGAAGGACCCTTTCGGCTTGTACCCAAAACAACGGAGCATATGTGAATAATGAGATTGCAAATATTTAAGAAAATTAAATCATTATTCAATTACGTTTTCATCTAATATTTTCAACTCTCGACGAAGAAAGTTAAAGAAATCTTCGGCTAGTGGCTTAGTAAAAATGTCTGCTATCTGACGTTCAGTGTCAATGAATTCTAAATTAATATCTTCGTGTGACAGATGATCTCTTAAAAAGTGGTATCTTATTTCTATATGCTTAGTGCGTGAGTGACATACTGGGTTCTTAGTCAGATTGATTGTGCTAGTGTTGTCACAGAATATAGGGATGTGCTTATAAGTTAAATAATAGTCTGCTAGGGATTGCTTCATCCACAAAATTTAGGCACAACAACGTCCTGCAGCTATGTATTCAGCTTTAGTAGTGGATAGTGCCATAAAATTTTATTTCTTACTAAACCAAGAGACTAGAGCTTTACCTAAGAGATGACACGTGCCGCTGGTACTTTTATGGTCGATTTTAAATCCTGCTAAATCAGCATCTGAGGAACCAATTAGGTCAAAGGACGTGGTTTTAGGATACCACAAGCCCACCGTTAAAGTGCCCTTAAGGTATCGAAAGATACGCTTAACTGCGCTCATGTATGATTCCTTAGGATTAGCTTGATAACGAGCACACATACAAACACTAAACATTATATCGGGCTGACTAGCAGTCAAATAAAGTAAGCTACCAATCATACCTCGATACTTACGCTGGTCGACTGGTTTGCCGCTTTCATCATGATCCAATTTAGTTAAAGTGGCCATTGGATTGTCGATTGGTTTTACGTTTTCTAAGTCAAATTTCTTCAGCAGGTCCTTTGTATACTTTGACTTGTTGATGAAGGTTCCTTGTGAGTTTTGTCTGACTTACAATACGAGGAAGAAGTTCAGTTCTCCCATCATGCTTATCTCAAACTCATTCTGCATACACTTTGCAAAATCTTGGCATAATACCTCATTAGTTGAACCAAAATAATATCATCAACATAAATTTGTACCAATAAAATTGTGTCATCAATTTTTTTTATGAAAAGTATAGTGTCAATCTTTCCTTTTAAAAACCCTTTCTCAAGTAAGAAAGTACTTAGACGCTCATACCAAGCGCAAGGGGCTTGTTTGAGGCCATATAAAGCTTTCTTAAGTTTGAAAAGATGATCAGGAAACTTAGAATTTTTAAAACCCGGTGGTTATTTTATGAAATTTTTTTTTAAAACCATTAAGAAAAGCACTTTTTACATCCATTTGAAAAAGTTTGAAGTTTTAAAAGTTTGCAAATGCACAAAACATGTGGATCGATTCAAGTCCCACAATAGGAGCATATGTCTCATTGTAGTTGATAACTTTCTCTTGGTTGTATCCTTTAGCTACAAGACGCACCTTGTTATGTGTCACTGAACCTTCCTCATTCAGTTTGTTACGAAAAATCCATTTAGTACCAATGACATGATGATCATTTGGTTTACGAACAAGTTCCCAAATCTGATTTCGTTCAAATTGGTTGAGTTCTTCTTACATTGCAGACATCCAAAATTTATCAGAAAAGGCTTCTATAATATTCTTAGGTTCTATTTGTGATATAAAAGTTGTGTTGGCTATGGAATCTCTAACAGCTGAACGAGTACTTACTCTTTTTGATACCTCACCTATCACCAAGTTCTCTGGATGGTCTATTGTGAACCATAACCTCTTTGGTAAGCTTTCCAAATAATTTGTTCCAGATGTTATATCATCAGGGGTTAAGATACTTGCTTGATATGTACATCATCATCATCCCCGGCATCATCCTCAGGGGCTGTTGGTGTACAGTCATACTCATCAAAAGTAATATTAATAGATTCTTCAACAATTAAGGAGAGCTTGTTGAACACTTTGTATCCCTTACTCTTGGAGGCATATCCAAGAAAAATATATTCGTCAGCTTTGACATCAAACTTGCCTAAGTTCTCTTTGGTATTCAGGATAAAGCTGCGATAACCGAACACTCGAAAATAAGATATAGAGGAGTCCTATCAAACTAAAGCTCATAGGGAGTCTTATTTGATATAGGTCGAATCAAAACCCTATTCAAAATATGGCATACTGTATTTACAGCTCCTGTCCAAAAATATTTCGGAAGAGAAAACTGATTTAACATGACTCTAGCCATATCGCCAAGAGTCCTATTCTTCCGCTCCACAACACCATTTTGTTGGGAAGTTTTAGGACACGAAAACTCATGATCAAAACCATTCAAATCATAAAACTTTTCAAATAAGTGTTTTTGAATTCGCTGCCATGATCACTTTGGATTCAAGTAATCATGAAGCCTTTTTTGTTTTGTACCTTTTTAGCAAAAATTTCGAAAACAAAAAGAGTAACACTTTTATTTGAAAGAAAGAAAACCCAAGTGTAACAAAAAAATTTATCAACAATAACAAAGGCGTAGAGTTTTCCTGTCACGCCCCAGTCCTAAAATACGTAGGACTAGGATACGTAAGCATGCCAGCCGCATGTATATGGAAACTCCAATATATGGAAACCAAACCACATGCGCACGCTGTAATATGAATAATAATTTACAAGTGGTATAAACTATCATAAGTTACATGCATAATCTAAATCTCATTCACGGAATCATATGTAAATAAATAACCAATATCTATGAAACTAGATCTTATATGAAGTATCAGAGAAAGATAGTCGGATGGAAACAAATCCACTACCGAGCTAGGATATAAAAGCAAACACAATATAAGTACAACAACTATAAATCACAAGGCTCGAAGAGAAGACCTCCTCGAAACTTAAGTAACCAGTCCGAATCTGCGCTCCTGCGAATACTCATGAACATCTACACCTGAAAAGGGACCAGGTCCTCAGAGGGACATAACAAGATACATAGAAGCATGCCATAAAGTAAATACTGAATAAATAAAGGGGGTGTGCTAACCATCTAAGTGAATGCAATGTGAGAACAACTTTGGTACGTATGGGTAGGCGTAGGCATAACGTCCAACATTCTCTAGAGTGTGGTATCTGCAAAATCACCAAGTAACGTCCAACACTCTAAGGAACGTGGTATCTGTAACGTCCATCATTCCGAAGAATGAGGTATCTGCAATATATATACGTCCGTATCACTCCGAAGAACGCAGTATCTGTATAAAGGAGGTGAGTGTCCCATACGCCTACTAGTCGTTCTCCCCGCCCAATACAAATGTACAAGTCACGAACACGACGTGGACATCAGTACTATAATGCAAGTCTCTATAGAAATAAACAACTAAGCGAAATACCATCACACGTGTTGCTCACACCGATGGCCAGTCGAGAATGAGGCACACGTCCCTACATGTACTCACTCTGTGACGTACACTGATACATGTCAAGGCCTGGGGAGTTATACCGATAACTCCACAACTTTAGGTGGGTCTACTAGACTCTAGGTCAGACACAAGTCCTAACGTCAACGCCTTCGTTGACTGCACCCGAGTCTTTTTCGGATGCGTACAGTTATATAATATAAAAATAATAAACATGCAACTAAAATAATAACTGAATTTAAATAATACAACAAGGCAAGGTATACTTGCCTGGCAAGAAAGCTGCGTAGTACCAATAACCTGCTCCTGAAGTCGCGCAGAACAATCCGATATCCTATATACATATAATATAATATAATATAATATAATACAATATCAGTCATCATACTAGCACATACAAAACCATATATATACTGGACTCAGGGGTACGCTAGGGGTGACACTGGTCAACTAATATGGTCAAATACGCGTTTAATTATGCGGGTGTCACGTCTTCATGTGCTGTACACAATCAGACAGTCAACTAACATGTGTCTAAGCTAGTACATTAATGTACGCAAGGCAGTCAATTCACAAGTTCTTAGGGTCAACATGGTCAAGGTAAATACGGAATAGTCCACATTATCCTAGTGTCGTACAATACATTCATAGTCATAATTATTATTTAGCATTTAATTACATATATAATACATCCATATATTTATATGTATATATATATATCACTTTAATTCTAATATGCGTACGTGTACGCGTATAAGTCATTGGGTTCACCGACGCGGTCTAAAAGCAACTAACTATCAATAAGCAATGCTAATAGCATACACAAGCACACATAAAAAAGAGAAGGGGACAGGTTCGAACCTTGAGGTACGCGCACGGGAACGACATTGACGATGACGACGATGGTGACGACGAGGGTGATGATGATAATTATGGATGATGAAGATGATAATATGGATGATGATGTGGATGATGAGGATGGTGACTGGAAAGATGACGATGATGTGGATGGGGTGATGGTAATGGTGATTAGGGTTGGAGATGATGATGAGGATGATAATGATGATTAAGGTGATGGTGTTGATGATGGTAACGACGATGATGATGACGTTGACGACGATAAGGGTTACGATGGAGGTGATGATGGTGGTTATGATCTTGGTGAAGATAATGGTGAAGGTGTTGGTGGTGCATGGTGGTTCAGTCGATGGGAGGTGACCGAAGGGAGAGTAGGAGATCGGGGAGAGGTGAACGGTGGTGGTGTTAATGGTGAGGCTGAGGTCAGGGAGAAGTGGAGGACGGGTGGTGGTGTCGAGCACTGTGGAAGGAAGTGCAGGTGGGTCGAGGCGATGGCCGGTGGTGGGTCTGCTCGTGGACGGAGGAGATGGAAGTCAGGGAGTTCATGGTGGTGTGGGAGGATTCTCAGGCGACCGAGGTTGCTGCCGGGGTTGAGCAGCGAGCGTCGGAGGAGAACGGCGAGTGCAGTGCAGCGGGTCAGGGTCCGCTCATGCGAGGGTGGTGAGGTGGTAAAGTTCTGCGGGGTTGTCGCAGCGGTGATGGGGCGGCTGTGGTCGAGAGGACTCGACGTCGGCTCTGTGCACAGTCGGGTTGAGGCTCCGGCGGGTCTCTGGTCGAGGAAAAGGTGCAGGCGGTGGGGTGCAGTGTTCAGTCGGCTCCGGTCGTCAGCGGCTCGGTTCAGGTGATATTGTTGCCGCTGTCAGGGAGAAGGAAGAGGGTGGACAGGGAAGGTGCTGAGAGGAGGATCCGGCGGTTCGGCGGAGGAGGATGGCCGGCGATCGTGAGGAGGGAGATGAATAGTAGGGGAGAAAGGGGTCGGCTGAAATTTGGTATAGAGTTTGGGTTTAGAGAAAAAGCAAAAAGCAAAAAAAAGGAATATTTATATGCACATGGGGTTGGGTTGACCTAAGAATAGTTTGACTTGGTCAACATTCTCTTAGAATTGGGCTTGGGTTGTCATGTAGGTATTTCAATGGGCTAGAATTTGGTTTAATTCAAAATGAATTGCTAGGATTAAATGAGGGCGATGTTGCGCGTTGCACATTCCAAAAATTATGGAAAAATTCGTATGAAGGGGAAAGATGGGTTTCTTCCTGTATTGTCCAATGGTGTGGACAACTTAATGCGTTTTTGCATAAAAGCGCCAAAAATTGGAAAATTGCACCAAGATGGAAATTGGGTTTAAATTAATTAAAATTAATGCACAAGGTGTTCTTGAATTAATTAGAAGTACAAGAGATTAAAATTAGGTGGGACAGAAGTGTCATGGACATAGCGAGATTAGAGTAAAATATTATCATAAATTGGGTTGCACGAAACGGGTCAAAATTGTGTCTCCAATTTCGATTGGAACGTACAACGAAGCAAAAGTCAAATTTATTAGAATTAAATAATAACGTCTGCGATGAATATTGTGAGACTAAAATGACGCACAAAAAAGCATAATTATGAGTTACACAATGGTCAGAATGAAAGGCGGGCACGACTAGGACAAGGTTGTAAAGTTTGTGGGAAGGCAATGGCTAGTGTAGTGCTCCAATTATCGAAGCAACGGTAAGGTGCACTAAGTGATAGGAATGTTGCAAATTTAAACAAATGTCGTGTTCTATTTCTAATTGGATTCAAATTAGCCCTAATCTCTCTATCTAAGCCAAGTAGGCCTAATTTTGGGTGAGGGAGTTTACAATCTACCAAACTTAAAATAATTTCGTCCTCAAAATTAAATTATGGTATAATTTGTCAATCCATACAACATCTTCGCATATCAAATTTTATATCATGATCTCCAACTATTATAATCCCCTTTATAAATAATTTTAATCAAATTTTATTCCTATTTTTCAACTTGGAAATTTCGTACTCTTCAAATTTTAAATTCAATTTATCTCCTTAATATTTCAAATAGGTAATCAAACAATCAAAATTTAATTTTTAATTCAATCATCAAATTTGGAATTCAATCCGTCGATGTTCATATTTAGAGTTCTATTTATTTTTCTCAAGATTTAAATCGATGATTCAACCTTCATTTTTTTTAAATTTTAAATCATGTGCTCAAAGTATAAATATTTGGTCCGGAATAGCAAGATTTCAAAAATTTATTGAATACTCATCCTCTAACTCCTCCTTCTAAAATTCTTCCACATTAGAATGACTTAATCTCTCAATCTACTCTTACTTGATCACAATCTTACAGAAATTTCTCTCAAGTTAATAATGTAACTTCTACCCAACTTAGATTTTACCCATCTATTACATAAGGCTATACATTTAAGAGAAATATTTTTCAAATTATTTAATCGTGTTATTCAATCCTCAAAGTTTTAACACCAACATATCACCTATGATATGCCATTAATCAATTATAAAGGAGAGTCACCAAGTCATGTGATTAGCCTTTTGGGTATATCTAGTAATCTCTGTGTATCAAACTTATACTAAGCACGAGGTTTCGTCTTTCCGAAATAAGAGAAGACGGAAATAATAAAGAGTTCAAGGGGGAGGTAATAGAATAGAAGTATGGGGATCAAGGTATTTTTAAAGAATTCAAATAAGAATTGTCAAGGCAGTTTATGGATTAAAATCCTATTTGGTAAATTCTTATTCGCATGCTCATATCAGTACAGTTATGTAATCATTACGATACGCTCAGACACGTCTAGGGGTAAGTATATTCGTCTACTAGTCGACTATATGTCTCAATCCACGTAAAGTAGTTATGCGAAGAGCGAACCAAGCGCACTAAGGTTAGCTAGACCTTAATACACTGATTCTGATTAGACAATGTATTAGTGTATGCATCCAATAACACATAAGTCATGAACAAGCTCGATAAAAGAATAAGCTTGCAAAACTAGGCTATAATAGCGGCATAAGTCAATGTAGTACAGAAAATATAAATACGCTGGATTATGATGAAAGAAGGTACAAAATAATTCAAGTTTCACAAAGAAGGTAAGACTCTACAGTCTCTACCATTGTCATACTAACTCCTTGTCTAAGTCGCTAGTCGACCAAATAGGTGTATGTGCCTCTAAGTTCTACAGTCTGAATAAACATTATCTTCTTATGCAAGTCTACAGTTAATGTCATTCAGTTATACTTCATTAATGGGTCCCGAGGACTATGTGGTACTATGTTGTGAGGCATACTACCCAACTTAAAATAATAAACTAATACTGCAACTGCCTTAAAGGAGATTCTACCAAATAACTTGGTCCTTGTAAATAAAGTAGAAACGATTGTTAGGGTATACGAAGAAAAAATCTTGGTACTGATTAGGGTATCCTATTGCATTATATAGGTAATGATCATCTTAAGTGTTAGTCATAGCGCTTATAGAACAAGTGTCAGTAGTATGAATGTAAAAGTTATTGGCCTTCAAGGGGAAAGAGGATATAACTCGTATCGAGGTGGGGGTACAAATTACGTGATTTAAAACTAAAGGATAATCATCAAGTCATAATCTACAAGAATAACTCAAAACTACCATGTTCTAACTACCAAGCACAAAATTTTTAGATTTTAAGATTAGCAAACTATAATCCTACCACACTATATATCCTAACATAGAATAAAATCACTTGGCCTACAATCATAAGAGTTATGTGGTACGAGTTGAAAGATGAAGAAAGGAAGAACAAAATTAGTCGTCGCACAGATAGCGAGCGCTAAGGTTTCGGAGGAACAAGATGTGAAATTAAATAGAAGGACTCTAGATAACATCACGGTTTTCTAAGGGGAAGGTGGTATGCTAATCTCTGTGTTCGAGGTATGATCAAGGGAATATTCTATCCATCCCTCTTTGCTTCCCAAGGTATTGTTCAGCAACTATAAGACAAGAAGCTAAAATTTTAGTTCTCTAGTACTATCTCACCATGAAAAGCTAGGTTTATTTCTAATGTTTAACCTTGGATTCTATTGGTTCCTCAATACTAGGGTTAATACTATGGTCAAATTTTAAACTAATCTTAGTAGTGTTTATACTACTCTCAAGTCCTTCATAAATATATCACGGGATAATGGTCAATCAACCTTACATGTAAGGGGTGCTAGGATTCATTAAGTATTCTAACTTAGTGATGTGTCAATGTCACGCCCCAGTCCCAAAATACACGGGACCAGGCCATGTGGCAATAGCCAGTTGTCACATCTCCGAGTATATCCCAATTTAATGGATCCCGACGAAGAGTGCTACGCTGTCCTAAACTACTAACATGTCCAATATCAATCAACAACAGGTAATCTAATCTCATCCACAAATATAACCAAAAAGTACTAAAATAAATACTGGAAATAAACATCAGTCTGAATATCATAGTACAAAACCAAGGTGTCTGGTGGGAACAAACCCACTACTATGACAAAATAAAAGTACTGAATGACAGATAAAAAAGAGTAATGACTAGGGCATCATCTGACTAGATAATGATGCTCCAATCTAAGGCAGAAGGCATTCCAAATGATTATGAAAACTCTGATGGTAGTACCTCTAGCTCCTCCGCAGTCGCGTACCTCATCTCCTGTCCGGGTCCGTACACTGTAGGGTAATATGCCTCGTCCAAATCTGGAAATGAACCAGGTCCTCAAAGCGACGTAACAAGATACATAGAAGTATGCCATATATAAATACTGAATAAAATAAAATAAAGGGTGTGCTTACCATCTAAGTGAATGCAATATGAGAACAACTTTGGTACGTATGGGTAGGCGTAGGCGTAACGTCCATACCGCTCTGTAGAGCGGAGAATCTGCATAGTATATAACGTCCATACCGCTCCGAAGAATGGGGAATCTAAATAGTATAACGTCCATACCGCTCCGAAGAACGGGGAATCTGTATAGTATATAACGTCCATACCGCTCCGAAGAACGGGGAATCTGCATAGAGGGAGTCATTGGATCCGTGGCTCCTCCGGATACTAAGATTCCAATGTGTGTATCCTATATGCCTACTAGTTGTCCTCCCCGCCCAATGTAAATATATAAGTCGAATACTCGACGTGCATACCACGTATCTATATGCCAAGTCTCTACTAATATAAAATCCTGAATTATGCACTAACCGTGATGCATGTCACACGCACCGATAGCTAGTCGAGTACGCGAACCCGCATCCTAATATGAATTTGTCACCGTAAAATGTGTAAGAGTGTCATGTCTCGGAAGATATCAGAGTATCCTCCCAATGGGGTGAGTCTGCTAGTGACTAGGTCAAGTACTCTACTCATCGACGTATCCGTCGACTGCACCCGAGTCAATCTCGAACGCGCACATTTATATGAAATAAAATAATAAGTTATCATACAACATATGCATCATTTAATTTAAATATTAAATATGGCAAGATATCTTGCCTGGGTCCTCAAGCTGTGAATGCCAATAGCCTGCTCCTGAAGTATCTCCTGGCTGGTCCAGTGACCCTAAACACATAATATAATATAGAAAATTCTATCATCAGACACTAAAGTAATATATACGAAACTACGACGCTGCTCTTAGGTACTGACGCAAGGGTCACGGCTGGTCGACTAGAGAGTCGCGTGTGCACGTAGCTAAGATGCACACGTGTCCTGTCCTCAGTTACCGTATGCCTCGAGTCAATAAATCACCAAAGTTATGGTTTTATGAAGCTACTTATGTTTTGTACAAGATACCTGTCCTTATTTCCCATGTTATAGTGCTTGGTCTATGTCTAGGTTTTTAGGTGAAACACAATTCTTTAATAACAGGTCATAACATTAGGGTAATTACTAACTTATTAATTATTATCTAATCTAATTAAGCATACACACATACACATATAGGGTTTAACATGATTTAGTTTGTGTTCAAAGCTACGACACATGACACGACGACACCATGCCATAATAAATAATAATATAATGAAGAAAAGAGGTAATACAACGTTTACCTAGTCGTGGTCGAGAGGGGGGTTCTATCTCGTTGACGTGTACGTACTCCGATGATCGGCAGAGATCCGGTGTCGTGCAGCAACCAACGGCAGCAGCGACAGCAACTGCAGCAGTTGCAGCAACGACAATAACAGCCTGGCAGCAGCGGCAGCGGCGGCTTGGCGGGCTGGGACGGTTGCTGGCGGTTGGTCGGTGGCTTGACAGTGGTGGTTGGCTGTGCTGGAGGTGGTAGTCAGGGCTGGGGGCAGTCGGGATTGGTTGAGGGAAGTCGGTAAGGGGGTCGGGTTTGATGAAGATGTTGATGATGGTGAAGGGGATGGTGATGATGCGGTGGTGCAGGCGGTCTGGGGGTGGTCCAACGACTAGGGGTAAGTGCAGGCGGAAGAGGGGCTATGGTAGTGGCGGCTTGAGGTGGTGGTGGTGTTGGGGAAGTCGGGGAAGGGATGCTCGGGTTGTCTAGGGGAGTTCGGCTAGGTATGTGATGGTGAGATGGTTTATGTATTCTAGGGTTTCAAGGAAGAGAGTGTGTATTTATATAGGAGGGGGAAAATATAAGCTGACCTCGAGATTTGGGCCGGCCTGGGCTCATTGGGGTTGGGAGTTTGTCTACATGAAGGGTGTAGGGGGCTCATGGGCTTGGTTGGGTCTAGCTTTGGGTGAGGTTTGGTCACCAATTTAATTCAATTAAAAATAATTACACAAGGCATTCTTTTGCCAATTAAAAAGCCATGGGATTAAATTTGGGTGGGACACAAGAGTCATGGGAGTAGCAGGTTCAGAATAGGTTACTACCCTAATTTGGGTTATATGGAGTTGGGTTAAGGGTGTGCCTCCAATTTCGATTGGAATGGTAATTATGAGAAATTGGGTTTATTGGAATTATGCATGGACGTTTGTAACGAATATTGCGCAGCTAAAATAAAGCACAATATAGAGTATTTAAAAGTTACACAAGGGTCAGATGGGTAGTCTGGCATGTCTAGAAAGTGTGAATGAAATTTGTTTGAAGGTAACTACTAGTGTAGCGCTCCAAACATCGAAGCAACGGTAAGGTGTAATAAGTCACATAATTGTTGTACATTAATTCTAATTGTATCCAAATTAATTCTAGTCTCTTAATCTAAACTAAATAACCCTAAATTTGGTCGAGGGGGTTTACAATCTACCCTCTTTAGAGTATTTCGTCCTCGAAATTAAAACATACGTATGGTAAAAACTACTGACTGAAATTAAAATGCTACTACATACCTAGGCCTTCGAAGAGATAGGGGTAACGCTGTCGAATATCCTCCTCGCGTTCCCAGGTCGACTCGCCTGGTACATGATGCCTCCATACGATACGAACTAGAGGGATAGTCTGACCTCGCAATATCTTCTCGCTTCTGTCCAGAATCTTTACTGGCTCCTCTAGGTATGATAAACTCGGGTCGACTATGATTTCTGAATGATCAAGCATATGACTCAGATCTGGCATGTACCTTCTTAGCTGAGATACATGGAAGATGTCATGCACTCCTTCCAAAGTCTGCGGCAAGGCTAACATGTAAGCAACCTCTCTGATGCATTCTAACACATCGAATGGTCCGATGTACCTCAGACTCAGCTTTCCTCTGCCTCCAAAACTGATAGTCCCTCGAGTAGGTGAGATCTTTAGAAACACATGATCTCCAACCTGGAACTCTAGGGGTCATCGATGCGCGTTCGCCCAATGCTTCTGTCTGTCCTATGCTGCTCGCAAGTGCCCTTGGATCTTCTTTACCTTCTCCACTGTACGAACAACCAACTCTGGCCCAAGAATCTGCCTCTCGCCTATATCACTCCAACATACTGGGGAACGATACTTCTTTCCATACAATATTTAATAGGGAGCCATCTGGATGCTCGCTTGATAGCTATTGTTGTAGGAAAATTTGACCAAATGTAAATGGTCCTCCCATGATCCTCCGAAATCAAGCATGCATGCTCTTAACATGTCTTCCAATGTCTGAATGGTGCACTCAGAGTGGCCATCTGTCTGTGGGTGATACGATGTGCTAAACTTTAGGCGGGTACCAAGACTCTCTTGCATACTCCACCAGAAGTAAGATGTAAACCTCGTATCCCTGTCACACACTATACTAACTGGCACTCCATGTAGTCGCACAATCTCCCTCATGTATATATCTGCTAAGACCTCTGTAGATTGCCCAATTCTGAAGGGTAAAAAGTGAGAGGACTTGGTGAGTCTATCTACGATTACCCATACTGTATTACGAACACTAGGAATCCTCAAAAAACTCGTAACAAAGTCCATAGTGATGTACTCCCATTTCTATTCCGGTATTGGGAGCGGCTGAAGTAAACCTGCAGACCTCTGATGCTCAGCCTTGACTTGTTGACACACCAGGCACTTCGCCATAAAGCGGGCTATCTCCCTCTTTATTCTATGCCACCAGTAGTACTGCCTCAAGTCTCTGTACATCTTTGTGCCTCCTGGATAAATAGAGTATATTGAACTGTGTGCCTCCGATATCAACTCCTGACGAAGCTCTCAATTCGGAACATAGAGATGATCTCCACATCTCAAAGTCCCGTCTTCATGTATACACAATCCTGTCTGTATTCTGACCTCTGTCCTCTGTCGAAGCCTCTGGAATCTGGCATCTGTCGGCAAAGCAGCTTTGATCCTCTCCACTAATATCAATTGCAACTGGAAACTCGACAACTGTCCGTCTACTCCGGGCATAACGACCTCTATACCCATCTGCTCTAGATCTCTCAACAGATGTTGTTGGGTAGTCAAGAAGAATGCCGTGGGTCTTCTGTTCAACGCGTCAGCTATTACGTTGGCCTTTCCCGGGTGGTACTGTAGCTCAATCTCAAAGTCTGTCATCACCTCGAGCCAACGTCTTTGTCTCTGGTTCAGGTCCTTCTGGGTATAGACGTACTTCAGGCTCTTATGATCAGTGAAGACCAGTGAATATCTCCACTCTTTCTCCGTATAGGTAGTGCCTCTAAAGCTTCAAAGCAAAGATTACTGCGGCAAGTTCTAAGTCGTGAGTGAGATAGTTCTTCTTAAGGGTTCTTAATTGCCTAGAGGCATAGGCCACAACCTTTCCATGCTGCATCAAGACGCATCCTAATCCTTTCCCGGATGCATCGCTGTAGATCACGAATCCTTCAGGTCCAGAAGGTATGGTCAGGATAGGTGTCGTAGTCAGACGCTTCTTCAGCTCATCGAACGCCTTCTGATACTCCTATGTCCAGATGAAATCCTGCTCCTTACGGGTCAAGCGGGTCATCGGTTCATCGATCTTCGCAAAGTTCTCCATGAACCTACGGTAATATCCGGCAAGTCCTAGGAAACTCCTCACCTCTGATACATTGGTAGGGGTTGGCCATGTCTCTACTGATAAAATCTTTGCCGGATCTACTGATATTCCATCTCTTGAGATAACGTGTCCAAGAAATACGACACGATCTAGGAGGAACTCACACTTGCTCAGCTTGGCATAAAGCCTCTCTCTCCTCAGCGTCTCTAACACTAGTCTCAAATGCTCTTCATGCTCCTCGTAGCTCTTTGAATACACCAAGATGTTGTCAATGAAGACTACCATGAACTGGTCTAAGTATTGGTAGAAGACTCTGTTCATCAAGTTCATAAATATGACAGGCGCATTCGTCAGTCCAAAAGGCATCACTAAGAACTCGTAGTGACCATAACGAGTCATGAATGCTGTCTTTAGAATATCTTCTCTTCGTACCTTTACTTGATGATAACCCGATCTCAAGTCGATCTTTGTGAACACCACTGCTCCTGTCAACTGGTCGAACAAATCATCAATTCGTGGTAGGGGGTACTTGTTCTTGATAGTCAAAGCATTAAGGGCTCTGTAATCAATGCACATACGTACTGTCCCATCCTTCTTAGGTACAAACAACACTGGTGCTCCCAGGGTGATGCACTAGGACGGATAAATCCCTTATTCTGCAACTCCTCTAATTGTAGCTTCAGCTTATCTAGTTCCTTCTTCGCCAATCAGTATAAATTTTTTGATACCGGTGCTGCTCCGGGTACTAGCTTAATAGTGAACTCCACGTCTCTATCTGGCGGTAAGCCTGGCAATTCCTCCGGGAAAACATCCTCGAATTCTGTAACTATCGGTGGGGGTGCCGTCTCCATAGCCATGTAAACTCCAGCTGTCTGTCCTACTCCTTGTTCGACGGTCCCTCGCATGTACTCGAACTCCGGTTGATCTTACGGTCTAAAAGTGATGCTACCCTTCCGGCAATCCAGTATAACATTATACTAGCTTAACCAGTCCATGCCTAGCACAACGTCAAAGTATGACATGGGTAATACCAAAAATTATGCTCTCATCTCTCTACCATACACGTCTACCAAGCACGTTCTAATAGTGCTGGTAACCGGCACGATGCCTCCTCCGGTAAGAATCTTCTAACTCATAGGTAAGGGGGAAGTAGCTACTCTATGCATTGCTACGAATCTACTAGATATGAAAGATAGTGTAGCTCCAGAATCAAACAATGTAGTCGCAGGTAATAATGTAACTAAAATAGTACCTGTGATAGCTTCCCCTTCTGTTTTCTCCTCAGTAGCTGCTAGTGCAAAGGCATGTCCGTGCCTCTGCCCTCCGGTCTGCTGTCTGGCTTGATAACTGTGCCTGCTATGGGGCCCAGGGTGGTCCTCTCTGAAATCCTTCGGGTGTTGGTGGACGTTGACCTCCTGGTAGGGGTAGTATCCTCGGGGCTGGTGCTGCTGGCCTCGGTCTTGTTTACGGTGCTATGTCTCTGCACTGTGGGCAATCTCGGGCATGGTGCTGGCTCGCTCCACAAATCATGAATATCCCCAGTCTCTTTCGGCAGTCCTTCTGGAAATGTCCTCTTATACCACAGTAGTTGCAAGTCGGAAGCTCATTTTGTTGGTATGGTGCTGTCCTCTGTTGTGTCTGTGCTCCAGGACGACGGATCGGTCCTCCTGCTCCAGGCTGGGCTCTGGCTGGTATGGTCGTACTGGAACATCTTGCTCCTCTGCCGATGGCCTCTTTGATCCTCTCCTCTGAAAGAACCTCCTCATAAAAAATCCTCGCATGGGTGGTGGTATACCTCTACAGCTCGAAAGTGAGGCCGTGATAGAATCTCTGGACCTTCTCTAGATTATTGGGTATCTGGACGGCACCAAATCTGCTAAGACTGCTAAACTCTACGTTGTATGCGTCTACAGTCATATTCTCTTGTTCTAGATGTTAAAACTGGGAGTATAGGGCATTTCTAACTGTAGCCGGGAAATACTTCGCGTTGAAGTACTCTAAGAACTGTTCCCATGTCTGGTTCTTGCCTACATCGTGCTCAATAGAATCCCACCAGTGATGGGCGTTGCCTTTCAGTTGGGCCCTCACTGCGGTCATCCAAAGGTCTGAATGTAGTTGTGAAGCCTCTAGTAGCATCTCCGTGTTGGCAATCCAATCAAAGATCTCCTCTACATTCTCATTGCCCCAAAAAGTATCCAGATCTATTTGTCGGAACCATCGTACACTACCACCTGTCTGGGCTGATGGAGGTGCCGGTACGGGTGCTGGGACAGGTGTCCTCTCCAAAACTGCCATCAAAGTCTGTCTCAACGTCTCGGTTTAATGCCACTATGCTTGCATCATAGTCTAGAAGAACTGAAGCATCTGTGGCTGTCCATCTGTTTGTGGCATCTAGGGTGGGTAAGGTGGAGGTGGTGGTAATGGGACCTCCAACTGTGCGGTAGGGGTCTCCTCAGATGTCGGCCTCTTGGTTTGCGGCATCGGCGTAGCCCCCAATATCTGGCCCTCAAAATGCTGCGTGGGGATCGTCTGGGAAGTCTGTCCCTCGTTCCGCTGTATAGGATCACCCTGAGAAGTCTCACGCCAATGTATCAGCGGGGCCTGTAGATTGACCGGGGCCTGTGGTGGTGGTTGCCCTCCAGGTGGTCCCTGTGATATCTTCTCTCTCTGGGTGGTGTCGGTTGGCACCACGGCACTGGGGGCTCCTCGTTCACTATGTAATTTCATCTTACGGCAAGAGATAGGACTTTATTAAAAAGAGTACAGAATCAAGCAAACAGGATACAGGTATTTAGGAGTAGTACAAAGGAAGTTCGAAGACGTAATCAAAGTAGATGAGACCTAGTAATTTCTATCCTATTGCAGGCTCGTTGGGCATGTTACCATACCACAAGCGAATAAGTCGACCTGCATGGGCCACCATTAAAACCATGTCATGCCCCAGTCCCAAAATACACGAGACCAGGCCACATAGCAATAGCTAGCTATCATGTCTCCGAGGATATCCTAATTTAATGGATCCTGACGAAGAGTGCTACGCTGTCCTAAACTACTAACATGTCCAATATCAATCAATAACAGGTAATCCAATCTCATCCACAAATATAACCAAAAAGTACTAAAATAAATACTGGAAATAAATATTAGTCTAAATATCATAGTACAAACCCAAGGTGCCTGGTGGGAACAAACCCACTACTATGACGAAATAAGAGTACTGAATGATAGATAAAAAAGTATAATGACTAGGGCATCGTCTGACTAGATAATGATGCTCCAATCCTAGGCAGAAGGCCTACCAAATGATCACGAAAACTCTGACGGCAGTACCTCTAGCTCCTCCGCAATCGCGTACCTTATCTCCTGTCCGAGTCCGTACACTGTAGGATAATGTGCCTCATCCAAATCTGAAAAGGAACTAGGTCCTCAGAGGGACGAAACAAGATACATAGAAGCATGCCATATATAAATACTGAATAACATAAAATAAAGGGTGTGCTAACCATCTAAGTGAATGCAATGTGAGGACAACTTTAGTACGTATGGGTAGGCGTAGGCATAACGTCCATACCGCTCTGTAGAACGGGGAATTTACATAGTATATAACGTCCATACCGCTCTAAAGAACGGGAAATCTAAATAGTATAACGTCCATACTGCTCCAAAGAACGGGGAATCTGCATAGTATATAACGTCTATACCTCTCCGAAGAACGGGGAATCTGCATAGAGGGAGTCATTGGATCCGTGGCTCCTCCGGATACTAAGATTCCAATGTGTGTATCCTATATGCCTACTAGTTGTCCTCCCCGCCCAATGTAAATATATAAGTCGAATACTCGACGTGCATACCACGTATCTATATGCCAAGTCTCTACTAATATAAAATCCTGAATTATGCACTAACCGTGATGCATGTCACACGCACCGATAGCTAGTCGAGTACGCGAACCCGCATCCTAATATGAATTTGTCACCGTAAAATGTGTAAGAGTGTCATGTCTCGGAAGATATCAGAGTATCCTCCCAATGGGGTGAGTCTGCTAGTGACTAGGTCAAGTACTCTACTCATCGACGTATCCGTCGACTGCACCCGAGTCAATCTCGAACGCGCACATTTATATGAAATAAAATAATAAGTTATCATACAACATATGCATCATTTAATTTAAATATTAAATATGGCAAGATATCTTGCCTGGGTCCTCAAGCTGTGAATGTCAATAGCCTGCTCCTGAAGTATCTCCTGGCTGGTCCAGTGACCCTAAACACATAATATAATATAGAAAATTCTATCATCAGACACTAAAGTAATATATACGAAACTACGACGCTGCTCTTAGGTACTGACGCAAGGGTCACGGCTGGTCGACTACAGAGTCGCGTATGCACGTAGCTAAGATGCACACGTGTCCTGTCCTCAGTTACCGTATACCTCGAGTCAATAAATTACCAAAAGTTATGGTTTTACGAAGCTACTTATGTTTTGTACAAGATACCTGTCCTTATTTCCCATGTTACAGTGCTTGGTCTATGTCTAGGTTTTTAGGTGAAACATAATTCTTTAATAACAGGTCATAACATTAGGGTAATTACTAACTTATTAATTATTATCTAATCTAATTAAGCATACACACATACACATATAGGGTTTAACATGATTTAGTTTGTGTTCAAAGCTACAACACACGACACGATGATACCATGCCATAATAAATAATGACATAATGAATAAAAGAGGTAATACAACGTTTACCTAGTCATGGTCGAGAGGGGGGTTCTGTCTCGTCGACGTGTACATACTTTAGCGATCGACGGAGCTCCGGCGTCATGCAGCAACCAATGGCAGCAGCGGCAATAACTGCAGCAGTTGCAACAGCGGCAGCAGCAGCCTGGCAGCGGCTGCTTGGGGGGCTGGGAGGGTTGCTGGCGGTTGGTCAGGGTCGTGGGGTGATCGGGGTCGGCTGACAGTGGTGGTTGGCGGTGCTGGAGGCGGTTGTCAGTGCTGGGGGCAGTCGGGATTGGTTGAGGGAAGTCGGCAAGGGGGTCGAGTTTGATAAAGATGTTGATGATGGTGAAGGGGGTGGTGATGATGCAGTGGTTCAGGCGGTCTGGGGGTGGTCCGGTGGCTAGGGGGAAGTACAAGCGGAAGAGGGGCTATGGTGATGGCATCCTGAGGTGGTAGTGGTGTTGGGGAAGTCGTGGAAGGGATGCTCGAGTTGTCTAGGGGAGTTCGGCTAGGTATGGTGAGATGGTTTTATGTATTCTAGGGTTTTAAGGGAGAGAATGTGTATTTATATAGGAGGGGGAAAATATGGGCTGACCTCGGGATTTGGGCCGGCCTGGGCTCCTTGGGGTGGGGAGTTTTTTTACATGAAGGGTGTAGGGGGCTCATGGGCTTGGTTGGGTCTAGATTTGGGTGAGGTTTGGTCACCAATTTAATTCAATTAAAAATAATTGCACAAGGCGTTCTTTTGCCAATTAAAAAGTCATGGAATTAAATTTGGGTGGGACACAAGAGTCATGGGAGTAGCAGGTTCAAAATAGGTTAATACCCTAATTTGGGTTATATGGAGTTGGGTTGAGGGTGTGCCTCCAATTTCGATTGGAACGGCAATTATGAGAAATTGGGTTTATTAAAATTATACATGGACGTTTGTAACGAATATTGCGCAGCTAAAATGAAGCACAATATAGAGTATTTAAAAGTTATACAAGGGTCAGATGGGTAGTCTGGCATGTCTAGGAAGTGTGTATAAAATTTGTTTGAAGGTAACTACTAGTATAGCGTTCCAAACATCGAAGCAACAGTAAGGTGTAATAAGTCACATAATTATTGTACATTAATTCTAATTGTATCCAAATTAATTATAGTCTCTCAATCTAAACTAAATAACCCTAAATTTGGTTGAGGGAGTTTACAGTCAATACCCTAGTTTTTTTCTTAATAGGAATGTTACCCTAATTATTATCCTATCAATAGGGATTCCTATATTCTAGCAGGGGCTATACTCAAGAAACTATTAGGGAAGCACATGAATCAAGCAGGATATAATTATTTAAATAGAACAGACTGGAAGGAAGATGAGTCATAGTCAGTTGTGGATGAGATCCTATACTCTAATCCTAGGTGCAGGCTTGCTCGGTACAGTAACGTAACCGAGACAATATGCTCTCGACCTGCATGGGCCACCACTAAAAATATGTCAGCCCCAGTCCTAAAATACGTAGGACCAGGATATGATAGCATACCAGTCGCATGTATATGGCAACTCCAATATATGGAAACCAAACCACATGCATACGCTGTAATATGAATAACAATTCACAAGTGGTATAAACTATCACAAGTCACAGGCATAATCTAAATCTCATCCACGGAATCATATGTAAATAAATAAGCAATATCTATGAAACTAGATCTCAATATGAAGTATCAGAGAAAGATAGTCGGATAAAAACAAATCCACTACCGAGCTAGAATATAAAAGCAAACACAATATAAGTACAACAACTATAAATCACAAGGCTCAAAGAGAAGACCTCTTCGAAACATAAGTAACCAGTCTGGATCTGTGCTCCTGCGAATACTCATGAACATCTACACCTGGAAAGGGACCAGGTCCTCAGAGGGACATAACAAGATATATAGAAGCATGCCATAAAGTAAATACTGAATAAATAAAGGGGTGTGCTAACCATCTAAGTGAATGCAATGTGAGGATAACTTTGGTACGTATGGGTAGGCATAGGTATAACGTCCAAAGTTCTCTAGAGTGTGGTATCTACAAAATCACCAAGTAACATCCAACACTCTAAGGAATGTGATATTTGTAACGTCCATCATTCCGAAGAATGAGGTATCTGCAATATATATACGTTCGTATCGCTCCAAAGAATGCAGTATCTGTATAAAGGAGGTGGGTGTCCCATATGCCTACTAGTCGTCCTCCCCGCCAATGCAAATGTACAAGTCGCGAACACGACGTGGACATCACGTACTATAATGCAAGTCTCTATAGAAATAAACAACTAATCGAAATACCGTCACACGTGTTGCTCACACCGATGGCCAGCCAAGAATGAGGCATGCGTCCCTACATGTACTCACTCTGTGACGTACAATGATACATGTCAAGGCCTGGGAAGTCATACTGATAACTCCACAACTTTAGGTGGGTCTACTAGACTCTAGGTCAGACACAGGTCCTAACGTCAACGCGTTCGTTGACTGCACCCGAGTCTTTCTCGGACGCACACAGTTATATAATATAAAACAATAAATATGCAACTAAAATAATAACTGAATTTAAATAGTACAACAAGGCAAGGTATACTTGCCCGGCAAGAAAGCCGCGTAGTACAAATAACCTGCTCCTGAAGTCGCGCAGAATAATCCGATATCCTATATACATATAATATAATACAATATCAGTCATTACACTAGCACATACACAACCACATATATACTGGACTCGGGGGTACGCTAGGGGTGACACTGGTCAACTAACATGGTTAAATGTGCGTTTAATTATGCGGGTGTCAAGTCTTCACGTGCTGTACACGATCAGACAGTCAACTAACATGTGTCTAAGCCAGTACGTTAATATACGCAAGGCAGTCAATTCACAAGTTCTTAGGGTCAACATGGTCAAGGTAAATATGGAATAGTCCACAGTGTCCTAGGGTCGTACAATACATTCATAGTCATAATTATTATTTAGCATTTAATTACATATATAATACATCCATATATTTATATGTATATATATATGTCACTTTAATTCTAATAGGCGTACGTGTACGCGTACAAGTTATTGGGTTCACCGACGCAGTCTAAAAGCAACTAACTATCAATAAGCAATGCTAATAGCATACACAAGCTCACATAAAAAGGAGAAGGGGGACAGGTTCAAACCTCGAGGTACACGCATGGGAACGACATTGACGATGATGACGATGGTGACGATGAGGGTGATGAAGATGATTACGGATGATGAAGATGATGATGTAGATGATGGTGATGACGAGGATGATGATGTGGATGATGGTGATGACGAGGATGGTGATTAGGACGTTGATGATGATGTGGATTGGGTGATGGTAATGGTGATTAGGTTTAAAGATGATGATGAGGATGATGATGATGATTAAGGTGATGGTGTTGATGATGGTAACGACGATGATGACGATGTTGACGATGATGAGGGTTACGATAGAGGTGATGATGGTGGTTATGATCTTGGTGAAGATGATGGTGAAGGTGCTGGTGGTGCGTGGTGGTTCAATCGAGGGGAGGTGACCAGAAGGAGAGGAGGAGATCGGGGAGAGGTGAACGGTGGTGGTGTTAATGGTGAGGCTGAGGTCAGGGAGAAGTGGAGGACGGGTGGTGGTGTCGAGCACTGCGAAATGAAGTGTAGGCGGGTCGAGGCGATGGCCGGTGGTGGGTCTGCTCGTGGACGGAGGAGATGGAAGTCAGGGAGTTCGTGGTGGTGTGGAAGGATTCTCAGGCGGCCGAGGTTGCTGTCGGGGTTGAGCAGCGAGCGCCGGAGGAGAACGACGAGTGCAGTGTAGCGGGTCGGGGTCCGCTCAGGCGAGGGTGGTGAGGTAGTAAAGTTCTGTGGGGTTGTCGCAGCGGTGATGGGGCGACTGTGGTCGAGAGGACTCGACGTCAGCTCTATGTACAGTCAGGTTGAGGCTCCGGCGGGTCTCTGGTCGAGGGAAAGGTGCAGGCGGTGGGGTGCAGCATTCAGTCGGCTCCGGTCATCAGCGGCTCGGTTCAGGTGATGTTGTTGCCGCTGTCAGGGAGAAGGAAGAGGGTGGACTGGGAAGGTGCAAGGAGGAGGATCTGGCGGTTCGGCGGAGGAGGATGGCCGGCGGTCGTGAGGAGGGAGATGAACAGTAGGGGAGAAAGGGGTCGGCTGAAATTTGGTATAGAGTTTG
Source organism: Iris macrosiphon (assembly GCA_036927795.1). Classification (NCBI taxonomy): domain Eukaryota; kingdom Viridiplantae; phylum Streptophyta; class Magnoliopsida; order Asparagales; family Iridaceae; genus Iris; species Iris macrosiphon. The sequence continues at coordinate 85,050,191 of JAYESA010000010.1, forward strand.
GGTTTAGAGAATAAGCAAAAAGCAAAGAAAAAGAATATTTATATGCACATGGGGTTGAGTTGACCTAGGAATAGTTTGACTTGGTCAACATTCTCTTAGAATTAGGCTTGGGTTGTCATGTAGGTATTTCAATGGGCTAGGATTTGGTTTAATTCAAAATAAATTGCTAGGATTAAATGAGGGTGATGTTGCGCGTTGCACATTACAAAAATTATAAAAAAAATTGTATGAAGGGGAAAGATGGGTTTTTTCCTGTATTGTCCAATGGTGTGGACACCTTAATGTATTTTTGCATAAAGTGCCCAAAATTAAAAAATTGTACCAAGATAGAAATTAGGTTTAAATTAATTAAAATTAATATGCATAGTATTCTTGAATTAATTAGAAGTACAAGGGATTAAAATTAGGTAGGACAGAAGTATCATGGACATAGAGGGCTCAGAGTAGAATATTATCATAAATTGGATTGCACGAAATGGGTCAAGATTGTGTCTCTAATTCGATTGGAACGCACAACGATGCAAAAGTCAAATTTATTAGAATTAAATAATAATGTTAGCGACGAATATTGTGCGACTAAAATAACGCACAAGAAAGCTTAATTATGAGTTACACAAAGGTCAGAATGAAAGGCGGGCACGACTAGGACAAGGTTGTAAAGTTTCTGGGAAGGCAATGGCTAGTGTAGTGCTCCAATTATCGAAGCAACGGTAAGGTGCACTAAGTGATACAAATATTGCAAATTTAAATAAATGTCGTGTTTTATTTCTAATTGGATTTAAATTAGCCCTAATCTCTCTATCTAAGCCAAGTATGCCTAATTTTGGGTGAGGGGGTTTACATTTCCACCAAGACTGACTATTCTACTTGGACCAAATAAATTCATATGAAAAAGTTACAAGGGACTGGATGTACTTACAGCTTTGATAGATTTAAAAGAAGATTTTGTTGCTTTATTTTTTTCATACTCGACACATACCGTATCCTTCTTGAATGTGATTTCTGGTAGCCCTCTGACCAGTTTCTTGGTTACAAGTTTTGATATGCATCCATGTTTGCATGTCCTAGATGCATATGCCATAGTAATCTTTCATCCTTGTGAGTGTATATGCATCTTCCTGCATGGTTAGTATCTTGCGAGAGATAAAAGATATATATGTTATCTTCCCTTATCCCTTTAAAAATGATGTCTCTAGATGATCTATCATATATAGAGCATTTATTTTTTATAAAGTTAGTACCATATCCGTTGTCAGCAAGATGACTGATGCTGAGTAGATTATGCTTTAACTCTGTTGCTAAACAGACATCTTTAATTATGGGAGAGGAAGGATTACCTATTGTACCATTAACTATTATATACCCTTTCAGATTAATGTCGAAGGATATATATCCTTCCTTTTTTATCGATAGTGTTGCAAAAAGATTAGCATCTCCAGTCACGTGTCGCGAGCACACACTATCGAGAATACATTTGCTTCTAGAAGATGAGGGAAGGTCCACCTACAACATGAGTAGATGTGATATTTGGTACCCAAAGTTTTGAGGGTCCTAAAATATTAGTCTTTGGCACCCATACATATATATTTAAATCTACTAGTTTCCTAATTCTATATTATCGTGATATGTGTCCATGTTTACCATAATAGTGACAGGTAGCATGCATATTTGTGTTAGGAACAGAATAATAATGGTGCCTTTGTGTGGGTGGCTGATGTGCTTTATGAGAATAGGTGTAAAAGAAAGCATGGTTGTGTGCAACATGTATATGTTTGGTCTTCTTGTGTCATGCAATCTTGTGTTGTGGTACATGTCTAGTATATGTGTTTCTAGTGTAAGACTGAGTTTGAGGTTGAACAACCTGTTTGTCCAGCCTGATCTCTAACTTTTTAGAGGTATCATACATTTCAGTATACTTAGCAGTTAAAGCATTAATTTCGACTGCTACCATATTGTACTTCTTTTTCTCTTCCATCAACTCTTCATTGAGTTTAGCAAGATCTAGTATTTGTTTCTCAATATGTGTTTCAGCATCGTGTAAGTTCAATTTTAGTTGAGATAATTCCTCAGTGTCCTTCGTGGGTGGTGTCTCTTTTATATCATTCAGTAAGCAGGACAGTCTATGTATCCCAATCTTATGAGTATGAATCTTGGGTTTTGCATGTTTGTATTTATCGAGAACTTTCTTATAATCTTCAAGAAGATCACTGAAAGCATCCGATAACTCATCAAAAGTAAAATCATCAAGCTATTTTTCTTTTACCTTGTTAGAGGTTGACATTAGGCAGACGTTTGCAGCTTCTTGGGAATTTCCTCTTCTTTTGAGTCACTTGCCTCACTTTCATGCCATATGCTAGTGTTGGTATACTTCCGATAGGATGGCTTTTTGTGTATTTTATCGTACCAATTTCCCTTCTTTGCTGTTGGACAGTCCTTCTTGATATGCCCCATCTTCTTGCAACCATAGCAGATAGGTTCATCATTATCTCCTTGTTGTTCCTTCTTCCTTCGGTTGAATCGCAAGAACTTCTTGAAATTATGATCCACCAGTGCTTGATCATCACCTTCAGAATCATCATTATCTATTTCATTGTGGAGAGCCTTTTGGTGATGGACTTTTAGAGCAATTGCCTTCTCCTTTGGAGCAGTCTGTTCAAATTCCTTGAGGTTGAGCTCATGCGTCATCAGTTTTTCCATCCGAGTCACCAGAGACACAGTGGTGAGATTGTTGCCTTCGATGATTGATGTGGCTTTAGGGTTCCAGTTCTTTGTGAACCCCCTTAGAACTTTGCGAATCTTCTCATGGTTGGTGTAGTCTTTGCCGAGGGAGTATAGCGGGTTAATGATGTCAAAAAATCTGGTAAATATTAGCGTGATTGTCTCATTAGATTTTATCTTGAATGCCTCATACTCTTGTGTTAGCCGACTGCTTTTTGACTCCTTCACTTGGTTGGTTCCTTCGTGTCACCTCTAGAAGCTTTCATACTTTATGTGAAGTAGTGTAGGTGGATACCCTGTTAAATTCAATCCTATATACAGCACAGAAGAGAGCATTAATAGCCCTAGCATCTAGACTTGCCTGTTTCTTCTTGAGGTTCGTATATTTTTTATGGGGTTTCTCTACAAGATTTTTGTCAATAACAATTCTAGCAGGCTTCCTATAACCATCTATATCTATGGTCCATAGGTCAAAGTCTAATGATTTCAAATAAAAACTCATTCGTGTCTTCCAGTAAGTATAGTTGGTACCGTCAAATAGGAGTGGCCTATTTATGGACTGGCCTTCACCATTGTTGGTATAAATTGGTCATATAGTTGCCATAGATCAGCTTTAGGGTGTTAATCCTTTATTAAGAGAATCTTGCTCTGATACCAATTGAAGTTACATGTAGGCAACTCTAGAGGGGGATGAATAGAGTTATGTGTCAATAGTGACCAATTAAAACTGATTAAGACTAAGTCCATTAAGAAACTACTAACAATGAAAATAATCAGAGAATAATAATACGGAAAGTAAATAGTATAAGGAAGAGCAAACGCAAACACAGTGATATATCCTCGTTTCTCTCGTGGAGGACTAGTCCAGGCCCGAGAACTCTAGCTTGGAGTTTGAATCCACTATCAGTGAAATATAAGATTTGATCCGAAGGCTTGCCACTTCTTTATAGATACGAGCTTTTGATTCGAAGCGCTCGACTACTTCAACTTCGCAGAGGCAAAACTTAGAAGTTTCTAAGTGAGAACACTTTATAACTCTTGCACAACTTCTAGTTGAATCGTACTGAGGCACCTTAGGGGATTAGGAAGTTGTGGCTAAGTCAATTTGGAAGAGTATGGCTTAGAGGAGTAGATCTTAGAAGATTGAGAGCTTGAAAGATGAGGGCTAATTTGAAATAAGAGAATTCATGCTCTATTTATACTAGTCTGGGTAGGCAGTGTTCGGCCCGAGTTTTGTTCCCTAACGTTAAAAAATTTGAACGTTTGGACAACTCGTTACAAGATGGAACAAAAAAATCAGGTTGCTGATTTTAAGGGAACCAAGTTCTGCCCGAGTTCAGTCAGGGATCGAGTATGGCCCGAGTTTGGTCTTCCTCAGACCAGAAGCTCTATAACTGGGTTTGAGTAGGTTTGGTTTTGGTTTTGGTTTGATTTTGGACTTGGTTTATTGTTTGGTGGAGCTATAGGAAATATGTTGAGGGTTGAGATGCCATAGTGTGACTCAACGTACATGTTTCCTATACTTAAACAAAAATAGAAAATTTACAGACTCTGAAGCATAATAAAAAAGATGTAGGAAGTTTGTTGATGTCTCATCTTGTAATCGATGTGTCATAATTGAGTCATGACCGATATCACAGTGTTAATTATCGAAATCAGTTTGACTGTGATCTAGTTTGGGTCAACAATAACTATTAAATAAAAATAAAGTGTAATAATAAAATTATCCCTATCTAGAAATATGGTAGTGACATACCAGCATACCGACGATACACTGTAGTATACTGACGGTATACCGATTTGTTGAAATCCAAAACTTATTGTATTTTTGCTATCTCTAGACCAGTATACCGATCGTATACTGGAGTATACCAACGGTATACTGGAGTATACCAATGGTATACCGATTATCCTGATTCTTTCTTCCTATCTTCCTAGATTTATCTTGGACGACATATCGACGGTATACTACAGTATACCGATGGTATACCGATCATGTACTCTTTTGCATGTATTTTACGTTTTATTGTACTTTTTACTATTTTTTGACTAGCGCTTGTGCGCATATTGCATGCATATATTTTCTTGTTTTCTCAGCTCCACTTGTCTATTGTGTTTACCCGACCAGTCCCGGCTTCATGTATAGTTTGGGACACCTACCCATTATACACTTGTCTTATACATTCTTGGTAGTGACCCGTCGTAGTGCACTCATGTGCATTGCTTGTACCAGTCTTGGCTTGACATCATGTATTATTTTGGGGCCACTTACCCATTATATACCTGTCATATATGGCTTTGGGTATACCTTCCCATTATACATCTGTCTCATACCAGTCACGTTATAGTTTGTGCCTCCTACCCATTATACACCCGTCTTTTATATTACTTGTTATGGCTTGTTATAGCACACGCTCGTCATGCCTATAATCGTTGATTTTATTCCCGTATAGTCTTGTGCTTGTGCTTGCCAAAACATTGTCTTGTCTAGTTTATCCCAGCGAGGAGCATCATGTCTAGGATGGATTCTGCGGAATACCACACACGGAATACTGAAAAAAATTGGTAAGGTTAATAACTAGCTGAAATGATTAGAGCATTGGAGGAAGATCTCCTGGTTGCATGAAGTCCCGTACCCCGACAATATTTTACTGATAGATAGACTTGTAGCATGCCGTTGAGTAGTGCACAATTCTAGCTCAACGTCGTGTGGGGCATACTGAATTGACTTACTCAGGTTCACCTTTGTGTGACTTGGATTTAGGTGCATATCTCTCCTGCGGGTGGTGTATCTACTAGTATTTATTTTACTGTCGTCACACGTTTGGGTAGCTTGGACAGTCTATAGGGCATACGACTGTATAAAAATTTTAAATTCCATTTGTTAGTAATTAGGTCTTGTGATAACCCTAGTTAGCTAATGTATCAAGACATACTTCTTGCTTGGCCGTGATTGCTGGATGGAGTCATTTATTATTTTGTCTTATTTTATCATACTTGCCTGATAGTGACCAGTAGTGGTGCACTATTGTCTATTATCTTGTATGTTATTTTACTTATATGTACTGTTCCTTACATGATTCCCTTGCCATGATTTTGACGTTGTACTAGCTATATCCTCATTACTTTTCTTACTTAGTTACTTTATATGCTACCTGTACCAGTTTATTTATATATTTTTGTTCACCTTGTATGATCTCGTACATGTCTCCTTCAAGTTTTTTTTACATGTTTCCTGTTTTATTTTCTTGTTTTCCAGTCGTCATGACCCGCACCCGGAATAAGGGCACGAGTATTGAACAACGCTCAGCCTACACTGCAGCATCGACGATAGAACGTTGTCTAGGTCAACCATACTATCTAAATATCTTATACAATATATATATATATATATATATATATATATATATATATATATATATATATATATATATAAGGTACCTGTCAATGTCATCTCAACTACAAACAGAGGAACAATATGGTATATGATAATGGTAAACAATACTCAATCACAATATATCATGACCCGCACCCGATGTAGGGATGCAAGTAGTAAACAACGCCCAGCCTACACCGCAGCATCGACGGTAAAATACTGTCTGGGTCAACTATACTATCTAATTATCTCACAATAATGCATAAACCTCCAATAATATCTCAACTCCAAGAAGAGTGTAATAAACTTAATTTAACACAATACTCAATCATAATTCTATAGCACGATAAGATATCAAGGAAGTCTAACATAACTATACAGTCTAAACAAATATAACAACAATAATAGAAACAATAATCAAATCTCAAAAATATAAGCCAGAAATAAATCTGGTACCAAAATGCTAAAGAGAACTAACTATGCTAACAAATAATTTCGGCTAGATTTTTCGACAGTCACTCCTGAACTAGTGGGTCCAAGTCTGCATCATCTATAGGTTGAAGTCCATAATATGTCGGACACCAATCCTCGAAATCATCTGAAAAATATTTTTCAGTCAGTAATGGAGTAAAGTACATCTCTAACAGCAGTTCTAATCAATGATATAAACTATGTAATAGTAAATAGATATGAATATACAAGATGCCATATACATATATAAGAGATACGCAATAAAGAAATACTGAAAATAAATACAAGAATGAGCAATATGGAATGAACAAAAACTACTAATGACTAAGTGAGTGAGTACCAGCTTTAACATGTGATCGGCTTGGAAACTTGCACAAGAGTAAATGGCCTGGTTAATCATACGTGCGGTGTATTCAACACTCACAAGGAACAATACTTGCACAAGAAGGGAATGATCACATATCTACACTACATACTCCCCGCCCCTGACTGGTATAGTGGATCCAACCATGGTACGTCATGACTCGGATTTCCATAAAAAGGGTGCTACTCTTCTCATGAACCAATGTCTGTACATGTACAAGAAGAACAAGAAAATAAGGCTTGCACAAGATATACCATACATACCAATGAACAATATCTCATGACGAGATCCGGATATACCAATCCGTATAACCATCGTGTCAAAAAATTAAGGATATCTACACTAGATACAATGAACATAGAGGATATCACAAATAAGAAACTATCAGAGAATATACTTGCCTATTGTCTAGAGCAATGAATGTCAAACTGTGTCCGAACTGGTGTCACACAGACCTATATATAGAATATTACATTAATACAAGGTTTAGAATTAAAATAAATTAATCTAGTCAACTTCTAGGTCATAAATCCATTTCTAAGTCAAAATAGTCAAACTAGGTCAACTCTATGTCAAACTGGTCAAACTTGGTCAAACTAGCTATTTCTAGTTTGTATTAGTCTATCTCTAGGATATTAGGTCCATACACTATGTATCTAGTCCATACTAGTTATTCTAAGATACAAAAAAACCAACAAGATACCGTATCCTAAGATACACAAGTTTTTAGATATGAAAATAGTAATATATATATATATATATATATATATATATAGTAGCTTAGCTAACTAATGCAACAGGTTACCTTGGCTTTGAACCAATGCGTATCTCACTATCTACACACCCATCTCGTTACTCAAACTCAATACCTTGAGTATCGACCCATTACCTTGACATTACCTTGGTATCCCAAGGTAATTCAAATCCTAGTATATAGCTAAAATATAGTTAATACCCAACCACTAACTATATGCTAACTTGCAATACTATCAAAAACTATTAACTATCTAACATATAATAGATATCAATACCGTACTTACATATAATACTACATATAGCTAATCTAACAAGTATAACTACTTAGACTAACAAGTATCCCAATGTAAAACCCCTATTTCTAAAAACCGTATTTTTTATTATTAATTAATAATTTAATTATGGTAATTATGTGCTAAATAGGAGAAATAGATTTTTATTAATTTTTATTTTAGGTGTTGGGGCACTTAGAGGATTTATGGGACCATCAGGAATTTTTCAGAATTTATTTCATGTAGGAGACCCCTTGAGCAGTTGCTAGCCTAACGGTGTGCATTATTCTAATCTATAAATTTCTTATGAGTATATATATATATATATATATATATATATATATATATATACAAATATATATATATGTATATATATATATTTAAGAAGAAGAAAAGAAAAGAAAAGAAAAGAAAAGAAAGTATAAAGAAATTAATAATATAGTAATAATAATAATACTAATAATACAAACTTTATTATTCCACTTAGCTAGTAAACTAGCAAACTTTAGTATTCCACAGAACTTAGCAACTTGCAACTTAAAGCAAGTTAGCAAGTAGCAAACGTTTGCTTTTGCTTTCCTATTCCGCATTAGCAAAACTAGCAAAGCAACTTAACAAGCTCAGCCAACCCAAATTCCCACGACCACAGACACAGCGCCCCCCTTTTGTTCGCGGACCCGCCTCCATATCTATTCTCTCTCCCTATTATATATATATATATATATATATATATATATATATATATATATATATATTTTTATATATATATATATATATATTATTTCATAAAACCCTAACCTAAAAGCTCCAGACCCCCTCTTCTCATCTAGAGCCGCCACCGCAGCCAGAGAACCCCGTCATGCCGCCCAAACCAATCCCGACGACCCCGACCTCGCGCACTGCAGATTCCCACACGAGGTACCTTCGTTCCGGAGTTGTTTTCCGTCGACTCGCTCAACCAAACGCCGTTCCGTCTTCACCGGTATGCTCACCCCTTAACCCTCTTCCATATTTGTATAATAGCAGACCTCGAACAACGTGTACCCATAGGCGACAACAGCGCCCAAGTTGGCACAAGCAGACCGAATTCTGGGATCGCAAAAAACTGCGGTGACCACCCATGTTGCCGAGTTCGTATCTCCCACCACAAAGATCCGAATTCGATGATTCTTTTTGGTATGCGTAGACCACTTGACCTAGTTTATTTTCTGTTAAATAATCCTAGATTATTAAGTGCTATGGACAGAATAAAATTCGTCACAAAATCTCGCGAACCCACTTTTTCCAGATTTCTAAAAGTTGTGAAACGGAGCGCGTCCCGCCAAACGGGACCGCCCCGCTGTGTACCAAGTGTACCGAACGGTGCATGCAGCGTAACCGGACACGTAAAAATTTGTGGAAACTGATTCGGACGCGTGTGCGCGCCAGAATCAGGTCGTATCCGCGGACACACCCCGTGTCGTAACTTTTGTGGAACTCGTACGTATTTTGTGCACGCTTGTCAGATTGCGATGAAACTTATGCCACTGGACTCGTGATAATGCGCTGGTCTTGTGACCCAATTTTCATGCAATTCTGAGACGGTTGACCAAATCGCCAATTGGCGGACCCCACAGTTGACTTTTTGGCCAAAATTCTGTTTGGCCCATCGGAATCCACATTTGGACATACCGTTGGGTTCGTATTAAAATTTAGAGTTGTTTGACCTATAGTTTGTCCCATTTAGAGACTGTTACTCTTGGTACGCTTTTCGGTGCAAAGTGGGTCACACGTTGACTCCACTTTTACCCGAAATTACCGTTTTGCCCCTGTGTCCAAATTGGACGAAAGGGAAGTGCTTTTTAGCTATTTTGCTTATTCTGGAAATATTGGTAATATTTATTTCAGCATCCGGAGACGTTCGTTCTGAGGCCGTAGCTTCTGACTCTTGGTGTTGACATCGGGACACTACATTTTGCAGCTTTCTTGCCAGGCAAGATACCTTGCCAAGTTGTTTACAGTATTTTGCATGCTTAGTATATTTCTGTATATTTATTTTATTTCTGTTTATTTATTACATGTGTAGTTCTTTCAGTCATTACTATATATTAGATATGTTGACACACACTTGACACTTAGTATCATCGAGGACAATCATTAGGCGTATGGGCTTTAACCACTCTGGTAACACCGTAGTCACTAGCACGCACTATGGTAGTCATGTCCGATGGTCGCTACCCCCACGGTATGTCAATTGATGGAGTCACGAGGGTCGCTACCCCCGCGATATGTCGGCTGATGATGTTCTAGACGGGTGTGTGAGTTGTGAGGATTAGATCGAGTAGCCTACCCTTGCCCATACGTCGAAAAGTTGTCCTTATTTGCATTCATATAGATTGTCTTATACAGTGTAGTTATTTATTTTCAAATTATATGCATGTTTACTGTATTCAAGTTGGCTCGCTTTCTGTATCTTGTTACGTCCCTCTGAGGACCTGGTCCTCTGCCAGGTGTATCTGCTCTTGAGTATTTGCAGGAGCACAGGCCTGGACCTGACGCATTACTTTCTGCCGAGGAGGTTTTACCTTCTGAGCATCTTTGAGTACATCTAGCGATGGATTCTTTTTAGCTGATACACTTCTGTCTTCATATTATTTTATATTGGAGACTTTATACTCCTCTCTCATTTTAGTTTTGGATATAGTCGTTGGTAGTGGATTTGTCTCCACCCGACTATTATTTTGGATATTTCAGACTCCTTATTCTAGTTTAGTATTTCTTTTCTATGACTTGTTGTGTTGATGAGATTAGCATATCTGTGACTTGTGACATTATATATACCACATGTGAGTTTATATTCATATTACAACGTACGTATGGGTTATGGTTTCCATATATTGGAGTTGCCATATCCATGCGGCTGACATGCTTACGTGTTCTAGTACTACGTATTATTGGGACTGGGCATGACACCCAAGGTTAGAGGTTAGTAGTTATTGTTGAGTTTAGTAAGTAGATATAGCTAGTATTAGTATTGTAGTTAATTACTTGGTAGGGTAATTACTAAACTACTGATAAACTAACTGAAACTAACCACACCTTAACTAGTTGTCTCTCTGACCTGCATTACATTGCTGTTGCTGTTCATTTCTGCAGGTTGGCTCCTCAATGATGAACTGCACTGTTGTTTCAGCATTGAAATGCTGCTAGCCGTTGCTTCTGTATTGCAAATGCTGCTGCCACTGCAGCCCGCTGCGCTCGCTGCACGTGCACTGTTCGCGCGCTATTATAGTTCGCTGCTGCTGCGCTGTTGTTGCTGCAGCACTCGCTGCACCGCTTTACGCTGCTACTGCACTCCTGCCTCGCTGCTGCTGCACGTCGCAGCCCACACGCTGCCTAGTTGCTGCTGTGATGTTGTTGCCTCCACCCTCTCACTCATACACATATACATTCATATACACACATATACATATAGATATCAATACATATATATTTATACACTCTCATCAATACTAAACACACACACACACACACACACACACACACACACACACACACACACACACACACATATAAACATATACGTATACATACAGAAACACATATACACATATAGATATACCCTCTTATACATATATACATATATATATTCGAACATACATATAGATATCAATATATCAACCTATATATACACCCACTCACTCACAATATACATCTATGCTCTCACACACACACACACTCACAAACACATAGATAGATACATAGATATCAATACACATATATACAATCTCATCTCATAATATATATATATATATATATATATATATATATATATATATATATATATATATATATATATATATACAAACACACATATACACATATAGATATATCAACTCATATATATATATATATATATATATATATATATATATATATATATATATATATATATATATATAGGATATCAACACATACACCTATAGATCAATATATACATATAGGTACATCTATATACTTAGCTACATATACTTAGTTATACTATATACTATAGATACATACACATTACATATACATAACATACATAATATACATATACACAAGTCACATGCATTGAGAAACAATAAAGCAAACACGTGGAGTGCATCGTACCCGTATCACACTCATTCTATGATACGCTTGCGATACGGCTCCACTACACAACCAAACGTATCCTGAAGAACACGAGCAAGTCTAAAATAATATTTATGAACAATACGAAGAGCTAATTACATATCTACTTGTCCATGTGAAAATATGACATGCACAAAGCCCCGTATCGGAGGAAAAAAATCCTAAATCAACCCGTATCTCCAAATTATTGGGATACGACCTACATGTACCCAATTGTGGATATGACACTAGCCCCACACAATCAAACATATATCAATTTGGTTTAATTGACCAATTTACAAACACAACATGTGTCAATCTCGGAATTCCCCCAAAATTGACATAAAATACCCCATAACTTTCTCCATAGGCCTCCTATGAAACTAATTCCAATTCCTATGAGTAGCCTATGCACGTGGGATAGTTCTTTATGATTAATTCACAGATTTAGAGTCTAATTAAAGAAGAAAAATATAATTATACCTATTGGAAGATGGATTCCCAATAAAATCTCCAAATTGGGTGAAAATAGCCTCAAACTTGTATATCCTTTCTCATCTTTGTAGATCCTTGCTTTCTCCTTCTAGATCCTTGCTTTACTAGCCTCCAATGGTGATTTAGGAAAAAATTGGGAAAAAATTTGGTAGGGGATTGATGTGGGAATGAAGAAATTTGGTTGAGGGAAATTCTAGATCTAGATTTGGAATAAAAAAATAAAAAGAGAGAAAGTTTTCACCCCCTTTATATAGGCCTCACTTGCCCCCTCTCTCAAGTACTATGTAAAGTCTAAAATATCCCTTGGGGCCTCTCATGAAGAAATTAATTAAGAAGGAAAGGTTATAGTCTAATGGGTTTAACTTAATTAATCATGCTCCTAATGAATGGGCTTATTGGGCTCAAATCTAACTAGAATTAAATGTTGGTCCATGGATCTAATCTAAACTAGTTAGGTCCACTAACACAAGGCAAAAATAAAATCTAACATGCTAACAATAAATAACTAATACAATAAATAAATATTCAATATGTACAATATTTAATTAATTACCAAATGACTAAAATATCCTTTCATAGAAAATGTGGTAGTGAAAATATAAAACTAAAGGAGAATAAAAATACGATATGGAATTAAAAAAAGAAAAATAAGAGTCACAATACATCCACAAGTCCAAATCTATAAGTCTAGACATAACCATTCCTAAAATAATATATACATGCCATGAGTCTAGAAATGAGACTAATACAATATCCAAAAATATATAACTAGACCTCCTCGGTCACTGGTACTAGGTTCTCCTACTCTAGGAGAATATCCTCTAATGGGTCACCATCCTGCGACCTGTGATAAGTGGGACACCAATCCAAAAGCCAATCATCTAAAAAATATATCCAACAGGATTGGAGGAAAGAACAAAACTCAGAAAGTAGTTTCAAATACATGGTAGATCATATATGACAAATAATAGAAAAGAATACAAGATAACTAGCAATAGAAAATGGAAATAAACTAGAGTGAACATGTAAAATACTAGAATGAAAGAACAAGCAATATGAATAACTACAAGTAATGAAATAGATAAACTAGCTAATGTGCCATAGAGTATAGGTTTGTTATGTGATCGGTTTGGTTTGAACACGAATACAATATGGTAACTCGATTACACGTGTAATATGTAATTGACATCTATATGAATACACTTGGGCTTGATCACGTAACCAACTCCTACTCCCCCATCCCCAACAAATACTCATTGATCTAATCACGACACGTTACGAACACGAATATAAGCACACTGAACACGAGCAGTACGTAAATACGAAGTACACGATAATCAATACCCGATACACATGATGAAATACATGTGAAGGAGTACTAGTTGAACATGGTAGGAGATAACATTCCATGACAGTATCCATTTAGTACCAGTCCGTGTAGCCATTGTGTCAGAATTAAGTAAGCAGTTCTAGAACATATAATATATACACTATCATGACTGAAAACTTAACACAGAGATATACCCTCCTCTGGTCCTGAGCAAAGGTGTCACTCAGTATCCAATCTGGTGTCACACCCTATTTAGGAAATATCAAGTCAATTTGTGTAATATAAGAAAAATAGGTTAAAATACACCAATGCATGCTTCTAGGTCAATTTCTAAGTCTCACTAGGTCCATACTAAGGTTAGTAGTCTATATTGACTACTATCTAGCTAAAACTAGCTATACTAAGTATTACCTTAGAGTATTAACTATAATAGGTGTTAACACTAATATATTAGCTAGTCTACTTACTAACTTAACTAACTAACATACTGATATCAAAATACTAACTCCTATACCTCTCTAACTTATTAACTGCTACTAATAACCAAAAGCTCTAACTGACCCACACTCACACTACACTCATTTTATATGGCCAATTTTCAGCTAATACTGGCACAAAGAACACTCTCCAACACAAATAAATACCCTCATATGATACTTCACCTTATAGCTTGCACTCTCTCTATCACCCTTAAATGATACTGTTCAATATCAGGTACTCCCCGCAACTCCAACACCAAGCCATCCCACTGTTGTTTCTTACTGCTTATATTCCATCTAACTGACATGTTATAATGACTATGTTACTAACTAACCTTTACTAATGCTAAACTGACAATCCCATAGCTGACACTAACTGACATCATCCTAGCTTACGAACTACAGCACACAGTTAACACTGATACATAACTAATTAACTGATACTAACTTAGCTTATTTACTAACTACACTTAACTGATACATCTTCCCACTTTTAACACTCTTTCCCAAACCCCCTACTTAATCACTGCTACTGATACACCCTTCTCCCCTACTTGATATGGTTTGAGCTTCCCTTGCTGTGCACTATTGTGCACATCACATCTAAGTCTTCCTCCTTACTTAATCACCTGATACCTAGTATGTGTCCCCTTAACTAACTGTTAGCACCTCAAGTTCAGTTGTTGTAGGTGCAAAGGGAAATATTCCTAGGTACTCAAGCCCCCAATATTCCTCATGTATTAGTTCCTCACATTATTGCTAATGTCTGCTGCTCGAGTTCTCCCTTGCTAAACCTTATTGTGCATCCATCAAGTTTGAACCACACCTCTCAATACTCTACTAAAATTGATACTCTATGTTGCTGTTACCAGTTCATAGCAGTGAACTGATACAACATGGTGCAGGGACCTGTTATATATCCACTACCAATTCTTCCCTCTTCATTACTTGTATCCACTAGCCCAAGCATTCAACTACTACTACTACTAACAAATAACATGACACTTAACTAACAGAATTCACTAACTAATAAAAACTAATACTTACTGATATATAATACACACTAACTTATCCCTCCTTATTTCTGATCACACATACACTCACACAGACAGTCACAATATCACAGTCAACTAAAACCTACACACACCAGTACACAATAATACTATTCCCTCTTAACTCACAATATAAACACACACAGATACTGATGTGTGTCACCAGTGCACACACACACACACCTACATCAGATACCACAGTCACATACACACTAATATATATATATATATATATATATATATATATATATATATAGTACTATGAATGAAAACACTTCCCCATTCTAACCATTATAAGAACCACATAGAATACATAACCTAGAAAACTCATGATACACCTCAAGTAAAGTGCTAAATTCTAATTTATTCCACAATACACATTCCTATATATCAAATACTCAATAATATAACTAATGCAACTTTCTACCATAGGAAATAAGGAGTAATTGCACAAAATACCCAAAATAGAACTCTGTATCACATAGTATCATACCGTATCATGATACAACCTACTCGTGTCCAATTATAGATACGTACCTAGTATTCCAACCCCGATCTAAGTCCAATATAACTAAATTAGTGTCATGACACACACTTGATGTGTCAATCTCGTAATTCTCCCAAAATAGACACAAATTACCATATAGAATTCATAATACACATCCATTTAGCCTAGAACTTGCTCCTATAGGTAGCCATATGCCATTGTGGTGTTCCTAAGAGTCAAATGTATGATTTGGGAGCTAGAATAAAGAGAAAAGTCAGAATTTACCAATTGAGAGATATATTTCTAATAAAAAGCATAATGTACACGATCCAAACATGATATCCTTGCAAAGCTCCTTCTCCTTGTGCTACTTGCAACTCCAAGCTTCAATCCTCCTTGAGTGATAAAAATGAGAGAGGATGTAAATGAATTGAGTAGGATTGAAGGAGGAATGAGGGAATTGGGGATCTAGAAAATTGAGGATCTCAAAATTAAGAGTGCAAATGAATGGAAAGAGAATAAAGAGGGACCTTAGTGGCTGGCCCTTTCCCTCTTCCTCAAGTCACCTCCAAATATCTATTTTGCCCCTACATGATGAATTATAGGGAAATAATTAGGGAGGTTATTTCAAATTTTTTTTACACTAATGTAAATTAGCCTAATCCTCCTAATTAATTAGTAGGAATAGGTCTATTGGGCTTGGTCCATGTTGGGCTCACAAATTTGTCATGATAAGTCTATTTGGGTTCATAAGTGTCTAGTCTAACTTTTTGCTAGCCTACTAACTATAATTAAATAGCACTATAACAATTATTAATCACAAGGAATAGTAGATATTCAAAATGACCAAAATACCCTCATTTGAAAAAGTGGGGGTGACAAACCTACCCTCCTTAGAAAAATTTTGTCCTCAAAATTTAAGGAAAAAATTGCTACAAAAGCAATCATATCAAACAAGAAAGAATTATACCTCACCGCTCAAACAGATAAGGATATCGCTAGCGCATCTCGCCCTCTCACTCCCAATTAGACTCTCCTGGAGAGTGATGCCTCCACGTGACATGTACCAAAGGAATTGTCTGATTTTGCATCACCTTTTCCCTACGATCCATAATCTCCACTGGCTGATCTGGGTAGCTGAGAGTAGGACCAACCTCGATCTTCAAGTGATCTAATACATGGCTAGGATCTGCCACGTATCATCTCAACTGTGACACGTAGAAAATATTGTGTACTCCTTCTAGTACAGGCGGTAAGTCTAGTCTGTAGGCCACTGCAGCGACCCTCTCAAGAACACCAAAGGGTCTGATGTACAGTGGACTAAGCTTCCCGTCAACACCAAAATAAATCATGCCCCGTGTCAGAGAAATTCTCAAGAATACCAGATCGCCAACCTAGCATAAAACACACCTTAGCACTCTACCAAAACAAGCAATCACAAGCAATACAAATAAAACCTATATCTCAAACTCCAAAGGTCTCCAGTGGCTATCAGCCCATTGCCGCTGTCTGTCCTGCGCCACCCAAAGTCTATCCCTGATAAGCTTTACCTTCTCAGCTGCATCCACGACCATCTCCGGTCCCAATAAGGCTCTTTCACCAACATCATCCCAAGATAACGGAGTACGACATCTCCGTCTAGACAGCGCCTTAAATGATGATATCTTGATACTGGCCTGATGTCACGACCCGCACCCAGAATTTGGGCATGAGCCGTAGGTACGTCCAGCCTATGTCACAGCATCGGCAGTAGAATGCTGTCTAGGTCTCAAGTCTACTAAACATAACTCACAACATAATCTATCAATGATCACAACTCCATAAGGAGGATAATGAATATGCATAATGCTCCTCAAAATATATAGTACTCAATAACAATAACTTTAGGAAAGTAAATGGCACGATAAGATATAAAAGATAAGAAAGTTCTGACATAAGTCTAGCACACAACCCAAATACAACAATAATCTAGAGTCTAGCTATCCCAACATAAATAGTCTCAATATAATACAATCTAAATATCAAGTATAGAATAATTTAATACATAGATAACTAGACCAAGAAGCTGTCTAAACGACTGCGGGTGGTGTCTCCTCTAAGGAGAGTGACTCCCTTAGAATCTTCGGTATGTAGTCTCCCTCTACTCCTGGACCGTAGTGAGTAGGACAAAAATTCTCAAGATCCTCTAAAAATATTATCCAGTCAGGATTGGAGCGAAGCACAAACACTAAACAGCAGTTTCAATTATATTGACAAAAACTATAAGACAGTATAAGAAAATACATGATGAGGAAATACTGGAAAAGTAAGGAATATTATAGAGACATATAATCAACAATTGTACTAACTAGCAATGAACAAATATATATGAATGCTAGAATGAGTGAACTGGAAATAAAGAATAGAAATCCTAGCTAAGTGTTGTGAAATATCAGGTTGCTATGTGATCGACTTGGGACTAGATCAGGCTTGTTATAAATGATTGGCTATGATATATGTAAGGTCAGGCTAACCATTTGGTCAGCTATGATACGAGCAATAGTCAGGCAAATCATATATAACAGGCTATGAGGCATGTAAATAGTCAGGCTACGCCCTACGTGATATGTGGGGTGAGCAATGATGCATGTAAAGTGGTGTATGATCACATAATCCTGCTAATTTTTCCCCATCCCCAGCTAGCACGATAGATTCCAATCATGACTCCTCGTGACAGGTATCTATAATACTAGCCCGTGTATCCACAGTGTCATAATCAAACATACTCTACAACTAGAATCATAGTAATAATCAATATAATAAAAACTATCAAATAATGTACTCGCCTGTGGTCCTGAGCAAGGTGTGAGGATCGATGTTCAAGATGGAATCACAATGACCTAAATATATAAAATTAAGTGTCAATGAGTGATGTAAGGTTGAAAACATGATTAATAAACTTGTTGTGGTGGTTCTAGGTCACTTGGTCTCTTACTAGGCTAATCAATAATATTAATACCTATAGGTTAAATACTCTATGTTATATACTAACTAGTATATAGATAATTAGCTAATAGTAGTAATCGACTAACATTTTACTACTGGGTGTTATGAATAAACTCATATACTAGTTATAAGTAGTATCAATATTAACTACCCTTTGGTAACCCATCTCTACTACTGTACTAACCATTAATATCACTAACTTATACAACTACTCAACTAAGAGCTGATACACACTATAACAATTCCTAATTCAATTATTTACCCACTGCTAAGTGATACCATACCTCCAGTAGTGAAATCTGAATATTGATACACTCTCTCTTAATTTAACTCCTAATACTTCATACAACTATATAGATAAAGACATACTCTAGTACATACCTATGCACAACTATTATATGCTAACCCTAATACACACTAACCTTCCAGGCACCGATACACCAATCCCCAACACTAAATTTCAGTGTAAGGAACCCAGGGATTTGACTTCCTACACACCTACACAATAACTTATAGTTAATATTCTAACTAGTACACCTATCAAATATACAACTAATTAACTATTTAGCTAACTACTAGCTATACTAACTCACTAATAAACCACCAGCTAAACATTAAACTCACTAACCAACTAAACCCAATACCTTGCTAGCACTGTACAGTATTGTACTGAAACTGATACCCTATGCTGATTCTGTACAGTGCTCGAGGTGAATGCACTGTCCAGGTTGAAGACTCTGCTGCATTAAGGTTGCCCAATTGCATCCTCTACTGAACATACACTCGAACACACACTCTAACTAAGTCTGTGATACTCCAGTACCATTGGCACACTAATATACCCATTCAGTTCAACACTGATACGTCAATACCTATATACACCCTAACACCCCATATATGCCACTTGACTCTGCCTGGAAACAGATACTGCCTCCAACTTATGACCTCACCAAAACCCCAACTCTAACTGATACCTTACACTAACATAACCTTAGCTACCTTAGCAACTGATATGTATATGCACAGGCTTAACCATGTGTATATATACACCCTCATAGACTGGACACCTACATACTAATGTCACTACCTATCTCCTGATACTTTACCCAACATCGCAATACATTGGCTAAACTCAGTACTAACCTATTCACATACATCTCTTTCACTTAGATAACTATACATTTATTGATGCATAAATACTAGTCAAACCCCTTCTAATCACCTAAAATCCTGATACACTATTACCTCTACTTGTGCACATGCCTAATGCTCCTAAATCTCTCACTGTTGTTGCTACTAACTATCCATACAACTGATACCTTTCTGTGCAGTCCCACCTGGGTGTACTGCTGCAACTGAGCTCTCCCCAACTGCTGTCTAGGCAGTTCATATCCTGTCTAAGTGCCCGCATGGTGATCCAAGCCTCCATGCTGAAGACTACATTGTTGGTAATGCACTGCACTTGCAAGTGCTCCCTCTAAATGTTACTTCCTATGTCTACAACACCAATCTAACTCCTCCCCTCTATTGATGTGCACTGATACTCATCAATATACACCCTCATAGACTGGACACCTACATACTAATATCACTACCTATCTCCTGATACTTTACCCAATATCGCAATACATTGGCTAAACTCAATACTAACCTATTAACATACCTCTCTTTCACTTAGATAACTATACATTTATTGATGCATAAATACTAGTCACAACCACCTTCTAATCACCTAAAATCCTGATACACTATTACCTCTACTTGTGCACATGCCTAATGCTCCTAAAGCTCTTACTGTTGTTGCTACTAACTATCCATACAACTGATACCTTTCTGTGCAGTCCCACCTGGGTGTACTGCTGCAATTGAGCTCTCCCCAATTGCTGTCTAGGTAGTTCACATCCTCTCTAAGTGCCCGCAGGGTGATCCAAGCCTCCATGCTGAAGACCACAGTGTTGGTAATGTACTGCACTTGCAAGTGCTCCCTCTAAACTTTACTTCCCATGTCTGCAACACCAATATAACTCCTCCCCTCTCTTGATGTGCACTGGTACTCATCAATATAGCTGCTACTGATCTTCCAGTTCTGATGCACAACTCAAATTCGATATCCATATATATATCTACACTCACACGATATACACTCACTAATACTTTGGATACTCAAATACATGCACACTCTAACCAGCACTCCTGACACTAACACGTATACTGGCACACAGTGTGCACAGTATACACACAGAGACTGAGGAACCCGACTCTTCATAACAGCCCTACACCAATATATATATATATATACACACATTCATATATATATATATATATATATATATATATATATATATATATATATATATATATATATATATGAATTAGACTATATAAATAGGTATACTTCCTATTAAATATTTCATCAAACACCTAGTGTGACCCAATGTGATACTCTATGATACACCACAAGTCTTCATGCATAAACCCTAATACACAACTAAACATCTACATATACAATATATATATATATATATATATATATATATATATATATATATATATATATATATATATATATATATATATATATGTTATGAAAAATTAGGAAAAATGCATCCTTGGAACACAAAACCCCCAAACAACAAATGACACCATGAAAAAATCATCATAAAACTAATAGAGGCTCATGCCCTCCCTTAATAGTTATTCCTAAACCAATAGGTGGGCTCCTAATATCCAAACAAATGATAAAAATAGAAATTAAATGATAGATTTCAGATTTTCACCTATTAAGAGATGGATTCCCAATGTGACTTCTTCTTCTCCAAGTCTCCTTGAACTCTAAGCTTCAAGGCCTCTTTTGATAAGGGAGAAATGAGGGATTTGGGGTTTAGAAATTCTGAATTTTGTGGAAGAAAATGGAGGATTTTTGAGGAGCTATTTCTAGGGTTTCTTCATGCGTCATGAATAGCTTTGAGGGAGGCTTCCTCTATATTTATAGGGCCGGCTACTTGCTAGGGTTAGGGTATGGTTAATGCACAA
The DNA here is from genome assembly GCA_036927795.1 of Iris macrosiphon. Taxonomy (NCBI): domain Eukaryota; kingdom Viridiplantae; phylum Streptophyta; class Magnoliopsida; order Asparagales; family Iridaceae; genus Iris; species Iris macrosiphon. The sequence goes on from JAYESA010000010.1 coordinate 85,072,140, forward strand.
TATCTCATTTGCCCTCAATGACTTGTCATAAAGAGCTATTTAATTAAAGAGTTTAGTCCTAAGTGAGGGATTTTACTAGATTCTAATTAATAGAATATGGATTAGTCTAGTGGGTTAAATGTCAAGTCCAAGCAAGGTCCATGGTCACATCAAGGCTAGTCCACTAACCCATACCATTAATTAATATAATATAATATTTATATTATCTATCATGCAACTATTAACACAATATATATAAATATTATAAATGACCATAAAGTCCTACTCTAGAAATGTGGTAGTGACAAGTCTACCATCCTAAAAAAAATTTGTCCTCAAAATTGAACCAAACTAGCACAAGAACATAATCAGAATAAAGAACTATACCTCAAGGCTCGAAGAGATACGGGTACTGCTTGCGCATTTCGTCCTCCCTCTTCCAGGTTGACTCGCCTGGAGAGTGATGTCTCCATGCAACACGAACCAAAGGAATAGTCTGGTTCCACAATTCCTTCTTTCTACAATCCAATATCTCTATGGGCTATCCAGGATAGCTGAGAGTCGGACTAACCTCAATCTCTGAGTGATCTAGTACGTGACTAGGATCTGCCACGTACTATCTCAGCTGCGACACGTGGAACACGTCATGTACTCCCTCTAGTGCAGGCGACAAGTCTAGTCTGTAGGCCACTGCACCGACCCTCGCAAGAATACTGAAAGGTCCGATGTGCCATGGACTAAGCTTTCTGCCTCCATCAAAGTGAATCGTGCCCCGTATCAGAGAAATCCGTAAGAACACCAAATCGCCAACCTAGAAAAAAGCAGCCTTAACACACAATCTGAAACAAAATAATCACAAGCAAAAATAATAAAACCTATACCTCAAACTCCAAGGGTCTACGGTGGCTGTCGGTCCAATGTTGCTGTCTGTCCTACACCACTCAAAGTCTGTATCTGATGAGTTTTATCTTTTTTGCTGCATCCACGATCATCTCTGGTCCTAATAAGGCTCTCTCTCCGACATCATCCTAAGATAACGGTGTACAATACCTCCGTCCATTTAGAGTCTCGAATGGTGATATCTCAATACTGGCCTGGTAGCTGTTGTTGTAAGCAAACTCTACCAGGTGTAGATGATCCTTCCAAGAATCTTCGAGATCTAGAACACAAGTGGGTAGCATATCCTCGAGAGTCTGAATAGTCCTTTCAGATCGCCCGTCTGTCTGTGGGTGATATGCGGTACTGAACTTGAGCTGAGTGCCCAAGCTAGCCTGCAAACTCCTCCAGAAGTAGGAAGTAAAATGACTATCCTGATCCGAGACGATTCTCATAGGAATCCTATGTAATCTGATAATCTGCCATAAGTACATCTCTGCTAGCTTCTCCGTCGATGTACCCACTTTGAATGGTAAGAAATGGGCTGATTTGATCAACCTATCCACGATGACCCAAATAGCGTCCTTTTCTCCTGGAGAACGTGGAAGCCCTGAATCAAAATCCATAGTCACGTACTCCCACTTCCACTCTAGGATGGGTAAAGGCTGAAGCAATCCACCTGGCCTCTGTCAATCTGCCTTTACCTGCTGGCACACTAAACACCGGGATACAAAGCGTGCTACCTCGCGCTTCATACCATACCACCATAAGTGCTCCCTCAGGTCTTGATAAATCTTGTTGGCACCTGGATGCATCGAGTACTGAGAGCGATGCGCCTCTTACAAAACCTTCTCGTGCAGATCCCCGCTCGGCACACATATCCTAGTACCATGCCGTAATGATCCATCATCAGCGATACTGAAGTCTTCTGATAATCCTATCCGAACCTGTGCCCTGATACTCCTCAGAGCCTCATCATCATACTGCGTAGCTCTGATTCTGTCTATCAGCTCGGACTGTATCTGCAATCCCTACAACTGAATCTCGATACCGGGAATTAGTACCTCAATTCCTAACCTCTCAAGATCGGCCAACAAGTGTCTGTCTGTCGTCAAGTACATAGCCATCGAATACATGCTCAAGGCATCGGCGACTACGTTGGCCTTTCCTGGGTGGTACTGCAATAAAATGTCAAAGTCTTTCATCAACTCCAACCACCTCCTCTGCCTCATGTTCAGCTATTTCTATGTAAATACGTACTTCAATCTCTTGTGGTCGGTGAAGATCTCCACACGCTCTCCATACATGTAGTATTTCTACAACTTTAGAGCAAAGATAATTGCTGCCAACTCTAAATCGTAGGTGGGGTAGTTCTTTTCATGAGGACATAATTGCCTGGAAGCATAGGCAATCACCTTCCCATGCTGCTGAAGAATGCAATCCAAACCCTTCCCTGAAGCATCATTGTAGATAGTAAATTCATCTGTCCCCGATGGCAACATCAATACTGGAGCTATCGTTAATCTCTTCTTCAGCTAATCAAATACGGCCTGACAATCCTTCATCAAGACGAAATCTACATCTTTTCTGGTCAGCCTAGTTATCGGCTCTGCAATCCTGGAGAAGTCTTGTATAAACCTCCTGTAGTAACCTGCTAGCCCGAGAAATCTCCTGATCTCAGCTACTGAACTGGGAATAACCCATGACTCCACTGCCTCAATCTTCTTTGAGTTAATTGAGATCCCGTCACCCGTCACCACATGCCCAAGGAATTCAACCTTGTCATGAAAGAACTTGCACTTTGAAACTTTTCGTAAAGTTCCTCTTTCTCGAGAGTCTTTAAAACCATCCTCAGGTGCTCCTCATGGTCCTCTGGGTCTTCGAATACACAAGAATGTCATCGATGAACACCACCATGAACTTATCTAGATACTAGTAGAACACCTTGTTCATTAAGTTCATGAATACTGTAGTTGCATTAGTCAATCCAAACGGCATTACCATGAACTCAAACTAGCCATATCGGGTCCGAAAAGCTATCTTCAGAATATCTTCTCTCTTCACCTTCACCTGGTGGTAGCCTGACCTCAAGTCTATCTTTGAAAACACCTTCGCTCCACTCAATTGATCGAAGATATCATCTATCCTCGGCAACGGGTATTATTCTTGATAGTAAGGTTATTTAGATCTCTATAGTCGATACACATGCGTATCGACCCATCCTTCTTCGATACGAACAATACCGAAGCTCTCCATGGTGATGAACTAGATTTGATGAAGCCCTTTTCCTGCAACTCCTCAACTTGCTTCTTCAGTTCTGCCAGTTCGCTGTTGTTGACCGTATAGACGTATTGTGATATGGGCTCCGCTCCTGGCACAAAGTCTATAGATAACTCGACATCTCTATCTGGCGGCAAACCTGGCAACTCCTCTGGAAAGACATCCAGGAACTCTGCTATCAAAGGATGTGGTAACTCCTCTTCCTTTATCCTGGCTCCACAAAATTTGCTCCTGCTCTGCTCTGCTGCTCCTCTGGCGACCTCGAACTCTGGCTCTCCTGGCGGTCAAAATATCACTCTGCCTCCACGATAATCTATAGTAGCATGGTGCCTACTCAACCCATCCATTCCGAGTATAATATCGTATCCCGAAAGTGGCATTACCAGTAAGCACACGCTCAACTCTCGACCTCCCAACGATACTCTCCGGTCCTTGCAAAAATTACTGACTAGAATAATGCCTCCGCCAGTCGTGATCTTGTAAGTCCTATCTAATGGTTCCGCCTCTAAATGATGCTTAAGAGCGTAAGATAGAGACACGAAACTATGGGAAGTGCCATAATCGAATAATGCAAGTGCTGGAATAGAACCGAGAAGAACTGAACCTGAAATCACATCTCCTGTTGGCTCAGCCTCCTCGATCGTCATAACATATGTTCATCCCTGGGACGTACCTCTCTGCTGGTACTGGTGCTGGACAAACCTCTGCTGCTGTACGGAAGTGGAGGTCCTCTCTTCTGGCCTTCTGGTACAGTAGGTACCCTGGTATGTCCCCTCTGAGTGGCTGCTCCACCCTGACCTGGATGAGTCTGAATAGATGGACTGTCTCTCAACTGGTGTGCAGAAGATCCACAAGACAAAAATGTACCCTACCTCTTCCTGCATATGTCTCTCGTGTGTCCCACCTTTCCGCAGTAAGCACACTGGACAGCGAGCTGGGTCTGCCTCTGAGGCTGCTGCTCCTGTTGGGTGTGTCCTCGAGCTGGTGCCTGGTGTTGCTCATGCTGATACTGATACGGCCTCTGTTGTTGCTAAAAGTGGGGCCGCTTGGCCTGTCCCACACTACCACTTGCTCCTCCAGAAATGTCACGTCCTCTCTTGGGCCTGAGGTTCAATTCATCCTTAGCAATATGGACATCCATCAGAATGCCCTCGAAGGTAGCAGTACGACGTCTAGAAGTGCGAGACTTGATCTCTCTCGTCAGCCCCTTCCTGAACTTTCGGGCTCTGCCTCCTGGGTCCCGAATTATTGATGGTACAAAATGAATTAAACGGCAAAACTCTACAGCGTACTCGTCGACCGACATGTTCCCTTGGACCAAGTCATGGAACTGACTCTCCAAGGCTCCCAGGGCCACGTCGGAAAAAAATTCTCCTTAAAAATCTCCATGAAAGCCTCCCAAGTAAGTCCTCCAACTGTAAGTCTCAGCTCCGTACGATACCAAGTCATCGCGATATCGAACATCTGGCTGCCGGCGGCCTCGATCTGCAGAATCTTCAGAATCTGTGCCAAGTGCAAGTTCCTCTCTATATCCTCCAACTAGTCGTCGGCATAGAGTATCCCCTCGATGCCCTTGAACTCCCGAGGCATCATCCTCTTAAAGTCCACTATAGTGCCTGGCCTTTGGTGCTAGTGGCCAGGATGCTGCTGTGCGACTCTCTCCACAGCCTGGAGAGCTACCTGATGAGCATTCTCCATGCTCTCCCTTATCAGCTCTGTCTGTACTTGGTGCACCTCTGACTGCACCCTCTGAGCCTCAGTCTGAACTCGCTGAGCCTCTGTCGATGTCCTCTGAGCATCTACCATGCCCTGGATCAGTGCGAACTTTTGTGCCCCATCAACGGGCATACCTTCGGGAAACAGAGTTGTTGGTGGAGAAAGGTGCTCCGCAACAGTCGGGACAACCCTCTGGATAGGTGGGGGGGGGGGAGGACCCCCAAAAATTACAGAAAACCCTACATGAACAGGTAAAGTAGGAAGAATTCCAACTGTCTGGGTGTCAGGTCGAGAGGTGGCTGACCTCTCTGAAGCTGTGGGTCGCAATCTCAATGACCTAGTCTTCGGTGGCATCCTGAAGACATACCGAAAAGAATCAATTAAGGCAACAGATACAATATCATCAAAGAAGGACAATAAAATTTAAAGGAAACAATTATTCTGAATAGTAATATAAAATTAGAGATTTCTTAGTTGTGATTGAATAAACTTTCAGCCTAAATCCTATTTCCTAAAGCAGGCTCGTAGCAATATTCTAAGTGAGCACTACTATGACATCGCTCTAATTGTGAATCTAGACTTGTATGGGCAACCACTAAAAATGTGTCACGACCTGCACCCGAAATTTGGGCATGAGCCATGGATACGTCTAACCTACGTCGCAGCATCGACGGTAGAACGTTGTTTAGGTCTAAAGTCTACTAAACATAACTCACATAACTCACAACATACCTGTCAATGATCACAACTCCATAAGGAGGATAATGAATATGCATAATGCTCCTCAAAATATATGGTACTCAATCACAATAACTTTAGGAAAGTAAATGGCACAATAAGATGTAAAAGATAAGGAAGTTCTGACATAAGTCCAGCACACAATCCAAATACAACAATAATCTAGAGTCGAGCTATCCCAACATAAATAGTCTCAACATAATACAATCAAAATCTTAATTTTAGAATAATTTAATACATAGATAACTAGACCAAGAAGCTGTCTAAACGACTGCGGGTGGTGTCTCCTCTAAGGAGAGTGACTCCTCTGGAATCTTCGGTATATAGTCTTCCTCTACTCCTGGACCATAGTGAGTAGGACAAAAATCCTCAAGATCCTCTAAAAATATTATCCAGTTAGGATTGGAACGAAGCACAAATACTAAACAACAGTTTCAATTATATTGACAAAAACTATAAGATAGTCTAAGAAAATACATGATAAAAAAATACTGGAAAAGTAAGGAATACTGGAGAGACATGTAATCAGCAATAGTACTAACTAGCAATGAACAAATATATGTGAATGCTAGAATGAGTGAACTGGAAATAAAGAATAGAAATCCTAGCTAAGTGTTGTGAAATATCAGGTTGCTATGTGATCGGCTTGGGACTAGATCAGGCTTGTTATATATGATTGGCTATGATACATGTGAGGTTAGGCTAACCATCTGGTTAGCTATGATGCGAGCAATAGTTAGGCTAATCATATATAACAGGCTATGAGGCATGTAAATGGTCAGGCTACACCCTACGTGATATATGGGGTGAGCTATGATGCATGTAAAGTGGGGTATGATGACATAATCCTGTAAATATTTCTCCATCCCCAGCTAGCACGATGGATTCCAATCATGACTCCTCGTGACAGATATCTATGATACTAGCCCGTGTATCCACAGTGTCAGAATTAAACATACTCTACAACTAGAATCATAGTAATATTCAACATAATAAAAACTGTCAAATAATGTACTCGCTTGTGGTCCTGAGCAAGGTATGAGGATCGATGTCCAAGATGGAATCACAATGACCTAAATATATAAAATTAAGTGTCAATGAGTGATGTGAGGTTGAAAACATGACTAATAAACTTGTTGTGTTGGTTCTAGGTCACTTGGTCTCTTACTAGGCTAATCAACAACATTAATACCTATAGGTTAAATACTTTGTGTTATATACTAACTAGTATATAGATAATTAGCAACTAGTAGTAACTAACTAACATTTTACTATTGGGTGTTATGAATAAACTCATGTACTAGCTACAAGTAGTATCAATATTAACTACCCTTTGATAACCCATCTCTACTACTATACTAACCATTGATATCACTAACTTATACAACTACTCAACTAAGAGCTGATACACACTCTAACAATTCCTAATTCAATTATTTACCCACTGCTAAGTGATACCCTACCTCCCGTAGTGAAATCTGAATGTTGATACACTCTCTCTTAATTTAACTCCTAATACTTCATACAACTATATAGATATAGACACACTATAGTATATACCTATATACAACTATTATATGCTAACCCTAACACACACTAACCTTCCAGGCACCGATACACTAATCCCCAACACTGAATTTCAGTATAAGGCACCCAGGAATTTGACCTCCTGCATACCTACACAATAACTTATAGTTAATATTCTAACTAGTACACCTATCAAGTATACAACTAATTAACTATTTAGCTAACTACTAGCTATACTAACTCACTAGTAAACCACTCGCTAAACACTAAACTCACTGACCAACTAAACCCAATACCTTGCTAGCACTGTAGAGTATTGTACTAAAATTGATGCCCTATGCTGATACTCTACAGTGCTCGAGGTGAATGCACTGCCCAGGTTGAAGACTCTACTTTATTAAGGTTGCCTAATTGCATCCTCTACTACAAATACACTCGAACACACACTCTACCCAAGTCTATGACACTCCAGTACCATTAGCACACTAATACACCCATTCAGTTCAACACTGATACTGCAATACCTATATACACCCTAACACCCCATGTATGCCACTTGACTCTGCCTGGAAACAGACACTGCCTCCAACTTATGACCTCACCAAAATCCTAACTCTAACTGATACCTTACACTAACATATAGCTACCTTAGTAACTGATATGTATATGCAATGGCTTAACCATGTGTATATACACCCTCATAGACTGGACACCCACATACTAATATCACTACCTATCTCCTGATACTTTACCTAACATCTCAATATATTGGCTAAACTCAATACTAACCTATTCACATACCTCTCTATCACTTAGAAAACTATACATTTATTGATGCATAAATACTAGCCACAACCCCTTCTAATCACCCAAAATCCTGATACACTATTACCTCCACTTGTGCACATGCCTAATGCTCCTAAAGCTCTCATTGTTGTTGCTTCTAACTATCCATACTACTGACACCTTTCTATGCAATCCCACCTGGGTATACTTCTGCAACTGAGCTCTCCCCAACTACTGTCCAGGCAGTTCACATCCTCTCCAAGTTCCCGCAGGCTGATCCAAGTGTTGGTAATGCATTGTACTTGCAAGTGCTCCCTCTACACTTTACTTCCCATGTCTACAACACCAATCTAACTCCTCCCCTCTCTTGATGTGCACTGGTACTCATCATTATAGCTGCTACTTATCTTCCAGTTCTGATGCACAACTCAAAATCGATATCCATATATATATATATCTACACTCACACGATATACACTCACTGAAACTTTGGATACTCAAATACATGCAAACTCTAACCAACACTCCTGACACTAACACATATACTGGCACAGTATACATACAGAGATTAGGAACCCGACTCTTCATGACAGTCCCACACCAATATAAATACATATATACATTAATATATATATATATATATATATCCATTACTTATGAATTTGACCATATAAATAGGTATACTTCCAATTAAACATTTTATCAAACACCTAGTGTGCCCCAATGTGATACTCTATGATACACCACTAGTCTTCATGCATAAACCCCAATATACAACTAAACATCTACATCTACATCTACATCTACATATATATATATATATATATATATATATATATATATATATATATATATATATATATATATATAAATATATATATATATAGTTGTTATAAAAAATTAGGGAAAATGCATCCTTGGAACACAAAACCCCCAAACAACATATGACACCATAAAAAAATCATCATGAAACTAATATAAGCTCATGCTCTCCCTTAATAGCTATTTCTAAACCAATGGGTGGGCTCCTAATGGCCAAACAAATAATAAAAACAAAAATTAAATTATAGATTTTAGATTTTTACCTATTAGGAGATGGATTCCCAATGTGACTTCTTCTTCTCCAAGGCTCCTTGAACTCTAAGATTCTAGGCCTTTTTTGATGAGGAAAAAAATTGAGGGATTTGAGTTTTAAAAATTCTGAAATTTGTGGAGGGAAATGAAGGATTTTTGGGGAGCTATTTCTAAGGTTTCTTCATGAGTCATGAATTGCTTTGAGAGAGGCCCCCTCTATATTTATAGGGCCGGCCACTTATAGGGTTAGGGTTTGGTTAATGCACAATGTCTCATTTGACCTCCATGGCTTGTCATGAAGAGCTATTTAATTAGGGGTTTAGTCCTAAGTGAGGGATTTTACTAGATTCTAATTAATAGAATATGGATTAGTCTAATGGGTTAAATGTCAAGTCTAAGCATGGACTATGGTCATATCAAGGCTAATCCACTAACCCATGCCATTAATGAATATAATATAATATGTAATTATCTATCATGCAACTATTAACACAATATATATAAATATTATAAATGACCATAAAGTCCCTACTCTAGAAATGTGGCAGTGACACCTGGTAGCTGTTATTGTAAGAAAACTCTACCAAGTGAAGGTAATCCTTCCACGAGCCTCCAAAATCTAAAACACAGGTGCATAGCATAACCTCGACAGTCTGGATAGTCCTCTCCGACTGCCCGTCTGTCTGAGGGTGATATGTGGTACTAAACTTGAGCTGGATGCCCAAGCTAGCCTGCAAACTCCTCCAGAAGTGGGATATAAAACGACTATCCCGATATGAGACTATGCTAACAGGAACTCCATGCAATCTGACTATCTGCCGCACATACATCTCCTCAAGCTTCTCCGTAGACGTACCCACTTTAAATGACAAGAAGTGGGCCGATTTGGTCAACTTGTCTACGATGATCCAAATTACGTCTTTACCTCCTGGAGAACGCAGAAGCCCTGAAATAAAATCTATCATCACATGCTCCCATTTCCACTCTGGTTTGTATAAAGGCTGAAATAATCGACCTAGCCTCTGCCTCTCCGCCTTTACCTGCTGAAATTCTAACCATCTGGATGCGAAGCTCGCCACCTCCATCTTCATACCATACCATCAAACATGTTCTCTCATGTCTCTATACATCTTATTGGCACATCGATGCATAGAGTACTGAGACGATGTACCTCCTGAAGAACCTCCTCGCGCAATGATCCACTCAGAACACAAAATTGGGTACCGTGCCACAATGATCCATCTTTTGCAATATTGAAGTCCTCTGCCAATCCCACCCAAACTTTTGCTCTGATGCTCCTCAGAGTCTCATCCTTGAACTGTGTGGCTCTGATATGGTCCATCAACTCTGACTGTACCTGAAGTCCCCATCTCTATCATGCGACTCCAGGAACTAGCACCTCAATACCCAAGCTATCAAGATCGGCCAATAAATGTATGTCCCTTATCAAGTACATAGCCACTGGATACCTTCTCAAGGCATCAGCGACTACGTTGGCCTTCCCTAGATGATACTATAAAGAAATATCGAAGTCCTTCATTAACTCCAACCATCGCTGCTATCTTATATTGAGCTCTTTCTGTGTAAACACATACTTCAAGATCTTATGGTCTGTAAATATCTCCACGCGTTCTCCATACAAGTAGTATTTCCACATCTTTAGAGCAAAAATGACTGCTGCCAACTCTAAATCATGGGTAGGATAATTTTCTTATGAGGGTATAATTGCTTGGAAGAATAGGCGATCACCTTTCCGTTCTGCTGTAACACACATCCCAAAACCTTACCCGAAGCATCACTGTATATAAAAAATCCTCATATCCTCGATGGCAACATCAACACTAGAGCTGTAATCAACCGCTTCTTCAGCTCCTCAAAAGGGATATGACACTCCTCTGTCCAGACGAACTCCACGTCCTTCCTGGTCAGCCTAGTCATCGGATCTGCAATCTTAGAGAATTTCTGAAAAAATCTTCGATAATAGCATGCCAATCCAAGAAAGCTCATGATCTCTGCCACTGAACTCGAGGTAGACCATGACTCAACTGCTGATATCTTCTTCGGGTCTACCAAGATTTTGTCTCCTGTAATCACTGCTCGAGGAATTCAACCTTATCAAGGAAGAACTCAAACTTCAAAAGCTTGCCATATAGCTTCTTTTTCCTGAGTTTCCAGAACTATCCTCAAGTTCTTCTCATGCTCCTCTGGGGTCTTCGAATATATCATCAATGGAGACTACAACAAACTAATCTAGATACTAATGAAATACCTTATTCATCAGGTTCATGAATACCGTCGGGGCATTGGTCAACCCAAACGGCATCGCCAAGAACTTCAACTGCCTATACCGAGTCCTAAAAGTTGTCTTCGAAATATCTTCCTTCTTCACTTTCACCTGGTGGTACCTCGATCTCAAGTCTATATTGGAGAATACCTTCGCTCTGCTCAACTGATCAAACAGATCATCAATCCGCCATAACGGATATTTATTATTGATAGTGAGGTTGTTGAGAGCCCAATAGTCGATATACATATGTACCGACCCATCATTCTTCGGTACAAATAATACCGGAGAACCCCACGATGATGAACTGGAGCGGATGAAGCCCTTGTCCTGTAACTCATCTACCGTCTTCTTCAACTCTACCAGTTTGCTATTGTTTACCCTATAGATGTGCTCTGATATTAGCTTTGCGCCTGGTACTAAGTCTATAGAGAACTCCATATCTTGGTCTGGTGGCAACCTCGACAACTCCTCTGGAAAGACGTCCATATACTCTACGATCAAAGGATATGGCGGCTCCTGTTTTTCCACTATAGCTCCACATAAGTCTTCCTCATTCTACTCTGCTTCTCCTCTGACAAACTCAAACTCTGGCTCTCCTGGCATCTGAAATAAAACTATGCCTCCACGATAATCGATACTAGCATGGTGCCTACTCAACCAATCTATCCTGAGTACTATGTCGTAGCTCAAAAGTGGCATTATGAGTAGGCACACGCTCAACTTTTGGCCTCCTAAAGAAACTCTTCGATCCTTGCAAACATCACTAACCAGGATAATGCTACCCTAGGTCGTGATCTTGTAAGTCCTTGCCAATAGTTCAGCCTCAAGATGATGCTTCAAGGCTAAAGAAAAAAATAAAGTAGCAAGCTATGATACAAAGGCAATGTATGCTCTTTACTTTTCTCTAGGCAAAGATGAGTTCCAACGTATTTCCACATGCAACACATCATATGAAATATGAAAACTACTAGAAGTAACTTATGAGAGCAACTCTGAAGATGAATAAAGCAACTCTGAAGAAGGAGAACCACATGACACTACAAGTCTATACCCAGATGAGAAGGCAATAAGCTTGGAGATAGATACAAGCATTTTATGCGAGAATAAAGCAAGCAACTCGAAGGAAGAAAACCCTCAATATACTACAGATCTATGCTTAATGGTAAGCGAGGTAAATGATGATTCATCAGTTAAAGAGTTTTTCTATGACGAATTATCTGATGTTTTTAATGATTTATTCAAAGATTTTAAAAACCTTAGGAATAATTATAAGCTAGCTCGAAATGATATCAAGTCCTATCAACTTAAGAATGAGAAGCTTGTTTGCTTAGTTAAAGAATGTAGAGACAACTCCTCTTCTTATGACTCTGCTAAAATCTCTAAATTTAAGCTTAGCTTACAAGAAGTTCATAACTGATTTGATAAAAGCAATTAAGAAAATGATAAACTTAAGGAGGACCTAAAACAAGAAAAGGAGAAGTACTCTAATGCCTCACTTAGAATTGTTGATCTTACTACTAAATATGATGATTTATGCACTAACTATAAAAAGTTAGAAATCATATTGGGTAAGAAGGTTGTTCAGCCTAATGCTCAATCAAGCACTAAACACATGCGACACGTGACTCAACAAAAAGTCACCAACACGAGAAGTTTTCAAAAGAAAGCTAGAAAGTCATACAATCACCCTTTCATATCCACAAAACCAAAAAAAAATGTTCATGTTACATATCACGATTATACACGTTTCAAACATAAATAGTCATATTACATGTCACTATTGACAAACCTCACATTTATGTAAGGCTAGAAAAATGGTAAAAATGAATATGTTTATTTGGGTTCCTAAAATTGATCACAGTGGATTCAAATCTAGGATACCAAAGTCTTTTCCTAATCGTGTTGTTGGAACGCTTTGCGTCACGACGTAATACCAAGGAAGATGTTGGTGATTGCAAAAAGCTACAAAGGGCAGTTTCATGATAATTACACCAACATAAATATGACTAATAAAGTCATTCGATAACATGCTGAAACAGTTTCTATTTACATTACTTTATCATCTAGGAATTAACTATTTCGATATGATTGCATAAATCTCTTGCTTAGATTCTGATATTGTACAAAGAAATACTTTGTCATTTTTTTTAAATCTGAGCTCTCTAAAGGTTAAAATCATCATCGGATAATAATCGAAAGGGCCTTTCTGTTAACAATGTATAAACAATATTTAGCGACACAGTATTTAAGTGTCTTCGGACTACCGCTTGCTAGAATCCAGCCCCTACAGCTATTTTATGCAATTTGAGACCTCACTAAGCAATGATGTAAAAAAAATATTTTAAAATGTTTCTGAAATACAAATATCATCATTAAATTCTAAAATGATTACACCTTTAAAGGATTTACAGCTGTTTAATTTGAACTCCTGTAAATGATATGTTTCATCATCTGTCAGGAATTTAATGCCATTTATAATTGATAACGATAATTTCTCTTACATTCCTGTATACATAAAGTTGTATTTCATATTTGTATATGATACTGTTATTGACACCTCTGATAATTTGTATCCGTTATTTACTTTTTAAATTATAAATTAATTAAATATATTTACTACTCTTGAATTGCTTTTTTGTATTACTTTTATATTGTGTTTCTAGAACCTAGGTGTGGACAGAACTCAGACCGAGTTCGGTCCCTAACCAAGTTCGGACCAAACTCGGTCTGGGTATTACCAGCAGCAGCATCATCCCTCGGTCTTGATATAAAGCCTTCAGACTGCTCTTCTTCCCCATCCGAACAGCCTCCTCTCTTCATAAATCCTAACCATAGCCCTAAAAGCTCTCTCCCCTCAAAACTTTGGATCTAGCCTCTCCTCTTGGTTCTCTATCATCCAAACCTATCCCTTTGAGGTATATCTTTTTCTTTTCTCCTACATTTTTTTATGGCACCTAAATTTGGAAAAAAGAAGAGAAAAGGTAATGAAGTTTCCTCTTCTCATCCTCCTCATGAGGATATTCAACACTCCTAATTTTCTCCCAATATGCCCAAATTCGATGAATTTGATTAATTCATTTTCACATCCATTGAACCTTCCAACTCTTGGTTTAGTGATTTTATTGGAAGAAATATTTGTAAAGGTAGCCCTATCAATTTTACTACTTTTCATGAAAAAAAACCAAAACTTGTTGAATTTTACCTTTATCGTCTAGTTACCATTAGAAAGCCCATATACCTTAATGCAATTAGAATGTTCTATTGCAAATTTGTTTATGATAGGGGCACTATATTCTCAAGGGTTGGTGGTATAGACAATGAGTTTATTGATGTAACTTTAGGTGAAATGTCATGACCCACACCGGGTGTAGGGGTACGAGTACGTGGATACATCCAGCCTACCCCCCAATATTGGCGGTAGACCGCTTTCAAGGTCAATAATATTATCTAAATATATCACACAATATATATAACGTACTTGTCAAGATATCTCAACTTTAAATGGAGGACAATATGATAATATGATAACGAAAACAATACTCAATCACAATAATAAACTAGAGAAAGATATGGCACGATATAAAATAGAAAGAAAGAAATAAAATCATAATACATCACAAGTCCAAGTCTAATCTCAATACAAAACATCAAATAATAATACAATGCCAAAATGTACATATACAATATCATGAATGAACTAACTATGTCTCATCAACTATTGGTACTAACTCAACATGCTCTATAGGTGATAACTTAACTTGCTCGCCATCATGTGGCCATAGTGCGTAGGATACCAGTTATCTAAGAAATTATCTGAAAAATATATCCAGTCAGGATTGGAGCGAAGTACAACACAAATAGCAGTTCCAATAATTGACAGAAACTATAAAACAACAATAGCAATAAAAATAAATGATGAAAGTAACTGAACTAGCATATATCATGACAAGAAGTATCATGGTAAATAAGGGCAAGAACTGAGAATAATATGGTGAGGAACATCAATGTAATGAACTGGAATAAAGAAAACAATATATATAAATGTGCCTTGAAATATTAGTAAGATAATGTGATCGGCTTGGGCCTAACACTGGCTACACATAAAAGGTGAGCTAACGTGATCACGCGTGAGTTGCATGATTTTCTAACTATCACGGGCTACAATAAATTATGGGCTATTAGGTATGATCATAAATCCACTAATACTTCCCCAACCCCCAAGTAGTACACGGATCCAAATCACGACATATTATAATATATATATCACACTACATGGTCTATAATATCATGCACTATGATCATGGTCTATATAATCACTAAGATATTACGATAATCACTGAGTAATCACGAAGCACGACATGACGATCACTGAGTAATCATCGAATTACAAGTTGTCGGCAACCAACACTACTATTCTCGGCTTCAATGTGGTACGTAGCTACCCTAATAGAAAAATCTGTCTCAAATGCCAGATAAAGAACCTGTGTATTGAAGTCACCTGCTACGTCATCGATGTAAATGTATCCTACAACGTCTTGCTAGGGCGTGCATGGATACATGAAAGTATGATCATTCCTTTATCCCTCCACCAGTGCTTCAAGTATATTGACAGTGAGGGGGTTGTCAAGGTTGAGTTCACTAACGTTTACCCATTCAAGTGTGTGGAAGCTATAGGACCGTAAGGCAACTCTAGAGGGGGTGAATAGAGTGCAGCGGAATAAACTATCCAATTAAAAAATTGATCTGAAGTTAAGACAACTATCAACTAGCAATAGTAATATAGAGTTAAGAGAAATAAAACGTAAACACTGCGATATATACTGGTTTCCCTCTAAGAGGACTAGTCCAGTCCCGAGAACTCTTGCTCAGAGTTGTATTCACTATAATCACCGATAGTGAATCATAAGCTTTGATCTGAAGGTTGCTGACTTTTATAACATCGAGCTTTAGTCCGAAGGCTCAAAAAAACTTTATATTTGCGTTTGATGCGAAAGGAATGCAAAAAACTTGACAAAATAAGCTCTTACAACTCTGACAGACTTCTAACCGAGATCACACTTGGCATTATAAGGCTGGGAGTTGATCTTGAAGATGGAGAAGGTTAAGACTCTATGTGTTGCTCACTAATAAATAGGAAGATTGAGAAGTGATGAGTGAGTAAGAATGAAGAAATTTAAGTCTATTTATAGGGTATTCTGGGACTAAGTTCGGCCAGAATTTGGTATCCAAGCATTTAAAAATTCGAACGTTGAAACCATAAAATCAAGAATTACACAGCTAGCCAATTTTCTGTTTTTGGGAAACAGAGTTCAGTATCCGACCGAGTTCGGCCCGAGTTCAGTAGGTCTCAATCAAGAATGGTCTAAGTTTTTGGTCATGGCTAGTTTTTGTTTGATTTGAGTGGGATTATGGGTAGGCTTTTATGAGTGGACTTGAGTACTTCTAGTTGCCAAGTATGACTCGACTCACATAAGTCCTAGACTTAATAAAATATAAAATTACATATAATGAAATAATATAGAGCACTTGATGACGTAAAACTTCTAAAGCATCCGCAAACTTGAAGACACATTTTCTCTTGACAACTGTTGTCCAAAGATAAACATATCTGGGAGCCCCCGAGTGTGAGGCTCCGGAGATGTCGTTGGTTGTTCAGAGAAATCTTTTAGTATAATACAGTCTTTGGCTCATCATCTTTTCTTCGTTGTATATGTCCATACTAGTATTGCTTATTGCTTTTAGCAAGTACATGTTAGACGAACAAAGCAATATACAGAAACAAATATTACAACATTAATGCAAATATGTACAATGCTTAGTTTAAGTAAAAGTTACTATAGTGATTGATCGATTATCATAATGCTAAACTTAATCGATTAGCCATATTAAAAAATATAACTTAAACATTGGGCTAACAGAAGCTTACTACTTCAACTCGGTGTATCAACAACATCACCAGAAGGAGGAAGGTAAAGATATTGATGATAAAGCCGAATCTGACTCAACTACTGAGAGTCCGTTAGTAATCTGGATCAAGGGCAGTGCCACCAATAAAGACAAAGGATAACTACTTGTGGTAAATCTCCACAAAAAATTAGGTTGCTCCAGTGAAGAGCTACTTATAATTGATTTCCGCAAACTACCATTAGAGAACGTCATGATCCTCCTTTAGACCAACCTTCATTGTAACTATACTCCGGGTCTCGACAAACAACCTTTCGTGGCTAGCATGGTTGCACCTACAACCAAGACACAAGATAATGCTGCGCTGGAACAATATATAAATACCTAGCCAAATGTTACCTCCCTAGATGATGTTATTCCTAAGGAGAAAATATTGTACTTTTTGAGTAAAGGGTTTCCGTTGAACTACTCTAATGTCTATCAATCTGTGACAGAGTACATAGATACTCTATATGCCTTTGAATACAGTTTAGGTTCACATTTGTGTATGCCAGTGGTAGCATCTTATATAAGGACCAACATCTCCCCGTATGAAAGGTCATTACTTTGAAGTTCCAACAAGGAAGAAGGAATATAAACCTATCATCTTCGATAGGATAGAAGGTCATACAGACTTTCTTGTTGATGATCCAGAACCTGATAATGGTAAAATACAGCTTTACCGTTATAGCCCACAAGCAAAGAACCTCATCCAGAAGATGGGTTACTATTTGAAAAGTAAAAAAGGGCTCAACTTCGGCAAATGGCAACGTTTGCCATTACATAACTTTGCTCCAAAGGGCAAGCCTGAAATCTACTACCAGCGAACTCGTCATGGTTTAGGTTATTTCACTCCTCAAATAACACCTGAATGTTTAGAATTCGATATCGAGATACATTCTTATTCCTCCGAGTCTTCAATTTGGGATTCCAACTCCAATATTGGAGAAATATTCAAGCAAGTATTGTCCATCAACATGGTATCAGTGGACTGAGTTGAAGAAGATGATCAATCACTTGAGCCTTTCAAAGTTAAACCATGGGCTTAAAATTTGGAGACTCAGTAGGAGTTACATTTTGAGCAACGAGAACCGCCTACTAAAGACGAAGTTGTGCAAGTTGATTTGGATGACGAGTCATCCACTAAACCAATTTTTATTAGTAAAAGTCTATCTAAAAAAGAACGTGAATCTCTTATACAGCTTATAAGGGAATAAATCAATGTCATTGCATGGAGTTATAAACATATGCCAGGTCTGGATCCCTGGATTGTAATGCATCAGCTCAATATTCTTCCAAATGCTAAGCCAGTAAAGCAACAACAACGAAAATTTCGTCCAAATGTTATGAAAGCTATTGAAATGGAGGTAAATAAGCTAATATCAAGCGACTTTATCCGTAAGGAACAACACCTCGATTGGGTGGCCAATGTTGTTACAGTCGTAAAGAAGAATGGGAAGATTCGAGTCTACATAGACTAGCGAGATCTAAATGTTGCTTATCTGAAAGACAAGTTCCCTCTTCCAATCACAGACGTGATGATTGACAACACTTGTGGTTTGAGCTAATGTCCTTCATGGATGGGTTCTCAGGCTACAACCAGATCAAGGTATTCCCAGATGATGAGAAATACACATCATTCCGAACACTGTGAAGGGTATACTACTATATGGTGATGCCCTTCGGGTTAAAAAATAAAGGTGCAACATACCAGCGAGCTATGAGCCTAATTTTTTGCAAACATTTGCGTAAAACAGTAGAATGCTATGTTGACGACATAACTGTCAAAAGTCATCTCAAGGGAGATCACCTTCAAGTTTTTAGAACGGTGTTTGAATTAATGCGTGCACACCAACTCAAACTGAATCCAACCAAGTCCTTCCTGGAAGAATCTAACGACAAGTTCTTTGGATTCGATATAACTTCAAAGGGTATTCATCTTGTCACGTCCCGCATCTAGATATTCGGGCACGAGTACGTGGGTACGTCTGGCCTACGTCACAGTATCGACAGTAAAACATTGTCTAGACATCGATGTGAATCATTTCAATAATACAAGTACAGCTAGTATTATTATATTCTCAATCACAATATGCTAAGAAAGATATGAAATGAGGAAGATAAGTTCTAATCCAATATCACCAAAATCAACTAAAATCATAAGTCTAGAATTTACAATTATTTTGTACATGCCAAGTAAAGTTATGAAGACAAATCCGATAAACTACAGCATAATGCTAAAATAGAGAATACTAGCCTAGATCCCTCTAAATGTCAACTCAAGGTCAATGGTACAACAAGATCGGTCTCAACTAGTATCATCATGAAGTCCAAGAACATGGGACATGTCATCTCCTAAAACTATGGTTATCCAGTCAGGACTAGAATAAGTACATACATGATAACCTATTCATAACATGATAGAAACTGTAAAACAGAAAATAGAAATAAAATACATTATAGGCAAGTAAAACTAGAATCATGGTAAGAAAAGTAATGAGAAACAAGTAAACACAAAAAATTATGGCATGTGACAATAAAATAAGGGTGAAACAAGTAATTATGCATCTAACTAAGTGTTTTAAAATACCACATTCGACATATAAACAACTAGGGGCAATACGACACCGCACATGTAGTGTGTGATTGCTATCAGGCACGATTATATACGAAGAATAATTTGGGTTAGTTTACATGTGTACTAGGTATTTCTTCGTCCGACTAGCACTCATGGATTCGAGTCACGACACGAAGATTCACTAAATACGAAAATCAGAAAAATAAAAATAATCACAGAAACACGATAATCACGAGCACGAAGAAAAATACGATAAGCATGAAACCACGATAATCACGACTATGAATCCATCAAACACTAATCTTGTGTAATAAGCATGTCAAGAATCAAGTAATGCATATCTAAATCATGTAATAGTAAAACTATGAGAAAATGAAAGTAATCAAAGTAAGTATTTGCCTTAGTTAGTTTGGAGTCGACGTGTGCGACACGAACGTGTCGACACAGAATAGGTTCATATGTTATACTTTCCAATATGATCCCAAATGATGAAATGGACAATCCCAACGAGTCCGGAATAGTCCAAATAACCTAGTTTGATATAAAGGAGACCAAATTTGAAGATCGGCACAAATTTTGAGATGAAGATACCGGGGTCCGTAACGACCTGTAAAAAGACAAAAAATGAACAAATTATCTAAGCTTAGAATAACCAAGTTTTGCTAAGTGAAAGTTGATTTAGTTATTCAAAACTCATATAATATGAATATACTTTCAAGAATCTATTTAATCGATAGCCCAATATTAGTTTATAGAGATATATAAAGTACTTATTCCTTAAAAACATACATAGAAAATCTATAAGTACTTATATATCGAGTCTATAAAAAATTTACTTATAAGGTTTTCTTAAAAACTTGGAGTAAACCAAAGCCCGTTATTAAGCCAACTAATTTGTGAACTAAAATTATATTTACGAAATTATTGGCCCAAACCTAGTAGGCACAAAACAACTATTTATCTTAATACTTAAACATTAAACCAAAAGACTCATTAAGGCCCATAAAAATAATACTTGTAAACTATTGGCCTAATCTCCTTGAATTCAGTAATGAGTCAAAACTATTTTAAATATGTAAACCCACTGCTTTATATCACCCAATTAAAACATTATATATTAAGGCCCAAAATAATTTAAGGATTAATAACATATAAGAGAAAACCCTTATATATCATAAGCCCATCAAGTTATTATATTAAGGCCAAAGTATTTTTGTTAAATAAACTTAATAAAAAATATAAGATAGCAAGTTTACGAACTCATGTAAAGGCTCTTTAGGAAATTTTAGAGTTCAAGTTACAACCAATCCAACTATATATATATATATATATATATATATATATATATATATATATATATATATATTAACTTAGGTAAATAAATATTTGTATATATATATATATACACCATTGTATATACAAATATTTATTTACCTAAGTTAATATATATATATATATATATATATATATATATATATATATATATATATATACACACCATTGTATTTACAAATATTTATTTACCTAAGTTAATTGGACCCAAAAAATCCATAACCAATTGTTTATTGGGCTTGAATCCCAAGCTCTTAATTATAACTTACAAAATTTTTACAAAATTCAATAAACCTATTCTTTTCATCCAGAGAGAGAGAGAGAGAGAGAGAGAGAGAGAGAGAGAGAGAGAAGGGACTTCATCAAAGAAAAGAAACAAAATGAAGGAAGGAAGAAGGAAGGAAGAAGAAAGGAAAAGGGAGGAAGGCTTATAGTGGAGTTCGACGACGGCTCATGTGTTGGACCGGTCGGGGAGACAACCGAATCGGCTCGGTGCGAGAAGATCAAGCACTACAAGAAAAATATATTTTTTATGACTGGCTAAAAAGCGTTATAAATAGCTTTTTATAACGCTTTTTCGTGAACCCTTAGGTGTTATAAAAACCAGTTTTATAAATATTTCCTAAAAGCGTTCTAAATATTTTGTACATATATAACATTTTTTTCCAAAGCGTTATAAATATGATGCACATATATAACACTATTTTCCAAAGCATTACAAATGTGATACACATATATAACACTTATTTTTCAAAGCATTATAATAAACAATTGTCAAGTAGTTTTTAATACTGCTCAATTTTTGCTCGATTTAAAAACAATTTAATCTATATCAGATAAAACAAAGATATATCAATTTAAGAAACTCTTAAAACATTCATTTCGAAATAAACATATCATTCAATCCACTACCACCAATACATACTACCATCATCTTACATTATTTCCAAACATAGATCCAAATACATACTAGCCTGCTCCTCCTCCATCATTTCTTTGAAATAATAACTCTGTTGATAATGTTCATGATACACATCACTTCTTCCAGTATCAAGTTATAGGGAGAGGAAGAGTGCCTTATTGTGAAATGTGGCTAACTGGACTATATTGGTTGCTATTTTAGCATCAACATTGTTGAATTTAATGTGACAGGAGACTTGCCACCGAGTTCAGGCAATACATTCTTCAAATTACTCCTTGTAGTTGCTTGCATCACTAGCCGTCCTACTTTAATTGAACCAGTAAAACTAACCTGAAACCAGCAAAACATATTACTCCCATTAAAATAAAAAAATTGTTTCATTGATACAATCTTTTAAAATACAACAGAAAACAAATAAAATTATAGGATAGAAAAATGTTCTAGCTTGTATGCATAACTCTCAATAAGATTAATATAAAGAGTTTATGCACAATGTCTGAATTCACGATTGTCTATTGTACAGAGCTAGCTTATGAATAGGTATATAATAATTCTATATGAAATTTACTTTTTGAGTTTAATCCAACTGTGTGTCAGGATGATGGTTGTTTCAATTTCTAAAAAGTCATGTACCTTGTCTACATCAATATGAGAATAAAGGGCAGCTCCATCTGGGGCCAAAACCAGTAACAACATTAAGCACTCAATCAGGTTACCAGCCTGAAAATCAACATATTAAAGCAATTACTCAGATATATCAAAATACTTAAGAAAGCAGCTGTCCAAATTTTGAACGGAGGGGTAGCAAAGTGTAATCAAGACCCAGTTTCTTTATCCAAGGAGAGATTGCAAAAATTCAAACTTTCCATTCATCTTCATTAAAGTCGTTCACATCATCCTTCAACCATTGGAAGATAAACAAAACTTAAAATAAAAAAATACTAGCAGACTTGAAGATCAATAAAACACTAGATGGCTATCATTTTTTAGTAAATATTATTAATCACAAGGTTCTAAAAAATGACATAATTACTTACACTAGAAAATTTCAGAATGACACTTAATTATTGGCTAACTCATTTCAAAAAGTCTAATATATATCTAAGTCTTAAATTTTCATTAACTAACTTTTCTAACTCACATCAACCAAACAGATCCCTCACACTGCTTAAAGTCAACTTATTGTAATCAAATCAAACTAAACTAACTTATCTATTCAATTAAAAATAAAGTTAATGACCACTCAAGCAACTTCAACCAATTCCTGATTCATTTGCCATATTTTAGCACCATGGAACAAGAAAGTTTGACGAATCAGAACGAACCGGAAAAAAATAGAGGAGGTACCATATGTAGGTAAGTTGTCTTACCTCTGTTGATATCAGAGGGCTTGCTCTTTCTTGCTAACAGCTCTCCTCCTAGGACATCTATCTATCTTCTTCTTCTGGATCAGCAGGCCTTCTAGCCATTGTATCCTATACATACACTAGCTAAAAAATTAACTATTCAAGTATTAGATTTCTGGCTTCAGGAATTTATATGCCATTTGTTACATAATTTTGATGTCCAATCATCACACCAATTCTAGGTTGGTTTAACATGAAATAGATACTATAAAATTATTGTAACTTGCCCCCAAACCATAAAATCCATCACGTCTTTGAATTTGATGTACTTATTTCATGAATACTTGCAAATGGTAGATAAACATTTTGGCTCCGTGATCCGACCACTGACATTTCTTGTGTCAATCCAATTGGAGACTTCCTTATGAATAATATGATAACAGGAAAGACAATATGATAACAGGAAAGACAATATAAGCACATCCAACTTTGTAAGTTGATAATATCAATTAACTAGAGCTTAAGGGAAGGCAATACTTACAACCCATTAATGGGTTCTTTTTTTTAGCATGACTGATTTCAGGTTCATCTGAGATTCTAAGTTTTTCACTATCTCAAAGCACATCATTTGTTACACCTATACTAGGAGCAGAGATAGAATGAACAAATGAAATGCATAGGACCATCGTGGAAGCAGGTGATGCATCACCATCTAGAATTTTGTGTGTGAATACGATTTGGAGAATAAATTACGCAAACTGCTTGTAGCCTTTTTCTTAAATCATTTGAGGAGCTGTTTTTGCTTCACATCCAACCCTATTCAGATGGCAAAAAGGCCAGAATAATGATGATAATATTTTCAAACGTCATAATAAGTGTGTGTGTGTGGGGGGGGGGGAGGGTGCAAGATTTCAGTTTGGAATGACTGATATTAATGGGATATTATTCCAATCATAAAAAGGAAATAAAGATAGACTAATAAGTTATTGAAGGGATCCACTCAAAAGATGAGGGGTAATGGCAAAGTGTACACACTATAAGTACCTGTTATTGGAAAACTCCAATTCATGAATCATGATAACAAAATGATTAATGTGGTGACGAAGCAACTAATAAGAAACTTTGGTTAATGGAAAGAGAAAGATACTTACGTAGAATGCAATTACAGTCCCCGCAGAGTTCCCAGGAACAAGCTTCATCTAGACATCAAACCGTCCAAATAGGTGCTGGTTCTTCGACTGGTAGCCTGAGCCAGAAGTTGGGTCGAGAGTCAGCGGTAAGAGATTTCCATTCTCTAGTACCTGGACCCCCCCCCCCTTCCCCGTCAAAGTGTTCCCCATCTCTGAGTTGATGTCAGGGGCAGTGGCCACCAAGAAGGCGGTAAAGTGGACAGCTACCAGTTGAATCATGATTAGCTGGTGATCGGTTTAGATGTCTAAGCCTCTCGTATTGCATCACATTTGTTGCATTAGCTTTACATACATAACAAACAAAACCATATAGGACTACCAACTTTAAGATTCATTGTATGTAATATTTGCTTAACTAAATTTATTAGAGACAACTTATACCTGTATATTTTATTCTTTTCAATTTTAGAATCTGAACTTATCCTAATTTTCTCGCTGATAAAAAATTACAAGTTTTGTATTATCTACCCTTTATTTTGAAGCATATCCCTTCATGTCGATATTTTTCTTTGATATTGCATAATTAAAGGTAGCACTCTTAATCAGTGGGCTATCCATACTTGTACTAAATATCGGATAAATTATTCACAAATAAAATTTTACAAGTGCCTGCTATATATGTTGCTTGAATACAAGTATGGATACAAATAAGAAATGATAGAATATGGACTACGAATATTTTTGAGCAGGTACTTATTTGGTCCTTATGTTGCATTATTCAAGGACGTAAACAATACGAGCACGATACAACTATCAAATTTTGAACCTATTAATGGAAAATAAAAGTACAATAAAGAACATCACCTAAAATCTAGTACAAATATTCAACATCCCATTCCACTCAGATATCAAAAAAAGAACTCCATTCAGAGGATGTACATACTAATGAAATAGAATGTCTAATTGGGATATTAGAAGTACCTTTTTATTCAAAACTTGCATCTCATGTACCTCTAAACCACTTAGTATGGAACCATGACCCTGAGCAATGTGTAGGAGAGCCTGCAATATCATCCCTGAAAAGATAAACATATTGAAAGAAATTGTTTGGTATGAACTATAATAACTTATACACCAGGGTTGTATTAAGAAAGGTGAACTTTAGAAGGAAGAATCCTTAGGAAGTTATTGACAGGTCAAATTTATTGAACCCCTATGAAATCCTTTATTAATTTCATCGCATTAAACTATTAATATCAGGCATTACTATTCTATTTCCTTACTGTTTCAAGACAGATATGGCATCTAGGAACGGAGATATAGGGTATCAACTGAAGGGTATACAGCTCTTGGGACATTGCTCTATATGGTTCCATGAGGACTCCACTTTGCTTTTCTACATGTCAGCATAGAACGAATGCTGTACAAAGTTCAAATAAAAATAAAGATGGCACTTAGCAAGGAAATGATACAGAAGTTCTGAAGTTTCCCTTGAAATATACACAAAACACATCCAAAAGTAACCGTAAGAAAGTCTTCGACACTCGAATTATCCAAAAAGAAACTCTCCAAGTGCAGAATCCGTGTTTCATATAACATCATCATTATGACAATAAAATAAGGAACTATAATGCTTGAAATAGATTTAGTAAAAAATGAGAACAAAGTATACCGAGACCATATAACAAATGTTAATATCCATAAATTTCTCAATCTGAAACTTTGAAAGTAAGTTCACATTTTTTTTACTTTGAATCGCTCATCTTAGCAAGAAAAAGAAATTTGAGTTATTGGTCTGTATCTTTAGCCATTTTTGCAATAGTAGCATCTTGAGCAATCTGTGTGTATCTATCAGGGCTTGAGCATGATCGATCTACATGCTCCACTTGAGGGCAATATCAGAATATATACCTAATATATATTGCATATCCTAACAAAAGATTCAAATATAAGAAAAAGATAATCAATTAAACATATAACATGCAATTTCGAAAAGAGACTGAAAATAGCATATAGCTTTGTCCGGAAACTGAGAGATGAGGGGACATGTAATTATGGCTACCAAAACGGAACGACCACTTGTTAACTCAGTTCGACCGAACATTAGCTAATGTTGGCAAACCATCCTAAGGTGAAATGATTACTCTTTATGTTAGAAAGCAAAAGACCATTAAGAAACTTTCAGGTTCTAACAACTACTGAACCTTAAACTAATAAACTTGTCAAGAAAAGGTTTTGGCAGAGTTAAAGTTAGCACGCACACCCACCTCACTGATGTTGTTGAGACTTCTTTTCTCTACTAACCATCTCTATAATGGTCCATGGCTACAGTGACATCAACGACATTTCTTGTGTTCTCCTAACCTGTTAAAAAACAAGAACAAGATATCTGCATATAGAAGAACAAAGTAAGGACATCTGCACCTGCATCCGAAGATTGGATTGAATTATTATAATGTAAAGGTAAATGTTAATAATTGCAAATTTGCTACCTTAGAGTAAATAGGATCACCTCAGAAGGGAAACTCCACCAAAAAAATCATACAGAGACATATTTACAATAAGCATGTAGTTCTGTCACTCAGTACGCAGAATCTAGTAAACAACATAACATTTTACCAAGTAGGATGCAGAGAACTATTGACTCATAGTAAAGAAACAAAATCGCAAGCAGACGAAGTAGAGATATGATCTAAGAGACTAACATGTAAGCCTTCTCTATCAACATTGCATAATCTCCCATGGATACAAGTAAATCTTGAACATAGGTTGCTTGAGAGAAGGTAACAGAGGACAGCCTAAGAAATTCGATGAGGGATTACACTTCAAGATTTACTCGTATCAACATTAAGCCTTCTCTATCAACATTTCTTGTGTTATTTCGTTTAGAATTAATGATGATGAACTTCATAATGGTTGCTTGAGAGAAGGTAAACTCTGATACTCATCATTGGTCATCAGTGATCAGTGATTTCTTTGGACTAACTGATACTAGCTAACTGCTATGCACAGGTAATATTGCTTCTGCTATGCATGCGAAGAATAGAAGCACATAGGTACATAAGCTGAGCATATGTAAGAATAAGCGTGAACATAGGCCAATAATCACTACTAAGAATCAGCCCCTTTCTCTACTATTATAAAAAGATATCATATTCATGTAGCCTGAACATACACACCTCATGTAAAAAAATAAAGTATGGGCAACCATCATATTCAATTGCATATATACTTTACCTGGCATGGAATAATTATGGTCAAGATGATGATGCACTTTAAGAATTACCCCAGGTCCTTAACGTTTGTCAAGTTCTAATTGTCGTTAAAATGTGATCAAATATCATGTTTGTCAAGGACAAATTTAATGATTCTCTGTGAATAACAAGGTAGAATTATGAATTGTTTGGAAAACAATGCAAAGTAATCTTTATCAAGTACCTGTACATGGAGACTCTCTTGATTTTGGCAGAATTAGCTTCATAAGACGATGACAACGGAGCTCGGGGACGCTCCAACCTAGCGTCGCCTCGTTGAAGTTAATCAAGATTTGGGCTCGCCAGCTGTCCGGAGTTGACTCATTGTGGACTTTCTCCAAACACTTGTTGCTCGAATTCAGAACAGAGAAGAGCCTAAGAAATTTGATGAGTAGAGTTTGAAAGAAAGAGGGAGAATCGAATTAGTAGAACAAAAAGGACTTAACTATCGATGAGGATGTCCGTGGTGGACGTCTGCGTCAAACTTTGTCGTCGAGCGTCGACGAGATCGACATGATGACCGACTGGCACGGGGTCGACATGGTGACCGACTATACCGGTATATCCGCAAGTGCGGCCTGCACGATGGTTCTGACGGTCGGATGAGGGGAAGTCCGGGTTGATCAGGGGTTTCTAGGGTTAGGGTTTAGGATTTGAAGGAAGATGAGGGATTTGGGGGTTCTCGGGAGACCAGGATGATAAAAAAATAGGTTAGGGCTTCGAATTTGGAAGGAGGAGGAGGAGGAGGAGGAGGAGGAGGAGGGATTTGGGGTTCTGGGAGATAAGAATGAGGAGGGGTGAAAAAAAAAAAATTCGTGTCAAACAAAAGAGAGAGCGGGCTGAGAGCGGTGAAAAAAAAAAAAAAATCAACCTTTTATAACGCTCGAATAATCATGAAAGTACATACTAAATATAACGTTTATTTATAAAACATGTTATAATAGGCCAGAATTGCTCCAAACCGTTATATTATGAGTCTTTATAAATTTTTCTAACATTTTTTTCTAGAACGTTATAATAACTTTTTGCAAACGTTATAAAAATGTATTTTTGTAGTGAAGACGAGATGCGGCACCCACTCGGTCCAGTGTCCGATGGGGCCGCTGAAGGAACCAGATCTGGCATTGGGTTGCGGAGATTTGCAACTACTGGTCGAGATGGCGGCATTGGGCAGAAGAACACGACGACGAGAGATTATTCGGTCGAACTTAGATCCGGGGTTCGGTAATTCCTTGTCGACGCGGGAAGGTGTGGCGGACGACTGGAGGCGAAGGCAGAGATCGGGGTCAACGCTGGCAGCTCGAGTAAGGGGACGCGTCGGGCCGTGCGGTCAACGCCGCTGGAGGTGGCACTGGAAGTGCACACTTCCGAGGTTCATCTCGGGTGCAAGGGTGCGGGGAGCTTGGCTCGGACCATGGGAAATCGTACTCTGCACTAGAAGTGCCAACGGCAAGTCGACTGTCAGGTGCTTGGGTCTCCACGGCGGAGCAATGGTCCGATCCAACCGAGAAGGACGTTGAGCCAAATACTGAGGAAGGCAGCGGCAGAACACCGGAGCTGCGGGATCCGTCGTCGGGAAGGTTAGGTCAGGATTTAGGTTTTGTTTTTTGTTTCTCCGATTGTATCGGATGTACGTGTCCGAATGTTGGACACAGAGGATGTAGTTCTGATTTTGTTGGATTATTGTATTTGTATCACACACGAAAATAAAGCAGTGGACACCGAGGGTCGAACCCGAGGCTGGACATGCGACTGACACGAGGATGGTGATGGTGGACACAAACACATTTCGGACACAGGGGTGGTGGCTGGTTATGGTTGAATGGAAATTATTTTGGAAATACTATGGTGATGGAGGCTGTTCTTGCCAATAGGGTTGGGAAGAAATGAATGAAAACTTTACTTTATAATTGTTGAAGCTTGCTCCCCAAGAATGAGATGGCAAGAACAAAATAATTCAAGGAGAGGGGGTGGAGAATAGAATGAACCTTCTAGAACTTTCTTCCATGGTGGATTAGTTATCCAAATCCAATGAGTTCATTAACCCTCTCAATTAGTTCATGAATAAAAGAATATAATCATCACATAATATATTTACGTTAGTGATTCACTAACTCAAAAGTAATAACTCTATTTCTTGAAAAATCTTTCTTCTAATTTAAATACCAACTAATACCATTATTGAATTTATTTCTTTATTCAAAGGTTATTCTTTAATAATCAAAAGAACCTCTAAATTCTTTTATAATAAATTAAAAATCTTTTTCTTATAAAAAAATGGTTGAATTCCTTTCAAAGTCATTAACTAAAAATATAATTCCATAAATTTCAATTCAAAAAGAATTCATTTATTAAAACAATATTTGAAAATAATTTAAAATCTAAATTTTTTGTATATTTTGGAAAACAGGGGTTACACATCTTGATCCTGAGAAGACCAAATCTATCATTGAAATAAGTCCACTAAAAAATCTCAAGGAGCTTCGCGGCCTTTAAGGATGACTGGCTTACATCAGGAGATTTATTTCTAATATCTCTGGACGATGTCAGCCTTTCACACAGTCGATGAAGAAGCACTCTCTTTCGTCTAGACTGAAGAATGCCAACGCGCATTTGACGACATTAAAAAGTATCTCATGAACCCTCCAGTGTTGGTGGCTCTAGTTGTGGGAAAACCTTTCTTACTTTATGTTCGACCATTCTCTTGTTGTGCTGTTAGCTCAGAAGAATGATGCATGTCATGAACATGTCATCTATTATCTCAGCTGAATGATGATTGGTGATGAACACATGTATAATCCTATAAAACAAGAGTGCATTGCTCTAATATTCTCTATCTAGAAGACGCGACATTATGTGACTGGGCAAACCATCCATGCCATCTCCAGAGTAAAACCCCTCAGAGTGCTCATGACTAAACCCGGTGCACTTAATTCTCGCCTAGCTATATGGACAATGCTGCTTTTTCTGTACGATATGGTGTTCGTCCCACATAAGGCAGTCAAAGTCCAGGCATTGACCAATTTTTTGGCAGCACATCTAGTGCCAGAAATATCAAAAATCTACGACGACATTTTGGATGAAGTGTTAGACGCAAACACAATAATGGAGGAGTCAATTTGGCGAATTTCTTTACAATGCTTCAAGAACGGGACCCAAAGGCAATATCGTTGCAAGAGTGAGGGTAGTGCTTGTTTCTCCTAATAACCTTGTTATATATTGTGCATATTCCCTAATGGAACCATGTTCCAAAAATGTGGCAGAATATAGCACCCTAACCATTGGACTCCAGCTAGCTAAACATCTAGGGGTAGACTATTTAGAATCTTATGGTAATTCTAAGCTAATAGTTTGTCAAGTCATAGGAGAATATGAGGTTCTCCATGTAGAACTCATCACATACTATAGGGCTACCATTAATATAGCCTCAACATCCTTCGGGTTCCTCATCGATCACGTACCTCGATTGTAGAATACCGAAGCAGATGCGCTAGCCGGTCTTGCTGCTTCCCTAGCTATTCTTATCAAGATGCAACATTCAATCACAGTGATTGGTCGGGAGTTGTTCTGTATAAGAAATAACTTGCATATTTGTCAAAGTTATGTTGCAAAAACAAAAGTTAATGTCAAAGACTGGTGATTCTCGTTTATAGACTATGATGTCTATGGAATCCTTCCAAACGAGCCGAAGAAGGCCACTCATGTTAAGAGATGCTTTCTCTGATTCTATTATGATACAACTACCAAAATATTGTATCGCCGCTCATATGATGGACTTCTGCTACGATATTTATCAGACATAGATGCAAAACAAGTGCTCCATGAAGCTCATGACGGTACTTGTGGTGCACACCAACTAGGTCCTAAGTTACAAGATTACCTCAGGCGTATGGGTTATTATTGGCCCACTATGGTAGCAGATACCATAGAATATGTAAGAAAGTGCAGGGCATGTCAAATCCATGCCGACTTTATCCATCAGCCTTCGGATTTCATATATCCAATGGCATCGTTATAGCTATTGGAAGCTTGGGACATGGATATTATTAGTCCGATCAGCTCACCGTCAACCAGAGGTCATCGGTTCATCCTGCCTATAACCGAATACTTCTTTAAATGGGTGAAAGGTATACCACTCATTGAGGTAAAGACATCATGTTAATTATTATTTGGGTCTTCCTCGAAGGATCATCCATGACAATGGTCCCCAATTTACAAGCCATGCATTATATCGGTACTACGATAAAAACTGAATTCAAAATGTAGCTTCAATAGCATACAATCCAGTAGTGAATGTATTAGCAAAAGTGTTCAACAAAATAATAATCAATAAACTCAAGAAGTTTATTTTGTCTAATAAATACGACTAGAATGAGAAGCTCAGTAAATGTCTATGGGCCTATCGAACAACGGTCTGGACTTCGACTGGAAGTACGCCATTCTCTCTAGTTTACCGAAGTGAAGCAGTTCTCCCCCTGAAAATCCAAATTCTCTCCCTTAGGATAACTCCCTCTAACAAGTTAACGATCGAAGACAACCATCGTTTGAGGTTCACTTCTCCTAGCTTAACAGCATATTGAGCTATACCAAGCACGTATCTCTAAAGCCTTTAACATAAAAGTGAAAGAAAGATTTTCAAATCGGTGACCTCCTCTTATAAGTGAGAAAACCGTTGGCCATGACACATAAAGTGTAAGGGCATTCTAGTCTAAATGGGAGGGCCCATTTGTAGTGGAGTCAGCGTATTCCAACGCCGCTTACAGGCTCGTAAAGCCTAATGGAGATTTGCTGATGATATTGATCAAAGAAAAATTCCTAAAAAATACTATATCTGATCTATAGTTAGATGCATATTTTCTTACCCCCAGTAGATCGCTTTAAATGTACAATATTTAAATTTTCTCAAACTCCCCAATAGAGTAATGCAACAGTATAAATGTACAGTGAGACATTTATCCCCCGTAGTGTTCCAAAGCTATTATCCATATTCATGAGTCTTGGATACGTTAGGGATAATAGATCCACTTAAAAATCTCCGTATAGAATTTTGATCCCCAGTGTAGTTGGAAATTCTTCGAAAAAAATTGAAAGTTCCCTAGCAGAGTTAAGGGTAAACTCCGGCAAAGAAACTTCTAAACAATTTTAAAGCATTGCTAATCTTTTGTAGAGTTGGTAATCTCTCTAGAAGAATTAGTAAATTTTTTTTCCACATAAATCATTCATCTCCACAAGAACTAACGAAAGATGAGAATTACCATAAAGAAGAACTCAAAGGCAATCGTTGAAGCTATGGCCTTTGCACCATATGAAAGTTCCTCAATGATTTATGAATTAAAGAGTTCAAAGGGGTCTCATATATATATATATATATATATATATATATATATATATATATATATATATATATATATATATATATATAGAGAGAGAGAGAGAGAGAGAGAGAGAGAGAGAGAGAGATGGGTTTAAGGGTATTATTGGTTTTATTAAATTTGTGACCAAAGAAGCAAGGAATGATGGACATGCTGGAGATTACACTAGTATGCAGTTTTAAGGGATGAGATCCAGTGAAGAGGTGATCCTATCTAGCCAAGAGAATTGGTGGATGTATTTATAGGGTTCGAAACGATTCTTTTAGGGATTTCCACATTAATATGTTGATTGTGTTTTTTTTTTTATCTTTTCTTCTTTATTTCGCGTGAAATATGAGATATATAGCGAATGAAGCTTGAAGATTTACATAAAGCTGAAAGAAAGAGATGTTATCGCCAAGCTTATAGGTTCTTCCTTGTCAAAATACCTTTTATTGAGGTAAAAAAAAATGCTAAATTTCAACTTGATACCCTCAACTATTTAAGTTTTTCAATTTTGTATCTGAACTTTTAAATTAGACAACTTAATACCATCAACTATTAAATTTCTTTAACTTTTTACCCTCCGTAAGTCAGGGGTTAATTTTTTTGTTAAAAAAAAATAAAAAAAATAAAATTACCTCCTCACTCCCCTACCACCACCACCCCTCGCCCCCCTCGCACCACTGGCCCATTCTCCTGATCTTCTGCTTGAGACTTGTTCGCCATAGAGATTTTTTAAAGAAAGGCTCGTTCTTGGTGAACAGCTCATTCCTAATCACACATGGCCAGATGTACTTGTGTCCACCCACCAGTCATCAACGACGCTAGATGACTTAACCTGAGCAATCATAACAACCAAGTTAAGTAATCATAGCAACCAAGATAAGCTATATCTTACTATTTTGGTTTAGAATTGGATCCACAATCCTTCTTCAAATGGTCCTTCATGCCATAGTTGTAATAAACCCCGTCAATCTTATGATTAAATAAAGCTTACTTCAAGTAGACCCATGCGCATAATTCGAACAAAGCCTATGCACACAATCTGAAACACATACACATAATCTGAATAAAACCTATGTGCATTATCTGGGAAAACCCATACGCATAATTTGAAGCGCATAATCTGAATAGAATCCATACATGCAAAAAATTATGAATAGCCTATTGTTCAGAGACTGTGCATATACTACTATGCATCAACAATGTGCGGATATTGCTGTACATTATTGGCGCAGAGGCTGCCCATATAATGAGTCATGCGCACAAATGCCTTGATCTTCTTCTTCGAGATTCTTCTTGAGAAACTCCTCGTCCTCTATTGTATAAGTTGTAATTTTCATGCACTATCGACGTATCCCATTTGCCATGTTCTATGCATCATCTATTCTGGATAGGTTGGCCTAACACTCATTCAACATTTGACAAAGAGTTACTTCCTCATCCAAATGTTGAAGTGCTACCTGTCAAGCTTATATCAAGTTTGTGAAAAGATGTATCGAGAAGGTTTGAACGATAGTTCTCAATCTTACTTGGACCTTGATTTAAGATTGTTAGTCTCGAGGCTGATCAAAAGATGGAGAAACTAAGATCAGGAACAAAGATAGCACGACTTTGCAGTTCGGTCTCTGTATGATCCAACGGTTATAGTCGAGATCAGAGATTCACACAAGAGTTCGTCTCTGATTACCTTAATTCCAACGAATATATATATATATCCGATTATAACTCTTTCTA
The DNA here is from genome assembly GCA_036927795.1 of Iris macrosiphon. Classification (NCBI taxonomy): domain Eukaryota; kingdom Viridiplantae; phylum Streptophyta; class Magnoliopsida; order Asparagales; family Iridaceae; genus Iris; species Iris macrosiphon. Next base: position 85,106,999 of record JAYESA010000010.1, read on the forward strand.
GATCACAAAACTCAAGAACCAAAATACATTCTTCCTTGCAAGTACATTTGCAATTGTGACATAACATTTTACAAAAAGGAACTCGTTCTTCCTCTTAAACACAATTGCAATTGGGATAACGTCTAACAACTAGAAGGGGAGGAGAAAAAGATATAATAAAAATTATTCTTACTGGGTTGGTGAAGACCACCATTGCTCAAAGCAAGATACGCCCTCTATCGACGATCTGTTCCCAGGAGCCAGCATGTTCATAATAGAATATCTAGAACGCTTGTAGTCACCTCTGAGTGAGACTCGAACGGACTCCCTGGACACCTTTTTTTTATTTTTAATGTATCTCCAAAAGGAGGCCTGAGACTCTATTTATAAAGAAGAGTGAAAACCCATCTCCACTCCTAGCCAATGTGGGACTAAAATACCAACTCCCAAAATAAGGATTGATATTCCAAATTCCGCAATCAACGGAGTTACGTGCAACTTATGCAGCCCGTGCATGCACGCAATAGTACAACAGTACAGCAGCGCATGTACGTAGACTCGCATACACGCAGCTGCGCATAGCCAAATATGTCTCACATGCAGGTATATGCGTATAACAGTGCATAACCGAGCATATCATGCATATACTCATACACAACAACACAAATGCAACCCGCACAACGACTGTGCATAGCCTGCACATGCACTCACTCATGCGCCCCCACATGCAACTCATACAAAAACTCGTGCATAAAATGAGCGCACGATCGCAACATATGCGCACAAGTGCCATGCTACGATGCTGATGTGCTAAGGACACTATCAAAGTGCCACTTTGTGCCCTTGATCCAGAGTCAGAGTCGCTAAGTCCCTTCGGGGATTAGCTCATAAGAAATTTTTTCCAAGAGAGTGATATAAATCATAAATGCTTTCTTAAGGAGTTTGAACTTAATCCTACTAGAAAAATTTCCCATATTGCATCCGCTTGGGCCACCACTCAATGTGTATCACACCAAGCATGGTATTATTTTAAGATACCCACTTGGAGTATTTTCCAATGTGGGATTATCTTTCTAGTCTTGCAAAAGAAAAACCTCCTACAAGCATACGAAAAAACTCCAACAAGTTTAATCAAAAGTTTCAGGTTTCAGATCAAGTTGACATAGAAGCCGAGAGCTTTAAAAGACATGAGTGAAGCACTAGTGCTTCCATTGTTAGAGTTTATTAGTTGTTTATGGTGAACTATGATGCTTGACAAACAACATTGGGCAAGAGATTAGCTAAGAAGATTGTTGTGTTTGAACTGTTGTAGATAAGCTATGATGCTTGACAATAAACATATAGAACTCATTCCATATCTTTTTTTTTTCGTCCTCAGTTTATGGACACTACTCCGTAGTGAGCTTAAAGTGAGATGTAAGGCAATTTCTTACTTTCTTCGACCCATCCATTCCAAATTAATGAAGTACTCGGTAAATGTATTTCTCTTTTGACAACCAAAGTAAATTAGACTCTCTCTCTCTCTCTCTCTCTCTCTCTCTTTCTCTCTCTCTCGGCTGATCTCTATAAAAAAATAGCCTCCGCTGTGCCCAAATCCTTTATAGAGAAGGTCGCACCCAATTGTCGCTTTAACTTCAATATGCTAATGGAATTTTGATCCACCAATCGTATATCATCAACATAAAGCAGTAAAAAGTTGAAATCATCCTCAAAATATTTTTCACAAATACATAATGGTCCGACGTCTTACGTGTATAACCATGTTCTTCCATAAATGACTCAAAATTTTTATACCATTCCTGTGGAGCCTGCATCAAACCATACATACTCTTCTTCAACCGACAAACTAAATGTGTCTTGCCCTTCTCATAGAATCCCTCTGTTTATTCCATGTACAATTCCTCCCCTATATTATCATAAAGGAATATCTTCTTTATATCTATATGCTCAACCTCTAAATTGAAATTATCTGCTAAAGCTAGCATTACCTGGATGGATGACATCTTAACGACCGACAAGAAGATTTTATCGTAATCCATACATGACTGTAGCTTTGATTACCAACCTTTCTTTGTATCGAGGGTTAGTAGCATCTATTTATCTACTTCACTCTGAACATCCATCTATTCTTTAATGTCTTCTTACCCTTTAACAATCGTATTAACTCATAATTTGAGTTTATTTGAGAAAATCATCTTCTCGTACATGGCCTACATCCACTACTACCTGTATTCATCTGTCATCGCCTTTGTGAAGATTTTAGGTGCTCCCCGTCAGTCAATAATATGTACTCATCTGACAAGTACCTCATGGATAGTCGACTCTCTCTCTCTCTCTCTCTCTCTCTCTCTCTCTCTCATGCTCCTTTTCAATGGAACCTCTAGTGTTGGCTGTGTACTGACAACTAGTACACAGAATCATCCCCTTCTGGAACTACCTACTCGACATGCTCACCCTCTTGAGGGTTACCTTGATCATCATCAGCAGAGACATAGGATTAAGGTTGGAAAAAACTATATGTATTGGCTCCCCCATAACTAGATTCTCTACAGTGTTCTCTAGAAATAGCTTGAAGAGCGATTATTCTAACTTAGGAAAATCCTCAAGCTTAGAAGACATCTTAGAATCCTGAGAGTTGATCATGGTTTGATCATTGATGAATACCATATCCCTAATTCGTTAGAGGTTTCCTTCCACCGAGTTGTAAATTCTATAACCGAACTATTATAACCATAACCGACAAAGACATATTACCTCGTCTTCAATGCAAGTTTTGATCGCTCGTCCTGCGATACATGCACAAAAACCTTATACCCAAATACTCGAAGGTGATTGTATGGGGTCTCCTTGTCGTATCATAATTTATCAGGCACATCACTATATAAGGAAGCACTAGAAGACAAATTAATAATATAAGCAATAATATTGAGAGTCTTACCCCAATAAATGCTACATAAGTTTACCTATGAGAGAAAATATTTTACCCTCTCCATCAGTGTCATATTCATATGCTCAGCTACACCATTGAGATGAGGTATGTTTGGCGGAGACTTTTGGTATCGAATTTCTTATTCTTTGCAATATGCATTAAATGAACCAATGTATTAGTCGTTATGTTGGACCAAACATACTTTAACTTCTTTCTTGTCTCCCTTTCAACTGAGGCCTCGAACTCCTAAAAAGTAGGCAATACCTCATCCTTGGTCTTTATAGCATAGATCCAAAATTTTATGGAACAATTATCTATAAAAGTTACAAAATAAGAAGCACCACAAATTAAATTTTACCTTCATTGGACCTCAGATGTTCGAGTGAATCAATTCAAGCAACACCGACATCCTTAAAGATGAATGACTTTGAAAAGATACCCTATTATGCTTTCTAGTCAAGCAATATTTGCACCTCTCCATTTTGTAGACTTCAGCCCTATAGTAATTTTTATGTTCAACAAGTAGCTCATTCCTTTCTTGTTGATATGACTAAGCTCCTTGTTGCACAACTTAATAGACGCATCACTAATTGTGTTCACCTTCTGTGTCTTTTATGTGCTTCCTTCAATATAGTAGAAGCCGGACTTCATACTTCCTTTGGCAATCAGCAACGAGAGGAAAGATTCCATTAATAGTTTCTAAAGAGAGTGAAGAATCCCTCATCATCCAATCTTCCAATCGATACCAGGTTGAAATGGATATCTGGGACATGACAAACACCTTTTAGCAGAAGAAGTGCTCACGTATTTGTCTTTAAATACACATCTTCTATAGATATATCCTTTTGACACATTTATGTTATCCATCTTCAATACTCCAGAGTCTCATATTGTGTATGTAGCAATAGTGCCATATTGTGAGATACTTGCGCTGAAGCCCATGATTCCACCATCCAAGAATTTTTATAACAAGCGAGGTTAATGATAACCTTATTACCCACAATAATAACATTATCTCCATTTGTTGAGACATTCGTTGTTATATTCTCACTATGCTTCCTTTTGTCTCCTTTGTTCTATATCTTCCAAGAGAAATAGTTTCTCTTGATGTGGCACTTCTTACCACAATGGCAATATTAGGAGTCCTCGTACCGACTCTTGGACTTCCCTCTACTCTTGTTCCTTCCACCATCAAGATCCTTGATTTTACTCATGTCTCAGCTCTATGAAACAAGCACCTCTGAAGGGGATGTGAATGGTGTGCCTTGAGATTTAATCCGTATCTCTTCATTCAATATCCCATTTTTAGTAAACTCCAGACCAACCATGCCTTTTAGAGTAGAAGCGATAATGGACGCTCGTACGGTCTCCCACGAGTATGGCAAAGTATACATCAGCCAAATTTTTGCACTTCGTCGTCGAACTTTACTCCCATAGAGGATAACTGGTCAACCATGCCCTAGAACACATCAACCAAATCATTTTATCTCGTCGTCGAACTTTACTCCCGTAAAGGATAACTGGATAACTGTTAGAACTTTACTTCCATAGACGAACCATCATTGTACCTAAGACCCATCATCTATTGGATTAGGAATAATTTGTTTACCTTGGTCCGACTCGAATTAGGATTATTTTTTTTTTTTATTTTTTTTTTTAGTTTATTTTATTTTCATTGCTTTTTGAATTTTGAATTTATTTATTTATATAGATTGTATGCATATTTATTTGAACAAATAAAGTAATAAATGACTTGATAATAAAAAAAGGCAATTAGATAGCTTAGAAGCCTTTTCTAACTTCAAAGTATTAGGCGACACCATTAGCAGACATGTTGATAATTGAAGAAATAAAAATCATTGATATCGTGGTTCTTGCAAAGTTGGGCATGGTGGCTAGGAAAAACCAACATAGCAAGTTGTATTTTTTAGAAATCTATGCAAGCTTTTACTTTGGAATTTTCTTATTCTCCATATTTCAACTTTTGTATCTTAGTAGAAATTGGAAGCCACATTGGTCAAGATTATCCAATTATCTTATATATATATATATATATATATATATATATATATATATATCAAGTAATTGCAGTTTTTTATTTGGAACAACACAATTAGGTCTATCATGCTCATATGAGATTTATAATTCCATACCTTGCTCATTACTTAAATTCATACTAGACTTAAATATAAAAAAAGATCCATCCTCAATGTTAAATTTTTTCCTCTAGCCACATGAGAATGCTTGCGAAAGAAAGCAATTAAAGTAGATGTCATTGTCTAGATCTCATCTGATCCAATTAAATTTTGATACAAATGGTATTCGATACGTGTATGTAAGACAAACCTCCTCATATGATCTGTTTTGAATCTTGAAATCTTAAACTAGTATATATAACTTTGAGATGCATAACAAAGTCAAATTTAAACGCAAAATAGGTCAATTAGAACTCTTATTATAATTGATTATAATGACAACACATTCTTTACTTGGATCCAATCCAATGAATGGATCATTTAGCCTAATGAATCATAATATTTCTATTCGTATTAATCCATTACTTTGGTTGGTATCCTAAAATGTTACTATTTGTATTAATTTATTAGTAGTTTTTGACATATAGTATTAATATATGGAGAATATAAATGTGTTTATTATAATTTATTATTTTAATAGTAACTGGCTTCGCCATTGGGTCACAGAGAGTATTAATGTGACACGTGTTCAATAACTTCCATTAATAGTTTCTAAAGAGATTGGAGAATCCCTCATCATCCAATCTTCCAATCAATACCAGGTTGAAATGGATATCTGGGACATGACAAACACCTTTGAGCAGAAGAAGTGCTCACGTATTTGTCTTTAAATACACATCTCCTATAGATATATCCTTTTGACACATTTATGTTATCCATCTTCAATACTCCACAGTCTCATGTTGTGTATGTAGCAATAGTGCCATATTGTGAGATACTTGCGCTGAAGCCCATGATTCCATCATCCAAGAATTTTTATAACAAGCGAGGTTAATGATAACCTTATTACCCACAATAATAACATTATCTCCATTTGTTGAGACATTCGTTGTTATATTCTCACTATGCTTCCTTTTGTCTCCTTTGTTCTATATCTTCCAAGAGAAATAGTTTCTCTTGATGTGGCACTTCTTACCACAATGACAATATTAGGAGTCCTCGTACCGACTCTTGGACTTCCCTCTACTCTTGTTCCTTCCACCGTCTAGATCCTTGATTTTACTCCTGTCTCAACTCTATGAAACAAGCACCTCTGAATGGGATGTGAATGGTGTGCCTTGAGATTTCATCCGTATCTCTTCATTCAATATCCCACTTTTAGTAAACTCCAGACCAACCATGCCTTTTAGAGTAGAAGCGATAATGGACGCTCGTACGGTCTCCCACGAGTATGACAAAGTATACATCAACCAAATTTCTGTACCTCGTCGTCGAACTTTACTCCCATAGAGGATAACTGGTCAACCATGCCTTTTAGAGTAGAAGCGATAATGGACGCTCGTACGGTCTCCCACGAGTATGGCAAAGTATACATCAGCCAAATTTTTGCACTTCGTCGTCGAACTTTACTCCCATAAAGGATAACTGGTCAACCATGTCCTAGAACACATCAACCAAATCATTTCATCTCATCGTCGAACTTTACTCCCGTAAAGGATAACTGGATAACTGTTAGAACTTTACTTCCATAGACGAACCATCATTGTACCTAAGACCCATCATCTATTGGATTAGGAATAATTTGTTTACCTTGGTCCAACTCGAATTAGGATTTTTTTATTTTTTTATTTTTATTTATTTTATTTTTATTGCTTTTTGAATTTATTTATTTATTTATATAGATTGTATGCATATTTATTTGAACAAATAAAGTAATAAATGACTTGATAATAAAAAAAGGCAATTAGATAGCTTAGAAGCCTTTTCTAACTTTAAAGTATTAGGCGACACCATTAGCAGACATGTTGATAATTGAAGAAATAAAAATCATTGATTACGTGGTTCTTGCAAAGTTGGGCATGGTGGCTAGGAAAAACCAACATAGCAAGTTGTATTTTTTAGAAATCTATGCAAGCTTTTACTTTGGAATTTTCTTATTCTCCATATTTCAACTTTTGTATCTTAGTAGAAATTGGAAGCCACATTGGTCAAGATTATCCAGTTATCTTATATATATATATCAAGTAATTGCAGTTTTTCATTTGGAACAACACAATTAGGTCTATCATGCTCATATGAGATTTATAATTCCATAACTTGCTCATTACTTAAATTCATACTAGACTTAAATATAAAAAAAGATCCATCCTCAATGTTAAATTTTTTCCTCTAGCCACATGAGAATGCTTGCGAAAGAAAGCAATTAAAGTAGATTTTATTGTCTAGATCTCATCTGATCCAATTAAATTTTGATACAAATGGTATTCAATACTTGTATGTAAGACAAACCTCCTCATATGATCTGTTTTGAATCTTGAAATCTTAAACTAGTATATGTAACTTTGAGATGTATAACAAAGTCAAATTTAAACGCAAAATAGGTCAATTAGAACTCTTATTATAATTGATTATAATGACAACACATTCTTTACTTGGATCCAATCCAATGAATGGATCATTTAACCTAATGAATCATAATATTTCTATTCGTATTAATCCATTACTTTGGTTGGTATCCTATAATGTTACAATTTGTATTAATTTATTAGTAGTTTTTGACATTTAGTATTAATATATGGAGAATATAAATGTGTTTATTATAATTTATTATTTTAATAGTAACTGGCTTCGCCATTGGGTCACAGAGAGTATTAATGTGACACCTGTTCAATAACTTCCATTAATAGTTTCTAAAGAGATTGAAGAATCCCTCATCATCCAATCTTCCAATCGATACCAGGTTGAAATGGATATCTGGGACATGACAAACACCTTTTAGCAGAAGAAGTGCTCACGTATTTATCTTTAAATACACATCTCCTATAGATATATCCTTTTGACACATTTATGTTATCCATCTTCAATACTCCACAGTCTCATGTTGTGTATGTAGCAATAGTGCCATATTGTGAGATACTTGCGCTGAAGCCCATGATTCCACCATCCAAGAATTTTTATAACAAGCGAGGTTAATGATAACCTTATTACCCACAATAATAACATCATCTCCATTTGTTGAGACATTCGTTGTTATATTCTCACTATGCTTCCTTTTGTCTCCTTTGTTCTATATCTTCCAAGAGAAATAGTTTCTCTTGATGTGGCACTTCTTACCACAATGGCAATATTAGGAGTCCTCGTACCGACTCTTGGATTTTCCTCTACTCTTGTTCCTTCCACCGTCTAGATCCTTGATTTTACTCCTGTCTCAGCTCTATGAAACAAGCACCTCTGAATGTGATGTGAATGGTGTGCCTTGAGATTTCATCCGTATCTCTTCATTCAATATCCCACTTTTAGTAAACTCCAGACCAACCATGCCTTTTAGAGTAGAAGCGATAATGGACGCTCGTACGGTCTCCCACGAGTATGGCAATGTATACATCAGCCAAATTTCTGCACCTCGTCGTCGAACTTTACTCCCATAGAGGATAACTGGTCAACCATGCCTTTTAGAGTAGAAGCGATAATGGACGCTCGTACGGTCTCCCACGAGTATAGCAAAGTATACATCAGCCAAATTTCTGCACCTCGTCGTCGAACTTTACTCCCATAGGGGATAACTGGTCAACCATACCCTAGAACACATCGACCAAATTATTTCATCTCGTCGTCGAACTTTACTCCCGTAAAGGATAACTGGATAACTGTTAGAACTTTACTTCCATAGACGAACCATCATTGTACCTAAGACCCATCATCTATTGATTAGGAATAATTTGTTTACCTTGGTCCGACTCGAATTAGGATTTTTTTATTTTATTATTATTTTATTTTTAGTTTATTTTATTTTCATTGCTTTTTGAATTTTGAATTTATTTATTTATTTATATAGATTGTATGCATATTTATTTGAACAAATAAAGTAATAAATGACTTGATAATAAAAAAAGGCAATTAGATAGCTTAGAAGCCTTTTCTAACTTCAAAGTATTAGGCGACACCATTAGCAGACATGTTGATAATTGAAGAAATAAAAATCATTGATATCGTGGTTCTTGCAAAGTTGGGCATGGTGGCTAGGAAAAACCAACATAGCAAGTTGTATTTTTTAGAAATCTATGCAAGCTTTTACTTTGGAATTTTCTTATTCTCCATATTTCAACTTTTGTATCTTAGTAGAAATTGGAAGCCACATTGGTCAAGATTATCCAGTTATCTTATATATATATCAAGTAGCAGTTTTTCATTTGGAACAACACAATTAGGTCTATCATGCTCATATGAGATTTATAATTCCATAACTTGCTCATTACTTAAATTCATACTAGACTTAAATATAAAAAAAGGTCCATCCTCAATGTTAAATTTTTTCCTCTAGCCACATGAGAATGCTTGCGAAAGAAAGCAATTAAAGTAGATGTCATTGTCTACATCTCATCTGATCCAATTAAATTTTGATACAAATGGTATTCGATACGTGTATGTAAGACAAACCTCCTCATATGATCTGTTTTGAATCTTGAAATCTTAAACTAGTATATGTAACATTGGGATGTATAACAAAGTCAAATTTAAACGCAAAATAGGTCCATTAGAACTCTTATTATAATTGATTATAATGACAACACATTCTTTACTTGGATCCAATCCAATGAATGGATCATTTAACCTAATGAATCGTAATGTTTCTATTCGTATTAATCCATTACTTTGGTTGGTATCCTATAATGTTACTATTTGTATTAATTTATTAGTAGTTTTTGACATATAGTATTAATATATGGAGAATATAAATGTGTTTATTATAATTTATTATTTTAATAGTAACTGGCTTCGCCATTGGGTCACAAAGAGTATTAATGTGACACGTGTTCAATAACTTCGGACATATTTAAGTCATGAAGAATGCATTATATAGTACACAAGTAAATCTTTTCAGCATATAAACAGCTGAAAAAACATTCTGTTATGCTTTTAGTATCCGTGTCGTTTGATAGTTTGGTCGTTTGGGATGCCACAGATACAATTCTTGTATCATAAAGGGGATTGATAAATGTAACTTCTTATTTTTTGCGGAGCCATTCTTGTTAGATTTTGATTTTATTCAGCTACATTTCTGCAAAAATCTCACCCTTTTTTTTTTCCCTCCCTTCTCATGTGTTTTGATTGAAAGTTTGTGTTTAGCACAGACCGATGCTTGATGCTTACTAAGCACCAGAAGATTTTGTGATGATCATTCACGTCTAATACTTGTTTTCTTTTTCTTTTCCATGGCAGATCCTAACAACTTTTCGCACCATTCATGGAGATGGCAGATGCCCTGAATGAGAGGGGACCTCCTAGAGGGCCTCAGAAGCACGACGACAAGGCAGTGGAGAAGGTAGGGACGGTCATATTGATGGAAATAGTGGTAATGGTCCCAGTTAGACATATTACAGGAAACTGTTGCATGTTTAAGCTGTACGAGTATTACTCAACGATGAGTAATGCTGTTATTCACTTTGTTTAAACTCGGTCCAGTTATGTTTCTTTTGTCTGAATGTACAAGTATGATGTGATAAACTATATGTTAATGAGTTCCATACGTCCATAATCCTATATTAGTTTGGTATGCAATTGGAAAGTTCGATCTTCGTATAATGCTTGCTTATTAGTGTTACTGTTCTCACTGTCTTCTTTCCTGATTTGCTTTAGTGTTTGTTTCTCAAAGATATTGGCATATTCTACCTTATCGACTCGGCCTTCTGAATCAAACAAGGTTGGGGATATTGACCATAAAACATTTTGCTTTTCTTCTGAATTTTACTTTTTAGGTGACGACTGTGCAAAATGTGATTATATTCATGTCGGGCGTAAAGTTCTCGCTGCACAATGGTCTTGAATTTGTGAAGGTATATTGTAAATATATTGTTTATGTATAAATATAAGGTCTACATATCTGTCTGATAAGGATATCAGTTACTGCAATTGTGGCATGTTTCTCCGAGTCACCAAGTTATTATTTACAGCAAGGACTTCATGACCAACATATTTTTCTTGAAAGCTAAGTAAGAAAGTTGCTCAATAATTTCTAAGCCTTTTGTTGTCGAATTGACACCACGTTGATCATCTGCTCCAGTGCAGACGCAGAGGATCCACCGACAGCCATCGCCTTTTCTGCCACATCGGCCAGTGCCTTCACCTTCTCCCTTGCAACCCTCCCTTCCTCTCCCAACAACAACCTCCTCGTCATCTTCTGTACGTCCTCCCTCCCCACCAGCCCATCCTTCGTGCCGTCGCGTGCCCCGATCCTCAGCCCGATCCTGGCCACGTCCACTACGAACTTCGCGTTCAGTGGCTGGTCCGCCATCATCGGCCACACCAGGATCGGCACCCCCGCGCACACGCTCTCCATAACCGAGTTCCACCCGCAGTGGCTGAGGAAGCCTTTGATGCTCTCGTGCCGGAGGATCTGCAGCTGGTCCACCCACTCCCTCACCACCTTCCCCCTGTTTCTCACCCTCTCCTCGAACCCTCCGTCTAACTCGACCCCCTTCGCTCTCACCACCCACAGAAAGTTCAACCCGGAGCTCTCGAGTCCGATAGCAATATCCTTGAGTTGTGGTACCGACACATCAGCCTGCGTTCCGAATGCAACGTAGAGCACCGGCCGGTCCATGGCTAGCCTAGACTCCAACCAGTCCGTCAATATGCTAGTGCCGCCTAATAGTGCTGGCTCCTCCTTCGGCCGGGCCAGGCAGACCGGACCGACTCACCAGGCCGTAGGTTTCATCTCTCGATTCCACAGGTCAACGTGGTCGGCCTCCAGTTCGTAGAAGCTGTTAACTACAAGCCCATGGCTGTTCCCGGTGGCCATGGCTTGTTCCAAGACAAACTCGTGCATGGGACCACTAGGCTCCCGGTCATCGAAAGCAGGGTTCAGATGTGCCCGGGTGATTTTGAGCCCGGGAAACGCGGGAACCTCAAAAGGCTCGTAGTAGGAATCAACACCCGCGTGCGGTTTGTCCCGAGCCACGATTCTATTGTTGGCCATGACGAAGCTGCCCATGCCATAGAACACCATTCTCGGGAACCCGAACATGGAGGCGGACTCCGTGGTCCACCCGTAGAACCCGTCAGAAATCAAGAAGCTTATACTAGGGAGGCTCGCCACGGCACGTTCAAAATGAGGGCGTAGCGACTTTGTGGCTGCGACGAAGGGGAGGAAAAGGGAGATGGAAGGGAGGGCGTCAGTGCTTTCCACACCAGGAGGGAGGCCGACGACGTCTTCGGGAAAGGGGAGCTCGATTATATCTGCCACGCCAGAGAGGGAGTCGCTGAGGAAAGGGGCGTTGAGGGGGGTGGTGAAAAATGTGAGGGTGGCGAGCCTGCGACGGTGGACGATGTGAGCAAAATGGATGAGGGGGATGGTGTGGCCTTTGGAGAGGAAGGGGAAGATGACAATGTGAGGGAGACGGGAAGAGTCCATTCTTCGCTTCGCTTCGCTTCGCTTCGCTTCACTCCACTGAGGTTGTTTGGTTTGTTGAATAATGCAGTGCGGATATTTAAAGGCAGAAGAAAATATGTAGATAGAATTTGAAAGGCAGTGATAGCAGGAAATGAGTGAGTGAGTGAGAACGAGAGCAAAGCCGTATAAACATGTGTTCTTCTCAATGTTTGAAAATATGTAGGTAGGAATCATTTACTTTTGAATGTTTCTTTAACATGTACCATTGGAGATAAATCTTAAGGGAGTGAATCAAGTGTGTTAAATATATTCTTTTTGTCATTTTTCAACTTATTCTAGGCATAAATTCAATTTGAGAATAATTTACGATCATTTGTTGTGTGCAAGCAAAGCCGTACAAACAATAACTTTAGTGAAAACGAGTAAATAACAAGACAAATTTAATCCAACAAATTGCAACATGAACAAAAACGCAAACACGCAATACACTACAAAAATATCAAAATAGCGACGGTCGTATAATTAAGTATTCCGTAACTAGATATAAATATATAGAAATTCGACCAATAAAATTTGCCTTGAGACTGATGTCCATGATCGAATACCGTCACTAAAACATCAATGTTGCGATAGGATAGCAATAAATACAGCGACGAAAATATGCCTACGGACTAGTGACTCACATTTTCATTGCTAGTTCGTCGATAGTTAATTGCTACTAAACTTTTTTCCAGGTTTATGTTGCAAGGACGTTGCCCTTCTATCGTTGGTTCGTCGTTGTATAGTCGTTAGTCCATTGCTAATTTGATTTTTTTTCTAATTTTAAACAAACCTTATGATGATAACACTAACATATGATGATAATACAACACAAAATGGAAATAACCACATCCAAAATTGAACAAAATCATAACAATAACCAAGATAACACATAGAAAGTAATGATACATCATAATAATAATATACATATAGTTCTACATTGTCACTACAACAAAGTACAATGTCAATAAGTACCAAAAAAAAAATAGATCACACAAAATCTTCATGCAGGTTGGGATGACTGTAGCAGTGGCTGGTGTTGGTGGCTGCGCATAAACTCTATCATAGATGTACTCAACGCCTGCTGCATGACGTCCGTAATGACAAGGGCATGAGTAGCCGGAGGAGGCGAACATGAGTCATTGGAGGAGCAAGAGCGATAGTTGGATGAGGAGCAACCATAGCAGCGGAATAAGCAGTAGGAGCGGTATCATCAAGAGCATGAGGAGGAAACATCATCTTAAAAAATCTCTCTTAGATGCCTCTTAAAATCATACATCATAGTGGACATCCACTCCATACTATGGATGCCACTAGGAGGAATGTCAGTAGAAGACGTTTGAGGAGAACCGATAGCAGATTTTGTAGTTAGAGCAACTATGGAGTATATCGACAGATTTTACAACAAATTTTACAACCTTGTCCTAGACATGCCCGCCTTCCATTCTGACATTTTCGTAACTCATAAGTATGCTCTCTTGTGCTTCATTTTAGCCGCACAATATTCATCGCGGACGTTTATTTAATTTCTAAATAAATTCTAATTTTGTATCGTTGTGTGTTCCAATCGAAATTGGAGGCAATCTTGACCCATTTTTCATGCAACCCAAATTAGGGTAATATTCTGTTCCGAGTCTTCTTCATTAATGATATTTGTGACCCAACCTAATTTTGGCCCCATGTACTCCTAATTAATTTTAGAACACAGCTTGCATTTATTTCTAATTAAATTGGGGATACGACTAATCCCGTTCAATCCTGACTTAATCCAAATACCCCACTAATTAAGCCCATACCAAACACACAACACCCCCTCACCCTACAAAACACCAAACACCAAATCGCCCAGCAATTTTTCATCATTTCATGTGTCTGTGCAAATATCCAAATTTAAGGAGGCTAATTTGCAAATGTTGCATTAGGTGTCAACACCCCATTGGTTCAAACCAAATGGAGAGCCCAAATATTTGACTAAGTCAACAACCCTCATCCTTGCATGAATGAATCCTCCATGTCAAATCCTGACCACCCATTCAAAATGGGTGCATCAACACCACTCATTTCCCACTCACCATCCTATTTAATGTCACTTCACACACTCTTTCCAACCATGACCTAATCCCCAAACCTAGGGAAGCCCCCATCTCCTCCCTCCTCACTCAACCGTAGCCTCCTCCTTTTTTTTCATTTTCCTTTCTTCTTCTCTTCTTCTTCTTCTTCCTTCCTTTCTTCTTCTTCTCTTTTTAAATAAAGGGAAAGAGAGGGAATGTGAAACTCTCCCCACTGTTCACCGAGCACCCGACCCCGCTCCCGGTCGGCCAACTTCGACACCCAGTCCGGTAGACTTCTCCATCTCCCCCTCAGTCGAGTTCCCCTCGGCGCTGCTACTCCGGCCACGTCGACGATCTTCGGTGGCCCGCAGCGCAGCCACGACCACCTGCTGTTCCCGCGTCGAGCCACCATCCAGAGCTCCTTCTCCTACGAGCTCGCCCTCCCTGTACCTCGGCCGAACGCCACCGAGTCACCACCAGTGCTGTAACACCCCGTTCCGCTCTAGCGGACCGTCGTCTCAAACGACAAAAGTGCAACTGTCCCGACCCGCTTTGCCTCAAACGAGAAGCAAAGGATATCCAGACTTGTCCCTACAGGAATCCGGCTTAGGCTTTCAGAGGCTCGCTTGACATCTCGCTCTACCGAGGTGAATCATCGCTAAGGTGGGTGGCTACGGTGAACTTGTCTTTGATAGCCAGCACACATAAAATCTGGAATATTTCATGCTAGTCGCTAGGTGAATCACCCCCTGTATGCTAATAAATCCAACGCACCTAGCTAAGAGAATAATCCCAACTTGTATTGCCATGCTAGAACATGGAAATAGAAATACTGCTTGTATTCAGACCCTCGCATGCTAAGTCCCTAACGATCTAATTCTCTATTTACCTTCGGGCCCGAGCAAAACGTGTTTACTTATGTTCCTTAGAAACGCATGCTTGTCTGCTTGAATGTTGCCTTATTTTTATCCAAGCCCCGGGAGACTACTAAGTAGTCGTTCCGCACATGGAAGAACATGAAAGTGTCCGGGACCGTTAGGTCACCAAGGCAATTCCTGAACCAGGGAATTTGCACCATGAATGAATAAATCACTGAATTATAGCTCGTGGAGCAAACTACTAAATCAACTGGCCTGGCAATCGATATACTACTGTGAACAATCATGCCTGTATATTGAACATAATATATCCTATCTTGAACTTGATCCTGTGCCTAGCCAGACCTGAATACAGACCTGCATGTCGCGGACAACTCGAAAATGAGGCACCGTTCTACGGGCGGTCACCGGGGCACTGGGGCCGACCCGATCCGGATGGAACTCTACTGTTTAGTCATCCTGTGCAAAGACAAAATGGTGTGGAGCGCATCCTGTACTCTCGCTTTACCCCATTCTCGTGAGAGACTAAAATTGGTCCTTTATGGCTATGCCAGCGACAACTATTCATATAGATAAGTCATCCTCGCTTAGCGGCTATTCGCGTGCGAGTCACTGCATCGCATCAATGAACAACTAAACACCTGAATGATCTTGAAATAACAGTACTCGTGTTTGCATATGCTATGCTCCTGAATACTTATACATGCCCGTGCTTGAATTAATAATATTTGCCTTGGACAGGGAAGGAGAAATGGTAAGTGGTAAGTATCGCCGTGTTTCCTCAAATATCGTACGGCGCACTGTCCGACACGTTAGGCTATTCAATATTTGCATGAAACTGATCCTAAGGCAACTAGAAAGACAACTTAATAGTTGTGCACGGAACCTGTATTACGTGTTTGGATTTGTCGAGCGGGCGAGTAGCTTCCCCACCAGTGCATTCAATGTACTAATAATCCACCAGTTTGTATGCAGGGTGCGGGAGAACCTCGTTCGGTGCGGATGCCTCCTTCGTACGTGCTAAGGCCAGAAGTTCCCTCTGAAGCCTTGCAACGGTGCATCCGGAACAGAAGCACATATACAAGACATAATGTTGGAACATAGCCTGAACATCGCTTGTACAAATCATCCACAAATGTAGCCACTTGGCACACTTTTACTGTTTCAGAAAGAGAGGCTTGAGCGACTTGTAATCTCGGCTATACGCCGCCTGTAACACATGTTTATATCAATAAAGAGCTTGCTTTACTTCAACTTGTGTTTCAATGCTTCCGCTATATTGTCGACTCAGTGAACCTGTTACCGAATCGCTATGCGTTCATGACTCCGCTGCACTCAAACAATCTGTACGACTCTATGGCTTAGAACTCTTACCTCCAGCCAATGAACCACGGCTTTGCACGGGCGTGGATCACGCTCGTGCGACATCACGCCCGGATGGGTCAAAGCGATCGTTCCGCGGGAGCGCTGGCGAGGGTGATTCCCGCCTAGCGGGAACGATCGATTTTCCTGCGGGAGATCGGGGTGTGACATATTGGTATCAGAGCCTGGCTTCTACGCCTTTGGACTTCGATTCGATATCTCTGTTTCGAAAGCTCGTTCGTGTGTTATGTGCACGCTCTCTCTCAATGCCTCGATGGGATGTTCCAACAATAAGTCTAAATACTTTCAAAATACGTTTTGAATAATATGATATGCTTGCTTGTATGATGCTGTGCTACGAGTGGCCTTTGTGCCAACCTGTGCGAACCCTTGAGAGTATCGCTAGTAGCTTGTCCGATTTTTACTAACTCTAAGTTTGGTTGAATGCATCTATTTGAGGGATGCCTTGAACTAGTGCACCATCCAAGACTTAAGGAAAGGTGAAACTCGAGTGCTAAGACTTCGCTATCACTAAGCTGGTTGACGTGTTCACGCTAGAAGTGCACTTCGAAAGTGCACACGATCCAGACTAAGCGATATGCTGATTTCGACGCTTGTGCAAGTGAATATCCAAATGAACAAGTACAACGACTTGTCTAGGATTTCCTTAACCCTAGATTACTGCTTGTCCTCAGTAAGTCTCAAGGACGAGACTTTTTCTGAGTTAGGTAGGATGTAACATCCCGTTCTGCTCTAGCAAACCGCCGTCTCAAACGGCAAAAGTGCAACGGTCCTGACCCGCTTTGCCTTAAACGAGAAGCAAAGGATATCCAGACTTGTCCCTACAGGAATCCGGCTTAGGCTTTCAGAGGATCGCTTGACGTATCTCTCTACCGAGGTGAATCATCGCTAAGGTGGGTGGTTACGGTGAACTTGTCTTTGCTTAGCCAGCACACATAAAATATGGAATATTTTATGCTAGTCGCTAGGTGAATCACCCCCTGTATGCTAATAAATCCAACGCACCTAGCTAAGGGAATAATCCCAACTTGTATTGCCATGCTAGAACATGGAAATAGAAATACTGCTTGTATTCAGACCCTCGCATGCTAAGTCCCTAACGATCTAATTCTCGGTTTACCTTCGGGCCCGAGCAAAACGTGTTTACTTATGTTCCTTAGAAACGCATGCTTGTCTGCTTGAATGTTGCCTTGTTTTTATCCAAACCCCGGGAGACTACTAAGTAGTCGTTCTGCACATGGAAGAACCTGAAAGTGTCCGGGACCGTTAGGTCACCAAGGCAATTTCTGAACCAGGGAATTTGTACCCTGAATGAATAAATCACTGAATCACAGCTCGTGGAGGAAACTACTGAATCAACTGGCCTGACAATCGATATACTACTGTAAACATTTATGCCTGTATATTGAACATAATATGTCCTATCCTGAACTTGATCCTGTGCCTAGCCAGACCTGAATACAGACCTGCATGTTGTGGGCAACTCGGAAATGAGGCACCGTTCCACGGGCGGTCACCGGGGCACTGGGGCCGACCCGATCCGGATGAAACTCTACTATTTAGTCATCCTGTGCAAAGACGAAATGGTGTAGAGCGCATCCTGTACTCTTGCTTTACCCCATTCTCGTTAGAGACTAAAATTGGTCCTTTATGGCTATGCCAGCGACAACCGTTCATATAGATAAGTCATCCTCGCTTAGCGTCTATCCGCGTGTGAGTCACTGCATCGCATCAATGAACAACTAAACACCTGAACGATCTTGAAATAACCGTACTCGTGTTTGCATATTCTATGCTCCTGAATGCTTATACATGCCCGTGCTTGAATTAATAATGTTTACCTTGGACAGGGAAGGAGAAATGGTAAGTGGTAAGTATCGTCGTGTTTCCTCAAATATCGCACGGCATACTGCCCGACACGTTAGGCTATTCGATATTTGCATGAAACTGATCCTAAGGCAACTAGAAAGACAACTTAATAGTTGTGCACAGAACCTGTATTATATGTTTGGATTTGTCGAGTGGGCGAGTAGCTTCCCCACCAGTGCATTCAATGTACTGATAATCCATCAGTTTGTATGCAGGGTGCGGAAGAACCTCGTTCGGTACGGATGCCTCCTTCGTACGTGCTAAGGCCAGAAGTTCCCTCTGAAGCCTTGCAACGGTGCATCCGGAACAGAAGCACATATATAAGACATAATATTGGAACATAGCCTGAACATCGCCTGAACATTGCTTGTACAAATTATCCACAATTATAGCCACTTGGCACACTTTTAATGTTTCAGAGAGAGAGGCTTGAGCGACTTGTAATCTCGGCTATACGTCGCCTGTAACACATATTTATATCAATAAAGAGCTTGCTTTACTTCAACTTGTATTTTAATGCTTCCGCTATATTGTCGACTCAGTGAACCTGTTACCGAATCGCTATGCGTTCATGACTCCGCTACACTCGGATAATCTGTGCGACTCTGTGGCTTAGAACTCTTACCGTCAGCCAATGAACCATGGCCTTGCACTGGCGTGGATCACGCTCGTGGGGCATCACGCCCGGAGGGGTCAAAGCGATTGTTCCGTGGGAGCGCTGGCGAGGGTGATTCCCGCCTAGCGGGAACGGCCGATTTGCCTGCGCGAGATCGGGGCGTGACAAGTGCCATCCCTCCGATCTCCTCCGAACTATCACCATCACCACCACGACCTATTCCCTCACCACCACGAGAACCCAGCGTCACCCACACCTTCTTTCATCCTCTTCCCGACCCTGGTCGACTTCCACCAGTGCCATCATCCCTCGACTCCCTACTCCGGCGCAGCTCCGCCCACCCCCCTCCATCTTTTCCGGCCAGCCAACCTCCTGCTGTACTCCGTCACCACCACCCTATCGAGCTAGCACCACCAATATCATCATCAACTACCACCACCACCACCAGAACTCACTTGACTTGGGCCCCCCTACTCCGGTCACGACCCTGGCGAGCCCCTCGACTCCGACCAGTGGCCACCAGCCAGTACCACCAGGAGCACCGCCTCGTCGTCGTCGTATTCGTCGTCGTCGTAGATGTGCTCAGGTACGATCTCTCCCCTCGTGTGTACGTGTGTATGTGTGTATGTGTGTATGTATGTATGCAAGTATGTATGTAATATAGGTAGGATTCGTATATGTATACGAATATACATTTTTAGTATATTTCTCTATTTTATATATATGTATTCAATATTAATATATCCGTATATAATGATATATGTTAAATATTGTATTGGTATATATATATAAACGTATTTTGGTATAAATATACCTGTATATAGTATAAGTATTATTTTGGTATATAAATATATATATATATGTATATAGTATATGTTTGATAAAACATATTTTGGTATATATATAAATGTAGCATAATATATATATTTATTTTGGTATATATATATATCTACATATATACGTATTTGGTATATGTGTAATTTCACTTAGTAAATAAATAAATAAATATATATATAGTATATTCTCAAATTAATATATATATACATACATAGTATATGTATGTATATATGGTACATGTATTAGCATATGTTAAATGTATTTTTGGTATATGTATATATAGTATAATTCTAAATTGGCATATATTCATATGTATATGTATTGTATAAAGTATTTCCCAATATATTTTTATTTGTACATATAGTATTGATTCTATTTAGTGTATATATATATATATATATATATATATATATATATATATATATATATATATATATACGTATTGTATATCTCTCTCCATAATATATGTTTATCTATATATACAAAGTATTAGTTTTATTTAAAGTATATATATATACATATATCTATTATTTGTAATTAATGGATATTAATGTATATGTTAGTTAATGATATGTATAATATATATATAGGTACTAGATGACCCGAGTGTAAATACGGATACCCCGTAACTACATATGACCTATGACCCTGTGAACTGTTAGCAGACTGCCACATGTACAGTGACGTACTGGCAAGCCCCATATCATTTTGACCTTCTATCTTGCACTGCAATCACAGACGTGACGCCCGTGCAACTTGACGCACTTGACCCTAGTTGACTAGTGCCATACCTGGCATAGCCCCTGAGTTCAATGTATTTTGATTGTGTGTTAGTGTAGCATCTGATGCAAATGTTGTATTATTTTATTATATGTCTATAGGACAGTTGGATCATCCAGGCGATACTCTAGAACAGGACATTGGTATTACCAGCTAAGGACCCAAGGCGAGTACATTCTCTGATAAGTTTCTTACTTATGATATTCCCTATGTTCATTGTATCTAGTGTAAATATCCATATTCTTGACACGATGGTTACATGGATTGGT
This sequence comes from Iris macrosiphon, assembly GCA_036927795.1. NCBI lineage: Eukaryota > Viridiplantae > Streptophyta > Magnoliopsida > Asparagales > Iridaceae > Iris > Iris macrosiphon. The sequence goes on from JAYESA010000010.1 coordinate 85,128,214, forward strand.
ATACCCGGATCTCGTCATGAGATGTTATTCCTTGTTCATGGTGTAGCTTGTACAAGTCTTATTTTATTGTTATGTTGTACATGTACAGACACTGATTTCCGGGGAGACTTGTTACCTTCCTAGGGAATCCCGTGCCTTAGCGTACCATGGTTGGATCTACTATACCAGTCGGGGGTGGAGAGTATTTTAGTGTAGATATGTGATCATACCCTTCATGTACAAGTCTTGTTCACATGTTAGTGTTGGTCATACACCGCACGTATGACTAGCCAGGCCATTATTCCTGTACAAGTTCCCAAGCCGATCACATGTTAAAGCTAGTACTCACACACTTAGTCATAGTATTCTTGCTCATTGACATATTGTTCCTACCCGCATTTACTTACAGTATTTCCAGTATTTCCTTTATAGTATATCTCTCGTACATGTACATGCATCTTGTATATTTCTATCTACATACTGCTACATAGTTTATATCATTGATATAGAACTGCTATTAGAAATGTATAGTTTATATCATTGATATAGAACTGCTATTAGAAATGTACTTTGCTCCTTCCTGACTGAAAATATTTTTCCAGACTATGCCTTAGAGGACCGGTGTCCGACATTTTATGGACTACCTGGAGAGTAGCTGCAGACTTGGACTTAGTAGTTCAGTTGTGATTCCGGGAGGTCTAGCCGGAATCACTAGTTATCTAGTTAGTTTCTTTCAGTAGTTTATTTGGTACCGGATTTGTCTCCGACATACTTTGTTGAGACTTGGATATTTGTTGAGTTAGCTTATTTACTTTTAGACTTGTGTTGTATTTTATTTTATTTCTTTGATTTCTTATCGTGCTGTAGCTATGTGATTGAGTATGTTGTTCATTTATATTGTGTTATCCGTGTCTCTTTATGGAGTTGGATACTCGTGCGAGATTATTTAGATAGTGCTTGACCTAGACAGCGTTCTACTGTCGATGCTGCGGCGTAGACTGGACGTACCCACGTACTCGTGCCCAAATTCTGGGTGTGGGTCGTGACACTTTGGGTTGCACCCGACAGGTGGAACTTCTCCAAAATTAAGATTTTATTCAGTAAGACAGGGGCAAACGCCATCAGAGCAGCCAACATTCGCGTGGAGGATAGAGAGGACAAGCTTATTTGGAGTCCTTTAACTCACGGGTTATTCTCGACTAGTTCGACGTGGCAGGAGATTAGAATAAAGTATGCGCCATATTCCCTTTTTTCTAGTTGTTGGAGCCCGTACATCCCCGTAAAGTGGTCCATCTTGCTGTGGCGTATTTTAAAACTGCCATCGGACAAATTTCTTATGTATTTAGGATACTCTCTTGGGTCGCGGTGTCATTGCTGTGAACACCCTAGACATAAAACTTTAGAGCATTAGTTTTCAGAAGGTGACGCGACAATGAGCGTCTGGAATCACTTCCAGGCGCTTAGAGTAATTTAGGGGACACGTGAATCGCTTAGCCAGTGCCTCAAGCCGGACGATCAAGGTCCTTTAGTCCACATGCAGCATATCGCGATTGCTGTTGTTGTTTGGTTTCTCTGGAAGAACATAGACAAAGACAGGTACGAGGGAAAGGCCTTCAAAATTTCTCAACTTTCAATCGAAGCAACACGTCAGATCGGTAAGGCACTCAAGAAGTGTGGTTGTTACAGTGACTCGACGAATAGTCATGTGTAAAGAATAGGGCTTCTTTTTTCATAGTTTTGGTTTTTTCGTAGGTAAACTTTTGGTTTCTCATTTTAGTTGTACACACCTGTTTTGGCCTCAAGCACTATTTTGGCTAACTTGATTTATGAATAGATGCCTGAGTTACAATATATATATATATATATATATATATATATATATATATATAATTCCAAAATGGAGAATAGGTCTCAAACGCCAATTACCCTACATCACACCTACACCAGAAATATCTAAGACTACATTGTGTGTGTAATTTTTTTAGGCTCCATGCAAACGGCAGCTAGGGTTGGCGATCTAGGGTTCTTGGGTTCGTGGGACCCCATCGAGAAAAGTGGGGGGGGGGGAGAGGCCCGTAGCACGTCAGGGAAGACGACGGATGGGGGAGGCTGGACTACCATCAATCGTAGCATAATAGGGCAAGCCTCTGGATTATTTTAACTTGGCGAAGGCACGTTGAGGGACTCGAGGGCGGCAAAGAACCAGCGGGACGCATGAATTTGGGAGGGAGAGGCGCTTCTCAACCTCCTCTACGTCTGACCATTGTGAAAGTACCAATGGGACCAGATGTTAGAAGAACAGTGGCACAACTATCTATGTCAAGGAGGAATCCGTTTGCGGGGATCAGCCGAGATTGCTACTTCGGCAAGCAAAGTATAAGGAGAAAGGAAAAGCGCCTATGGGGGATCAAGTGAAGAGTAAGTTCTGGGCGGATCTATGCTGGACTGTGACGACTATTTCAAATAGGCAAATGAGGTTTGTGGAACCAAAGAGGTTTGGTGCAGGGCTGCAAGCATCTTTCGCAGTAGAAGAGTTGGCAGAGAAGTTGGAGTACTTACATAATATGGTGGTTCTCTATATTCTTGGAAATAGGCCTTTTTATGGCCAGATTTGCGTGTACACAAGACATGTTTGGAGGCCGAAGGGGAGTATAAAATTTTGCGCTCGGGACAATGGGTTCTATTTTGTTCGATTCAGGATACAGGAGGATATGGAGCATATATTGTAGGGTGGACCATGGGCATTTGATGGGAGGCTTATCATCATGAATGAATAGTCACCAAGCTCTCAGTACGAGCGTGAAGTACTCCACAAGGTACCAATATGGAACCAATTTTTGGAACTCCCTATTATGTATTGGAGTATTCCATTGATGATGAGGTTGGCTTGTTTGATCGAATGACCGATCAAGGCAAATGAGGCCACCACGACGAGATCGAAGTTGGGTTACACAAAAGTGTTTGTAGAGATAAAAGCAGGTAAAGATCTCCCATTACATCTAGAATATGACATACCTTTAGGTGAGGTATTTATCGAGAAAGTTGAATATGAATGTGTTCCACCTGTGTGTCAGCAGTGAAAATGGTTCACCCTCTAAAGGATTATAAGGCAAGGGTGGATACTCATAATGACGAAAAGAAACTGCAGACACACACGACAACAAATAGTGATGAGGGAGAGGTGCCACTAGTTGTTGGTCCTTTCCCAGGCTCCTTTAGAGCAAACTGAAGACTCAGTCAGGAAGATGGAGTTAGAGATTGTTATTGGGCTTGCTAATATCCAGGCGGGAGAGAGGATTATATAGATGCTGGACAAGGTATTGGAGTCTGGAACCCGCACAGATGGTAATGGTCAGAATAGTTTGATGGAGCCTGTAGGTCTTGTGGTGTTCCAAGCTCAGCGAGGCATGTCCACAAGAGGTCGATCGGTGGCTAATAGTTCTGGTTCTAAGGAATTATTATGGTATAGCAAGGATGGTGGGGGTGATAGCAAGAATAAGGTAGGGGAAATACATATTCTTACGACATGAAAATCAGAAAGAGACAAGCAGGAACTATTCAGGATGAAACAAATCGTTTTGTGATAGGGAGGCACGTCGGGGAGGCAGGATTATGCATATAAAATCCTGATTGGGCGACTTTGTACATACAAAGGCCAACGAAAAGTTAGGTGAGGAAGATATGGGTGCGAAGGACCAGGATAAGCCAGTTAACCCCCAGGTGACAGCTTGGTTGACTTATCTGGGGACATGATAGATAATAATATATATGCTCGCTTAGAACGTTCGTGGAGTGTGTTCGCTGGGATGGTAGAAGGAGGTCTTTGAAACAGTCAGGATAACTCAGTGTAGTATTATTGCACTACTAGAAACCAAAACTAAATCAGAACGGGTGCTTTCTAGATGGACTCCAATATACTGGCAGTAGGTACATAATCTTAACTTGTGTGCAATAGCTAGGATTTGTTATGGTAGGATGGTCTGGTTTAGAGTGGACAGGTTGTGCATATTTCTGACTAGGATTGCAGTAGAATTCTAAAATAGAGGTGGTCTCAAATTTGTTTTTGGTCTTGTGTATGGGCATAATGATAGGCGCAAACGTGAAGAACTGTGGCAGAAGATGATACATGTTAGCGTGGTATCTTAAGTTCAATGTAAGCTTCCTTTTATATTTATTAGAGACTTTAATGCCATGTTGTATCATCATGAGAAGGTTGGTAGGAAAATGGTTCTGGAGGCTATCCTTCAGGAGTTTCAACAATGTCAACTATGGTCGGTGTTGCAAAATCTCGAGCGAGTAGGCCATATCTGGATGTGGAAAAATAAATTAGATCAGAAATGAGTTGTTAGCCAGGGCTTTGGGTAACCATGAATGGTTTAACAAATTTTAAGATATGGTTATCGAGGGACTAGCAGCGGGTACTAGCGACCACTCACCTATATGAATTCGATTTTTACAAAGGATTCAGTCTACAGCACGTCCTTTCTGATACAATAAGAAGTGGCCGACCATCGCAGGTTATGATGACGTAATTGCCAATGGACTACAGGAGACGATCAATGGGAACCCCCAATTCAGACTTGTTCAATGTCTGAACTGGGTGAAGGCGGACCTTAAAGTCTTGTCACGCCCCAGATCCAGAATACTGGAGAGCGAAAAAATGACTCAGCCAACCACACCTTGCGGAATACCGAAGAAACCCACAATGTGTTAAGGTTGTCTAAAGATGAGGGGGTGCATACTATAATCAAGTCTTCTAGGATCAAGAATTTCTATATCTCAATCATTCAAGCACGTAGCAATAACATAGAATATTTTAGAATAATCAGTAAGGCATCCCCAACGCTGCATCAGAATATTCTAGAGATCTAGCAATACAAGTGATATGACAGATACACAATTAAAAGTATACATGACAGTGAGTCAGCTGCAGTCTGAATATATTACAGTCATATAGGAAACTAGTGTCAAGATTATCCGATTAACAGGTGCCGATTGGCTAAAATCCCAAAAGATTATAATTTACAAAAGATGAGCAGTGAATGAAGGAACCCACTCGTGACCCTCAGCAACTATCCTTCTGGTGCGTGCCATCAGTGGGGGAGAGATACGCTTGATCCTCAGGTGTTGGCTATAAACATGGCCATACAAAACCAGTGGGGTCAGACCCTAAGTAGCAAGTACCACAAATGAAGCATAAAATGAAGAAACAAAACCAGTTCTATAGCATGAGATGCTTAAACCAACAATCAATGGCATATGTCCCATCCATGATATGACACGATACCCCTTCACCAAACAAGGACAGGAAGTGCCACATCACATCAAGATAGGATATGTTTCTTGATTATGGTCAATCTAGAATAACTCTGCGTCGTAGTTTCAATCCACAGGCTATCGTAACACAATAGCGTAATCCAACAACCAAATAAGGACATGAGTTGAACTATCACGCCACGGTAGTCTATGTCCCTAATTCTACTCAACGGAAGGCACAATACACAATCAGGGATACAATATTAAGTAAAATAATATAGTGATAATAAGTAGCTTTGATTTGTGTCCCGTTGTAACACAACAGCGCAACTCAACAACCAAACAAGGACATGAGTTTGACTTTTATGCTGCAACGGTCTACTTCTCTAACTAAAACAGATTTAACAGCCAAACATGTGTTACAGCTTGATATGTGATCTCTGAGTTATCCCAGTAATAAAATATATAAGTATCCTCAGATTGTGCCATAATCGAGCAGGTCTGGCTAAACCAATAATATACAAGCAAGAATATGTGATGCACTAGTCCCTTATAAGGGCCCTGAGCTAATTTAATGATTAGTAGTAGTTCTAAAATTTCTATAGGAAAGACACTGGCTCAGCTTATAAATAAGTCAGATACTGTACTCTACTAGTGTGGATGATATACAGTATCTGTGGTGGCCAACCTTTACTCTCAGCTAACTTAGGGTGGTTCGACATGCACGATCTCGAGATACCGTTCCCTTCCAATGTTGTACAAATTAAGTTGCCTAGTTAATCCTAGGTGATTTAGAATTACATATCATGGTCACATGAATATTTTTTTCCTAAATATCGTACTTTAAGTACGGACACTCTTGAGACGAATCTATATTGTCTCTTAAAGTTAAATATGGATTCACCCAAGTGTGATACAACAATCAATACTATCTAGCCACGACTAAAGTCACTGTCCAACTACCATATCAGTAAAAGAAAATAATTATATATATCATATAGCAAGTGTATGTGGCATAACGGATCACTATATACCAAGTAACACTCTTGGTGCGATCAAGTGTATCAGCACGAATACAATAGTCAGGACAGAAATGAATTCTAGTATCAAGGTTGTGGTCAAGTTATCAAGTAGCAATATATTCAGGATATGACAAGCAAATAATGATCACAATAAATTTCTACTTTGTTATATCGATAGATAAAATAAGAGTAGTGCGAGGACCCCCTCGAGATCAGATCCATAATCCTTAAACCAAATAAGGACCGGGATTATAGACCCTCCCTCGAGTTGAACTATGCCCCTTATTTTGTCTAACATATAATGAAGTGATCCAGGAAAAGTAGCCTAATCAGCAAGTAAGTACATGTAGGGTCATATCTACCAGCTCATGCCAGGTGCTTAGTCATTTAACACATGGTCACGGCTGGGGCATATAAGTTATTTTTAAGTTTAACACATAACATCACAATCATTTAATCAAACGGAAACATTAAACCCAGCAGGTGTCAAAGTGGACGAATGGGAACAGTCGACGCATGAGTCAGTTTGCCGCATGACCAAACATACCGTATGAACCAATAGGCCGCATGAGTTCAAGGTCGCATGAGGTCAATATCACGTCCCAGTTCCAAAATATGTAGGACCAGGTATACGTACACATGCCAGCTATACGAACAAGTATAGGAACCCAATTTAATGGACCTAACAAGTCGTAGTACGCTGTAAAATATAACTAAGTCACAATAACACATGCATGTATAATCTAGTCTCATCCACAACCATCACAGAATAAAGAACTGAATAAATTGATAAGTCTCAAGTCCACTATAAAAGAATATATAGTGGAGAACAATCCACGAAAAAAGAATACAAATAATTACTGAAAGAATACAACTAAGTAATAAAGAAATAATAAAAATAGTTTGGACATCAACTAACTAGATAATGACACCCAAGACTCTAAACAACTGTCGTCCAAGATGCTCAAGGAAACTCCAGTGGCTCTACCTCAATGTCCTCGTCAACAAGATCTCTAACTCCGTAGTCCGATGGGTTCAAGTGCTCATCGGGATCTGAAAAAGGTGTCAGGTCCTCAGAGGGACATAACAAGTACACAATAATCGACATGCATGAAAGTAAAGCAATAACAATAATAGGGTAACTAACCATCTATGTGATATATACTTAAGAAATCTTTAATAGCGCATGAGGGGGGAGAAATAGAAGAATACTCACCCCACCAAGCGTTTCGTAAAACTCACGGGTATATGATATACACCATTTACACCATTAGAAACAGAAATCCCATACGCTCACTAGTAGACTCTCCCCTCCCAATGTACTATCTGAACCGTATACGCGTTGTAGACATAATACAAGACATCAATAAAATCTAGAACCCAAACTAACACCATCAGCTAACACAAGACACGAACTCACGTACCGATGGCCAGTCAACACGCCAGTCCATGCACTTACTCACTCAGTGAACGTGTTTGAAACTGTGTCATGTCAAAAGATACAACGTATATTTACCATACCAGGTAGGTCAACTACTTCTAGGATGCGTGCACACAAATAAGACAATAAAAAGAACTAGGCATAATGTAAACTGCACAATACAAACAAGCAAGGTATACTTGCCTGGCAAGCCAAAATACGAGAACAACAAATCTGGTCCGGATCTCTCCACGGGAACGTCACGAACACCTACCAATTTATTACACTAATTAGACTCTTACTATCTAGTAAAAAATTAGGTTATTAGCTAGTTATTAATTCTACGTTGATTGCACATGCAAGTAACTAGCCTCAAAATAATACTAACAGTTAATCATTACCAAAATCCTTTTTAAATACATTAATTAACAAAGATAATAATTCTGAAATTAATCATAAAAATAGACAAAATAATGGTTTTTCTTCTACAAAAGGGTTTCTACGACGTTGACAACTAGTCATGCTAATATAGGTGCTAAACAAGATTTTTTTGACATGCAATTCCTCAAAAGAAGAAATCATAAACATGTTAAATTCTAGGAATAATTCTAAAATATTAGAAAACAATGATTAAATGAGTTCCTATATGCATCTTTATTAATTATACTTATTAGCCTTTCCATTGGACACATACTAGTCTTCAAGCAATAGTATTGACAAAATTTTATCATTATAACCCTACTATTATGCTTTGCATAAAATAATAATTAATTCTGGAAAAATAAGTTTTTAATCATGAATAATAGGAAAGACATTTATATGTGGCTAAAGAACAAGTTACAATATATTTATATGAAAACTAGGTAAACTAGGTGACTTTTTATGCATAAGAACTATTTAAATCAAAAATAATATTTATGGAATTATAAATTAAAAACTAAATTTAATATAGGTTAATAACATCAAAATTTAATTATTTACAAAATTTTAGAAGGGTTCGATATGAAATTTTGGAGAAAACATAAAACTAGGTCACCATTTCCATTATACATACAATTTATTCAAATAATAATAATAATTTAATAATCTAGAATAAACAGTAAAAATAAAAATAAAAATAATTTAAATATCATATTTCTATATTTATAACAATATTTAATAAAGGGTTCTACCTATGGGTGCATACATGCATTCATGGGTTCAATTTTTTACATGTAAACCCTAAAATAAAACTCTACTATTAAGAACATGGCAATGGGTTACAAATACATATAAAACTTATTTATTTATATATAACAATAATTATTCATGCAATCATACACATTAGAGAGATTTTTTTAGGAAGAATGAGACTTACTAGAAGAACAATGATGAAGAACTAGGGTTCTTGGATGATGGAGGTGATGTTGTCCACGTGAAGGGGGGGTGTCGGCCTTGGTGGTGATAGTGGCGGCTAGGGTTCTTGGAGGAGGAAAGAAATTATAATTTTGAAGGAGAATTTTGGTTAGAATTTTTAGAAGGAAAGATGATAAAGAGAGTATATATATATATATATATATATATATATATGGAGAGAGAAAGAGAGAGGTCGCGTGGGTTATGAGGAGGTATTCGCGAGTAGGAGGGTATTTGGGGGATGGGTAGGATTAGGTTTAGTTGGTAGTTAGTTAGGAGATTTTCTAATTAGTTTGTTAGTTATTTAAAAGTCAACAACTAACCAACTAACCAATTAATGACAAAGTTTTGATTTGATTCTATGAGATTTAAAATAGTAATAAATAAATAATTAAATCTTACGAAAGAGGGAAGTGGCCTAATTTGGCATGGAGAATTTATGGATTACTTAATGAAGAAGGTTGTATTAGAGAATAATTACATAGAAATTATATAAATATTAATATCTAAATTTTAAACACAATAATCTACGGTTGTTACGCTAGTGCCATACTAATGCTAAATGGTCGAATTTTATGTCTCATGAAGATCCTACGGGTAGTGTCTCCCATGTAGGCTACTTCCTACGAAGGGCGATGTAGATTTTGGGGTCGTCTTATATCTTAATATTCAGACTACGGTGAAGTGTCCTAATGCAAAAATTAGATTTAAATTGATTTTAAAAATAATCTAAATAAACACAATTAATATAGAATACACACAAAATACCTATTTTTGGGTGATGGATTTTACAACTTACCCACCTTAGAAAATTTTGTCCTCGAAATTAAGAATATGGCACGATCTAGAAAAATAATAATGCGGTATGTAAAGTCCATACCTGTAAAGTCCATACCCGAAGACTCGTGTAAGTGAGAAAAATGCTCTAAGATCGAATCCTCCCACTCCCAAGTCGATTCACCCTGTGAATGATGCTTCCAAGCAACGCAGACTAGTCGAATGGTCTTCCCCTTTAGCACCTTCTCTCTGTAGTCGAGAATCTCAACCGGTTGTTCCTCATATGACAAACTCGGTCCTGTAGTGATCTCTGAATGATCCAATCCAATACATGGCTAGAATCTGCCACATACCTTCTCAATTATGAGATATGGAACACATCGTGGACACCCTCCAAGGTCTGATGTAATGCTAGTCTGTAAGCAACCTCTCTAACTCGTTTCAATACATCAAACGGTCCAATGTACCTCAGACTAAGCTTTCCTCTACTTCCAAATCTGATGGTTCCTCTAGTAGGGGAGATCCTTAAGAACACATGATCTCCCGACTTGAACTCTAGGGGTCGACGATGATCTTGAATTTGCTTGACCTTCTCCACTGTGTGAGTCACCAACTCTGGTCCAAGTATTTGTCTCTCGCCCACATCACCCAACCTACTGGTGATTGACACTTTCTTTCGTATAATGCTTCAAAAGAAGCCATCTGAATGCTTGCTTGGTAGCTATTATTGTAAGAGAACTCCACCAAATATAAGTGATCCTCCCAAGATTCTCCAAAGTCAAGCATGCACGCTCTCAACATGTCCTCCAAAGTCTGAATAGTGCGCTCTGACTGTCCGTCTGTCTGCGAGTGATAAGAAGTGCTAAAATTCAATCTAGTTCCAAGGCTCTCCTGCACACTCCTCCAAAAGTGTGATGTGAACCTCGAATCTGTGTCAGAAACTATGTTGACTTGTACTCCATGTAGAAGTACAATCTTCTTCATGTACATCTCTGTCAAAACTTCTGTAGATTGCCCAACTCTAAAGGGTAAGAAGTGTGCTGCCTTAGTCAATCTGTCCATAATCACCCAAACTATATCTCGGCTAGCTGGACTCCTTAGAAAACTCGTAACAAAGTCTATGGTGATGTGCTCCCATTTCCACTCCTAAATTGGAAGTGGTTGGAGTAGTCCTGCTGATCTTTGATGTCCAGCCTTAACTTTCTGACACACTAAGAACTTTGCCACAAACCGTAATATCTCTCGCTTTATCCCATGCCACCAGTAATGCTGTCCCAAGTCTCTGTACCTCTTCGTACCTCCCAGATGAATAGAGTATACAAAATTGTGAGCCTCCGACATTAGCTCATGCCGAAGCTCTCCATTAGGAACATAGAGGAGATCCCCACACCTTAAAGTCCCATCTTCATGTATCCTCATCCCAGTTTGCAACCCAGCCCCAGTCCTTTGTCTAAGCCTCTAAAATCTCGCATCAGTCGGCATAGCTACCATGATAAGCTCCACCAATGATGATTGTACTTGAAGCTTTATCAATCTTGTGACTTCTTCTGGCATAACCACCTCTATGCCCAGATGATCCAAATCATATAATAATTCTTTCTGTGTTGTCAAGAAGTATGCCACCGGTCTCCTACTCAATGCATCCGCTACTGCATTAGCCTTTCCTGGAAGGTACTATAGCTCAATGTCAAAATCTGCCATCAACTTGATCCATCGTCTCTGTTTCAGATCCTTCTGAGTGCAGATATACTTATGATCTGTATAGATCCCCACAGACTCTTTGTATAAATAGTGCCTCTAAAGCTTCAGAGCAAAGATTACTGCTGCAAGCTCCAATTCATGAGTGGGATAGTTCTTCTCATGGATCCTAAACTGTCGAGAAACATAGGCTACCACCTTCCCATGCTGCATCAAGACACAACCTAATCCCTTTCCGGAAGCATCACTATAAATAACAAATTCTTCGGGTCTAGTAGGTATGGTCAAGATCGGTGTTGTATTCAGGCATTTCTTCAACTCATCAAATGCCATCTGACACTCCTCAGTCCAAATAAACTTCTGGTCCTTGCGGGTCAACCTTGTCATAGGCCCTGCAATCTTCATAAAATTCTTCACAAACCTTCGGTAATATCCGACAAATCCTAGAAAACTTTGTACCTCTGAGATGTCGGTTGGGGTCGACCACATCTCTACTACTGATATCTTAGATGGATCCACTAATATGCCTTCTCCCGAGATAACATGCCTGAGAAAAGAGACAAGATCTAGGAGAAACTCATATTTGTTCAGCTTAGCATATAACTTCTGATGCCTTAATGTCTCCAACACCTTCCTCAAATGCTTTTCGTGCTCCTACTAGCTCTTCGAGTACACTAGAACATCGTTAATGAAGACTACTATGAAGTTATCCAAATACGATGGAATACTCGGTTCATTAAGTTAATGAACACAGCTGGTGCATTTGTCAACCTGAAAAGCATTACCAAGAACTCGTAATGACCATAGCAAGTCCTAAAAGCTGTCTTCTGAATATCTTCGTGCCTTACCTTCACTTGATGGTATCCCGACCTTAGATCAATCTTAGAAAACATATATGCTCCTGTCAATTGGTCGAACAAGTCATCAATCTGCGATAGAGGGTACTTACTCTTGACAGTCACTGTATTAAGGTCTCTGTAGTCGATGCACTTGGGAACTGTTCCATCTTTCTTTGGCACGAACAAAATTGGGGCTCCCCAAGGTGATGAACTTGGCCTAATGAATCCATTGTCCTGCAACTCTTGCAACTGCACCTTCAGGTCATCTAGCTCCTTTTTTTCCAGATGATACACATTAGAAGATATCAGTGCTACTCCCTGCACTAACTCAATAGTGAACTCGACTTCTCTGTCCGGTGGCATACCTAGGAACTCGTCTGGAAAGACATATGCAAACTCCTCAATAATCGGTGGTGGCATAACTTCCATAGCTATACAAGCTCCACCATATTGGCCTACTCCCTTCTCCATAATTTCTCTCATGAACTTAAACTTTGGCTGGCTTGGTGGCTTAAAGATAACACAACCTCTATGGCAATCTAACACTGCATGATATTGGCTAAGCCAAACCATCCTCAGCACTACGTCAAAATTTGGCATTGGAAATACCAAAAGTCGAGCTCTCATCTACCGACCACAAACAATAACTGAACAAGTCCTACCGGTAGTTACAGGAACTATTCCTCCCCTGGTAAGAATCCTCCAACTCTTAGGTAAAGGTGAAGTAGCTATTCTATGCATTGCTATAAATCTAGATGATATGAATAAAAGAGTGGCCCCAGAATCAAATAAAATAGTGGCAGGTACTGATCCAACTGGAATAATACCTGTAATAGCCTCACTTTCAGTCTCTGCTCCTCCCTGAGTTATTGAAAACACCTATCCTTGCCCCTGATCTTCTGCCTACTGTCTGGCTCTCTCCAACTGTACTTGTCACGACCCGCACCCGGTATAAGGGCACGAGAGCGTGGGTACGTCCAGCCTACGCCGCAGCATCGGCGGTAGAACGCTGTCTAGGTCAAGTACTATCTAGATAATCTCACACTAGTATCCAACTCCATAAGGAGACACGGATAACACTAAAATAAATCTAGAAATACTCAATCACAACTACAGCACGATAGGAAATGAAGAAATAAAAGAATACAGCACAAGTCTAATGATAACATAACATACCTGCAATCCTTAACTTCCAATCCCCAATGTCAGAAACCAGTCTACTAATGTCACAGTCTGGAAAAATATTTTCCAGTCAGGAAGGAGCAAAGTACATCTCTAAATAGCAGTTCTATATGAATGACATAAACTATGTAGCAGTTCTAGATGGAAACATACCAGATGCATGTATAAGTACGAGAATGTACAATGAGAGAAGTACTGGAAATACTGTAAGTAAATGCAGGAAAAGAAGCAATATGTCCATGAGCAAGAATTCTATGACTAAGTGTGTGAGTACTAGTTTTAACATGTGATCGGCTTGGGAACTTGATCAGGCTGGTTACATGTGATTAGCTATGATTCATGGAAGGTCAGGCTAACCGTTGGTTAGCTATGATGCATGGAGATGGTCAGGCTAATCACACGTAACAGCTATGAGGCATGGAGATGGTCAGGCCGCACCCGACGTGAGATGTGGGGTGAGCTATGATGCATGGATAGTTGGGTATGATCACATATCTACACTAAAATACTCCCCAAACCCCCGACTGGTATAGTAGATCCAATCATGGTACGCTATGGCACGGGATTCCCTAGGAAGGTAGCAAATCTCCCCGGAAATCAGTGTCTGTACATGCACAAGATAACAAGGAAAACAAGTCTTGTACAAGCTACACCATGAATAAGGAATAACATCTCATGACGAGATCCATGTATACCAATCCGTGTAACCAATGTGTCAAGAACATGGATATTTACACTAGATACAGTGAACATAGGAGATATCATAAATTAGAAACTAATCAGAGAATGTACTCGCCTTGGGTCCTTAGCTGGTAATTATTGATGTCCTGTTCCAGAGTATCCCCTGGGTAAACCAACAGTCCTATAAACATATCACAAGCAAAACCACATTTGCATCAGATGCTACACTAACACATTACAAATACATGAACTCAGGGGCTCTGCCAGACATGGCTCTAGTCAACTAGGGTCATCTAGTAGGGCTACGTATATAATACACATTACGCTTATTATACTTACAATATTTATACATGCACCAATTTAAATGTATTTACAATATATATATATATCTTTTAAATACATATTTGATTTATACCAGTTGAACATTATATATGTATACTCATACATATGCTAAAATACCTTTTAAAATATATATATATATATATAAATACTAAATTGATTACATATACTAGAAATACGTATTTACGTATATAAATCATTTCGAACTTATTTTGAACAATAATTTCAAATAAAAGTTTATTTATAAAAAACTAGAATTTGTAAAAAGCCATCATATATTTTTATATCCATGGAAAAATTGGTCACCAGCCCAATTAAACGAGTAGATCTTATTTTTATTATTGAAACTATAATTTTTAATAATAATATAAAACCCAAGATTTATTATATTTAACATAATCAAAAAACCTTTTAATTATAACTAACTAACTAATTACATTTATTTACTATATTAATTACAAATTAACTAAACTAATTATAAGAAAATACTAAACTAATTAATCATTATTTTAAACTAATTATATACTTAAACAAATAAATCAATAATCACTAACTGATTACATTAATTACTAAACTAAATTAAACTAACAAATTAAATGTTATTAAACTAATTATATAATTTACTAAACTAATTATATTTAATAATTACTAATTAATCTGATTAATTAATTACTAACTAATCCTTTTTAACTAAACTAATTTAATCATTAACTAATGTTTTTAACTCATTACTAATTATAATTTAACAAATAACCCTAATCTACAGTCTGAAAACGAGAAAGGAAAGAGGGAAAGAGGGAGAAAGAGAAGGGGCTCACGATTTTGGGTTCTTCCGGCGTCGTCGGGGTCTCGCCGGCAGGGCGGCGGCGGCGTGAAGCTCGAGGCGGCAGCGGTCTCGAGGAGGCGGCGGTTTCCTGGCTTCAGCGGCGACGACGACGTCGACTCAGCGGCGGCGGCTTCGTGGAGACGTCGGCGGAGATCGACGACGAACCAGCGGCGGCGGCGTTCGATTCCAGCGGCGGGCCAGATCGAGGAGGCGGTCGACGGCTTCGTGCCGAGGAGATCCGGGGCGGTCGGCGGGAACTTCTCGACGGATCTGGGCGTGTCAGGGGGTGGACACGGCGGCTTCGAGTCTAGGGTTAGGGTTCTGTCGTGTGTCCGGGGTTGGGTCTGTGGATCGTGTCCGGGGCAGGACACGATGGGTGCTTTACTGTGGACGTGTCCGGGTTTGCCGGACACGGAGATGCTGTGTACAGGGGTTGATGTGGAGGTGGTGTCCGGGTGTGTCGGACACGAAAAAGCTGGTTGTAAACTGTAAATCTGGACACAGGAAAAGAAATGGATATGGTGGGACACCCGGGGTCGGACCCGAGGCCATCACGGCTGACACGGTGATGCTGGACACACGGACACGAGCACAAAAATGGTGATGACGGCTTGTTGGCTTTGTGGGGATTTGTGGGGGCTAGCTAAAAAATGAAAATTAGGGTTTCTTGGGAATTGTGAGAATGAGAACTTAAATAGGGAGAAGGGTGTGGGATGAAGGGTTGCGGGTTGGCCCAATGATGAATGGCCCAGAATTAAACATAAAGGGCTTTTCATGTGGGAAGAATGAGGGCGTGAATGGGAGACGGAAAACGGTAAATTAAATAGAAAAGAAATTTAAGAAAAAATGTTTTTAAGAGGCTTTCGATTAGCTACTAATTAAACTCATTTTTCAAAATATTAGAAAGTATGTAATTCATTTATTTACTACCCCAATAAATAAAAATCTATTTTATTTTATCAACTAGTCTTTTAAATAACTATTTAGTTAAAACAATAATTTTATGACTCAAGCCAATAAATATTTGAAACTAGAAATATATGTTATTATTTATTTATTTATTTTGTAATACATCGTCATTTAGGAAAAATGATTTTTATAAAGATTTTTAAATTACCTTCTAAAATCAGACATCGTTCAAAATCAAATAAAAATTTTCAAGGAGAAATATTTTATAAAACTTGATATTTTAAAATAAAATTAAAATCTAATTATTTTGGAAATTGGAAATCGGAGGTTACAAGTCTATCCACCTTAGAAAATTTCGTCCTCGAAATTTTAGGGATGACTAGGATAGAAAAGAATTTGTTGTTCAAATGATAAATATGTCATTGAAGAAAATATTTCTAAAATATTTACCAAACAGAAGGAAACATGAAGAAAAAGAAATTATGGTTTAAGACAGGAATAACTTGAAGGAATCATGGCTCGGCTTTGAATCCCCTAGAAGGTTTAGGTTTTGGAAAGTAGGCACGATCACTGAAAAACAGATAATTGGAATAATGCACGTTACCTTTTCAAAGTAACTAGACCAAGGAAGACCCAGGATAATGAATGATATAGACATGAAAGTTATAGCTAATTCGAAAAATACGGTCGACAATTTGATTTAAGAAACTTAAATACATCCTTCAGAATGTAACCAAGAGACATCTAATCGCCTTTCTTAATTTCTAGAGAAAAAGAGTCTTTACTACCATTTGGAAAATAATCCTCCTTTTTATCCTCGTTCATTTTACTTTTCTCAATCTTATGATTCATCATTAACTAATATCACAAACTTTATTAGATTAGATCTTAGAATTTCTGAATCAAAATTCATTACCTGTCCAAAATCCTTATCATCCAATTCGAGTTTGTTTATCCTAACATCAACTATACCTCGATTATTTTCTTCGATTTCAAATGTTACTGTCATGGTCAAGATTTAATTTAAATCACAACCTTAATATACCATGATCTTACCTTACGACCTTCAATTATATGATCCCATAATCCATTATATTATAATATTCTTTACCATGAGTTTCATTTCATTCCATATTTCTCTATCCGTATGTATAATATTTCCGAATTTTGAACTAATATATTTTTTTTTCATCCTTTGAATTTATTATTCCAATGTAAAAATTTTACTACTCAAATCCTCAATATTTTAATTGAATTCCAGTCGTATCATAATCTCCTCAAATTTTGAGTAAATAACTAAATACAAAATTTTCTATCCAATCCTTTTAATTGAAATCCAATCAATGCATATTTATAAAACTTAAAAATCTGCATCCCAAAATTTAACTTTAAACACTCATCAATCATCTAACTCAAATTCAATTGATGCTTATTCCAATCTAACTCTCCATCCCAAGAATTTAATTCGACACTATTCCATTTACGATTTTATTTTCTGATTTTCGTTTTCCTCAATATTCAACGATGCGATGCTTCCAGAATCTTCAATGCAACATTCATAATATATAAAATTCCTACCTTGCAATCAATTAGATAAAATGATAATCTCTCAAATTCCTCAAATTTTTTTTTTTTTTTTTTTTTTTTTTTTATAATCAATTCAATCATATCAAGACCTCCTTAAAATTAATAATTCCTCAAATTTTTGGCTCTGTGAACTTCTTAATTCTCCCTTTAAGTCAATATTTATCCTCGAGTTTCAATCATCCCCAATCTTCGTAAAATTAATGATCCGTCAATTCTTTTATTAACGCCTTAACTTTTTATTTAAAATTAATGCTTATCCACAAATTTAATCCTCTTGTCTCTTTTTTTTTTTGGTCAGTCATAACCTCGTCATAGATCTTTGCTATGGTCAAAACCCAATGATCATGGTTTGAGAAAACTCTATCTACAGCCATGCAATTTAAGAAAATGTAGGTCATGTGTCTTTTGTCATGGTATTTCAGTCTCTGTTAGGGGTACTACTAGTTATATTCTAACAAGAAAATCATGCATGTGAACCACAGTACTAGGAAAATCAATCAATCAATCGAAAGGCGAAAGAAAAGGAACATTAGGAAGGAAGAAGGATCATGTTAACATATTACTTGTAGTGTCTACTATCTCTAACAAACACTTAACTCTAGCACACTAACAATTTCCTATTCATGTATACTGGTACCCATATCAACTAATCATATATTAATATTCATATCTCCCATCTACAAAAAATTAATCCTCCAAATAATCGTCAAGGTTTAACTTCCCGATCAACTTAAAATAAAATGCATATACCTCCTCAAAATTTGATACTTCACATCGAAATAAAATTTAATCACTTCTAAAATCTTTGTAGCCTTAACTATGTTTAGTGAATCAAATTTAAATTCTTAATATTTTAATAACATAAAAATCTCAACTCCTTAAAAATTCTAAAAATTTAAAATTTTATTTCCACCCTTTAATTTATAACTCCTCAATGTACATATTAGTGCTCACGGTCTCTGATACTCAAGGTGCACTCAATACCTCTATTGTCTAGAACTGTGTACTAAATTTGTACTGCCCGAATCACTTGCACTATTACCTCCAATGATCAAAGTTATCATCAACTGTGTTTTCTTTCATGATTTCAATTTATGTTAATTGGTATATCATCTAATTATCAACACACAGAGTGCTTACTGTTATTAACGTCATCCTTGACCAATCCTTGGTATAGAATCATTAGCACTCTTGGTATTATATCACTAGCCGCATTAATGGATTATCTCATCAAGCTCATTAGACTCATGATCACCTGTATCCTCTATAACACTCATGTTTATTTACTCTCATGGGTATGTGTATGGTTCCTCATCTCGATGGTTGTATATGTATTTCCTTCAATCCTTTAAAGCCTATTAAACTAATCCGTGATGCTTCACAACTTCCATTACTAATCCTGATATTTCTCTACTTATGATATCTCATTAAACCCTTTATACATATATATTTCTTTACCTTTAACATTTCCGATATCAACCATCAAATTGGACATCATGCTCCATAAATCCTTAACACAATTTCCGGATACTTAATCGTCTATATAGATCACTCAATTACATGATCATGATTATCCAGGACGGGTAATTGGCTCTGATACTAACTCTGAGAACTATCACTGATACTCTATACTCTCCTTAACTCTCAGTCTCTAATGACACTACTCCTAGAATCATTGGTACAAGGTACTATGCTAAAGGCTAACTCTAGATTAAAGCCTACTGCTCACATGCCCAACTAAGAAACACTTACAACTCACTAGCAACACAGTCAATACTAATACAAGACACAAACAAAATTACAAGCCACTAATTATCATACTTAACAAGAAATCTTCAAGGAATAGGAGCTCAAAGACTGAATTGAGGACAGAAGGTATCTTTACTGCTAGTAAAGAAAGAGCGGTGGAACAAAGTCCTGGAATAACAGAAATAGATAAGTCTTGAGATGATATTTTAAGAACCAATTTAGGATACAACCTGATAATCATACACGTCTGTCTGAAATCATGACACTCAGAATCCTCGCCACGCCAGTAAGCATAGATGCGATAAACGACAGGTTCCGTAACTAAGGTATACAACCCTATAATTATGTCATCTAGAATACTCGCCACGCCAACCGGTATGGCTGCGAGAAACTCTAAATCTCATAACTAAAGTATGTACATCCAAGTTAGGTTCCTACGTTCTCGTCACGACAGCTAATATGGCTGCGATAAATTCTAGGTTCCATAACCAAAGTAGACGTTTTACCTTCCTCGCTGTCCTCATCAACATATGTCATCAGATGATACCGTAAATTTTAGCCCGTAAAATTCATCTCGATATGAAATCAATTCAACAACGATACCAAGAATTAAAGTTAACAACTGGTCAACAAGAATCAAACTTAACAATGATACCAAGAATTTAATTTAATAACTGCTCAACAAGAATCAAGTTCAGTAACAACAAGCGAGAGCGAACGGAAACAGGGAAAAGATTTAAATTGTAAATTGTAATAAGATTCTCAAGGGGTCATCCCAGGATATCTTTCAAGAATTTGTGATTGAGTATCCTCTCTCATCCTAGTATCCTATGTCCTATATTCTATAGCAGGCACGCAGTAGTATAACAAGGATGCCACACTACTACAACCTCGCACAACTCGCGAAGTCTGACCTGCATGGGCCACCACTAAAAACGTGTCACGACCCGCACCCGGTATAAGGGCACGAGAGCGTGGGTACGTCCAGCCTACGCCGCAGCATCGGCGGTAGAACGCTGTCTAGGTCAAGTACTATCTAGATAATCTCACACTAGTATCCAACTCCATAAGGAGACACGGATAACACTAAAATAAATCTAGAAATACTCAATCACAACTACAGCACGATAGGAAATGAAGAAATAAAAGAATACAGCACAAGTCTAATGATAATATAACATACCTGCAATCCTTAACTTCCAATCCCCAATGTCAGAAACCAGTCTACTAATGTCACAGTCTGGAAAAATATTTTCCAGTCAGGAAGGAGCAAAGTACATCTCTAAATAGCAGTTCTATATGAATGACATAAACTATGTAGCAGTTCTAGATGGAAACATACCAGATGCATGTATAAGTACGAGAATGTACAATGAGAGAAGTACTGGAAATACTGTAAGTAAATGCAGGAAAAGAAGCAATATGTCCATGAGCAAGAATTCTATGACTAAGTGTGTGAGTACTAGTTTTAACATGTGATCGGCTTGGGAACTTGATCAGGCTGGTTACATGTGATTAGCTATGATTCATGGAAGGTCAGGCTAACCGTTGGTTAGCTATGATGCATGGAGATGGTCAGGCTAATCACACGTAACAGCTATGAGGCATGGAGATGGTCAGGCCGCACCCGACGTGAGATGTGGGGTGAGCTATGATGCATGGATAGTTGGGTATGATCACATATCTACACTAAAATACTCCCCAAACCCCCGACTGGTATAGTAGATCCAATCATGGTACGCTATGGCACGGGATTCCCTAGGAAGGTAGCAAATCTCCCCGGAAATCAGTGTCTGTACATGCACAAGATAACAAGGAAAACAAGTCTTGTACAAGCTACACCATGAATAAGGAATAACATCTCATGACGAGATCCATGTATACCAATCCGTGTAACCAATGTGTCAAGAACATGGATATTTACACTAGATACAGTGAACATAGGAGATATCATAAATTAGAAACTAATCAGAGAATGTACTCGCCTTGGGTCCTTAGCTGGTAATTATTGATGTCCTGTTCCAGAGTATCCCCTGGGTAAACCAACAGTCCTATAAACATATCACAAGCAAAACCACATTTGCATCAGATGCTACACTAACACATTACAAATACATGAACTCAGGGGCTCTGCCAGACATGGCTCTAGTCAACTAGGGTCATCTAGTAGGGCTACGTATATAATACACATTACGCTTATTATACTTACAATATTTATACATGCACCAATTTAAATGTATTTACAATATATATATATATCTTTTAAATACATATTTGATTTATACCAGTTGAACATTATATATGTATACTCATACATATGCTAAAATACCTTTTAAAATATATATATATATATATATAAATACTAAATTGATTACATATACTAGAAATACGTATTTACGTATATAAATCATTTCGAACTTATTTTGAACAATAATTTCAAATAAAAGTTTATTTATAAAAAACTAGAATTTGTAAAAAGCCATCATATATTTTTATATCCATGGAAAAATTGGTCACCAGCCCAATTAAACGAGTAGATCTTATTTTTATTATTGAAACTATAATTTTTAATAATAATATAAAACCCAAGATTTATTATATTTAACATAATCAAAAAACCTTTTAATTATAACTAACTAACTAATTACATTTATTTACTATATTAATTACAAATTAACTAAACTAATTATAAGAAAATACTAAACTAATTAATCATTATTTTAAACTAATTATATACTTAAACAAATAAATCAATAATCACTAACTGATTACATTAATTACTAAACTAAATTAAACTAACAAATTAAATGTTATTAAACTAATTATATAATTTACTAAACTAATTATATTTAATAATTACTAATTAATCTGATTAATTAATTACTAACTAATCCTTTTTAACTAAACTAATTTAATCATTAACTAATGTTTTTAACTCATTACTAATTATAATTTAACAAATAACCCTAATCTACAGTCTGAAAACGAGAAAGGAAAGAGGGAAAGAGGGAGAAAGAGAAGGGGCTCACGATTTTGGGTTCTTCCGGCGTCGTCGGGGTCTCGCCGGCAGGGCGGCGGCGGCGTGAAGCTCGAGGCGGCAGCGGTCTCGAGGAGGCGGCGGTTTCCTGGCTTCAGCGGCGACGACGACGTCGACTCAGCGGCGGCGGCTTCGTGGAGACGTCGGCGGAGATCGACGACGAACCAGGGGCGGCGGCGTTCGATTCCAGCGGCGGGCCAGATCGAGGAGGCGGTCGACGGCTTCGTGCCGAGGAGATCTGGGGCGGTCGGCGGGAACTTCTCGGCGGATCTGGGCGTGTCAGGGGGTGGACACGGCGGCTTCGAGTCTAGGGTTAGGGTTCTGTCGTGTGTCCGGGGTTGGGTCTGTGGATCGTGTCCGGGGCAGGACACGATGGGTGCTTTACTGTGGACGTGTCCGGGTTTGCCGGACACGGAGATGCTGTGTACAGGGGTTGATGTGGAGGTGGTGTCCGGGTGTGTCGGACACGGAAAAGCTGGTTGTAAACTGTAAATCTGGACACAGGAAAAGAAATGGATATGGTGGGACACCCGGGGTCGGACCCGAGGCCATCACGGCTGACACGGTAATGCTGGACACACGGACACGAGCACAAAAATGGTGATGACGGCTTGTTGGCTTTGTGGGGATTTGTGGGGGCTAGCTAAAAAATGAAAATTAGGGTTTCTTGGGAATTGTGAGAATGAGAACTTAAATAGGGAGAAGGGTGTGGGATGAAGGGTTGCGGGTTGGCCCAATGATGAATGGCCCAGAATTAAACATAAAGGGCTTTTCATGTGGGAAGAATGAGGGCGTGAATGGGAGACGGAAAACGGTAAATTAAATAGAAAAGAAATTTAAGAAAAAATGTTTTTAAGAGGCTTTCGATTAGCTACTAATTAAACTCATTTTTCAAAATATTAGAAAGTATGTAATTCATTTATTTACTACCCCAATAAATAAAAATCTATTTTATTTTATCAACTAGTCTTTTAAATAACTATTTAGTTAAAACAATAATTTTATGACTCAAGCCAATAAATATTTGAAACTAGAAATATATGTTATTATTTATTTATTTATTTTGTAATACATCGTCATTTAGGAAAAATGATTTTTATAAAGATTTTTAAATTACCTTCTAAAATCAGACATCGTTCAAAATCAAATAAAAATTTTCAAGGAGAAATATTTTATAAAACTTGATATTTTAAAATAAAATTAAAATCTAATTATTTTGGAAATTGGAAATCGGAGGTTACAGTACTGCCTGCGTCGCCAAGGGTGGTCCTCTCTGTTGGTCTCCTGGTGATGGTAAATGAGGTAAACCTCCTCCATGGTTGGTTGATACTAATGTCGATATTGTTGGTTTTTGAGCTCCTACTGGTATAATGGCTCCATGCTATGGACACTTCCAAGTCTGATGTTGTCCAGATCGAAAAAATCATGCAAGTTCTTAGTCTTTTCCTGCACTCCCTTTGCATATGCCCCTTTTGCCACAAAAGTGACAAGTCAGAGGTTCTCTAAGTTGGTAGGGTCCCGTCCTCTATTGTTGCTGCTGATGTCCCATTGGTCGTCTGATAGGCCCTCCTTATTGCGTCTTTGCTGGTCCTTGCTGAATTCTCTACTGATTCTCTTTTTTCTTGCTGATGGCATCCTGAACTCTGGCCTCCATCAATATTTCAGCATAAGAGATCCGGGATTGTGAGTTGGTATAGTGTTGAAGCTCCCGAGTCAGCCCGTGATAAAATCTCTTAGCTTTCTCCAAGTCATTGGGTATCTGAACGGTGCCATATCTACTAAGGCGGCTAAACTCTGAGTCATACTCATCGACCGTCTTATTCTCCTGCTCTAGATAGAGGAACTGATTGTACAATACATCCTTTATAGTGGCCGATAAGTATTTCTTCTCAAAGAACTCCAAGAATTGCTTTCAAGTCTGGTGTGTACCCCATTGGCGCTCCATCGATTCCCACCAGTGAACCAAATTTAATCTACCTAACTAGACGTAGTACGCTGTAAAATATAACTAAGTCACAACAACATAGACATGTATAATCTAGTCTCATCTACAACCATCACAGAATAAGGAACTGAATAAATAGATAAGTCTCAAGTCCACTACAAAAAAATATCTAGTGGAGAATAATCCACGAAAAATGAGTACAAATAATTACTGAAAGAATACAACTAATTAATAAAAAAATAATAAAAATAGTCTGGGCGTTAGTTAACTAGATAATGACACCCAAGACTCTAAGCAACTGTCATCCAGGACGTTGAAAGAAACTCCAGTGGCTCCACCTGAAGGTCCTCGTCAGCAAGATCTCTAACTCCGTAGTCCGACGGGTACAAGTGCTCGTCGGGATCTGAAAAAGGTGCCAGGTCCTCAAAGGGACATAACAAGTACACAAGAATTGACATGCATGAAAGTAAAAAAGTAACAATAATAGGGTAACTAACCATCTATGTGATATGCACTTGAGACATCTCTAATGGCGCATGAGGGAAGAGAAATAGAAGAATAGTCATCCAACTAGGCGTTCCGTAGAACTCGGGAGTACACGATATACACCATTTACACCATTAAAAAAAGAAATCTCATACGCTCACTAGTAGAATCTCCCCTTCCATTGTATTATCTGAACCATATACACGGTGCAAACATAATGCAAGACGTCAAAAAAATCTAGAACCCAAAATAACACCAACAACTAACACAAGACGCGAACTCGCGTACCGATGGCCAGTCAACACGCTAGTCCATGCACTCACTCACTCACTCACTCACTCACTCACTCACTCACTCACTCACTCACTCACTCACTCAGTGAACGTATTTGAAACTGTGTCAGATTAAAAGATATCATGTAACTTTACCTTACCAGGTAGGTCAACTACTTCTAGGACGCGTGCACACAAATAACACAATAAAAAGAACTAGGCATAATGTAAACTGCACAATACAAACAAGTAAGGTATACTTGCCTGGCAAGCCAAAATACGAGAACAACGAATCTGGTTCGGAGCTCTCCACAGGAACGTCACGAACACCTACCAATTTATTACACTAATTAGACTCTTACTATCTAGTAAAAATTAGGTTATTAGCTAGGTATTAATTCTAGGTTGATTGCACATGCAAGTAACTAGCCTCAAAATAATACTAACCGTTAATCATTAGCAAAATCATTTTTAAAGACATTAATTAATAAAAATAATAATTCTATAATTAATCATAAAAATAGACAAAACAATAGTTTTTCTTCTACAAAAGGGTTTCTACGAGGGTTGGCAACTAGTCATGCTAATATAGGTGCTAAACAAGGTTTTTTTGACATGCAATTCCTCAAAAGAAGAAATCATAAATATGTTAAATTCTGGGAATAATTCTAAAATATTAGAAAATAATGATTAAATGAGTTCCTACATGCATCTTTATCAATTATACTAATTTGCCTTTCCATTGGACACCTACTAGTCTTCTAGCAATAGTATTGACAAAAATTTTGCCATTATAACCCTACTATTATAGTTTGCATAAAATTTTAAAATCATAATTAATTCTGAAAAAATAATTTTTTTAATCATAAATAGTAGGAAAGACAATTATATGTAGCTAAAGAACAAGTTGCAATAGATTTATATGAAAACTAGGTCAACTATGTAACTTTTTTTTGCAAAAAAATCCATTTAAATCAAAAATAATATTTCTGAAATTATAAATTAAAAATTAAATTTAATATAGGTTAATAACATCAAAATTTAATTATTTACAAAGTTTTAGAAGGGTTCGATGTGGAGTTTTGGAAAAATATAAAACTAGGTTATCATTCCCATTGTACATGCAATTTATTTAAAATAATATTAATAATTTAATAACCTGGAATAAACAGTAAAAATATGAATAATATTAATTTAAACATCATATTTCTATATTAATAACAAGGTTTAATCAAGGGTTCTACATATGGGTGCATACATGCATTCATGGGTTCAATTTTTTTATGAAAACCCTAAAATAAAACTCTAGTATTAAGAATATGACAATGGGTTACAAATATATATAAAAATTATTTATTTATATATAACAACAATTATTCCTGCAATTATACACATTAGAGAGGGTTTTGAGGAAGAAGAAAACTTACTAGAAGAAGAAGGATGAAGAACTAGGGTTCTTGGATGATGGAGGTGATGTTGTCCTCGTGAAGGGGGTTTGGCCTTGGTGGTGATGGTAGTGGCTAGGGTTCTTGGAGGAGGAAAAAAATTAGGGTTTTGAAGAAAAATTTTGGTTATGGTTTTTAGAAGGAAGATGAGAAAGAGAGTATATGTTGTCACGACCCGCACCCGGTGTAAGGGTACAAGTCAGAAATAACGCCCAGCCTAAGCCGCAAAATCGACGGTAGAACGCTGTATGGGTAATCTATCTAGCAATATAATGAACCACCAATAATAACAATATACTCAATCATAGATCTAAGATGGAACGAGCACGAATATGATAAATAATAGAATAGTCACATACAACTCATGAGTCTAAAGTAATACATCAATGAGTCTGAAAGAATACTAACAAAGATAAGCTGGAGATAAATCAAGTACAAAAGAAATACTAAGAAGCTACTAAACTCGGGTCATCTGTCTCAGTTGGGATAAGTCCCTCCTGAACCAGGATCTCTGACTCTAAACCCACCACATCCTGAGGTCCATAATGTGTAGGTACCAGTCCTCAGTGTCATCTGGAAAAAATATATCCAGTCAGGAAAGGAGCATAGTACATCTCTAACAGCAGTTCTAATCAATGATAAAAACTATGTAATAGTAAATAGATGTGAATATACAAGATGCAATAATAGATACAAGAGACACAATAAGAAAATACTGGAATAAATACAATAATGAATAATATGTCAAGGAACAAGAATACTAATGACTAAGTGAGTGAGCACTAGCTTTAACATGTGATCAGCTTGGGAACTTGCACAGGAATAATGGCCTGGTTAGTCATACGTGCGGTGTATGACCAACACTCATAGGAAAACAATACTTGCACTGGAAGGTATGATCACATATCTACACTAAATACTTCCTACCCCCGACTGGTATAATAGATCCAACCATGGTATGCTATGGCACGGGATTCTTTAGGAAGGTAAAAAATCTTCCCGAGAATCAGTGTTCGTACATGCACAAGATAATCAATGAAACAAGACTTGCACAAGATACACCATATATAAGGAATAATATCTCATGACGAGATCTGGATATACCAATCCGTGTAACCATCGTGTCAAGAAACATGGATATCTACACTAGATACAATGAACATAGAGGATATCATAAATGAAAAACTATTAGAGAATGTACTCGCCTGAAGTTCGAAGAATAGTGTCACTGATGTCTGATACGGTACCTCGAAGACCTAGATATGGAATACAACATCAATACAAGGTTCCAGAAAGAAAATAAGTTATACTAGTCATCTTCTAGGTCAACAAGTCAATTCTAAATCAAAAGTCAAACTAAGTCAACTCTAAGGTCAACTATGGCCAAACTACCTAATTCTAGGTTGCATAAGTCTAACACAAAGATATTGGGTTCCCATACTAAAGTCTAGGTCATAAAAACTATATCTTAAATATTAGGCTACCGTATCTCCGGATACGTAAATCAATAGGTAAACATTACATATATAAGCCAAACAATATTATATATAAAATCCTAAATATAAATGCTAATAAAATAGTTACTAATATACATACTAGTACATAGATTTATATACATACATATATATAACATAGAGATACATAAACTATGTAATTAGATCTAACTTATTATATAACACAAACATATAGATAGCTATTTTAACTAAGTAACTAGCTACACTATATTCATACACATCTATTTACAACCACCAACTAACTATCTAACCCTCAACTAACTACTGAACTAATCTAGTTGATACCTGGCTGCTTGTTTTCCCTGTTGCTGCTGCTGCTGCAATGTTTCTCGGCTCCTGCTGCTGCTCTTCTACAATGCTGTTGCTGCTCCAAATACTTGTAGCTGCTGCTGCTGCTTCCTTCACCTGCAGTTGCTGCTGCTGTTTCAATACTTGCACCCCCATCATACAACCAACAATCACACATATATATACCCCATGGACCCCATCAATCTCTAACTTATATGTATATACTCTCCCTCACTATATATACATCCAACATATATATATAACATATGGTATAGCTAATAGATACATTCACACATATACTTGCATGTATATATATATATATATATATATATATATATATATATATATATATATATATATATATATATATATATATATATATATATATATATATATGTTATATGTATATTGCGTAGGTAGTACTTGATATTGTACTTGATATTGTATAGATGAGTGTGTGTATATGGATATATATATATATATATATATATATATATATACATATATATATATATATATATATATATATACATATATATATATATATATCATAACTTATACAAGTAGCTATTATATATATTTATAAGTATCTCTACATACAAATATGATTCATAGGTATATACATATATGATACACTAATACATATATATATACATATATATATACATATATATATATGCATAACAAAATGTATATGGGTACATTCATTATCCATGACTAAGAGCAATAGAATTTAGATCTAGGAATGCATTAAAACAAGCACATGGAGTGCATCGCACCCGTATCCCACTAGATCTAGGATACGCTTGCGACATGTGTCCACCACATAACCAAGCGTATCCTGAAGGACACGAACAAGTCTAATATAATATATATAAACAATACGAAGAGTCAAATATAGATCTATGTGTCTGTGTCAAAATTTGACATGCACAAAGTCCCGTGTCGAAGGAAAAATCCCAAAATCAACACGTATAACCAAATTATTGGGATACGACCTAAACGTACCCAATTATGGATACGACACTAGCCCCTAACTTATAAGCACATGCCAAATTGATCTATAGGACCAATTGACACATACAACAAATGTCAATCATAGAATTTCCCCAAAATTGATACAAAAAGCACCATAACTTACACAATAGGCCTCCTATGAACACAAAACCAAATCCTATGGGTAGCCTATGCATATGGGTTGATTTTCCATGGTTAAATTTTAGATTTAGAACCTAATTTAAGGGAAAAAAAACTGAATTGTACCTATTGGGAGATGGATTCCCAATGAAACCTCCAAATGTGATAAAATTTACCTCTAACTTGTAGATCCTTGCTCCTCTTTGTAGATCCTTGCTTCCTCTTTGTAGATCCTTGCTTCCTCTTTGTAGATCCTTGCTCCACTAGCCTCCAATGGTGATTTGGAAAGGAATTGGGGTTGAATTGAAGTGGATATGATGAAAATTGGGTTGAGAAAAATTCTAGATCTAGATTTGGAATGAAAAGAGGAGAGAGAAACTTTTCCCCCCTCTTTATATAGGCCTCACTTGCCCCCCCTCCCTCAAGCTACTATTGTGAACTCCCTCACCCAAAATTTGGTCTACTTGGCTTAGATAGTGAAACTAGGGCTAGTTTGAACCCAAATAGAAATAGAACACGGTATTAATTAATTTTTTTGCAATATTTATGTCACGTAGCGTACCTTACCGTTGCTTCGATAATTGGAGCACTACACTAGCTATTGCCTTCCTACAAATTTTATACCCTTGTCCTAGACATATCTGTCTTCTTTTCTGACCTTTGCGTGACTTATAATTATGCTCTCTTGTGCTACATTTTAGTCGCACAATATTCGTCGCAGATATTTGTATTAATTATAAAAAAATACGACTTTGTATCCTTGTGCGCTCCAATCAAAATTGGAGATACAATCTTGACCGTTTTGTGCAACCAAAATTTATGATAAAATTATACTCTGAGCCCTCTACGTCCATGACACTTGTGTCCCACCTAATTTTATCCCCATGTATTTTTAATTAATTCCAGAACACCCTGTGCACTAATTTTAATTAATTTAACCCAATTTTCATCTTTGTGCAATTTTCTAATTGTTGGGCGCTTTTATGCAAAAGTGCATTGAGGTGTCCACACCATTGGACATGACACATGAAGAAATCCATTTTTCGTTTTTGTGAATTTTTCCCATGAATTTTTGGAATGTGCAACACGCAATATCGCCCCCTCATTAACCCTATCCTTGCATTTTAAACAATGTAATTTATAGCCCTCCAAACATCCCCATGTAAGGCCAAGCCCACTCCAAGTAGAGTTGACCAAGCCCAAATTTTCTAGGTCAAACACCCAACCCAAGTCCTACATGTATATAAATAACTTCTCTTTTATTTTTCTTTATTTTTTAATACCTAAACTAATATATCCAGCCGACCCCTCCTCCATAACTCCTGTTCATCTTCAACCTCTCCTCCGACTTCCCACCACCGACAGCACCAGCCACCCACCACCGATCAACCCGCTGGATCCTCCTCCCTGCTTCCTTCATCTTCCTCGCCTCGTCCCCGACCCCTGACCTCGCTTACAGCAAGGTCCCACCATCCCGACCATCTCCTCTTCTCCCTCCGGTCACCTTCCCCATCGACACACAACCGGCCTCCCTCTTCCTCCTTTGCCTGAGGACCCCGCCGACCATAGAGCACTCGACCCGAGCCGCCTGTGCTTGACCAGAGTCCCCGCCAGCACCACTGCCTCATTGCTCCTTGCACCATTCCCGCCGGAGTCTTCCACGACTCTACCCCGACCTCCATCTCCTCCAGTCGTCTTCCTCCACCCCTTGCATAGCCGAGCCACTGCTCCCAGCCACCACCACCATCGTCTCCTTCGCCTCGCCTGAGCCTGGCCGGAGCAGCATCACGACCTACCTCCTCCTCCTGGACGGAGCAGCACCCGACCCATCCTCCTTCTTCCTTCCTGAGTAATACCACCGCCACGTCTCCCTTTCCTGAACCCGAGCCTCCTCTTCCCTGCTACCCTGTCCTCCTTCTCCTCGCTAAAGTCGACTGCACCATCACCACCTCCCATTAGCACCACCACCTCGTCACCTCCCCCTTGGCCGGAGCAGCACCCGAGCCTCCTGTGACCTCCTCCTCCGGCAATCCTTTCAATACCATCATCATCATTAACTTATCCTCATCATCACCCCATCATCATCATAATCAGCATTATATCATTCATTATCATTATCACCATTATTATCATTATTTCCATCATCATTGCAATGATCATCACCATTGTAATCATCATCATCTCCATTATAATAATCATCACCATGATCACCCTATTCATTGACCTAATCACCACCCTAACCATAACTATCATTATCATTATCACCTTAACCCTAATCAACATCATCATCCTCGTCACCATCCTCATCACTATCATCGTCGTCATCGTAGACCCGTCACCTTCGCCGAAGATGACCTACAGCAGTCACCCCCAATTTCCGTGCCTGTGCACGCTAACCCCGAGGATATTGGATTGTTCTATGCGACTTCCGAAGCAGGTTATTGGGACTACGCAGCTTCTTGCCAGGCAAGTATACCTTGCTAAATTATTTATAGTACTTTGAATGCTATTTATATTTCTGTATATTCATTGCATATGTAGTTTCGTTCAGTCATTACTATATATTAGATATGTTGACACACACTTGACACCTAGTATCATGGGAGGACAATCAGTAGGCGTATAGGCTATAACCACTCTGGTAAACCATAGTATTTAGCTCGCACTACGGTAGTGTGTCGCGCTGGTCGCTACCCCCACGGTATGTCAATTTCTAGAGTCTCGCTGGTCGCTACCCCTGCGGTATATCAATTTTTGATGTTCTAGATGGGTGTGTGAGTTATAAGATTTAGATTCAGTAGCCTACCCTTGCCCATACGTCTTCATATAGATTGTCTTGTACAAAGTACTTATTTATTTTTAAATATTATGCATGTTCAATGTATTCAATTGGCTTGCTTCTATGTATCTTGTTATGTCCCTCTGAGGACCTGATCCCTTGCCAGGTATAGACGACCATGAGTATCCGCCGGAGTATGGACCCGGACCTGACGCATTACTTTCTGCCGAGGAGACCTTACCCACTGAGCATCATTGATTATCTCTAGCAATGGATCCTTTAGTTGACACTCTTATATCATTACCTTATTCTATATTAGATATTCTACCCTGCTCTCTCTCATTTTAGTTTTATTATAGTCATTGGTAGTGGATTTGTCTTCACCGACTATCATTTGTTGAATTATTCAGACTCTTTATTCTAGTTTAGGTATATTCTTTTCTGTTACTTGTTGTGTGGATGAGATTAGTATTTCTATGACTTGTGATAGTATATATACCACATGTGAGTTTTATTCATATTACAGCGTACGCGTGTATTATGGTATCCATATATTGGAGTTGCCATATACACACGGCTGGCATGCTTACGTGTTCTTAGTCCTTTATTTTTTAGGACAGGGACGTGACAACTATGTAAAGTCTAAAATATCCCTTGGGGCCTCTCATGAAGAAATAATTAAGAAAGGAAGCTTTTAGTCTAATGGTTTAATTAATTTAATCTATCTCCTTAACAACGGGCTTTCTACATGGGCTAAATTCTATCAATTAATACATGTTGGTCCATGAGTCTAAAATAAACTAGTTAGGTCCACTAACACAAGTCTAAAATAAATAACTAACATCTAACAACAATTAAATAATACAATAAATAATTATTTACCATGCACAATATTTATTTAAATATGAATTTACTAAAATACACTCTCCTAGAAAATGTGGTAGTGACAAGTCTACCCTCCTTAAAATAATTTCGTCCTCGAAATTCAAAGACGAAAATTACCCCCAGAAAATAACAGAACATAGCAATGAACAGAACTAAGGAACAGAACTAACTATGAAAGAATATAACGTAATTAGGAAAGACATACCTTAAGGCACAAATAAATATGGATATCGCTCTCGCATTTCATCCTCCCTCTCCCAGGTAGACTCCCCCGGAGAGTGATGACTCCATGCGACGCGCACCAAAGGAATAGTCTTGTTCCTCAGCACATTCTCTCTCTGATCCAGAATCTCAACTGGCTGCTCTGTATAGCTAAGAGTAGGGCCCACCTCTATCTCTGAGTGTTCTAATAAATGACTAGGATCTGCCATATACCGTCTCAATTGTGACACGTGAAACACGTTATGCACTCCCTCCAATGCAGGTGGCAAGTCTAGTCTATAAGCAACTGCACCGATCCTCTCTAAAATAGTGCAAGGTCCGATGAATCGCGGACTAAGCTTCCAGCCTCCACCGAAGTGAATCGTGCCTCGTGTCGGAGAAATCCTCAGAAACACCAAACCATCCACCTAGAAAAAAACACAACCTTAAGAATTTAATCTATAACAAACAACCAAAATCAAGCACAAAACAAAAATCTAACTATACCTCAAACTCCAAAGGTCTCCGGTGGTTATCGGCCCAATGCTGCTGTCTGTCCTGCGCCACACGAAGTCTGTCTCTGATTAACTGAAACTTCTCTGCTGCATCTATAACCATCTCTGGCCCAAGCAAAATCCTCTCTCCAACATTGTCCCATGACAAGGGAGTACGAAACCTCCGACCGTACAGAGCTTCAAAAGGTGATATCTCTATACTAGCCTGGTAGCTGTTGTTATAAGCAAACTCTACCAAATGGAGATGGTCCTTCCAAGAACCCCTAAAATTTAGTACACAAGTGCACAACATATCCTCGAGAGTCTGAATAGTCATCTCTGACTGCCCATCTGTCTGGGGATGATATGCAGTACTGAACTTGAGCTGAGTGCCCAAACTCTCCTGCAAACTCCTCAAGAAATGAGAAGTGAAACGACTATCCCAATCCGACTATGCTAACGAAAACTCCATGTATCCTAACGATCTACCTCACATATATCTCTGTCAGCTACTTCGTAGACAAACCCACCTTGAAAGGCAAAAAGTGGGCCGACTTGGTCAACCTATCAACGATGACCCAAATCGCGTCTTTCCTTCCTGGAGATCATGGAAGTCCGGACACAAAATCCATAGTAATGTGCTCTCACTTCCACTCTGGAATGGGTAATGGCTGAAATAAACCTCCTGGCCTCTACCTCTCGGCTTTCACCTGTTGGTACACTAAGCATCTGGAGACAAACTGTGCCACTTCCCACTTTATGCCATACCACCACACATTCTCTCGTATATCCCGATACATCTTATTGGCACCTGGATGTATGGAATACTAAGAGCGATGCGCTTCCTGTAACACCTTCTCACGCAGCTCCCCACTAGGCACACACAATCTAACTCCATGCCTCAAAGATCCATCCTCAGCAATGGTAAAATCATCCTCTAATCCTGCTCTCATCTGAGCTCTGATACTCCTCAGAGATACATCCTCATACTGTGCTACCTTGATCCTGTCTATCAAATCTGAATGTATCTATAATCCCCATATCTGCATAGCACCACCAGGAACTATCACCTCAATGTCCAAGCTCTCCAAGTCCTCCAACAAATATCGATC
Source organism: Iris macrosiphon (assembly GCA_036927795.1). NCBI lineage: Eukaryota > Viridiplantae > Streptophyta > Magnoliopsida > Asparagales > Iridaceae > Iris > Iris macrosiphon. The sequence continues at coordinate 85,163,468 of JAYESA010000010.1, forward strand.
CTGCATCAATAACATAGCTACCGGATACCTACTCAAAGTATCGACAACTACATTAGCTTTTCCAGGATGATACTGCAAAGATATATCAAAATCCTTCATCAGTTCCAACTACCGACGCTGTCTCATATTCAACTTCTTCTGCGTTAAAACATACTTTAAGATTTTGTGGTCTGTGAAGATCTCCACACGCTCTCCGTACAAATAATATTTCCACAACTTCAGAGCGAAGATAACTGCTGCCAACTCCAAATCATGGGTAGGATAGTTTTTTTTCATGAGGACGCAATTGTCTGGATGCATAAACAATCACTTTCCCATTCTGCTGAAGAACACAACCCAAACCTTTCCCCGAAGCATCACTATAAATAGTGAAACCTCCAAACCCTGATGGCAACATCAAAATAGGAGCAGACGTCAATGTTTGTGGTAGAAAATGAAAGAATAAAGATGTATTCAAGATGGGGTTTACACGAAACCAGCCTTCTTTGGTTTACAAACTTGTACAATTTGATCCTATACGAGGATGTGGAAGTACAATTTATTTAATCTGGGTAAATATTATTATAGGTGTCTGATCTGCAGTCGATCACTTTAGCCCTTGGACCACACGATGATGAAGAAGTACCGTAGAAGACAGAAAGCAGCTTCGAAGGTTGCAAAAGAGGGTAGATGTACGATGCCAAAGTCATCGATCCCTACTCCTTGCCTGAGCCCCAGATTCTCTCTCTCTCTCTTTCTCTCTCTCTCTCTCTCTCTCTCTCTTGACCTCAGGTTCGATCTTTCTTGGAAGTTCGACCTTGGGTCTGATATTGGTTTTCTTGACCAATTTCCGACCACCCAATCTGTAGACCTTGGATCTGATATTGGTTTCTTGACCAATTTTTTGATCTTGTTCCTCATTGATAGAGGTCTCTATTTATAGAGTTTTAGTGACAGTGACCACTCCGTCGATGTAGAAACCGAGGAGTGGAAAGTATAGTACCCTTTTACACAACGGTTAAAATAACCAATGCCTGCGTATAGATGATCCTTTGAATGAGCGTGTGGCGCGGGTCCAACTAAGGGACAAAATGCGTATAATCGCTACGAAGATCACGACATAGAAGCCACGTAGGTAGGTATCCCTTGTGTAGAAGAGGTGGACGTAGAAGCCAATGTCTGTCACCATGGCGTAGAAGCCAAGTAGGCATAGAAGCCAAAATAGGCGTAAAAGCCGAGTGGTCATAGAGGCCGAGTGGGCGTAGAAGCCAAATGGTCGTAGAGGCCGAGTAGGCGTAGAAGCCAAGTGAGCACAGGAGCTGAATGGGCGTAGAAGCCGAGTGAGCACAGGAGCTGAATGGGCGTAGAAGCCGCTGCGTACCGTGCTAGAGTGCTGATGTGGACGTCTTAGCCGGAATTACGGCTTTTGAAGATATAATCAAATCTCTTGTATTAAATGCCGAGATTTGCCACCATCCTGTGCATTAAATGCGGAAGCATATTTTGAAGGTCTGCAGCCCTTCTGCGCATCAGTCGCAGGGACGTGCCTTAAGAAACTGTCACCGCTCTGTGCATTGGACGTAGAGACGTGCCTTGAGCAACTGTCATCGTTCTGTGCATTTGACGTAGAGACGTGCCTCGAGCCCCGTACAGAGTGCAGCTTTTGATATGGCAGGCGGTTTGTCTACTGCAGAGCGTAAACAGCTCATGTCCGCCTGTATAAAATAAGGCTGCGCATCCCTTCGTGCATGTAAAAGCAGTTTACGCAAAGGAAATGGCGGTAAATGACAGCCTGGGTCGCAGTGCCGTGCCATCATTATAGCCGTCGTCTGGGTAGTCGAGCAGTATCCCTGGGTAGTCGAGTAGTATCCCTTTGTCAGAAGTTCAGACGTCAGGTTCATTGCAGGATCTGATAGGTTCACTCCGCGGACAAGAGCAGACAAACTGTAACTGCTGTCCTCGATCGAGTTGGGTCTTAAAGAAGCCTCAACTGGATCGGTCATGGCGTACGGGGCATGGGATCTGCATCATTTATGCAGGCCCAGTTCTATATCCTTCCGCCATCGATCTTCTTATTCATGACTGTGGTGGTCGATGAACTGCCATGGAAGAAGAGGAAGACCTGCACTGATGCGAGAACCCGGTAGAACAGATTCTGGGACGGCCTTCCAATGAAGACGAGGAAATCCTTTGTAGACGGGATTTCCCTCATATGTAATCATAAAAAATAAAGAAAAACCCCTTGTAGACAGGATATCTCTCATATGTAATCATGATTTTGATTTTAATAAAATTATCTTTCTTCTCCGCATATGATCATTTTGCCATACGTTGCTGTGAAGTCTGAATATGTGTAGCTTCGACACGTCTGATTCTTTACGTCGACTCTGTATAGAAAGAGTGCTAGGTCCAGTCTTTTGCGCATAGCAAATAGTCCATAGAACGCTGTTGAGCATTTTGAACATTTAGAACTATCCTGTTGCTAGGACTGAGGAACCGTTTAGAGCTCTGAACTGTTGTTTTTGCTTCTGATGAACAAAATTTTTGTTCAGACTTCGTCTTCAAGAATGATTTCTCGAAAATCCCTTGAAACAGGGTCGAGAAATGGCTGTCAAACTGAGTTGCCATCTTGATAGACGAGATATTCAGACTGGAGTCTGGATGAACCTCCAATTGACCCGAGAAGAGTAATTTCTCAATGTTTGAACTTTATATGTTTTGGGTACTTGGAATATTTTTAGGTCAAGAAGGAGTATCTTCTGTGTGAACTCCTGTAATTGACCGCCTCAAAAACTATTCGGATATGCAGAAAGTCAGAGATCCGTAGTGTAGATGAGCTGAAAATCCTGAGTTCGTAGCCTATTGAGCGTAGAAAGCCACCGAGCGTGAGATCATTAATTTGGTATCTGCTGAGCGTAAAGTCGTAGGTTTGTAGCCTCTCGAGCATAAAAGCTACCGAGCACAAAGGCATCCGGGCATAAAACTATAGACTTGTAGCTTGCGAGTGTAAAATCGTAGATCTGTTGCTGTCGAGCGTAGAAAGCTCCTTAGCGTAGAACTGTAGATTTGTAGCCTGTGAATAAAAAAAATCTTTCGGGCGTAAGGTTGTGGATCCGTTGCCTCCGAGCATAAACTAAATGCCACCGAGCGTGAGATCATCGATTTGGTATCTGCTGAGTGTAAAGTCGTAGGTTTTAGCATCTCGAGCATAAAAGCTACCGAGCACAAAGGCATCCGGGCATAAAACCATAGACTTGTAGCTTGCGAGTGTAAAAATCGTAGATCTGTTGCTGTCGAGCGTAGAAAGCTCTTTAGCGTAGGAACCGCTGACCTATTTTTGCACGAAAAACTCTTCGAATTTGCTGACTGTCCGCCTTTCAAGAGTAGTGGGCTTACGTAGTACCCAATCATAACCAAATATTGATTGTGAGATTTTGGTTGGGGTTTCGAGGAGCCTGTTCGAGGATTCGAGGAGTCGACCCAAACTATATATATATATTCCAAGCTTTTGAGAGAAAAACTTTTCATCCGTCTTCTGCGAAAGAGAGCCTTCGACTGTTTTGAGTTTTTCCCCTCGTTCTTCTTCCGAGCACTCCGAGTTTTTTAGAAATGGCGCAGAAACAAATCCCCTCCACTAAGGGAAAGAGTATAGGTTCTTCTTCTCGTTCTTCTGCCCTAGCGAGAGAGTCTTCGGTCGGGCGAGGTGAACTCTCTTCTGAGCGAAGTATCCCGCCGACGAGTAGCGCACCCGGCCTTAGAGGTAGAGCCTTTGGGGTGACAAAGAACGACGAAAAATCCTTCATACACGTTGAACGTGACCGCGCTAGGTCATCTTTTGTGCTGATAGCCTCTTTGAGGAAGATGACGCACGGAGACATTTTTATCTTTAATGCCCACATTTCTAATGTGCCAGCGTAAAACTCCATATTTTCGCAGTTTTGAGCATAAAAGCTCTGACTGCCGAAAACTTGGTGTATACTATAAAATTTTAGTTTTACACTTGTGGATGGGACCTCCGGCGTAATAACTAGATTTTTGGCAGTCTGGCGTAAAGTACGGACTGTATACCGCCAATTACGCTTCTGGATGTGACTTTCGGCGTAAAATGACCAAATTTTGTACAGTCTTGGCGTAAAGCACAAACGGTCGTTTCTTGGTCTTTATGTTGCAAGATTTTTAATGACGTATTTTTCTTGCACTTTTGCAGTTGACTTGCATGAGTCTCCACTGGCCGAGGTGATGGGTTCCGCTGCCGGGATGCTGCACTCAAACTATCTGGAGGATCTGTCCCACGTGACATTTCCTATCTCCGGACCTCAGTATCCTGAAGGAAGGGAGATCTTGATATCGGCTCAGGGCGAGCGGACGTTGCTGAACATGATTAACGGAGAGCCCCTAACGTACATAGACGGGGACCAGTACATCAAGTCGGCTTTTCTTTTTGGGGACATGATTGACAAACAGTCTAAGACAAAGCCCAAGAGAGAACCCTGGGTTTTCCCCACCAAGAGTGTGGTCTTGTATCTGCCAACAATGCCGAGAGATTATCCCATCTCGCCTTTCTCCCATGCGACACATTCCAGGAGGATGTCGCAGACGCTGACTCCCGATCTTCACGGCAAGCCGGGGAAGATCTTTCATCTGAAAAGGGCTGACCAGGGGTCATTTGTCAGCCGCCCTTCCGGCGTTGTGACGCTGTTCAGGGGACTGTGCCCGGGCAGCGTCCCGAGTGAAGACAGTTCAGTGATCTAGCCGGTCCAATTGCCGACTTTCTGTAACGACTTCATGGGGCGAGGGGGGGTATACCCCAAGGAGAATCCTCAGTGCAATGGGTGGATCACCCCAACAAACCTCTGATGGACTTGCCTAGTTGACTGGGCCTTGAAACATTTTCTGAGAGAGCTGGAGGTCATCGTACTGTATGCTGCTGTGAGTGCGACGAGTGTTGGGTTGCCTCCCAACCCTAACCTATTTCTGGCACTGATGGAGCGATACGTTTCGCTCACCGGGACCTTCGCCACTCCACTAGGGGAGTTGGGGTTGGCCCTCCATGAGATGGCAGTGATCTCGAGACTGCCGATGGGGGATATCCCATATGAAGAGTATGTTCCCACCAACCGGGAGCTGGAGGACTCGTACCCTCGGGTTGTGGAGGTATATCAGGAGCTGATGTGCCACTACTTCGCGTGCACTGCTTTTTATGATGAGCCTTCTGATTTGGCTAACACCACTAAGTGGATGTCCTACCTCTTCTTCCACCGGGCCAGGGCCGTCAAGTCGAAGAAAGTTTCGGGGGGCAAGAATGAGCCCGTGAACTGTTTAGGCGTGCTCAGTGCCCAGGTCATCGAGGATCTTATGGAGGATCCTAAAGCTCCAGATCAGATTCTCAATGACGGGGTAGGAAAGTACCCTGAAGGTACTAAGGCCTATAGTTACTTGAGGTGCTGCCGCAGGCCTCTGTCTAAGGAAGCTAGGCTGGCTGGCTTTCTCTCCATATGGCTGCGTCGAGTAGTGGTGCCCGGCATCGCGTCTGCGGACCGCATTCACCGGAACTTCCTGTGGCCTGCGGTGCGTCTGGTGTTCGGGGCAAGACTGGGCTTGCTCCCTGCCATGGTGTGCCGTATACAGGCTGGTTTGAGAGCCATGACTGATAGATTGCTCGTTGATGAAGCTCGGCGCGATAGCTTTTCCCGGGTAGAGTTACCATACCTGTACTTGATGGGATGGTTAATTCTCCACAACCCCCAGGTGATGTCTCCCGGCCCTGGCAGTAGTTCGGGGGGTAGTTTCTTGCTGAACTACAAGGACTCTCCCTGGAACATGAACACAGTTTTAGACTGTCGGTTGGTGCTGAGCCTCGGTCATTGTTGGAAGCTCCTCTGTACTGTCCCCTCTGTACATCGCAATCAGTCGGGTATTAGGCTTGAGGATTTAGGTGGAGAAAAGACCAATCTTTCTCCGAAAGCTTTTAATTGGTTGGTCTGCATCAGACCCTCCCATTTGCTATACAGAAGCGAAGATCATTGCTTTTTCGAGCCCTACCTGCCTAGTCTGTTCGCCAGGCAGTTTGGGTACGATCAGCTACACGTGGGCAATGCCGTCACCAGCTTCAGGTCCAGGGGCAGACTCATTGATGGAGCCAGAGGATGGCGGTATTTTATCATGGGTTGCACGGGAGCAATCTTTATCGTACCGGTCGTCACACTCTCCACGGAGCTGCGCATCCTCCATTCGTATGCCCAGTTCTACGTGGCGATCAATACCTTCCATCACAATTTTGACATGCGTGGAAGCTTTAGGGTGCCTTCTCCCAAGTCTGGGGGAAGAGTCGAAGTCCCCTCGGTTTCGTCTAACGAGGGTGAGGGGTCCGTCACTCCGGATGAGCCTCTGGTGTCGGTGCCGAGGTGTGAAGTGCCTCCGCCGGCGGGGGCTTTGGCAGTCTCTAGGAAGCGAAGGGCTCCTGCTTCGAAGCAGACTTTCCCTCGCAAGAGGAAGAAGAAGACGGTTGCTCGTTCTCTCCAAATTCCTGGCATCGAGGCTCCTAGAGAGGAACCTGCTGTCTCCCCTGTTGGGGATGTCTCTTTGATTGGAGGTTCCTCGCCTTTCGGAGAGGGACCCTTAGTTTCGGCCGGCGGTGCCGGAGAACCCCTGCTTGAGTCTGTCGTTGCTGCCACCGCCTCCGGTAGTGGAACGAAATTGCCTGGCGAGATTCCAGCTAACGAACCTCGACCGCGTCTTGGTGAAGGCTCGGTAGAGCACCTGGTGGTGTCGGTAGGCCCATCCCCTTCTCCAGGTATGACAGTTTGTATTGCATCATTAAGGTATGATTTAGCTACGTGGGCTGCAGATGCGGCATATATACCGTTGGCTACGGGTAAATGTCATCTTTATGTCTCCTCTTAGAAAGATTACCATCATATTGATATCAACTTTCTTGTCCTCTGCTCAGGGGACGGCGTCCACGGGGAGTATAGCGTTGAAGCGCCTTCTGGCTCTGCTCGGGCTCCTGGCGATGATACGGAGGTGCCCGACTTCGAGGAGGAAATATCTTCGGGGGCCAACTCGCCCGGAGTGGTTTCGTCAGCTCAAGAGGAGGACGAACCCGTTGTCGTGACCTCGCCTCTCGCGAGTATGCCAATGACTTCGACCGTTGTTGTCGCACCTCCTTCGGTCGTACCACCCGTTGAGGCGGCGGCTGTGGCCACCTCGTCTGTAATTATTCCTGGAGGGGGACTTGCCAATATCGTGGCCACTCCTGGCGTCCAATCGGATCTGGTCGCGCTGACCGAGCAAAACACCAGCCTCTTTTACACCAGTTTGAAAATGCTGATATCAATGGTGTTGGCGAAGAATCTAGACTTCGAGCGTATGAAGAAGGCTTCTCAGTTTCCGATCGGGGCGGTCAGGGAGTTCGGTGATTCTGGGGTAGCTGACGCCCTGGAGGCGATGGTTAATGGTTTGGAGTAACCTATTAACGAATACTTGCAGCTGGCAAGGGACAGCCTTGAAGTCGAGGTCCAGGCCAGATATAACCTCATGACTGCGCGGCTTACTAAACAGATGGAAAGCCTAGATGACTCCATCAAAGCACATAAGCTGGAGATGGATGAAAGAAAAGCTGTCGTGGAGGAGGCTCTTGCTCTTCAGACGAAGTGCCAATCCGAGCATGAAGGGAACGTAGCGAGGGCCCGCAAGTTGAAGGAAAAACTTGCTCTGGCAGAGGAGTTGGCTTCTCAGTCGTTGGCAGGTCTAGATGTAGCGACTGGTCGACTGAGCGCAGCATGACGGGATCTGGAACAGACAGAAGCTGCCCGTGCTGGCTCTCTTTGGGCAAGGGCCGAACTGTCCTTTACCAACAATCCCGAGGTACGGCTGGAGCGGGCCCACGCTGATGCCTTGGTTTCCAGGGATGAGAGGATAGCTGTACTGGTACAGCTGATTCGCGATCTGACCGCTTCCCCACAATGATGTACCCTTTCTTCTTTTTGCTTCCCGAATGTAATTATGCTCTTTTTGGGAATAAATAAAAGCGACTCTTTTCTGACTTTATGGACCCATCATTTCGGAATGTAAATGACAGATTTGGGCGAGAGTAATATCAGAGGTAGTATGATCGTGATAGACTCTTGATAACCTTTTAGCAGGGCATATCTATTCAGAGGTCATACGGATATGATAGAATATGACCCAACTAGTTTTATTTTGGAAGTAGTTTTGTCAGAATTGAGATTCTCGCTATATTCCACTTGAGCAGGAGAGTTTAAGCATAGTACCTTTTTAGGAATTTACCGTTGATAGGAGCTATTAACAGGTCTCCATTTGGCTGGGCTAACCGGTAAGCGCCGTTTGAGAATGTTGTCTCGATCACATAAGGGCCTTCCCACTTGGGCTGGAATTTGCCTTTACTCCTGTGAGTAAGGATCATCGGCCTTCTTACGGCTAAAACTAGCTCGCCGACTTTGAACACTCTTTTCTTTACTTTATGATTGAAAGCTTTGGAAATGCGTGCTTGGTAGAGAGCGATGTGCTGTTGAGCTTGGAGGCGTTTCTCGTCTAATCCTTCTAGCTCTTGAAGCTTTAACAGGTCATTCTTTTTTTGAGTCGGCTCATTAGTCACGGCTATCCTGAGTGATGGGATCTGGATTTCAATGGAGAGAACTGCTTTGCTCCCGTAGACCAGTAAAAATGGGGTACAACCTGTCGGTGTTCGTACCGTTGTGCGGTATGCCCAGAGGCATTCGCCCAGCTTCTCATTCTAATCTCTTTTGTTTGAAGAGACGAACTTCTTCAAGAGTTTGATAATGGTTTTGTTGAAAGCTTCCGCCAAACTATTAGCAGCTGGATAATATGCCGTAGAGGCAATATTATGTATCCGATTTTTATCGCAAAATCGATAAAACGCTTGGCTGATGTACTGAGGCCCATTGTCATGGATTATCCTTCGGGGAATCCCAAAGCGATAAATGACGTAATGCTTGATGAAGCTGATTACATTAGACGCCTTTACCTCAGCAAGAGGGATCGCCTCTGCCCATTTGGAGAATTAATCCGTGATGGCCAGTATGAACCGGTGACCTCTGGAAGAAGACGGGTGAATAGGACCAATGATATCCATACCCCATGCTTCGAAAGGCCAGGATGCAATCGTAGGATATAGATATTCAGATGGTTGATCTATGAAGTCTGTATGAACCTGACAGGCTCTGTATTGTCTTGCATAGTTGATCGCGTTTGCGATCATAGTGGGCCAGTAATAGCCCATTCTCCTGATACGATCCTGTAGCTTAGGACCGGGTTGATGCGCTCCGCACACGCCGTTGTGAGCTTCCCGGATAATCTGTTGTGCTTCGTCGTTAGAGAGATATCTCAATAGCAGTCCATCGTAGGTCCTGCGATATAGGCATTGTGAAGATGCATCGAAGTAGAAGCGTAATGATCGTCTTTTGACGGATACTGCTTCTTTGGGGTCCTCCGGCAAGATTCTGTATACGACAAAATCTATGAAGGGACTTCTCCAGTCTCTTCTAGGGGGATCTGTGTTCACAGCGTAGCTGCGTTCTATATGAAAGTTGTTCTTCACACAGAATAAATCTCTGTTAAGAAGGATTACCGAATCCTGTCTTCTTATAGGAGTGGCTAAATCCGCAGCTAAACTGGCTAGGGCATCAGCTTCCAGATTCTGAGATTGAGGTACATGCTCTAGGAAGAACCCTTTGAATGTCATGGCTATCTCGACCGTTGCTTGGTGATAGGGGATGAGGTCTGGATTCCGGACTTCATATATTCCCCTGACTTGATTGACTATAAGCAGAGAATCACCGAAAGCTTCCAAGGACTCGACCCCCAGCTCTTTGGCGACTTGGAGCCCCATTAGCAGAGCGTTGTACTCTGCCACATTGTTAGAGCATGGCTCGCTAAAAGAATATGCTCGGTAGATGACGAGTTTATCAGGAGTGACCAGGACGATTCCTACCCCTGAAACCACGTTTCCCTTGGGACCAGTCCTGGAGGCGCCGTCGAAGAATAGCTGCCATGCGTCACTTTCCATTGCAGAATTACATTCTGCAACTTCGTTAGGGATGTCCTCGTATAATTTGGAGGCCTCCGGGATCGGATGAGCAACTAGGAAGTTGGCCAGCGCTTGGCCTTTGATGGACTTTCGTGGGACGTATACCATGTCATATGGTGTTAACAGCATCGCCCAAGTCGCGAGTTGGGAATTAAGAGCACTTGGCTTGCTCATCAGTACTCGAAGAGGGTTGATCCTGGAGATGATATGAATAGTCTGGCCGGTGACGTAGTGCCGCATCTTCTGGATAGCGAACATCAGAGCCAAGCATTCTTTCTCCACTGGGTTGTACCGGTGTTCGGCTTCGACCATCATCCTGTTGAGGTAGTAGATAGCCTGTTCATGACCCATATCATTCTTCTGTGCGAGAAGAGCTCCTAGCGAATGATCCATCGCTCGAACGTACAGCAAGAATGGTCTTCCCATGACGGGAGGCACCAGAACTGGCAGACTGGTGAGGTAGCGTTTGATGTCTCCGAACGCTTGTTGACAGGTTTTGTCCCATATGAAGGATACGCCTTTCTTCATGAGATACGAAAAGGGCTGACATCTTCCTGAGAGGTTGGATATGAATCTCCGGATATAAGCCATACGGCCTTAAAATCCCTGGAGTTCCCTCAGATTATGGGACGGTCGCATTTCTACGATGGCCTGGACTTTGTCAGGGTCCACTTGGATGTCTTTGGCGGTAATGACAAATCTCAGGAATTTGCCACTAGATACACCTAGAAAGGACTTCGTAGGGTTCATCTTGAGTTGATATTGGCGCATTAACTCGAATACCGTCCTCAAGTCTTGAATGTGATCATCTTTGAGGCGGCTCTTGATGGCTATGTCATCCACATAACATTCTACTATTTTGGGTAAATGCTCAAGGAATATGTTACTCATAGCCCGTTGGTATGTAGCCCCGGTGTTCTTCAATCCGAAAGGCATGACCGTATAGCAATATACCTCCAACGGGGTCCGGAAGGCAGTGTGCTTCTTGTCTTCGGGATGTATCTTGATCTGATTGTACCCTGAGAATCCGTCCATAAAAGACATGCATTCAAAACTGCAGGTGTTGTCGATCATGATGTCCGTGATGGGTAGAGGGAACTCATCCTTGGGGCAGGCCGCATTCAGATCTCGGTAATCGATGCAGATACGTATTTTTCCATTTTTCTTTATGATTGGGACAACGTTGGCGACCCAGTCGGGATGTTGTTCTTCCCGGATGAAACTGCAAGCTATCAACTTCTTGACTTCAGCTTCGATGGCGTCCATCATATCCGGGCGGAACCGACGTTGGTGCTGCTTCACAGACTTTGAATCGGTCAATATGTTGAGTTTGTGAGTAGCCACCTTTGGGTCAAGGCCTGGCATGTCCTCATAATCCCATGCAAAGACGTCGATATACTCTTTTATCAGCTGGATAACTTCTTCCCTTTCAGCTGGGGAAAGATTGTTACTGATAAATATCGGCTTTGGCAAAAGTTTACCCCCAACATCAACCTGGATAACTTCATCTTTGGTGGGAGGTTCCCTTTGCTCGAAGCAGAATTCCCACTGCGTATCCATTTGTTGGGCCCAAGAGTCATTCTCAAACGGCTCAGGATCCTGTTCATCTGCTTCAAAGGGATCTGCCACTACCATATTCACTGATAGTGTTTGTTCGAGAGCATCAGGTGAGTCGGAGGGCGAAGAGCCATTCTGGGAAGAGGAAAAGATATCCTCGTTTGACTTAGAAGTTGTAAGGGAGGTGGCATACCCTAACCCGAAATGAGTTTGCTGATAGCGGGGGTCGCCGTGCAGCGGCGTTCGTCTGCCTCTTCCGTAGTTGAGGCCTGACTTTAGCTTCAAATCATAACCCATGTTTGTATATTTTTAACGCTTGCGGGCTATATCTGTGGATTTGTATTCTGCCAGTTTCAGACTCGCGAAATTCTTCCTGCATGATCGGGCTGCTTCGTATTCGACCGAAGACTATTGGATGTTGGTCATCGCGAGTTGGAGGGATAGTAAAGATAGAATCTTCACGTGGTCCACTTGTCATGACGATATTAGATGTTGAAGCATCCTCCCATAAGATATCCCCGTGTTTGACCGTTAGGGGAACTGAAGCCTGTTTATGATCTTCGTCTTTGTGTTTCTGGATCAGATAATTGCGCAAGTCAGGAGGAGTAGAAGAAGAAGATGACAGCTTGTTCCTTCTGTTCCCATCAGTGGGCATGCGGAGACTGGGCACCATGGTTTTCCCTGTGCTACCTGTGTACAACAGGTTGGCCATCTGGGTGGCGGATATCCCCGGGGAGGGTGTCTTTCCGCAATCTGAGCTTGCTTTACGCCGTGGGACTTCACCTGGCATAATTTGGAGATCTGTTCAGACTGGCGTAAAGCTGAAGAGGTCCTCAATCGGCCATCGGCTTCCCACGTAATCCGGAGAGTAGGCAGATTGCTCCCTCGCTGACGTAAAGGCCGAGAAGTTGAGTACTCTGTCGCTTGCTTCCTCTCGCGAAAATCACAGCGCTCATCTGGTTCCCCGTAGAGGTCAGATGTTGTCTTGCGCACGGAGCATGATTTGTACTTCCAATTTGGTGCTGAGGCATCATCAGAAGTTTTGTCTGTACCGCGCGTAGCGGGAGACTGGTTTCTACGCGTAGAGCACAGTGGATACTTCTAGGTTAGCGCTGAGGCTTTGCCCAAAGTTTTGTCTGTACCGCGCGTAGCGGGAGACTGGTTTCTACACGTAGAGCATAGTGGATACTTCTGGGTTAGCGCTGAGGCTTTGCCTGAAGTTTTGTCTGTACCGCGCGTAGCGGGAGACTGAATTTTACGTGCAGGGCACAGAGGGAGCAATGCTACAACCTCATTGGTCGGAGAGATTGGAGAGATCGGAGAGTATACAGGAATGGTAGAGGATGTCTTGGGCATCCAGACCTTGCACAGCTTCCTATTGTCTTGGACGGAGAGAGGGTGAGAGCTACCCCCGGTTCGAAGCATGTCTTCGTAGGCAGACTGGTCAAATTGGACGACCAGTGTCTTCTTCAAGGTTCCTACAGATATCGCATCGTGTTGAGCAATTACTTCCTCATCAGAAGAGAAAGACATCCCCAGCAGAGTTGCCATCTTGTTTGTGGTGGAAAATGAAAGAATAAAGATGTATTCAAGATGGGGTTTACACGAAATCCGCCTTCTTTGGTTTACAAACAAACTTGTATAATTTGATCCTATACGAGGATGTGGGAGTACAATTTATTTAATCTGGGTAAATATTACTATAGGTGTCTGATCTGCAGTCGATCACTTTAGCCCTTGGACCACACGATGATGAAGAAGTGCCGTAGAAGACAGGAAGCAGCTTCGAAGGTTGCAAAAGAGGGTGGATGTACGATGCCAAAGTCGTCGATCCCTGCACCTTGCCTGAGCCCCGGATTCTCTCTCTCTCTCTCTCTCTCTTGACCTCAAGTTCGATCTTTCTTGGAAGTTCGACCTTGGGTCTGATATTGGTTTTCTTGACCAATTTTCGACCTCCCAATCTGTAGACCTTGGATCTGATATTGGTTTCTTGACCAATTTTCCGACCTTGTTCCTCATTGATAGAGGTCTCTATTTATAGAGTTTTAGTGACAGTGACCACTCCGTCGATGTAGAAACCGAGGAGTGGAAAGTACAGCACCCTTTTACACAACGGTTAAAATAACCAATACCTGCGTATAGATGATGCTTTGAATGAGCGTGTGACGTAGGTCCAACTAAGGGACAAAATGCGTATAATCGCTATGAAGATCACGGCGTAGAAGCCATGTAGGTAGGTATCCCTTGTGTAGAAGAGGTGGGCGTAGAAGCCAATGTCTGTCACCATGGCGTAGAAGCCAAGTAGGCATAGAAGCCAAAATAGGCATAGAAGCCGAGTGGTCATAGAGGCCGAGTGGGCGTAGAAGCCAAATGATCGTAGAGGCCGAGTGGGCGTAGAAGCCAAGTGAGCACAGGAGCTGAATGGGCATAGAAGCCGAGTGAGCACAGGAGCTGAATGGGTGTAGAAGCCGCTGCGTGTCACTACCACATTACCATATTAGGGCATTTGTGTAATTTCACTATTCTGAATAATTATGTATTTAATTAATCTGCTGAGTTTTTTTTTAACTATTTATATGATGTCTTGATGTTGGTTTAGGTTGAACCCTGGAAACTCTTTAGGTCTAGACCTAATAACTTAAACCTAATCTACACTAGTGAATTAGGAAGTGCCAACCCTAGAAACTTCCATTAGGACTAACCCTAGAGTGAAACCCTAATTTTTCCATGGTAGTTATAGACTTGAAACCCTCGACTGACTAAACCTTAGTTAATTAGGTTCTACATGACCTAACATAGGGGGTTAAACCTAGACTATGCTTTAGAAACCCTAACTTGGCCTTAATATAAAAGGGAACCCTCTTCCTTCATGTAGAAAGGAGAAACCCTAGCCTCCATCAAGGAAGCCATCTCCCCACTCCAGAATTCGAAATCTAGCCCTAGGGATCCCATTCTCCTCCTCCAAAGCAAGGAAAGCAAGGAACTTGGGTCAAAAAGCCTGGGGGAAGAAGAACTTCCATTGGAGAAACCATCCCTGCAGGTAAAATCCTATTTTTATTCATTTAATTTCTGTTTTCTGATGTTAATGCCCATTAGAAACCCACCCTTACTGTGTAGTTTCGATTTAGGGTTTTGAACTAGGGTTTTAGGTGTCCCAACATTAGTTTTCCCAATTTTCGTGAACCCTAACCCTAGGTATTCGTATGTAGGCTGATCTCATCCTCCAACGTGTAAGTTAGATCTTGATTTTAGGGTTTTTGATTGAGGATTATGGGTTGGTATGTAAACTCGTTTTCTGCACACCAAGTGTTTGGTGATATGGTTCTTAGAGATTACCTATCTATGTGTTCTAATACTGCATGTTAAATTTATATATGTATACACACACATATTTACAGATGTATTGAATATATATATTGTGTGTATTGGGGGAAAACTCTGAGCAGTGTGTGGTCGGGCATTAGGGTGAGTTAGGACCCGTGTGTATCAGATTTGGGGGGGGGTTTCACTACTGGGAGTGCTGTATTGTGCCTGTACCATAGAACTGAATGTGTGGGAGTGACAGAATTCTGTGTTATGCTCTCAGATATTGACTGTGTGGTTATGTATTAGTGTATAGGTGAGTGAATGAACCAATGTGTAGATGATACCTGTGTTTCTCAGTGATTTGTGTGTGTCAACCAATATGTGTGAACCCTTGTCTGAGTGTGTGAAGGAAACTGGACTGACTTGGGTGTATCAATGTACAAATTTATAACCTGAGTGTGTGCTAGATACCTTTGTATCTATGTAGAACAGTGAGATGGGGATTTAATGGCTGTGCAGTATGAACTTGTGTGTGTGCAGTGAGGTTAGATGCACACCTGTGTGAGTTCAGTACTTTAGATATCTGTGTGTAGGTGTATAAGTCTAGTGTATCAGCATACTGTTCATTAAATTGTGTTACCTGAGTGTTAAGTATCAGAGATAGGGAGGAGAGTGTTTGTCTACCCTGTGTGTGAGTGAACTGTGAGGGGTGTATCAGTTTAGTCAGGATCTGGGTGTGTATTCTTCCTGTGTGCATTAGAACCACTGTGTGTGTCTCAGTATTTTGGAGATGGATCTGTGGGTACCTGTGTAGCAATGTTTATCAGTAAACTGACTGTGAACCAGTGTGTGTGTGTCAGAGTTTTTACTGTGTGTGGCTGTGTTTATGTGTAACTGCTGTGTGTCTAAGACTGTGTGTAGTGTATCAGTTCCCGTGTATGTGTGAGTGTGTATCATAGGACTAAATGTGTGGAGTGATTCTCCCAGATTATACATGTGTGAGTATCCCAAAACCTGTGTGAGTGCAGTGAGGTCCCTATGTGTTGTGTAGCTGTGTGTGTCAGTTAGACAGTAGACTGTGTGTATCCTAAAAACTATCTGAATGTAGGTGTAAATCCTGTGTGTCAGTGTAGAGGGTTAATTACCCCTAAACCAGAGTGTCTAAGTACTTGAGAGTGTGTGCATCCCTGTGTCCAGGTGTCACTGACTACTGAGTGAGATTTCAGTGTGTCAGTTCAGAACTATACTGTGCATAATATTCAGTGCCTGTGTGAATTCAGAATTCAGTATCTAGAGGGTGAGCAGTGTGCAGTTACCTGTGTATCAGTAAATTCTCAGTGTGAATATGTATATGTGTGCTGTGGGTGGCAGTGTATAAATCTCAGAGTGTTACCTAAGTGAACCAAGGTGTACCTGTGTCAGTTAGAACCTATATGTGACTGAGTGTAGGTAAGTAAATAGGATGCATGGGTTCAATGTAGGTAAAGGTATTAGATGTGGGAAATACACTAGTACAAGAGTATCAGTTAGCAGTTAGGAAATAATATGGGGTATTGGTGTGGGTTAATATGTAGATTGAGTATAGGTATTAAAGTATTAAAACTAAGATAATATTAGAAGATGGATTAACTATTATATATATATATATTGTATCACTTAGCATTAGCTAAGTTATACTTGTAATCACCCTAGAAACTAGATTTGAACCCAGATTGAGGTGTTATGAGTACACCCTAGTGTTTATAACTAGGGATGACACAATTAGCGAGTGTTAGACTAGTATTGACCAGTAGGCTTTAGAATTGACCTAGAGGCCTCATGTTTAATTAGTTAAACATGCTCATTCTTTATTTCAATATTTTTGACATTGAATTTCCATATTAGGTCATTGTGATCCCACTTTGGACATCGATCCTCACACCTTGCTCAGGACCACAGGCGAGTACATTCTCTGACAGTTTTCATTGTTGATTACTTCTATAAATTGTAGTGTATTACATACTTGATTCCGACACTATGGATACACGGGTTAGCACCCTAGATCCCCATCATGAGGAGTCGTGATTGGAATCCATCGTGCTAGCTGGGGGATGGGGAACTAATAGTAGATTATGTGATCATATCCAAACTTATCATGCATCATAGCTCACCCCACTTCTCACGTCGGGTGCGGCCTGACCATCATCATGCCTCATAGCTGTTATATATGATTAGCCTGACCATTATCATGCATCATAGCTAACCATATGGTTAGCCTGACCTTCAAGAATCATAGCTAATCATATATAACCAGCCTGATCCAGTCCCAAGCCGATCACATAATAAACTAATATTTCAAACACTTAGCTAGATGTCTATTTTATTCAGATTCACTTGTTCTAGCATTCACTGTTTATTGTTCATTGCTAGATGCTCTATTGTCTATTTTATGTCTCCTATACTTCTCATTTTCAGCATTTATTTCCATCTTGTATCTCTTATACTGTTTATAGACTTTGTCAAATTAATGAAACTGTTGTTAGTGCTTGTGCTTCGCTCCAATCCTGACTGGATAACAACATTTCAGAGGACCTGGAGAACTTTTGCCCCACTCATTACGGCCCAGGAATAGAGGGAGATTTCACTCCAGAAATCCCAGAGGAGTTGCCTATGCTAGAGGAGATCTTGCCTGCCTGTACTTAGATTACTTTTTCTGTATTTATTATTTTAGACTGAGACTGAGTTGTATTTATTATTTTGTGACTTTGTGAGGTCATCCAGACCCAGGATTTGAGTTGGACTTATTATGGTTGGTTTTTAATAGAACTCTTTTCTATTCTCATCGTACCATTATTTCTTATAGTTTGTGATTGAGTATATTTATAGAACTGTGGAATATTATCTTTGTCCTCCGTACGGAGTTGAGTTTATTGACAGAATATATTATGTTTGTGACCTAAACAACGTTCTACCGCCGATACTGCGGCGTAGGCTGGACGTACCCACGACTCATGCCCAAATTCTGGGTGCGGGTCGTGACACGTTTTAGTGGTGGCCCATGCAGGTCTAGCAGATCTAGTCAATAGATTCACATTAGAGTGATATCGTAGTGGTGCTTGCTTAGAGTATTACTACGAGCCTGTTTTAGGAAGTAGGAATTAGGCCGAGGATATGCTCAATCACAATTAGGGAATTAAATTCTGATTCTTATGTTACTACTCTTAATGATTTCCTTTAGAAATTACTGTCCTTCCTTGATGATATCGTACCTATTACCTTAATCGATTCCTTTTGCGCTATCCTCAGGATGCCATCAAAGACCAGATCGCAGGATCAGCAGCAGCCTCCGAGGCAGATCCAGCAGGCTTGTCACTTCTGTAAGAAGCCAGGTCACCTTTGGAAGAGCTGTAGGATAAGGCGAGGACTTTGTTTGTACTGTGGCATTGTGGGACATCAAGTGAGGGGTTGTATTCGAGCTCCTTATCTTCCCGACCAGTGCGCAGATCCCAATCAAAGAAGTCCAGTTAAGCCACCCGTGGGACCGCAGATGGCTCATCATCAGCAGCACCAGATACCAGTTCGAGGACACATCCAGCAGCAGCAGCCACAGAGACAGACTCAGCCCACTATCCAATGTGTGTATTGCAGGAAGATGGGACATACCAGAGACATCTGCAAGAAGAGGTTGGGCACATGTCTGTCCTGCGGATCGACGACGCACCAGCTGAAGGATTGCCCTACCATTCGTCCAGGTCAGGGTGGAGCAGCCACCCAGAGAGGACCGGCCAGGGTACCTGCCGTACCAGGAGGCCAACAACAGAGAGGACCTCCACTTCCATCGCAGCAGCAGATGTTTGCTCAGCACCGGCAGCAAAGAGGTACACTCCAGGGGCGAGCATACGCCATAGCAGTCGAGGAGGTCGAACCAGCAGGAGACTTGATCACAGGTTCAGTTCTTCTCGATTGTATTCCCGCATTTACCTTATTCGACTCTGGCGCTTCCCATAGTTTTGTGTCCGTATCTTATGCACTTCGACATTATTTAGACACAGAACCATTAGTTAGGACTTGCAAGATCACGACTGGTGGAGGTATTATCCTAGTCCGTGATCACTGCAAGGACCGGAGAGTGTCAGTAGGAGGCCGAGAGTTGAGCGTGAGCTTACTCGTCATGCCACTTCTGGGGTACGATATTGTACTCGGAATGGACTGGTTGAGTAGGCATCATGCTACTATAGATTGTTATAGAGGCAAAGTATTATTTCGACCACCAGGAGAGCCGGACTTCGAGGTCGCTAGAGGAGCAGGGGAACAGAGCAGGATGCTCAATCACAATTATTGAGAGATTCCTGGGACGACCCTTGAGAATCTCATTATGAATTCTAATTTAATTCCTTTCCCTTGTTTTTATCTGTTCTCGCTTGTTGGTAATGAGTTGGATTCTTGTTGACCAGTTGTTAAATTTAATTCTTGGTATCGTTGTTGAGTTGATTTTTATCGAGATAAATTTTACGGGCTAAAATTTACGGTATCATCTGATGACATATATTGATGAGGACAGTGAGAAAGGTAAAACGTCTACTTTAGTTATGGAACCTAGAGTTTATCGCAGCCATACTAGTTGCCGTGACGAGAACGTAGGAGCCGGACTAGGATGTACATACTGTAGTTATGAAACTTAGAGTCTCTCGCAGCCATACCGGTTGGCGTGGCGAGGATTCTAGATGACATGATTATAGGGTTACATACCTTAGTTACGGAACCTGTCGGTTATCGCACCTATGCTTACTGGCGTGGCGAGGATTCTGAGTGTCATGATTTCTGACAGACGTGTATGATTATCAGGTTGTATCTTAAATTTGGTTCTTAAAGTATCATCTCAACACTTATCTATTTCTGTTATTACAGGACTTGTTCCATCGCTTCTTTTCTTTACTAGCAGTAGAGATACCTTCAGTCCTTAATCCCGTTTCTTTTTGAGCTTCTTTGAGGATTCCTTGATAGTATGATAATTGGTTACTTGCAATTGTGTCTGTGTCTTGTATTAGTATTGACTTAGTGTTGCTAGTGAGTTGTAAGTGTTTCCTAGTTGGACATGTGAGCAGTAGGCTTTAATCTAGAGTTAGCCTTAGCATAGTACCTTGTAACAATAGTTCTAGGATGAGTGTCATTATAGTACTAAAGTAGAAGGAGAGTATAGAGTATCGGTGATAGTTCTCAGAGTTAGTATCAGAGCCAGCATACCGTCCTGGATAATCATGAATTCATTTAGTTGGATGATCTATGTAAACAATTAAGTATCAAGGAATTATGGAGCATGATGTTTAATTTGATGATTGATACTGGGGGTGTTAAGAATAAAGAAATGTATATGCATAAAGGGTTTTAATGAGATGTTATGTTGAGGATTCAAAAATTTGATTCAATAAAAGTAGTCAAAGCTATAAAGATTTTAGAAGTGATTAAAAATTTTATTTCGATATAGAGTACTTGACTTTTGAGGAAGTGTATGCATCTTATTTTAAAAATTGTTCAAGAAGTTAAACTTTGATGATCTTATTTTTGAGGATTAATTTATGGTGGGTAAGAAATGTATTAGTATATGAGTGGATGAAGTGCATAGGTAAGGATCTGTTAATTTGAGCATGATTGAGATGGCACTGCAACTAGACTTGGGTGTCCATCTAGAGTTGTATTAGAATGAGTAGTACTTAGTATGGTGTGTTGCACTTAGTGTGCCCTTGAGTGATAAGAACAACTAGTATGAACAATTACAACAGGTAAGAGAGCTAGCAGTAAGTGTGCTTTTAGTAGAAACAGTAGTACCAAGGGATAGAGGTATCAAACTTTGGATGCATTATTAAACTATGGTTGTGTTAGAGATTCTTGGTATCATATCTAGGTATCAATAGGCAGGTGTATGCCATGAGGATATATTCCTAGATCTTGTGGATTAATGTCTAGTTGATATTGGTACCAGTGTACAGGAATAGGAATTAGTTAGTGAATATGCTAGAGTTAAGTATATGTTAGAGATAAGGGATACTGCAGGAAATATGTTAACAGGTTCTTTCTTTTCTTTCCTAATGTTCCTTTTTCGTCTTTTGATTGGTTGATTTCCCTAGTACTGTAGTTCGTATGCATGATTTTCTTGTTAGAATATAGCTAGCAGTGCACCCTGACCAAGACTGCAGTACCATGACAACAGACACATGACCTATATATTTCCTTATATTACATGGATGTAGGTAGAATTTCCTTAAACCATGATCATTAGGGTTTTGGCCATAGCTGAGATCTATGGCAAGGTTATGACTGACAAAAAGGGACAAGATAATTAAATTTGTGGATAAGCATTAATTTAAATAAAGAATTAAGGGGTTGTTATAACAGAGGTGATGGATCATTGATTTTACGAAAATCGAGGTATGATTGAAATTCGAGGATAAAACATTAACTTAAAAAGGGAGAGTTAAGGAATTAACATGGCAAAATTGAGGAATTATTAATTTTAGTAAGGCTATGATATGATAGAATTGGTGATTAAAAATTGAGAAAAATTTAGGAGATTGTCATTATATTTATTGACCGCAAGCTATGAATTTTTGGACGTTGCATTAGAAGGATCTCTAAGTGTCGCACTGGTGTGTATTGTGAGGAAAAAGGAAACTGAAGAATCAGATCATTGATGGATTATTGTTGAATTCAGACTTTTGGGAAGAGATTCAAAACATTGATTGAAATTAAAATTGAGGAACAGATATCAAACTTCGAGTATTTAATTAACTTAAAATTTTGGAGGAAATTGTGAGAAAAATGGACTTTGATTTCATTTTCGAGGATATAGCAAGAATACAGTAAATTCAGAATTTTGAGACTGTGAAATGGCAAGGTGAATTACTACCTGATTTTTGTGATTGATGAATTTAACTATTGATGAGAAATAAAATAATGAATAAACACTACTATGAGGATTTTAAATTTCGAGGACGAAATTCTTTTAAGGAGGGTAGACTTGTCACTACCACATTACCATATTAGGGCATTTGTGTAATTTCACTATTCTGAATAATTATGTATTTAATTAATCTGCTGAGTTTTTTTTTAACTATTTATATGATGTCTTGATGTTGGTTTAGGTTGAACCCTGGAAACTCTTTAGGTCTAGCCCTAATAACTTAAACCTAATCTACACTTGTGAATTAGGAAGTGCCAACCCTAGAAACTTCCATTAGGACTAACCCTAGAGTGAAACCCTAATTTTTCCATGGTAGTTATAGACTTGAAACCCTAGACTGACTAAACCTTAGTTAATTAGGTTCTACATGACCTAACATAGGGGGTTAAACCTAGACTATGCTTTAGAAACCCTAACTTGGCCTTAATATAAAAGGGAACCCTCTACCTTCATGTAGAAAGGAGAAACCCTAGCCTCCATCAAGGAAGCCATCTCCCCACTCCAGAATTCGAAATCTAGCCCTAGGGATCCCATTCTCCTTCTCCAAAGCAAGGAAAGCAAGGAACTTGGGTCAAAAAGCCTGGGGGAAGAAGAACTTCCATTGGAGAAACCATCCCTGCAGGTAAAATCCTATTTTTATTCATTTAATTTCTGTTTTCTGATGTTAATGCCCATTAGAAACCCACCCTTACTGTGTAGTTTCGATTTAGGGTTTTGAACTAGGGTTTTAGGTGTCCCAACATTGGTTTTCCTAATTTTCGTGAACCCTAACCCTAGGTATTCGTATGTAGGCTGATCTCATCCTCCAACGTGTAAGTTAGATCTTGATTTTAGGGTTTTTGATTGAGGATTATGGGTTGGTATGTAAACTCGTTTTCTGCACACCAAGTGTTTGGTGATATGGTTCTTAGAGATTACCTATCTATGTGTTCTAATACTGCATGTTAAATTTATATATGTATACACACACATATTTACAGATGTATTAAATATATATATTGTGTGTATTGGGGGAAAACTCTGAGCAGTGTGTGGTCGGGCATTAGGGTGAGTTAGGACCCGTGTGTATCAGATTTGGGGGGGGTTTCACTACTGGGAGTGCTGTATTGTGCCTGTACCATAGAACTGAATGTGTGGGAGTGACAGAATTCTATGTTATGCTCTCAGATATTGACTGTGTGGTTATGTATTAGTGTATAGGTGAGTGAATGAACCAATGTGTAGATGATACCTGTGTTTCTCAGTGATTTGTGTGTGTCAACCAATATGTGTGAACCCTTGTCTGAGTGTGTAAAGGAAACTGGACTGACTTGGGTGTATCAATGTGCAAATTTATAACCTGAGTGTGTGCTAGATACCTCTGTATCTATGTGGAACAGTGAGATGGGGATTTAATGGCTGTGCAGTATGAACTTGTGTGTGTGCAGTGAGGTTAGATGCACACCTGTGTGAGTTCAGTACTTTAGATATCTGTGTGTAGGTGTATAAGTCTAGTGTATCAGCATACTGTTCATTAAATTGTGTTACCTGAGTGTTAAGTATCAGAGATAGGGAGGAGAGTGTTTGTCTACCCTGTGTGTGAGTGAACTGTGAGGGGTGTATCAGTTTAGTCAGGATATGGGTGTGTATTCTTCCTGTGTGCATTAGAACCACTGTGTGTGTCTCAGTATTTTGGAGATGGATCTGTGGGTACCTGTGTAGCAATGTGTATCAGTAAACTGACTGTGAACCAGTGTGTGTGTGTCAGAGTTTTTACTGTGTTTGGCTATGTTTATGTATAACTGCTGTGTATCTAAGACTGTGTGTAGTGTATCAGTTCCTGTGTATGTGTGAGTGTGTATCATAGGACTGAATGTGTGGAGTGATTCTCCCAGATTATGCATGTGTGAGTATCCCAAAACCTGTGTGAGTGCAGTGAGGTCCCTATGTGTTGTGTAGCTGTGTGTGTCAGTTAGACAGTAGACTGTGTGTATCCTAGAAACTATCTGAGTGTAGGTGTAAATCCTGTGTGTCAGTGTAGAGGGTTAATTACCCCTAAACCAGAGTGTCTAAGTACCTGAGAGTGTGTGCATCCCTATGTCCAGGTGTCACTGACTAGTGAGTGAGATTTCAGTGTGTCAGTTCAGAACTGTACTGTGCATAATATTCAGTGCCTGTGTGAATTCAGAATTCAGTATCTAGAGGGTGAGCAGTGTGCAGTTACCTGTGTATCAGTAAATTCTCAGTGTGAATATGTATATGTGTGCTGTGGGTGGCAGTGTATAAATCTCAGAGTGTTACCTAAGTGAACCAAGGTGTACATGTGTCAGTTAGAACCTATATGTGACTGGGTGTAGGTAAGTAAATAGGATGCATGGGTTCAATGTAGGTAAAGGTATTAGATGTGGGAAATACACTAGTACAAGAGTATCAGTTAGCAGTTAGGAAATAATATGGGGTATTGGTGTGGGTTAATACGTAGATTGAGTATAGGTATTAAAGTATTAAAACTAAGATAATATTAGAAGATGGATTAACTATTATATATATATATATTGTATCACTTAGCATTAGCTAAGTTATACTTGTAATCACCCTAGAAACTAGATTTGAACCCAGATTGAGGTGTTATGAGTACACCCTAGTGTTTATAACTAGGGATGACACAATTAGCTAGTGTTAGACTAGTATTGACCAGTAGGCTTTAGAATTGACCTAGAGGCCTCGTGTTTAATTAGTTAAACATGCTCATTCTTTATTTCAATATTTTTGACATTGAATTTCCATATTAGGTCATTGTGATCCCACTTTGGACATCGATCCTCACACCTTGCTCAGGACCACAGGCGAGTACATTCTCTGACAGTTTTCATTGTTGATTACTTCTATAAATTGTAGTGTATTACATACTTGATTCCGACACTATGGATACACGGGTTAGCACCCTAGATCCCCATCATGAGGAGTCGTGATTGGAATCCATCGTGCTAGCTGGGGGATGGGGAACTATTAGTAGATTATGTGATCATATCCAAACTTATCATGCATCATAGCTCACCCCACTTCTCACGTCGGGTGCGGCCTGACCATCATCATGCCTCATAGCTGTTATATATGATTAGCCTGACCATTATTATGCATCATAGCTAACCATATGGTTAGCCTGACCTTCAAGAATCATAGCTAATCATATATAACCAGCCTGATCCAGTCCTAAGCCGATCACATAATAAACTAATATTTCAAACACTTAGCTAGATGTCTATTTTATTCAGATTCACTTGTTCTAGCATTCACTGTTTATTGTTCTTTGCTAGATGCTCTATTGTCTATTTCATGTCTCCTGTACTTCTCATTTTCAGCATTTATTTCCATCTTGTATCTCTTACACTGTTTATAGACTTTGTCAAATTAATGAAACTGCTGTTAGTGCTTGTGCTTCGCTCCAATCCTGACTGGATAACAACATTTCAGAGGACCTGGAGAACTTTTGCCCCACTCATTACGGCCCAGGAATAGAGGGAGATTTCACTCCAGAAATCCCAGAGGAGTTGCCTATGCTAGAGGAGATCTTGCCTGCCTGTACTTAGATTACTTTTTTTGCATTTATTGTTTTAGACTGAGACTGAGTTGTATTTATTATTTTGTGACTTTGTGAGATCATCCAGACCCAAGATTTGAGTTGGACTTATTGTGGTTGGTTTTTAATAGAACTCTTTTCTATTCTCATCGTACCATTATTTCTTATAGTTTGTGATTGAGTATATTTATAGAACTGTGGAATATTATCTTTGTCCTCCGTACGGAGTTGAGTTTATTGACAGGATATATTATGTTTGTGACCTAGACAGCGTTCTACCGCCGATACTGCGGCGTAGGCTGGACGTACCCACGACTCATGCCTAAATTCTGGGTGCGGGTCGTGACACTGCGTAACGTGCCAGAGTGCTGATGTGGACGTCTTAGCCAAAATTATGACTTTTGAAGATATAATCAAATCTCTTGCATCAAATGCCGAGATTTGCCACCATCCTGTGCATTAAATACGGAAGCGTGTTTTGAAGGTCTGCAGCCCTTCTGCGCATCAGTCGCAGGGACGTACCTCGAGAAACTGTCATCGCTCTGTGCATTGGATGTAGAGACGTGCCTTGAGCAACTATCATCGTTCTGTGCATTTGACGTAGAGACGTGCCTCGAGCCCCGTACAGAGTGCAGCTTTTGATGTGGTAGACGGTTTGTCTACTATAGAGCGTAAACAGCTCATGTCCGCCTGTATAAAATAAGGCAGCGCATCCCTTCGTGCACGTAAAAGCAGTTTACGCAAAGGAGATGGCAGTAAATGACAGCCTGGGTCGCAGTGCCGTGCCATCATTATAGCCGTCGTCTGGCTAGTCGAGCAGTATCCCTGGGTAGTCGAGCAGTATCCCTTTGTCAGAAGTTCAGACGTCAGGTTCATTGCAGGATCTGACAGGTTCACTTCAGAGAATAAGAAGCGTCTCTCGTACACTTCAATGCTGCATTACAAGAGGATGGGTTTTACGCCCAGGAGTCGATGAAGCACCCTGTTTACGCTGAAGCGGTTTGGACGTACTGCCTTACGTTGAGCTTATATTTCATGCTGTGTTTGGCGGAGAAAGCTCTGTTGCACGCCTGATGGCTCTGAAGGCCTCTGTCTACGCTGCTCTGCATTAATATGCTGCGTATAGCCATCCGGCATATTTTTCATGCTTCTACAGTCAACCTCTTCTTCAATTCCTCAAAAACAACATGTATCACTACCATATTTTCTAGAAAAGGGTATTTTAGTCTTTTCCTATTTAATTAAATATTTTGCATGGTAAATAATTATTGTTGTATTGTTTAATTGTTGTTAGATATTATTTATTTAATTTGGACTTGTATTAGTGGACCTAACTAGTTTAGTTTGGACCCATGGACCAACATGAATTAATTAGTTAGACTTAGCCCAATTAGAAAGCCCATTGTTAAGGAGATGGATTAAATTAATTAAATCATTAGACTATAAGCTCCCTTCCTTAATTATTTCTTTATGAGAGGCCCCAAGGGGTATATTGGATATTTCATAATTACTTGAGGGAGAGGAAAGGGCCGGCCTATATAAAAAGAGGGGGGAAATTCTCTCTCCTCTTTTTTATTTCAAATCTAGATCTAGAATTTCCCACTACCAAATTTTCTTCATTTCCATTTCATTTTCCTACCAAACTCATTCCAATTCCTTCCCAAATCACCATTACAAACTTGAGAAGCAAGGATCTAGAAGGAGGAAGCAAGGATCTACAAAGAGGAGCAAGGATCTACAATTTGGAGGCAATTTTATCTCAATTGGAGGTTTCATTGGGAATCCATCTCCTAATAGGTATAATTCAGTTTTTTTCCTTAAAATAGATTCTAAATCTGATATTTAATCATAAAAAATCAACCCATATGTATGTCCTACCCATAGGACTTGGTTTTGTGTTCATAGGAGACCTATGGAGAAAGTTATGGTGCTTTTTGTGTCAATTTTGGGGGAATTCCGAAAATGACTTTTGTTGTGTGTGTCAATTGATCCTATAGATCACTTTGGCATATGTTTATGTGTTTGGGTCTAGTGTCGTATCCACAATTGGGTACGTGTAGGTCGTATTCCAATAATTTGGTGATACGTATTATTTTGGGGGTTTTCTCTCCTACACGGGACTTTGCACATGTCGTATTTTGACACGGACACATAGATCTATATTTGACACTTTATTTTGTTCATAAATAATATATGTGACTTGTTTGTGCCCTTCGGGGTACAATTGGATGAGTGGTGGACTCGTGTCGCATGCGTATCCTAGATCTAGTGGGATACGGTGTGATACTCTCCATTTGTGGTGTGTTTATGTGTAGATCTAATTATTTGTTCTTTAATTCTTGAATTAAAATTAAGTATATATATATATAGATATAATATATGTATTATAGTATATTTATTAGGGTATTTATTGTAGATAGATCTATGTATTATATATGTACTAATAGAATGTATAAATATATATGTAGCTTTCTTCTACATGCATTAATATATGTTAATATATATATATATATATATATATATATATATATATATATATATATATATTTATAAAATATATGTGTATGTTTAATTAAGTAATTAGAATATGATTATATATATGTATGGATGTATATTTATTAACATATTTATGTATGTGTACATTTAACCATGTTGTAATATGTACATTAGTATATAGGATGTGTATTATAGCTATTTGGTATTTATATATATAGATATATATATTATATATGTATTTGGGTTATATATATAGATATATATAATTATTGATTTAGTTATATATATATATATATATATATATATATATATATATATATAGGTTATATATATATATATATATATATATATATATATATATATATATATATATTTACTGTTTTTAGCGACATCAGGATTTTATGACAGAGTAACTGTCATTAATGGCCGAGCACAGCCGCAGCCGCTGTAACAGTGGCGGCAGCAATTAATGACAGAGCCGCCATTGTCATTAATAGCCGCATGCAGCGGCAGAAATTCGCAGCTGTCGCGACAGAGGATATGATGATGGTTGAAAACCGTCACCAAAACGGAGGCAGCAGTGCAAAAACGCAGCAGCAGAAGCGACGGCGGTTCAGTGGCAGCCCGAACTATCACTGAAAGTCTGATATCTGAAAATCAGTGTTTTTCAACACTGCTTTCAGTGACAGTTAGGCAGTTTATTAGTATATTGTTTATATCTTATATTTATATATATATGTATTAATATTAAGATATAATACTAGTATTGCTATACTTCTTATTTGTATAATATTAGTATATATATTATATTATATATGAGGGTAATTACTATATCAAGGTATTGAGTATTACCTTGTGGAAACCAAGGTAAGTGGGATACTCAAGATACGGGGTTTGGGTATCAAGTTTGTGACTTTGTGGATACCAAGTTGGTTCAAAACCATGGTTCCAATTTGTTTATAATTTATATTCTATATTATTATACATTATTGTTGATATATATGTATTGTGAGGTTTACCTTGGATTTACGTATCCGGAGATACGGTATCCTAATATTTCAGGATGTGGTTTTATGACTTAGATTTTAATATCTTGACCCAAGATTTTTGTGTTAGACTTGTGCAACTTAGAAATAGATAGTTGACCTTGGTTTGACCATAGTTGACCATAGTTGACTTAGAGTTGACCATAGTTGGCTTTTGACTTAGAATTGACTTATTGACCTAGAAGTTGACTAGTTTAACTTATTCTTTTTTCGGGACCTTGTATTAATGTTGTATTCCATATCTAGGTCTTCGAGGCACCGAGTTAGACATCTGTGAGACTATTCATTGGACTTCAGGCGAGTACATTCTCTGATAGTTTCTCATTTATGATATCCTCTATGTTCATTGTATCTAGTGTGATATCCATGATCTCTTGACACTATGGTTACACGGATTGGTATATCCGAATCTCGCCATGAGATGTTATTCCTTGGTATATGGTGTATATGGTGCAAGTATTGTTTCATTGGTTATCTTGTACATGTACTGACACCGATTCTCGGGAAGACTAGCTATCTTTTTGGGGAATCTCGTGCCACAGCATACCGTGGTTGGATCTATTATACCAGTCGGGGGTGGAGAGTATTTGTACAATATGTGATCAATATCCCTATTATATAAAGTGCTGATTACTGAATATTGTTGATCATACACCGCACATATGATTTGCCAGGCCGCATTGCATCTTGCCCAAGCCGATCACATGTTAAGCTAGTACTCACACACTTAGTCATTAGTATTATTGTTTCATTGACATATTGTTTATTATTGTATTTATTTCTAGTATTTTCTCATTGTATATATATCTCTTGTATCTATTGTGTATCTTGTTTATCCACAGCTATTTATTGTTACATAGTTTTTATCATTAATTAGAACTGCTGTTAGAGATATGCTCTGCTCCTTTTCTGACTGGATATTTTTTTTTAGATAACACTGAGGAGTGGTACCCTACCTATTATGGATCCCAGGATGTTGTGGGTTTAGATTCTGAGACCCTGGCTTAAGAGGGACTTATCCCAACTGAGACAGTTGACCCTGGAGTTGTAGCTTCATAGTATTCTTTGTACTGGGTTTGTCTCCAGCTTATTTTGTTACTTCTTCAGACTCATTGATGTATTATTTTAGACTCATGAGTTGTATTGTGACTATTCTATTCTTTATCTGATTCATGCTCATTCTATCTTAGTTCTGTGATTGAGTATACTATCATTATTGGTGGTTTATTATATTGTTAGATAGATTATCTAGACAGCGTTCTACCGCCGATTCTGCGGCATAGGCTGGGCGTTGTTTCCGACTAGTACCCTTACACCGGGTGTGGATCGTGACACATTTTTGATGGTGGCCCATGCAGGTCAAGCTTTACAAAGTATGTGATGTCGTGGTAGTGCGATAATTTAGTTGTACTACTGCGAGCCTACGATAGGATATAGGATATAGGCTGAGATACTCAATCACATCTAGGAAAATTCTTTTGATTCAACTATTCTCCTTTGATACTGATACTTGATCCCTTAAAATGTCCTTTCCTTGATGTCTTACATCTTGTGCCATATTGATTCTTTCTTTCGCTTTATCTCAGGATGTCGCCTAAGACTAGATCGCAGCAGGGGAGAGCAGTTTCTGAGAGGTCTGCGACATCCCGGGGGCCTACACCAGTCACTTCTCCGGTGATTGGAGTGTCAGCTGCTTTCGGAGGTCCACCACCTACTTAGAGGACTGTGCCAACTATATCTGAGGGGCTTCCACCTCCACCTCTTGTGCCAGCAGAGGCATCACAGATGTTTATACTGTTTCGTGAGATGCTCGAGGCACAGAGGGCTCAGTTAGAGGCACATCAGAGGCAGACCGACATTCTACGGCAGGGCATCAAGAGTGCTCATTAGCTTGCTCGTGCTGTAGTTGAGAGAGGAGTTCCGGTCCAGCAGCAGGTTGTTCCTCAGGTTGCTCAGGTTCGGCCAGGCAACATTCAGGACTTCAAGAAACTGGAGCCTAGGGTTTTCAAAGGGACGGAGGGCATCGTCTATGTTGATGATTGGCTCGAGGACATAGAGCGTATTATGAGGGTGTCCCATCTTTCTGAGGATCTGAAGGTTGAGGCGGTAGGACTTCAATTGTTCGACGTCACTCACACTTGGTTCAGGATTGAGCCATTTTTGGTTGACGCAGGAGAATCTTTGGAGGTATTCAAGGACCTTTTCAAGAAGAAGTTTTTTGCCCGGACAGACAGGCTAGACTTGGGGAGACAGTTTGAGAGTCTCAGTCAGGGGAGCATGTCTGTGGAGGAGTACGCTGCAGAATTCAGTAGGTTGAGCCGATTTGCAGAGTATTTGGTGAGAGAGCCAGAGGTTCAAGCTATTCGTTTCCGTGAGGGTCTAAACTGGGAAGTAAAGATTCTCATTCTGTCTTTTTATGAGAAATACTCGGAGATACTTGTGAAGGCACGCAAGGTTGAGCGAGAATTGGGTTTGAAGCCTAAGAGAGACCGTAATTCTTTTCTGGGGGCCAACGGCAGTGCAGTATCTGCCAAACGTCCTCATTTCCAATCCAGAACTTTCTAGCAGCCACAACAGAACTAGACTCTAGCTAGAGTGCCTTTTCACCAGGCACCTCAGCAGCAAAGATAGTTACAGCAAGATCCATACAACTACGGCAAGAAGCCTGGCCACATCTGGGAAGTTTGCAGGAGGAGGCTAGGAGTTTATTTGTATTATGGTACTGAAGGACATCAATCGAGGGAGTTTCCTCGTCGTACAGTTCAGGGAGCAGCTCCAGCTCCGAGGGCACATACGAGACCACCTGCAGCACAGCCGAGGGGACCGCTTCCGACGTAGCAGCATCATTTTATCCAGCATCAGCAGCAGGGAGCTGCTCGACAGGGATTAGCGTTTGCTATGACCATCGAAGAGGAGGAACCCACCGGAGATATCATCGCAAGTTCTATTCTTCTTGATTCCATTCCAGCTTTAGCTTTGTTTGATAGTGGTGCTTCCCATAGTTTTGTATTTATTTCTTTTGCTCTAAAGCATGGTTTGGTAGCTGAGTCTTTGCTTAGGACTTGCAAGATTATGACCAGGGGAGGCATTATCCTGGTTAATGATATTTGCAAGGATCGGAGAGTTACTCTGGGAGGCCGGGAGTTGAGTGCGTGTCTACTTGTAATGCCACTTCTGAGCTACGATATTATACTCGGGATGGATTGGTTGAGTAGGCACCGTACTAGCATAGATTGTAGAGGAGGTAGAGTTTTGTTTGGTCCACTAGGAGAGCCAGAGTTCGAGTTTGCTAGAGGAGCTACAGAGCAAGGAGAAGGCATTATTTGTGGAGCTATGGTGGAAGACAAGGAGTTGCCATATCCGTTGATAGCAAAGTTCTTGGATGTGTTTCCTGAGGAGTTGCCAGGATTGCCGCTAGATCGAGATGTTGAATTTTCTATAGACTTGGTGCCAGGTGCAGAACCAATTTCGCAGCATGTCTATAGAGTAAACAACAGCGAGCTGGTCGGGTTGAAGATCCAGGTGGACGAATTACAGGATAAGGGGTTTATCAGATCGAGTTCTTCACCATGGGGAGCCCTAGTATTGTTTGTACCAAAGAAGGATGGATCGGTGTGCATGTGTATTGATTACAGGGCTTTGAATAATCTTACTATCAAGAATAAGTATCCTTTGCCATGGATTGATGATCTGTTTGATCAGTTGAGTGGTGCGAGGGTATTTTCTAAGATAGATTTGAGATCAGGCTACCATCAGGTAAAGGTGAAGCCGGAGGACATACCGAAGACTGCTTTTAGAACTCGGTATGGTCAGTACGAGTTTATGGTGATGCCGTTTGGTTTGACTAATGTACTAGCTGTATTTATGATCTTGATGAACAAGGTGTTCCACCAGTACCTTGACAAGTTCATGGTGGTGTTCATCGATGACATACTCATATACTCGAGGACACCGGAGGAGCATGAGGAGCATTTAAGGATTGTGTTGGATATGCTGAGGAAGGAGAAGCTGTATGAGAAGTTGTCCAAGTGTGAGTTTTTCTTGGACAAGGTGGAGTTCTTGGGGCATATTGTGACTGGTGATGGTATTTCAGTGGATCCGAAGAAGATTTCAGCAGTGTAATTTTGGAAGACTCCGAGTTCGGTAGCAGAGATCAGGAGTTTCTTGGGATTGACAGGCTACTACAGGAAGTTTGCGCAAGATTTTTCGAGGATTGTCGAGCTGATGACCAGACTCACAAGGAATGATGTGGAGTTTGTTTGGACGGAGGATTGCCAGGTTGCTTTTGAGGAGTTGAAGAAGAGGTTGACGTTTGCTCCTATTTTGACGTTGCCATCAGGGTCTGGAGGTTTCACTATTTATAGTGATGCATCGGGAAAGGGTTTGGGTTGTGTTCTTCAGCAGCATGGGAAAGTGATTGCATATTCATCCAGGCAATTGTGTTCTAATGAAAAGAACTATCCTACCCATGATTTAGAGTTGGCAGCAGTCATATTCGTTCTGAAGTTGTGGAAACATTATTTGTACGGAGAGCGTGTAAAGATCTTCACAGACCACAAAAGCTTGAAGTACATTTTTATGCAAAAGGAGTTGAACATGAGGCAGCGTCGGTGGTTGGAACTGATAAAGAATTTTGATATCTCTTTACAATATTATCCTGGGAAAGCCAATGTAGTTGCCGATGCTTTGAGCAGGTATCCGGTAGCTATGTTCTTGACGCAGGATCGATATTTGTTGGAGGACTTGGAGAGATTGGACATTGAGGTGATTATTCCTGGTGGTGCTATGCAGATATGGGGACTGCAGATACACTCAGATTTGATGGACAGGATTAAGGCAGCGCAGTATGATGATGTATCTCTGAGGAGTATCAGAGCTCAGGTGAGAGCAGGATTGGAGGATGATTTCACTATTGCAGAGGATGGATCTTTGAGACATAGAGTTAGATTGTGTGTGCCTAGTGGGGAGTTGCGAGAGGAGGTATTACAGGAAGCGCATCGCTCTCAGTATTCCATGCATCCAGGTGCTAACAAGATGTATCGGGATATACGAGAGAGTGTGTGGTGGTATGGCATGAAGAGGGAAGTGGCACAGTTTGTATCCAGATGCTTAGTGTGCCAGCAGGTGAAAGCCGAGAGGCAGAGGCCAGGAGGTTTACTTCAGCCATTACCCATTCCAGAGTGGAAGTGGGAACACATTACTATGGATTTTGTGTCCGGACTTCCACGATCTCCAGGAGAGAAAGACGCGATTTGGGTCATTGTTGATAGGTTGACCAAGTCGGCCCACTTTTTGCCTTTCAAGGTGGATTTGTCTACGGAGATGCTGGCAGAGATGTATGTGAAGCAGATCGTTAGGATACATGGAGTTCCCGTCAGCATAGTCTCAGATCGAGATAGTCGTTTCACTTCTCATTTCTGAAGGAGTTTGTAAGAGAGTTTGGGCACTCAGCTCAAGTTCAGTACTGCATATCATCCCCAGACAGATGGGCAGTCAGAGAGGACTATCCAGACTCTCGAGGATATGTTGCGCACTTGTGTACTAGATTTCGGGGGTTCTTGGAAGGACCATCTCCATTTGGTAGAGTTTGCTTACAACAACAGTTACCAGGCCAGTATAGAGATGTCACCTTTTGAAGCTCTATACTGTCGGAGATGTCGTACTCCTTTGTCTTGGGATGATGTTGGAGAGAGAGTTTTGCTTGGGCTAGAGATGGTTGTGGATATAGCAGAGAAGGTTCAGTTGATCAGAGACAGACTTTGAGTGGCGCAGGACAGACATCGGCATTGGGCCGATAGCCATCAGAGACCTTTGGAGTTTGAGGTAAAGTTTAGATTTTATTTTATGCTTGTTTTTGGTTGTTGTTATATATTAAGTTCTTAAGGTGGTATTTTATTCTAGGTGGATGGTTTGGTGTTTCTGAGGATTTCTCTGACACGAGGTACGATTCGCTTCGATGGAGACGGAAAGCTTAGTCCGCGATTCATCGGACCTTTTACTATTCTAGAGAGGGTCGGTGCAGTTGCTTATAGACTAGACTTGCCACCTACATTGAAGGGAGTGCACAACGTGTTTCACGTGTCATAATTGAGATGATACGTGGCAGATCCTAGTCATGTATTGGATCACTCAGAGATAGAGGTGGGCCCTACTCTTAGCTATCCAGAGCAGCCAGTTGAGATTCTGGATCGAAGAGAGAAGGTGCTGAGGAACCAGACTATTCCTTTGGTGCGTGTCGCATGGAGGCATCACTCTCCAGGGGAGTCTACCTGGGAGAGAGAGGATAAAATACGAGAGCGTTATCCATATTTGTTTGTACCTTGAGGTATGTTATTTTCTAGTTATATTCTGTTCATTGTTATGTTCTTCTATAGTTAGTTGTGATTCTTTAGTTCTGTTCTGTTATTTTTGGGGGTAGTTTTCATCTTTGAATTTCGAGGACGAAATTATTTTAAGGAGGGTAGACTTGTCACCACCATATTTTCTAGGAAAGGTTATTTTAGTCTTTTCCTATTTAATTAAATATTTTATATGGTAACTAATTATTGTTGTATTATTTAATTATTGTTAGATATTATTTATTTAATTTGGACTTGTATTAGTGGACCTAACTAGTTTAGTTTGGACCCATGGACCAACATGAATTAATTAGTTAGACTTAGCCAAATTAGAAAGCCCATTGTTTAGGAGATGGATCAAATTAATTAAATCATTAGACTAGAAGGTTCCTTCCTTAATTATTTCTTCATGAGAGGCCCCAAGGGGTATATTGGACATTTTATAATTACTTAAGGGAGAGGAAAGGGCCGGCCTATATAAAAAGAGGGGAAAAATTCTCTCTCCTCTTTTTCATTCCAAATCTAGATCTAGAATTTTCCACTACCAAATTTTCTTCATTTCTATTTCATTTTTCTACAAAATTCATTCCATTTTCTTCCCAAATTATCATTAGAAACTTGAGAATTAAGGATCTAGAAGGAGAAAGCAAGAATCTACAAAGAGGAGCAAGGATCTACAATTTAGAGGCAATTTTATCTCAATTGGAGGTTTTATTGGAAATCCATCTCCCAATAGGTATAATTTAGTTTTCTCCCTTAAAATAGCTTCTAAATATGAGATTTAATCATGTAAAATCAACCCATATATATGTACTACCCATAGGACTTGGTTTTGTGTTCATAGGAGACCTATGGAGAAACTTATGGTACTTTTTGTGTCAATTTTGGGGAAATTCCGAAAATAACTTTTGTTGTGTATGTCAATTGATCCTATAGATCACTTCGTCATATGTTTATGTGTTTGGGGCTAGTGTCATGTCCATAATTGGGTACGTGTAGATTGTATCCCAATATTTTGGTGATACGTATTATTTTGGGAGTTTTTCCTCCGACACGGGACTTTGCACATGTCGTATTTTGACACGGACACATAGATCTATATTTGATACTTTGTTTTATTCATAAATAATATATGTAACTTGTTTGTGTCCTTCGGGGTACAATTGGATGTGTGGTGGACTCGTGTCGCATGCGTATCCTAGATCTAGTGAGATACGATGTGATACTCTCCATTTGTGGTGTGTTTATGTGTAGATCTAATTATTTGTGCTTTAATTCTTGAATTAAAATTAAGTATATATATATATATAGATATTATATATGTATTATAGTGTATTTATTATGGTATTTATTGTAGCATAGATCTATGTATTATATATGTACTAATAGAATATATAAATATATATGT
The DNA here is from genome assembly GCA_036927795.1 of Iris macrosiphon. Lineage (NCBI taxonomy): Eukaryota > Viridiplantae > Streptophyta > Magnoliopsida > Asparagales > Iridaceae > Iris > Iris macrosiphon. Next base: position 85,200,163 of record JAYESA010000010.1, read on the forward strand.
AGCTTTCTTCTACATGCATTAATATATGTTAGGGATATATATATATATATATATATATATATATATATATATATGTATATATATATATATATATATATATATATATATATATATATATATATATATGTTTTTATAAAATATATGTGTATGTTTAATTAAGTAATTAGAATATGATTATATATGTATGGATGTATATTTATTAACATATTTATGTATGTGTGTATTTAACCATGTTGTAATATGTATGTTAGTATATAGGATGTGTATTATAGCTATTTGGTATTTATATATATATAGACATATATATTATATATGTATTTGGGTTATATATATATAGATAGATATAATTATTTATTTGGTTTATATATATATATATATATATATATATATATATATATATATAGGTTATATATATATTTACTGTTTTTAGAGACAGCAGGATTTTATGATAGAGTAACTGTCATTAATGGCCGAGCACAGCAGCAGCCGCTGTAACAGTGGCGGCGGCAATTAATGACAGAGCCGCCACTGTCATTAATAGCCGCATGCAACGGGGGGAATTCGCAGCAGTCGCGACAGAGGATATGATGACGGTTGAAAACCGTCACCAAAACGGAGGCAGCAGTACAAAAATGCAACAGCAGTAGCGACAGCGGTTCAGTGACAGCCCGAACTGTCACTGAAAGTCTGATATCTGAAAATCAGTGTTTTTCAACACTGCTTTCAGTGACAGTTAGGCAGTTTATTAGTATATTGTTTATATCTTATATTTATATATATATGTATTAATATTGAGATATAATACTAGTATTGCTATACTTCTTATTTGTATAATATTAGTATATATATTATATTATATATGAGGGTAATTACAATATCAAGGTATTGAGTATTACCTTGTGGAAACCAAGGTAAGTGGGATACTCAAGCTACGGGGTTTGGGTATCAAGTTTGTGACTTTGTGGATACCAAGTTAGTTCAAAACCATGGTTCCTATTTATTTGTAATTAATATTCTATATTATTATACATTATTGTTGATATATATGTATTGTGAGGTTTACCTTGGATTTACGTATCCGGAGATACGGTATCCTAATATTTCAGGATGTGGTTTTATGACTTAGATTTTAATATCTTGACCCAAGATTTTTGTGTTAGACTTGTGCAACCTAGAAATAGATAGTTGACCTTGGTTTGACCATAGTTGACCATAGTTGACTTAGAGTTGACCATAGTTGGCTTTTGACTTAGAATTGACTTATTGACCTAGAAGTTGACTAGTTTAACTTATTCTCTTTTCGGGACCTTGTATTAATGTTGTATTCCATATCTAGGTCTTCGAGGCACCGAGTTAGACATCTGTGAGACTATTCATTGGACTTCAGGCGAGTACATTCTCTGATAGTTTCTCATTTATGATATCCTCTATGTTCATTGTATCTAGTGTAGATATCCATGATCTCTTGACACTATGGTTACACGGATTGGTATATCTGAATCTCGCCATGAGATATTATTCCTTGGTATATGGTGTATATGGTGCAAGTATTGTTTCATTGGTTATCTTGTACATGTACAGACACTGATTCTCGGGAAGACTAGCTATCTTTTTGGGGAATCTCGTGCCACAGTATACCGTGGTTGGATCTATTATACCAATCGGGGGTGGAGAGTATTAGTATAGATATGTGATCAATATTCCTATTGTATAAAGTACTGATTACTGAATATTGTTGATCATACACCGCACGTACGATTTGCCAGGCCGCATTGCATCTTGCCCAAGCCGATAACATGTTAAGCTAGTACTCACACACTTAGTCATTAGTATTATTGTTTCATTGACATATTGTTCATTATTGTATTTATTTCCAGTATTTCCTTATTGTAAATATATCTCTTGTATCTATTGTATATCTTGTTTATCCACAGCTATTTACTGTTACATAGTTTTTATCATTAATTAGAACTACTGTTAGAGATGTGCTGTGCTCCTTTTCTGACTGGATATATTTTTTCAGATGACACTGAGGAGTGGTACCCTACCTATTATGGACCCCAGGATGTTGTGGGTTTAGATTCTGAGACCTTGGCTCAAGAGGGACTTATCCCAACTGAGACAGTTGACCCTGGAGTTGTAGCTTCATAGTATTCTTTGTACTGGATTTGTCTCCAGCTTATTTTGTTACTTCTTCAGACTCATTGATGTATTATTTTAGACTCATGAGTTGTATTGTGACTATTCTATTCTTTATCTGATTCATGCTCATTCTATCTTAGTTCTGTGATTGATTATACTATCATTATTGGTTGTTCATTATATTGTTAGATAGATTATCTAGACAGCGTTCTACCGCCGATTCTGCGACGTAGGCTGGGCGTTGTTTCTGACTAGTACCCATATACCGGGTGTGGGTCGTGATAATATGGCAATCCTCCGTCCAAAAAAATCTACATCCTTCCTGGTGAGTCTGGTCATCGGCTCGGCAACCCTCGAAAAATCTTGCACAAACTTCCTGTAGTAGCCTGCCAATCCCAAGAAACTCCTTATCTCTGCTACCGAACTCGGAGTCTTCCAAGATTCTACAACTGCGATCTTCTTCGGATTCACTGAAATACCATCACCAGTCACAACATGGCCCAAGAATTCTACCTTGTCCAGGAAAAACTCACACTTGGACAACTTTCCATATAGCTTCTCCTTCCTCAGCACATCCAACGCAATCCTCAAATGCTCCTCATGCTCCTCCGGTGTCTTCGAGTATATGAGTATGTCGTCGATGAACACCACCACGAACTTGTCAAGGTACTGATGGAATACCTTGTTCATCAAGTTCATAAATACCGCCGGTGCATTAGTCAACCCAAACGGCATCACCATAAACTCGTACTGACCATACCGAGTTCTAAAAGCAGTCTTCGGTATGTCCATCAGCTTCACCTTCACCTGATGGTAGCCTGATCTCAAATCTATCTTAGAAAATACCTTGGCACCACTCAACTAATCGAACAGATCATTAATCCGTGGCAAAAGGTACTTATTCTTGATAGTGAGATTATTCAAAGCCCTGTTATCAATGCACATACGCACCGATCCATCCTTCTTTGGTACAAACAATACCAAGGCTCCCCATAGTGAAGAACTCGATATGATAAACCCTTTATCCTGTAATTGGTCCACCTGCTTCTTTAGTTCGACTAGATCACTGTTGTTTACTCTATAGATATGCTGCAAAATTGGTTCTGCACCTGGCACCAAGTCTATAGAGAACTCAATATCTCGATCTGGCGGTAACCCTGGCAATTCCTCAAGAAACACATCCAAGAACTCTGCTATCAACGGATGCGGTAACTTCTTATCTTCCACCATAGCTCCACAAATAATGCCTTCTCCCTGCTCTGTATCTCCTCTAGCAAACTCGAACTCTGGCTCTCCTGGCGGACCAAACACAACTCTATCTCCTCTACAATCAATGCTAGCATGGTGCTTACTCAACCAATCTATTTCGAGTACAATGTCGTAGCTCAGAAGTGGCATTACAAGTAGACACACACTCAACTCCCGACCTCCCAGAGTAACTCTCCGATCCTTGCAAACATCATTAACCTGGATAATGCCCCCTCCGGTCATGATCTTGCAAGTCCTAAGCAAAGACTCAGCTACCAAACCATGCTTCAGAGCAAAAAAAAAAACAGATACAAAACTATGAGAAGCACCACTATCAAACAAAACGAAAGCTGGAATGGAATCAAGAAGAATAGAACCTACGATAACATCTCCGGTGGGTTTGTCCTCCTTGACGGTCATATCAAATGCTCGTCCCTGACGTGCTCCTCCCTGCTGCTGATGCTGGACATAACGCTGCTGCTGTGTCGGAAGCGATCCCCTCGGCTGTACTGCAGGTAGTCTCGTCTGTGCCCTCAGAGCTGAAGATACTCCCCGAACTGCACGACGAGGACACTCTCTCATCTGATGTCCTTCAGTCCCACAGTACAAACAAACTCCCAACCTCTTCCTGTAAACTTTTTAGATATGGCCGGGCTTCTTGCAGAAGTGGCAGTAAGATTGCTGTAACTGTCTCTGCTGCTGTGGTGCCTGGTGAAAATGTGCCCTAGTTGGAGTCTGGTGCTGCTGCGGCTGCTGGAAAGGTCTGGACTGGAAATAAGGACGTTTTGCAGATACTGTACTGCTGTTGGCCCCCATAAAAGAATCACTGTCTCTCTTGGGCTTCAAACCCAACTCCTGCTCAACCTTGCGTGCCTCCGCAAGTATCTCCGAGAATGTCTCATAAAAAGACGGAATGAGGATAAATATGGCACATAATGTAAGACACTCAAAAGGAGAATAGTTGAATGAATCAAAAGAATTTTTCTTAGATGTGATTGAGTATTCTCAGCCTATAACCTATATCCTATCGCCGGCTCGCAGTATTACAACTAAATCATCGCACTACCACCACATCGTATACTTGCGAAGCTAGACCTGCATGGGCCACCACTAAAAACGTGTCACGACCCGCACCCAGTATAAGGTACAAGTCGGGAACAACGCCCAACCTAGGCCATAAAATCAACGGTAGAACGCTGTCTGGGTAATCTATCTAGTAATATAATAAACCACCAACAATAACAATATACTCAATCATGGATCTAAGATGGAACGAGCACGAATATGATAAAGAATAGAATAGTCACATACAACTCATGAGTCTAAAGTAATACATCAAAGAGTCTGAAAGAATACTAACAAAGATAAGCTGGAGACAAATCCAGTACAAAAGAAATACTAAGAAGCTACTAAACTCGGGCCATCTGTCTCAGTTGGGATAAGTTCCTCATAAACTAGGGTCTCTGACTCTAAACCCACCATATCCTAAGGTCCATAATGTGTAGGGTACCAGTCCTTAGTGTCATCTGAGAAAAATATATCCAGTCAGGAAAGGAGCAGAGTACATCTCTAACAGCAGTTCTAGTCAATGATAAAAACTATGTAACAGTAAATATATGTGAATATACAAGATGCAATAATTGATACAAGAGATACACAATAAGAAAATACTGGAATAAATACAATAATAAACAATATGTCAATGAATAAGAATACTAATGACTAAGTGAGTGAGCACTAGCTTTAACATGTGATCAGCTTGGAAACTTACACAGGAATAATGGTCTGGTTAGTCATATGTGTGGTGTATGACCAATACTCATAAGAAAACAATACTTGCACAGGAAGGTATGATCACATATCTACACTAAATACTCCCCACCCCCAACTGGTATAATAGATCCAACCATGGTATGCTATGGCAAGGGATTCTCTAGGAAGGTAGTAAATCTCCCCGAGAATTCGTGTTTGTACATGCACAAGATAATCAATAAAACAAGACTTGCACAAGATACACCATATACAAGGAATAATATCTCATGACGAGATCTGGTTATACCAATCCGTGTAACCATCGTGCCAAGAAACATGGATATCTATACTAGATACAATAAACATAGAGGATATCATAAATGAGAAACTATCAGAGAATGTACTCGCCTGAAGTCCAAAGTATAGTCTCACCGATGTCTAATACGGTGCCTCAAAGACCTAGATATGGACTACAACATCAATACAAGGTTCCAGAAAGAAAATAAGTTAAACTAGTCAACTTCTAGGTCAACAAGTCAATTCTAAGTCAAAAGTCAAACTAAGTCAACTCTAAGGTCAACTATGGTCAAACTACCTAATTCTAGGTTGCACAAGTCCAACAGAAAGATATTGGGTTCCCATACTAAAGTCTAGGTCATAAAAACTATATCTTAAATATTAGGCTACCGTATCTCCGGATACGTAAATCAATAGGTAAACATTACATATATAAGCCAAATAATATTATATATAAAATCCTAAATACAAATGCTAATAAAATAGTTACTAATATACATACTAGTACATAGATTTATATACATACATATATATAACTTAGAGATACATAAACTATGTAATTAGATCTAACTTACTAATAACACATACATATAGATAGCTATTTTAACTAAGTAACTAGCTACACTATATTCATACACATCTATTTACAACCACCAACTAACTATCTAACCCTCAACTAACTACTGAACTAATCTAGTTGATAGCTGGCTGCTTGTTTTCCCTGCTGCTGCTGCTGCTGCAATATTTCCCGGCTGCTACTACTGCTCTTCTATAATGCTGTTGCTGCTCCAAATACTTGTACCTGCTGCTGCTGCTTCCTTCACCTGCAGATGTTGCTGCTGTTTCAATACTTGCACCCCCATCATACAACCAACAATCACACATATATATACCCCATGGACCCCATCAATCTCTGACTTATATGTATATACTCTTCCTCATTATATATACATCCAACATATATATATAACATATGGTATAGCTAATAGATACACTCACACATATATATATATGTATATATATACATATATATATATATATATATATATGTATATATATACATATATATATATATATATATATATATATATATATCCATATACACACACTCATCTATACAATATCGAGTACTACCTACTCAATATACATATAACATATATGTACCTATATATATATATATATATATATATATATATATATATATATATATCATAACTTATACAAGTAGCTATTATATATATTTATAAGTATCTCTACATACAAATATGATTCATAGGTATATACGTATATGATACACTAATATATATAAATATAAATATAAATATAAATATAAATATAAATATATATATATATATATATATATATATATATATATATATATATATATATATATATATATATATATATAACAAAATGTATATAAGTACATTTATTATCTATGACTAAGAGCAATAGAATTTAGATCGATGAATGCATTAAAACAAGCACATGGAGTGCATCGCACCCGTATCCCACTAGATCTAGGATACACTTGCGACACGAGTCCACCACACAACCAAGCATACCCCGAAGGACATGAACAAGTCTAATACAATATATATATATATATATATATATATATATATATATATATATATATAAACAATACAAAGAGTCAAATATAGATCTATGTGTCCGTGTCAAAAAGTGACATGCACAAAGTCCCATGTCAGAGGAAAAATTTCCAAATTAACACGTATCACCAAATTGTTGGGATACGACCTACACGTACCCAATTATGGACATGACACTAGCCCCAAGCATACAAGCACATGCCAAATTGATCTATAGGACCAATTGACACATACAATAAATGTCAATCTCGGAATTCCTCCAAAATTGACACAAAAACTACCATAACTTACACAATAGGCCTCATATGAACACAAAACCAAATCCTATGGGTAGCATATACATATGGGTTGATTTTCTATGATTAAATATCAGATTTAGAACCTAATTTAAGGGGGGAAACTGAATTATATCTATTGGGAGATGGATTTCCAATGAAACCTCCAAATGTGACGAAATTTGCCTCCAACTTGTAGATTCTTGCTCCTCTTTGTAGATCCTTACTCCACTAGCCTCCAATGGTAATTTGGAAAGGAATTGGGGTTGAATTAAAGTGGAGATGATAAAAATTGGGTTGAGAAAAATTCTAGATCTAGATTTGGAATGAAAAGAGGAGAGAGAAACTTTTCCCCCCCTCTTTATATAGGCCTCACTTGCTCCCTCCCTCAAGCTACTATGTAAAGTCTTAAATACCCCTTGGGACCTCTCATAAAAAAATAATTAAGAAAGGAAGCTTCTAGTCTAATGGTTTAATTAACTTAATCAATTTCCTTAATAATGGGCTTTCTACATGGGCTAAATTCTATCAATTAATACATGTTGGTCCATGAGTCTAAACTAAACTAGTTAGGTCCACTAACATAAGTCCAAAATAAATAACTAACATCTAACAATAATTAAATAATACAATAAATAATTATTTATCATGCACAATATTTAAATTAATATATATTTACTAAAATACCCTCTCCTAGAAAATATGGTAGTAACATATATATATATATATATATATATATATATATATATATATATATAGGTAGAGAGAGAAAGAGAGGGAAGGGGTCGCGTGGGTTTTGAGGAGGTAGCCGCGGGTAGGAGGGTTTTAGGGGGATGGGTAGGATTTGGTTTAGTTGGTAGTTAGTTAGGAGGTTTCCTAATTAGTTTGATAGTTATTTAAAATTCAACAACTAACCAACTAACCAATTAATGACAAAGATTTGATTTGATTCTATGGGATTTAAAATAGTAATAAAAAATTTAAATCCTGCGAAAGAGGGAAGTGGCCTAATTTGGCATGGAGAATTTATGGTTTGCTTAATGAAGAATGTTGGATTGGAGAATAATTACATAGAAATTATATATTTAAATATATAAATTTTAAACACAATAATCTACGGTTGTTACGTTAGTGCCATACTAATGCTAAATGGTCGAATTTAGTGTCACATGAAGATCCTACGAATAGTGTCTTCCGTATAGGCTATTTCCTATGAAGGATGATGTAGATTTTGGATCGTCCTATGTCATTAATGTTCAGACTACGGTGAAGTATCCTAATGCAATAATTAGATTTAAATTGATTTTAAAAATAATCTAAATAAACACAATATATATAGAATACACACAAAATACCTATTTTTGGGTGAGGGGTTTTGCAGTCAAGGCTACATGAGCAGAGCCAAGTCCACTATTCGAGCCAAGTGCAACTTGATAACTAAAATACCAGTCAAGTCAAGTCAGAAAAAGTGACTAATGTGACATATGATAAAAGTGACAGAAGAAAAGACAAAAGTAGAAAAAGTCGTGCTAGGTCAGTCAGTAATTATGCGTCCGAAAGAAGAGGGAGGCATAACTCCTGGCCGCATGTATGACTAGGCCTCATGCTCCTATAGGCCGTATGCACACTTGGCTGCATGAAATCTTTTGGGACTTAGAGAAAATTTTATTCGTTCAAATTATAAGCATTTTCCAAGGGACGCATGTGCATAAATCCATTCCATGCGTCCAACAAGATGCCTGTAAGAAATCTTTTGGGTGAGAAGTCCAGGCCGCATGCAATTTGCTGGGCGCATAGAGCTCTTTCGTCCCAATCCAGCAAGTTTGGCCAAGGAAAATCGCTGAAACCCAAACCTTGTTTCTTCCACAGAAACCTCAAAAGAAGTCCAAATCCAGCAAAGTAAAGTTCTAAACTTCTCAAAATCAAGTGCTCATCAACATAGCAATAAGTTTTCAAAAATATTAAGCTTTAAGAGATCAAAACCCAAGAACATTCAATAACACAAAAAAACCCCTAAAACTTAAAACTTAGATCTACACTAATCTATGCACCAAATCCAAAAATACCAAGTTCTAATTTTATGGAAAATCAAATAAGGAATATAATGGACCAAAAATATAAATGAGGGTTTGAGGGGGAAAGGAAAACCTAAGAAAGAGAATGGAAGAGGAAAAATGAGAGGTGAGAGAGTGAAGTTGGGTAATATATGGAGGGTTTGAGGTTTGGACCATGGGTTCAACTCATGATAAAACCAAACCAAACAAATAATCCAAGAGCCAAGTGAATCAAAGAATGGGTCTAGTCTCTCTACAACATAAAACTATGCTAGCAAGAAAATAACTATGCTCCAAATACGTATATTGGGAATGGAGAGTGACCTCTCTACCCACCTTAGAAAAATTTCTTCCTCAGAATTCAAACTCAAGGCTGGCTAGAAATGTCAAAGCAAGCAACAACTATCTATAAGCAATCTACACATACAAATAAGCAAGTATAATAATAACACCTATAATAAAGGAAAATAACTTTATCCCTTATGAGTGCTTTTCGATCACGGAATGAAAGATGCGAAGGCATACAAAGAAAATATACCTTATGAGTCGAATAAGTGCTGGTAGTGTGATCGAATATTATCCTCGCACTCCCACATTGACTCTCCCAAAGAGTGATGCCCCCAAGTAACAAGAACAAGACGGATAGTCTGATTCTTGAGTACCTTCTCTTTCTGATCTAAAAGGACACGGGCCATTCCTCATAAGTCAAGTTGGTACCAACGACTAACTCAGAGTGATCGAGGATATGAGTCAGATCCGGGACATACCTACGCAACTGAGACACATGAAAGACATCGTTCACCTCACGTAGCCAAGGCAGAAGGGCAAGAAGATAAGCAACATCCCCTACCCTCTCGAGAATATTGAACGGTCCAATGTATGGCGGACTAAGCTTTTCGCAAACCCCGAACCAAATGACTCCACGGGTAGGCAAAATCCGCAAAAATACATGGTCGCGAAAAGAAAACTCTAACAGCCTACGATGCTGATCTGCCCAATAACAATGACAATCTTGTGCAACTTGAAGCCGCTCTCTAATATGCTTAACCACTTCAATGGTCTGTGTGATCATCTCAGGCTCCAACATCTTCCGTTCACCAATGTTATCCCATGCTAAAGGTGACATGCACTTCCTTTCGTATAATGCCTAGAATGGATCCATTTGTATGTTGGTCTGATAATTGTTATTGTACGAGAATTCTACTAAGTGAAGGTTATCTTTCCATGACCCACCAAGGTATAAAGTACAAGCCCATAATATATCTTTCAATGTTTGTATTATCCTCTCTGACTGACAGTCTGTCTGAGAATGGTACGCGGTAATGAATCTTAACTTAGTACCAAAGTGCTCGTGTAAACTTCTCCAAAAATAAGACGTAAAGCGGGTATCACGACCCGCACCCGGTGTAAGGGTACAAGTCGGAAATAACACCCAGCCTACGCCACAGAATTGGCGGTAGAACGCTGTTTGGGTAATCTATCTAACAATGTAATGAGCCACCAACAATATCAATATACTCAATCACAGATCTAAAGTGGAAACAAGCACGAATATGATAAAGAATGGAATCGTCACATATAACTCCTGAGTCAAATAATAACATCAATGAGTCTGAAAAAATAATAAACAATAAGCTAGAGACAAATTCAGTACAAAAAAATACTAAGAAGCTACAAGTCCTGGGTCATCTGTCTCAGTCGGGATGAGTTCCTCCTGAGCCAGAGTCTCTGACTTTAAGCCCACAACATCCTGAGGCCCGTGATGTATAGGGTACCAATCCTCAGTGTCATCTGGAAAAATATATTCAGTCAGGAAAGGAGCAGAGTACATATCTAACAGCAGTTCTAATCATTGATAAAAACTATATAACAATAAATATATGCGAATATACAAGATGCAACAATAGATACAAGAGGTATACAATAAGGAAATACTGTAAATAAATACAAGAATGAACAATATGACAATGAACAAGAATACTAATAACTAAGTGTGTGAGTACTAACTTTAACATGTGATCGGCTTGGGAACTTGATACAAGATTTATGGCCTGGCTAATCATACGTGCGATGTATGATTAACACTATTCAAGAACAAAATATGATACAAGAAGGGTATGATCACATATCTATACTACATACTCTCCAACCCCAACTGTTATAGTGGATGCAACCATGGTACGCTATGGTACGAGATTCTCTAAGAAGATAGCGACTCTTCCCGAGAATCAGTGTCTGTACATGTACAAGAAGAATAATGAAACAAGGATTACACAAGATACACCATATACCAAGGAATAACAACTCATGATGAAATTCAGATATACCAATCTGTATAACAATCGTGTCAAGAAATGAAGGATATCTACATTAGATACAATGAACATAGAGGATATAATAAATGAGAAACTATCAGAGAATATACTCGCCTGAAGTCCGGTGAATAGTCTCACAGATGTCTGATACGGTGCCTCAAAGACCTAAATATAAAATATAATATCAATACAAGGTTTCAGAAATAAAAATAAGTTAAACTAGTCAACATCTAAGTCAAAGAGCCCTATCTAAGTCAAACAGTCAAACTAGGTTAACTCTAAGTCAAATCGGTCAAACTTGGTCAATCTACCTATTTCTAGGTTGCATGTGTCTATCTCAAAGATGTTGGATTCATAAACTATGAAACTAGGTCATACAAGCTAAATCTAGGATACTAGGATACAGTATCTTAGGATACACAAATAAGAGATATGAAATACCATATATGCATATCCAAATAATATTAAATATATTAATCCTAATTATAAATACTAATTGGATATCTTGGTTTTGAACCAACTCGGTATCGCACTACTAAACACTCATCTTGGTATCCAACCCCCTAATCTTGAGTATCTTCAAATACCTTAACACTTACCTTGGTATCTCAAGGTAATGCGATACCTATTATACATTAGCTACTCAAACTAACTATATACTAATAGGTATATACCAATCCAATATAAACTACTAGTAAGTACTAATATTAATTACTAGAATGAGTATTAAATACTAACTACTATGCTACACTATCAAGATAATTAGACTATCAATAACAAACTAACCAAACTAACTACTAATGAACTAACTAGTAAACTATACTACTAAATTAAGTAAGTAACTTAGACTGTCCACTAAACTATAAAGGAACTAACTAAATTATTAACTAACCTCTCATAACTACTAGATAACCTTCTTATAAACTACTAACTAGCCCCTCCCCCTGCTGTACTAGCTGCTGCCCATGCTCTTCGATTTACTGTTGCTGTTGCTGAGCTTCGTTTTGCTGCTGCTGCTGAGCTTCGTTTGCTGCTGGTGCTACTGCTGAGTTTCGTTTTGCTGCTGATGCTGAGCTTCGTTTGCTGCTGCGGCTGTTGAGCTTCGTTTTGCTGCAGCTCTGCTCTTCCTAACTGTGCCTCACTGCTCAGCAGTATGCACAACAACACACACACACAAACACACTACTACCATATACACCAATATATTTATATATATATATATATATATATATATATATATATATATATATATATATATATATATCAACTGTATATATATACATATATATACTCTCTCATCTATATATATATACACATCCACAATTATATTCATATAGATAGATATAAATATACACACATAGATATAAATATAGTATCTCACATATATATATATATATATATATATATATATATATATATATATATATATATATATATATATATATATATATATATATATATATATATATATACATAGCATCACATGCACATATACATATATATATAACATTCAAGTATATATATGTAACTTTCAAGTATATATATACACATCATACAAGTATATATATAATATAACTTATTCAAATAGGTATTATATATTTAGAAGTATAACTACATATATATATATATCACATAGGTATATAGATACATGATCCACTAGCACATATAAATATATATACATAATAATATATACATAATAATATATATATATATATATATATATATATATATATATATATATATATATATATATATATATATATATATATATATATATATATATATATATATATATATGTACATTTATTATAAATGACTACGAACAATAGAAATTAGATCTAGAAATGCAACACAATAAACACGTGGAGTGCATCGCACCCGTGTCACACTATATCTATGATAAGCTTGCGACACGAGTCCACCACACAACCAAACGTATCCCAAAGGACAAAAGCAAGTCTAATATATTATTTATGAACAATACGAAGAGTCAAACACACATATCTACGTATCCGTATCAAAATGTGACATGCATAAAGTCTCGTGTCCGAGAAAAAATCCCCAAATTAATACGTATCACCGATTTATTGGGTTATGACCTACACGTACCCAATTATGGACACGACAGTAGCCCCAAACACACAAACACATGTCAAATTGATCTATAGGACCAATTGACAAATACAACAAGTGTCAATATCGGAATTTCACCAAAATTGACACAAAAAGTATCATAACTTCCTCAATAGGCTTCCTATGAACTCAATTTCAATTCCTATGGATAGCCTATGCATATGGGTTGATTTCTCATGGTTAAATCTTAGATTTAAAACCTAAATTAAGGGAAAAAAACTGAATTATACCTATTGGGAGATGGATTCCCAATAAAACCTCTAAATGTGATGAAATTGGCCTCCAACTTGTAGATCCTTGCTCCTCTTTGTAGCTCCTTTCTTCCTCCTTCTAGATCCTTGCTCCACTAGCCTCCAATGGTGATTTAGGAAAGAATTGAGATAAAATTTGGTAGGGAAATATTGTAGGAATGAAGGAATTTTGTTGAGAGAAATTTTAGATCTAGATTGGAAATAAAAAAAGGAGAGAAAAACTTTTCCCCAATCTTTATGTAGGCCGGCCCCATTGCCCCTCCCACAAGCTATTATATAATGTCCATTATACCCCTTGGGGCCCCTCATAAAGAAATAATTAATGAGAGAAGGTTCTAGTCTAATGGTTTAATTAAACTAATCAACCTCTTAATCAATGGGCTTCTAAATGGGCTCAATTCTAATTATTAATACATGTTGGTCAATGAGTCTAAACTAAACTAGTTAGGTCCACTAACACAAGTCCAAAACAATAAACTAACATCTAATAATAATTAAATAATATAATAAATAATTATTTAACATGTATAATATTTAATTAAATATGAAATGACTAAAATACTATTTCCTAGAAGATGTGGTAGTGACAAGTCTACCCTACTTAAAATAATTTTTTCATCAAAATTCAAAGACGAAAACTACCCCAAGAAAATAACAGAACATAACAAAAGAACAGAACATAACTAGGAAAGAACATACCTCAAGGCACAAACAAATATGGATAACGCTCTCGCATTTTATCCTTTCTCTCCCAGGTAGACTCCCCCTGAGAGTGATGCCTCCATGCGACGCGTACCAAAGGAATAGTCTGGTTTCTCAGCACCTTCTCTCTCCGATCCAGAATCTCAACTGGCCGCTCTGGATAGCTAAGAGTAGGGCCTACCTCTATCTTTGAGTGATCTAATATGTGACTAGGATCCGCCACGTACCATCTCAACTGCGACACATGAAACACGTTGTGCACTTCCTCCAATGCAGGTGGCAAGTCTAGTCTATAAGCAACTGCATCGACCCTCTCTAGAATAGTAAAATGTCCGATGAATCGCGGACTAAGCTTCCCGCCTTCACCGAAATGAATCATGCCTCGTATCGGAGAAATCCTCAGAAACACCAAACCACCCACCTAGAACAAAATACAACCTTAAGAACTTAAACTATAACAATCAACCAATAACAAGCACAACACAAAAAATCTAAAACTATACCTCAAACTCCAAAGGTCTCCGGTGGCTATCGGCCCAAAGCCGTTGTCTGTCCTGCACCACCCAAAGTCTGTCTTTGATCAACTGAACCTTCTCCGCTGTATCCACAACCATCTCTGGCCCAAGCAAAACTCTCTCTCTAACATCGTCCCATTACAAGGGAGTACGACATCTCTGACCGTATAGAGCTTCAAAAGATGACATCTCTATACTAGCATGGCAGCGGTTGTTGTAAGCAAACTCTACCAAATAGAGATGGTCCTCCCAAGAATCCCCAAAATCTAGTACACAAGTGCGTAACATATCCTCGAGAGTCTGAATAGTCCTCTCTGACTGTCCATCTGTCTGGAGATGATATGTAGTACAGAACTTGAGCTGAGTGCCCAAAGTCGCCTGCAAACTCCTCCAGAAATGAGAAGTGAAACGACTATCCCTATCCGAGACTATGTTGACGGGAACTCCATGTATCCTGACGATCTGCCTCACATACATCTCTGCCAGCTTCTCCATAAACAAACCCACCTTGAAAGGAAAAAAGTGGGCCGACTTGGTCAACCTGTCAATGATGACCCAAATTGCGTCTTTCCTTCCTGGAGATCGTGGAAGTCCGGACACAAAATTTATAGTAATGTGCTCCCACTTCCACTCTGGAATGGATAATGGCTGAAGTAAACCTCCTGGCCTCTGCCTCTCGCCTATCACCTGCTGGCACACTAAGCATCTGGATACAAACTGTGCCACTCCCCTCTTCATACCATATCACCACACACTCTCTCGCATATCCCGATACATCTTGTTGGCACCTGGATGTATGGAATATTGAGAGCGATACACTTCCTGCAGCACCTCCTCACGCAGCTTCCCACTAGGCACACATAATCTATCACCATGCCACAAAGAACCATCCTCAGCAATGGTGAAATTATTCTCCAATCCTGCTCTCACCTGATCTCTGATGCTCCTGTCATGCCCCAGTCCCAAAATACCGAGGGACTAGCCACGTGGCAATGGCCAGCAGCACACTCCAATGGGCAAACCCATTTTAATGGACCCGTTAGAGTGTACTTAAGCTGTAAAATAATCTAATAGTCTACGATACAAGTCACAGTCTAATTCTAATCTCATCCAGAAAAGATAATCATAGTTCAAATATCAGAATAATCAAGATAAAATATAAATCAACAAGTCTCAATAAAATATCTCGGGGATAACCCGATAATAAGTTTAATACAGAAATCTACGAGACATGAAATAGAGTATGAAGAACAGAAATGACTGAGTATATAAAGAAAATACTAAGGAGAAATCCTCTGACATCACCTCATCTTCTGGTATTAGTACTGCTCCAGCGTTTGCTCCTGTCCCGTATACCTTGGGGTAGATCTCCTCTGCTAAACCTAGGGACATAATCCGGATCCAGGTCCTCAGGGGACATAGCAAGGTCCAAGAATAACTCAAGCCAAATAAATACAATATATAAATAAATATCAACAAGGCAAACTATGTAACCAACTATGTGATATACAAATGAGAGCAACACTAGAACTCAGGCTGAGACCACTATAAGCTCTGTATCGGGGAGCCGATAGCAGTGATATCATGTAGTGGGCCTAGCTCTGATGTAGAGGCTACGACACCGTAATAATATATATATATATACATATAATCAGCCTGTAGCCCGTGTGTCTCTCTCCACCAAATGTAATCGCACATCTCATGTCCACGACGTCTCATGTCCATAACACGCAAGATCATGACCTCTAACTAATGCAGCGAGTCATAATGTTAGCTATGCATATGTAAGATCTATGTCACGAATCCTATAATCCTATACATAATCTCCATGAATAACTCAGGAAAGATTCTCTGTCTCATGAATAGTGTCAAGTGTCCTATGGTATGAAGTACCTGATAAAGCAAGCACGAAAATATATAGGATCGCGATATCTACTCTCTAGGTGACGTTATACGACTCCGCGTATGGCATCGACACCCGAATATTATTCGGACGCTAAGCAACATCTCACTGTCCTAGGTTGAAAAGATACATCACATAAATAAATCAAGAGTATAATATAAAGCAAGTACTGGAAGATTAGCAAGGTATACTTGCCTGGGGTTTGAATTTCTCCAATTGCTCCGGTAACAATGAGATCTTCAGGTACTCCTCCGGATGCTGAAATAAATATTATCATCATTCTTAGAAGATATGAAATATCTAGGATTGCCTACCGATAAGTCTAATTTGGACACAAGGGCAAAGTTGACAGTTTCTGGTCAAAGAGGGGTTCATATGTAGCCCACTTAGCACCGAAAAAAGTGTCAGAGACAAAGTTCTGCAAATTTACCAAACTTAGTATCTACAAGTCCAGAATGATGACACAAACCTAGTGGAATGTCCAGAACTGGATTCCGATGAGCCGATCATAAAATTGCCCGTCAAGTGGAGCCGTAGGGCCTACGATACGAGATTTTGTCAACGTTCTCAGAATCGAACCAAACTTGGGTCACAGGACCAGCAAAATGCTATGAATTCGATGGTACAAGTTTTGTTGCGAAACGACAAGCACACATGAAGTTACAACGAGTTTCAGAACAGCCCCGATACGGGACAACTACGACGGATACGCGTTGATTTCGGTGGGCACGTACATCCAAATTAACTTTTATAAAATCTCACACGTCCGCATTGACGATGCGCACCTTTCGGTAAAATTCGCATATAACAAAGTTGCCTCATTTAGCGGAATGTACCCAGTTTCGGGAGAATTCGGATTTTAAAAACCAAGATTTTGGTCAACTTCATCCGCGAATAAAACATAAATTATATCAAATCAAAATAAACTAATTATAGGATTTAAAACTTGGTTATATTATCTAATTTACTACTCAAGTAAATTTAGAATTATTAAACAGGTTGGACATAAAATGGCCGTGAACTTGTAAGTTCGGGACAGTTTTTGAAGTCCAAAATTGGAAAAAAATTTCTGTTTTTGCGTCGCAGTTTGCGATTGACACAGACATGATACCCCAATCAAATTACACGTGGTTTGAGAGGGTCACAAGACAAACATGTCACAATAGGCCGATCAGAAATTGACACAGCGAGTAGGAAGAAAAGCTCACTGGAATAGGGGGTCGAAAACGTCTGTACTGTGTATGGACGGGGCGGCACGGGGGCTACTGCAGGTGCTATGGTGGCTGCTGCGGGGTGGATCGTCGATGGGTCATCGTCAGAGTCATTGCCGGAGTCGTTGTCGAAGGCTGCTTGGTCTTCGTCGGAGATCGTCGAAGTCGACCGGAGGAAAGAAGGCTGCCGAGGCGGTGGTTGCTGATAGCGGTGGTGGTGGTGTTGGGTTTAAATAGGGGAGCCCATGGCGGTTGGCTGGGAGGTGAAAGGAGAGGTCGCGGCGGTTGGGTGGTCGCGGCGGTTGGGAGGTCGTGGTGTCACGACCCGCACCCGAAATTGGGGCACGAGTACGCGAGTACGTCCAGCCTACGCCGCAGCATCGGCGGTAGAACGCTGTCAAGGTCTTGATACTATCTAGCCAATCTCACACAAGCATCCAATCTCCATAAAGAGGTACGGATGACACAAATAAAATGAACACATACTAATCACAGGATTACAGCACGATAAGATAGCGAAACAAAATTAAATACAACACAAGTCTAAAGTAATAACTTAACTCAACAAATATCCCAGTCATCAAAAATTGCCGGAGACAAATCCGGTACCAAAAGTCTGCTAAAAGAACTAATCAGAAAACTAGAAGAATTAGTGATTCCGGCTAGACCTCCCGGAATCACAACTAACTATCAAGCCCAAGTGCAGCTACTCACCATATGGTCCATAAAGTGTCGGACAGCGGTCCTCTAAGGCATAGTCTGGAAAAATATTTCCAGTCAGGAAGGAGCAAAGTACAAATCTCAAATAACAGTTCCATTTAATTGATAAGGACTATAAAATAATAAACATGTGATGCTAGCTACTGAGAAGACAGTGAAATAAACGTAATGGCAATTAAAGAGAGACAGGCAATGTAAAGAGACAGGCAATAGGCAATATGATATAGTCAATGCATGTATGAAAATGAAAAGAACTAGGAACAGCATCATATACGGGTGATGTAGTATATGATTTAAAATAGGGAACTGTAATCTATTCTAAGTGTTTGAAATAGTAGTTTCAAAATGTGATCGGCTTGGAAACATGTACGATAGCTATAGGGCCTGGCTAATCATGAGTGAAGAGCATGATTAACACTTACATTGTTCTACACTACAATAAGAGGTTATGATCACATTTCTTACTAACTACTTCCCCGCCCCCAACTAGTAATGTGGATCCAACCATGATACGTCACGATACACGAGCAAGTCCAATCTATCATGTACGATGTCTAATATACATGTCGTGTACAATGTCAATACGAAAATCAAGGTAACATCTCATGACTACAGATCTAAGCTATACTAGTCCGTGTAACATAGTGTCAAGGATTCAGATGTAACATTTCATGATTATTTAATTTATAGAAATTATCAAGGAATTGGAAATTATCAGAGAATGTACTTGCCTTGGTCCTTAGCTGGTAATTATTGATGTCCTGTTCCAGAGTATCCCCTGGGTGAAGCAACAGTCCTAAAAACATATCACAATAACACTTGTATCAGGTGCTACCCTAACACACAGTCTATAAACACTGGCCTCAGGGCCATGCCAGGCAGGGCACTAGTCAGGTAGGGTCACCTAGTAGGGATACATATTAAAACATATTACCTGTTTTTAATCATTAATACCTACCATATATATATACGCCAAAATACAATTTACTATATATATATTGTTAACATTATTATTAAAATATACCAAGACTAATACACCCATAGAGTTTATACTATATATATATATATATATATATATATATGCATATACATACCAAATATATACTAAGAATATACTAAATGCTTATACAAAATATATATTAAGAATTTACTAATTACTTATACAAAATATATGTATATATATACCCTGATTAAAATTAATAATACAGATACTAAAACATTAATTGAAATTATACCGAGAATACATTTTATTAATACATATTATATGAAATAATCCTATATACATACATATACATTAATTACACTAATAATATAGTGTATATTTTATATAGTACAATTTTATGGAAAATACCAGTGTACATATATGTATACAATTTCTCTTTAAATAAATACATATACCTATACATATATACTAATTAAACATTAATCAATTAAATGCTATACATATACATATACTAATTTAAAATATACTATATACACTAATACACAATATTTATACATTAATACATACATATACTACGTATATACACTATACATATATGTGTTAAACATTCACTAATAATTACTATACATATACTTATTAGTATATACATAACGTATATACGTATGTATATATACATATATATATATATAAAGAAGGAAGAGGGAGAGAAGAACTTACTATGTTGGGTCGGGGCTGGCTGGCCGGCCGGAGTTGATGCCGTGGCCGTGGAGTTGAACGCAAAGGGGGAGCTCGGGGAATCACGGCAGCGGGTCGGGCCGCTCGCTGGAGTATAGAGGGGAATGGCACTCGACCGGGTTGTGGTGGTGGATTGATGGGTGATCGATGATGGAGGTGGTGGTGATAGGGAGCAGCGGGAGGAGGAGTTGAGGCGGAGGGGAGCTCGGACGGGACTGATGGCCGCCGGAGTACGGGGAATGGCCGGGAACAGTTGGTGCAGGGTCGGCTCGGGGACAGTGGGGCGCCGGAGAACAGTAGTTGGGAGGAAGATGGTGGTGGGAAATCGAGGGCCGCCGGAGTGAAGAAACGCAGAGGGTGGAGATGGAGTCCGCCGGAGTCGGGGCAGCCAGCGCCGGAGGCGAGGTCGGCCTGGGTGCAGGCTCGGCCAGAGTAGCGGGGTCAGATCTCCGGTGAACAGCGGGCGGAGGTGCAGAGGCTGGCCGCCGGAGTGTGGTCGGGTGGCCGGAGTACAGGATCGGCTGCGGGGCAGTGCAGCTCGGCAGGGAGGAGCACAGCCGGACCGGGTGACAGTGGCCCACCGGTGAACAGGAACTGCGGGGGGGGGGGTGAACAGTGTTCCCCCCTTCTCCTCTCTTTCAAATTCAAAACTAAATAAAGAAGAAGAAGAAGAAGGAAAGAAAGAGAAGGAGAAAGGAAGAAGGAGAAGAAGAAAAGAAAGAGAAGAAGAAAGGAAAAAGTTTTTCCTACGTTGGGGTTGAGGTTGTAGGAGAGAGAGAGGTGGGGGCTTGCTTGGGGATTAGGGTTTTCTAGGGGAGGGTGTTGATGTGACATTATATATGGGAGAGTGTGTGGAATAAAGGGTTAGGATTTGCCCACAGAATGAGTGGTCCAGATTGGACATGAAGGAATTTCATGTGGGGATGAGGGCGAGAGGCTAGTAAAATATTAGGAATTCCTCATTGGCTTAAACAAATAAGGTGTTGACAAAAATGCAAATTTGCAAATTAGCCCCCTTAAATTTGGGTATTTGCACAGACGCATAAAATGACAAAAATTTGGCGGGCGATTCGGGGTCCGGTGTTTTGTAGGGTCAGGGGCGATGTAAGCTTGGTGTGGGCTCAATTAGCAGGGCACTGGAATTAAATTGGGATTTCAGAAATGGTTTAAATAGTATCCTCAATTTAATTAGAATAAAATACAAGTTGTGTTCTAAAATTAATTAGAAGTATATGGGGCCAAAATCAGGTCAGGTCATCAATACCAATAATGAAGAATACTCAGAACAGAATATTACCCTAATTTGGGCCGCACAAAAAATAGGTCAAGATTGTCTCCAATTTAAATTGGAACGCACAACGATACAAAATAGGAATTTATTAAATAATGTCTGCGACGACTTTTGTGCGGCTAGAAATTATGCACAGAGAGCATAATTACGAGTTGCAAAAATAGCAAAATGGAAGGCGGGCATGTCTAGGGCAAGATTGTAAAGTTTGTTGGAAGACAAAAGTCAGGATAGCACTCCAAATATTGAAGCAAAGGCAAAGCGCGATAATTAATTAAAATACGGTAATTAATTACAAACTCCAATAAATAAATTCTAGATAAAATAATTAAATACAAAAATTTTATAATTCCGACAGGTGTTCACCTACTGGACTTCTAGGTCAAGTCTACTAGCTCAAAATAAATAAATACTGCATATAATACTATATTTAATTACACATCACATAATTATTTAAATTAAATATACTATCATGCAATTACTTAATTCTAACTATAATAATATTAATTATTATAAAAAGGTCAAAAATACCCCTGTTTTCGGAACGTGGTAGTGACAAGTCTACCCTCCTTAAAAGAATTTCGTCCTCGAAATTTAAAATCCCCAAGGTAGCGTTTATTCATACACATTATTATTTTTCTCAAAATTAAATTCATCAATCACGAAATCAGTTAAGAATCCACAATGTCCTCTCACAATTTTTAAAAATTCTGAAGTTATCGCATTCCTGAAAAATCCTTGAAATAAAATCAACGTCCATTTTTATCAAAATTTTCCTTGAAAGTTTTAGTTAATAATTCAATACTCGGAATTTAATATCCACTCCTCTAATTTGATTTTTTTTTTCAAGGCACAATTATAAAATTTAAATCTCATCCCAAATTTGAATTCAAATATTAATCCATCAAAATTTTATTCCTCGATTTCCTCTTTCCTCAAAATACTTAACAATGCGATACTTAAGGGTTCTCCAATGCGACATCCAACTATAGAATTCTAAAATTCATAACTTGTAACCAAATAAATATAATGATAGTCTCCCAAATTTTCAAATTTAATAACCAATTTAAATATGCCATAATCTTCCTGGAATTAATAAACCACTAATTATGCAATGTTAATTTCTTAACCCTCTATTTAAATCGATGTTTATCCTCGAATTTTTAATCATCTTGTTAATCATCTTGTCTCTCCTGTCAAGTCATAACTCCTTCATGAATCTTCGTCATGGTCAAACCCCAAGAATCATGGTCCAAGAAAAATCTTCCTACAATCATACAACATGCAATCTAAAGGGAATAAGTATGGTCATAGTGTCTTTTGTCATGGTATTGCAGTCTCTGTATCAGGGCGTACTACTAACTACATTACAACAAGAAATCATGCATACAAGTATGGTACTAAGGTATCAGTCAATCAATCAGATAGATAGGAATAGAAGGAAGGAAAGAACAGAACCTGCTAACACATTACCTGCAGTATCGGTCTCCTCGACCGTCATCGCAAATGCCCCGCCCTGCTGGGGTGGTTCCCTTCGCGGGTGCTGAGCAATATACGGTTCCACAGGTAGCCTAACTGGATCTTTTTAATCTGAAGCTGCGTGCTGGCCGGGAAGATAAGGGGCTAGAAGACAATCCCTTACTCGATGTCCCGCAGCGCCGCAGTGCAAACAAAGTCCTAGCCTCGTTCTACAGCTCTCCCAAAGGTGACCTGGCTTCTTACAGAAATGACAAGTCTGCCGTGTGTCTCTTGGAGGCTGTTGCTGATTCTGTTGAACACGGACTGGTGCCTGGTACTGTTGTTGATACTGATACGCCCATAGATGTTGCTGGATAGGAACTGGTGCTAGGTACTGCGGTGGATGCTGAAATGTCCATGGTTGTTGCTGACTATGAAATGGTACTGGGTACTGCTGTTGGTGCTGAATACGGGGATGCTTGGCTGGTCCTGTGCTACCATTCGTATCTCCAAAAGTATTGTGACTCCTCTTAGGCCTGAGATCCAGATCCTCTTCTGCAATCTGAGCATCCATCAAGATAGCCTCAAAGGTAGCGGTACGCCGACCAGAAGTGCGCGACCTAATCTCTCTTGTAGCCCCTTTCTAAATTTTCGGGCTCGATCTCCTGGGTCCCGAATCATAGACGATGCAAAACGGCTCAATCTACAGAATTCTGCAGCGTACTCGTCGACCGACATGTTTTCTTGAACTAATCATGAAACTGACTTTCC
This sequence comes from Iris macrosiphon, assembly GCA_036927795.1. Taxonomy (NCBI): domain Eukaryota; kingdom Viridiplantae; phylum Streptophyta; class Magnoliopsida; order Asparagales; family Iridaceae; genus Iris; species Iris macrosiphon. The sequence goes on from JAYESA010000010.1 coordinate 85,224,489, forward strand.
AAGGTTCCCAATGCCACGTCGAGAAAGAACTTCTTCTTGAAGAGTTCCTTGAAGGTCTCCCAAGTAATTCCTTGTGCAGTAATTCTTGGCTCCATGCGATACCACGTGAGTGCGATATCGAACAACTGACTGCCAGCGGCTTCTATCTGTAAGTTTTCCGGAATCTGGGTCAATCGCAGGCTCCTTTCTATATCCTCTAGCCAGTCGTCAGCGTAGAGTATTCCTTCGGTGCCTTTGAACTCTCGAGGCATCATCCTTTTGAAGTCCACTATAGTGCCTGATCTCTGCTGCTGGCCAGGAAACTGCTGGTACTGTGCTACTTTCTCCAAAGCTTGGAGAGTCACTTGATGAGCATTCTCCATGTTTTCTCTCATCAGCTCGGTTTGTGCCTGGTGCGCTTCTGCTTGCACCCTCTGAGCCTCAGCTTGAACTCGCTGAGCGTCTGCCGTCACTCTCTGGGCATCTACCATGCCCTGGATCAAGGTAAACATCTGCGTCCCGTCAATGGGCAAACCTCCGGGAATCGGAGTCGGTGGAGGAGGAAGGTTGTCCGTCACAGCTGCAGCAATCCTCTGAGCAGGTGGGGGAGGAGGATCCCCGAAAAGTGCGGATACTCCTACGTGCATCGGAGATGTAGGAGGAACTACGGCTGTCTGTCCCTCAGGTGGAGAGGTGGCAGACCCCTCTAAAGCTGATGTTCCCGCTCTCATAGACCGTGTCTGCGGCGACATCCTGAAGACAGATCCCAAAGAATCAATTAAGGTAAAATGAGATATCATCAAGGAAGGACAGTACAGTTCTAAAGAGCAACATTCAAGATAATAGATTGGAATAAAATTCCTAATTGTGATTGCACAGGTCAAAGATACATCCAAGGTTTGATACCTCTACCCCTTAGGTACCACAGTTCTACTAGAAACATACTCACTGCTAGCTTTCTTACCTACTGCAATCGCTAATACTAGTTATTCCTATCACTCAAGTGCATATCAAATGCAACACACTACACTAAGTACTGCACTCTCTAATACAACCCTAGATGAAAACCCAAGTCAGTTTGCAGTAAAATCACAATCATGCTCAAGCCAACAGATCTTACACATGCATCTCATCTACTTATATACTAATATATCTCCCCACTATAAAATCCTATCCTCAAATAAATTCCTCAAAATAACTCCTCGAATAAATTTTAAGTAAAAATGCATATACTTTCCTCAAGACCAATTATCTAAATACTGAAGTGAAAATTTTATCAATTCCAAAAATCCTTATAACTTGTCTAGGTTCATCAAATTGAATCTGAATTCCTCAAAGTTTTAATGAAAATATCTCAACTTCTCAAAATTTAAGAATTTAAAATTCATTTTCAATCCTTAATTTAAAATTTAAATCCACCTTCTGTAGTCAATAGCTCTAATGTTAATCATTTTCACTGTCCTCATCGTCATGCGTCATCAGTTAATACCATAAATCAGTCTGTAAATTTATCTTGATATGAAATCAAACCCTACTATGAAATCAAAATCCTAATTTAATAGCTAATCAACAATCAACAAGTGAGAATGGACGGAACAAGGGAATGATTTTAAATTGAAATTTAAAATAAGATTCTCAGGGGTCATCCCAGGAATCTCTCAAGGAATTGTGATTGAGTATTCGCTCTCGTCCTAGTATCCTATGTCCTAGATCCTATTGCAGGCATGCAATAGTGTAACAAAGATGCCACACTACTACGACATCGCACAACTCGCGAAGTCTGACCTACATGGGCCACCACTAAAAATGTGTCACGACCCACACCCAAAATTGGGGCACGAGTACGCGAGTACGTCCAGCCTACGCTGCAGCATCGGAGGTAAAACGCTGTCAAGGTCTTGATACTATCTAGCCAATCTCACACAAGCATCCAATTTCCATAAAGAGGTACGGATAACACAAATAAAATGAACACATACTCAATCACAGGATTACAGCACGATAAGATAGCGAAACAAAATTAAATACAACACAAGTCTAAAGTAATAACTTAACTCAACAAATATCCCAGTCATCAAAAATTGTCGGAGACAAATCCGGTACCAAAAGTCTGCTAAAAGAACTAATCAGAAAACTAGAAGAATTAGTGATTCTGGCTAGACCTCCCGGAATCACCACTAACTATCAAGCCCAAGTGCAGCTACTCACCATATGTCCATAAATTGTCGGACAGCGGTCCTCTAAGGCATAGTCTGGAAAAATGTTTCCAGTCAGGAAAGAGCAAAGTACAAATCTCAAATAACAGTTCCATTTAATTGATAAGGACTATAAAATAATAAACATGTGATGCTAGCTACTGAGAAGACAGTGAAATAAACGCAATGGCAATTAAAGAGAGACAGGCAATGTAAAGAGACAGGCAATAGGCAATATGATATAGTCAGTGCATGTATGAAAATGAAAAGAACTAGGAACAGCATCATATACGGGTGATGTAGTATATGATTTAAAATAGGAAACTGTAATCTATTCTAAGTGTTTGAAATAGTAGTTTCAAAATGTGACCGGCTTGGGAACATGTACGATAGCTATAGGGCCTGGCTAATCATGAGTGAAGAGCATGATTAACACTTACATTGTTCTACACTACAATAAGAGGTTATGATCACATTTCTTACTAACTACTTCTCCGCCCCCAACTAGTAATGTGGATCCAACCATGACACGTCACGATACACGAGCAAGTCCAATCTATCATGTACGATGTCTAATATACATATCGTGTACAATGTCAATACGAAAATCAAGGTAACATCTCATGACTGCAGATCCAAGCTATACTAGTCCGTGTAACATAGTGTCAAGGATTCAGATGTAACATTTCATGATTATTTAATTTATAGAAATTATCAAGGAATTGGAAATTATCAGAGAATGTACTTGCCTTGGTCCTTAGCTGGTAATTATTGATGTCCTGTTCCAGAGTATCCCCTGGGTGAAGCAACAATCCTAAAAACATATCACAATAACACTTGTATCAGGTGCTACCCTAACACACAGTCTATAAACACTGGCCTCAGGGCCATGCCAGACAGGGCACTAGTCAGGTAGGGTCACCTAGTAGGGATACATATTAAAACACATTACCTGTTTTTAATCATTAATACCTACCATATATATATACGCCAAAATATAATTTACTATATATATATTTTTAACATCATTATTAAAATATACCAAGACTAATACACCCATAGAGTTTATACTATATATATATATATATATATATATATATATATATATATATATATATATATATATATATATATATATATATATGCATATACATACCAAATATATACTAAGAATATACTAAATGCTTATACAAAATATATATTAAGAATATACTAATTACTTATACAAAATATATGTATATATATACCCTCATTAAAATTAATAATACAGATACTAGAACATTAATTGAAATTATACCTAGTATACATTTTATTAATATATATTATATGAAATAATCCTATATACATACATATACATTAATTACACTAATAATATAGTGTATATTTTATATAGTACAATTTTATGGAAAATACCAGTGTACATATATGTATACAATTTCTCTTTAAATAAATACATATACCTGTACATATATACTAATTAAACATTAATCAATTAAATGCTATACATATACATATACTAATTTAAAATATACTATATACACTAATACACAATATTTATACATTAATACATACATATACTACGTATATACACTATACATACATGTGTTAAACATTCACTAATAATTACTATACATATACTTATTAGTATATACATAACGTATATACGTATGTATATATACATATATATATATAAAGAAGGAAGAGGGAGAGAAGAACTTACTGTGTTGGGTCGGGGCTGGCTGGCCGGCCGGAGTTGATGCCGTGGCCGGGGAGTTGAACGCAGAGGGGGAGCTCGGGGAATCACGGCAGCGGGTCGGGCCACTCGCCGGAGTACAGAGGGGAATGGGGCTCTACCGGGTTGTGGTGGTGGATTGATGGGTGATCGATGATGGAGGTGGTGGTGATGGGGAGCAGCGGAAGGAGGAGTTGAGGCGGAGGGGAGCTCGGACAGGACTGATGGCCGCCGGAGTACGGGGAATGGCCGGGAACAGTTGGTGCGGGGTCGGCTCGGGGACAGTGGTGCGCCGGAGAACAGTAGTTGGGAGGAAGATGGTGGTGGGAAATCGAGGGCCGCCGGAGTGAAGAAACGCAGAGGGAGGAGATAGAGTCCGCCGGAGTCGGGGCAGCCAGCGCCGGAGGCGAGGTCGGCCTGGGTGCAGGCTCGGCCAGAGTAGCGGGGTCGGATCTCCGGTGAACAGTGGGCGGAGGTGCAGAGGCTGGCCGCCGGAGTGTGGCCGGGTGGCCGGAGTACAGGATCGGCTGCGGGGCAGTGCAGCTCGGCAGGGAGGAGCACAGCCGAACCGGGTGACAGTGGCCCTCCGGTGAACAGGAACTGCGGGGGGGGTGAACAGTGTTCCCCCCCTTCTCCTCTCTTTCAAATTCAAAACTAAATAAAGAAGAAGAAGAAGAAGGAAAGAAAGAGAAGGAGAAAGGAAGAAGGAGAAGAAGAAAAGAAAGAGAAGAAGAAAGGAAAAAGTTTTTCCTACGTTGGGGTGGAGGATGGAGGAGAAAGAGAGGTGGGGGCTTGCTTGGGGATTAGGGTTTTCTAGGGGAGGGTGTTGATGTGACATTATATATGGGAGAGTGTGTGGAATAAAGGGTTAGGATTTGCCCACAGAATGAGTGGTCCAGATTGGACATAAAGGAATTTTATGTGGGGATGAGGGTGAGAGGCTAGTAAAATATTAGGAATTCCTCATTGGCTTAAACAAATAAGGTGTTGACAAAAATGCAAATTTGTAAATTAGCCCCCTTAAATTTGGGTATTTGCACAGACGCATGAAATGACAAAAATTTGGCGGGCGATTCGGGGTTCGGTATTTTGTAGGGTTAGGGGCGCTGTAAGCTTGGTGTGGGCTCAATTAGCAGGGCACTGGAATTAAATTGGGATTTCAGAAATGGTTTAAATAGTATCCTCAATTTAATTAGAATAAAATGTAAGTTGTGTTCTAAAATTAATTAGAAGTATATGGGGCAAAAATTAGGTCAGGTCATCAATACCAATAATGAAGAAGACTCAGAACAGAATATTACCCTAATTTGGGCCGTACGAAAAATAGGTCAAGATTGTCTCCAATTTAAATTGGAACGCACAACGATACAAAATAGGAATTTATTAAATTACGTCCGCGATGACTTTTGTGTGGCTAGAAATTATGAACAGAGAGCATAATTACGAGTTACAAAAATAGCAGAATGGAAGGCGGGCATGTCTAGGGCAAGATTGTAAAGTTTGTTGGAAGACAAAAGTCAGGATAGCGCTCCAAATATTGAAGCAAAGGCAAAGTGCGATAATTAATTAAAATACGATAATTAATTACAAACTCCAATAGATAAATTCTAGATAAAATAATTAAATACAAAAATTCCATAATTCCGACAGGTGTTCACCTACTGGGCTTCTAGGTCAAGTCTACTAGCTCAAAATAAATAAACACTGCATATAATACTATATTTAATTACACATCACATAATTATTTAAATTAAATATACTATCATGCAATTACTTAATTCTAACTATAATAATATTAATTATTATAAAAAGGTCAAAAATACCTCTGTTTTTGGAACGTGGTAGTGATACGTGGCGGTTGGAGTCGCGACGGCGGGGAACGGCTGGGAGGTGAAAGGACGGCGGAGACGAGCGGTCGAAAATGGTCGGGGAGTTTTCGGTTTACTGAAATTTGTTAATAGGTCGGGTTGGCGAGTTCGGGTACGGGTCGGGTTTAGATTCGACCCACTAGGATTGGGTTCAATTTAGTTTAGTTTATTTTGGTTTGGTTCGATTCGGTTCAGGTTGGTTTAGTCCGGTTTACTTAAAAATAATATTTTTAACTGTTTAAAAATAGTTTTTGAGCCCAATAAATTCCAAAAAATTATACTATATCTAATTATTTATTTTATACTAAAAAATATAATTTTCATAATTATTTAATATTTAATTTTATTCACAAAAATATTTAATTCCTGAAGAATATTTATTTTAAATATTTAAAAACCATAGAAAAATCCCAAAAATTTATATTTTAATTTTATAAACTACGGATGTTTATAATCTACCCTCCTTAAAAGAATTATGTTCTCGCAATCGGTCAGAAGAGATGACGCAGTTGCAAGACATGTTGAAAGCACGACACAAAGGATAAAGAATCATAAACAAGAAGAAATCGAGAGGAAGGGTGAGGGTTAAGCAGAACACATAGGGAAGGAATAAAAACTTTTTCCTAGGAAATGAGAGATAAGTAATTCAAGAGTAAAGAAATCTGATTAGAACAAGGATCAACTACAACTTAGGGAAACTTGAGTATCAATTACTAACAAGTTTATAATACTAGGCTTAGGCGAGGGAATGGAATTAACAGGTACGTGCTAAAGCATTACTAGGAATAGATAGCTATGATAAAACTTAAATCTTACACATATTCACCACTCCATGAGTCTGTGCGTCCTCCATTGTTATCGCAAAAGCATGTCCACGTCCCTGTGGTGGTGCCCTCTGCTGTTGCTGGGCCTGCTGGAAGAGTGTTGCTCGTGGTGCCAAGGGTGGCCTCGGCTGTTATCCTCCCGGTGCTGGTAAAATATATCGGTTTACTATCGATGCTCCTTCTCGACGCTCAGGACAATCTCTTACCGAATGCTGTCTAGATTCGCATGCTAAACATAATCCTAATTTAATTCTACACTCTCTCTCAATATGGCCTACCTTGCCACAGTAGTGACAAGTAGGAAGGGTTAGGGAATGTAATACTGCTCTATGTGGTGGATTCATCTGTGGTTGCTTTGTAGCTCTTTCCTGCTGTGCTCGGTTTGGTGCTATTACATGTGGCCGCTTCTAGCTGAACACTCTCCTGGTGACGCACTCCATGGGTCATGCTGCAGCAAGGACATCCGTGTATGGAGTAGTTGCAACAGAGCTGATTAATTTTTGTAGCTCAGCTAAGTCCGTTAAAGAACTTCTTCGCTTAACTTTGCTGGGCTTCTTGATGAACCTGCTGTTGGCCTTGCATCGTTACGTAGAACATTTAGAACATCTGTTATCCGTCCATAGGCTGTCTTGGTGGTAAAGTAGGCATCTTTGGAGTAAATTGCGACGGTGGTGGAATATCGTCTCGCTGGAACCTTGAGGCGAGTTGATCTTCTTGATTGCTTTGTTGAGTTGATTGCCCTCCACCCACTGGTGTCACTTCATCATCGTAGGTAACAACTACAATTTGTGGTATTCTTGCAGGAGTCTCGTCTCCGGCTTGTGATTCCATTACTCTACAACCAAAATAAACTATAAACGATACACAGAGGAATCAAGGCAGGATGCGAGTCAAGAATTTATTTTGAAGTCGATATAGAGGTCAAGAATGAATCAATCAAATGGATAAGATCCTATAACTTATCCTATCTTATTTGCAGGCTTGCTCAGTTCCTTAATTGAAACGAATGCAACATAGTCGTAGACCATAGTCGAGGACCTTAATCGAAGACCTTAATGCTCTGACTTGTATGGGCCACCACAAAAATCATGTCACAACCCAGTCCCAAAATACCGAGGGACTAGCCACGTGGCAATGGCCAACAGTACACTCCAATGGGAAAACCCAATTTAATGGACCCGTTAGAGTGTACTTAAGTTGTAAAACAATCTAATGGTCGACGATACAAGTCACAGTCTAATTCTAATCTCATCCAAAGAAGATAATCATATTTCAAATATCAGAATAATCAAGATAAAATATAAATGAACAAGTCTCAATAAAATATCTCGGGGATAACCCGATAATGAGTTTAATACAGAAATCCATGAGATATGAAATAGAGTATCAAGAACATAACTGACTGAGTATATAAAGCAAATACTCAGAAGATCCTCTGGTATCACCTCGTCTTCTGGTGCTCGTACTGCTCTAGCGTCTGCTCCTGTCCCGTATACCTCGGGGTAGATCTCCTCTTCTAAACCTGTGGACATAATCCGGAACCTGGTCCTAAGGGGACATAGCAAGGTACAAGAATAACTCAAGCCAAATAAATGAAGTATATAAATAAATATCAACAGGACAAACTATGTAACCAACTATGTGATATGCAAATAAGAGCAACACTAGAACTCAGGCTGAGACCACTACAAGCTCTGTGTCCGGGAGCCGGTAGCAGTGATATCATGTAGTGGGCCTAGATCTGATGTAGAGGCTATGGCACCATAATAATAAATATATAAATATATATATATAATCAGCCTGTAGCCTGTGTGTCTCTCCCCACTCAATATAATCACATGTCTCATGACCACGACGTCTTATGTCCATAACACGCAAGATCATAACCTCTAACTAATGCAGCGAGTCATAATGTTAGCTATGCATATGTAAGATCTATGTCACGAATCCTGTAATCCTATACAGAATCACCATGAATAACTTAGAAAAGATTCTGTCTCATGAATAGTGTCAAGTGTCCTATGGTATGAAGTACTTGATAAAGCAAGCATGAAAATATATAGGATCGTGATATCAATTCTCTAGGTGACGTTACACGACTCCGCGTACGGCGTCGACACCCGAATATTATTCTGACGCTAAGTAATATCTCACGGTCCTAGGTTGAAAAGATACATCACATAAATAAATCAAGAGTATAATATGAAGCAAGTACTGCAAGATTGGCAAGGTATACTTGCCTGGGATTTGAATTTCTCTAATTGCTCCGGTAATAATAAGATTTTCAGTTACTCCTCTGGATGCTGAAATAAACATTACCATCATTCTCAGAAGATATAAAATATTTAGGATTGCCTATCCATAAGTCCAATTTGGACACAAGGGCAAAGTTGACAGTCTCTGGTCAAAGAGGGGTCCATATGTAGCCCACTTCGCACCAAAAAATATGTCAGAGACAAAGTTATGCAAATTTGCCAAACTTAGTGTCTACATGTCTTGAACAATGACACGAACCCAATAGAATGTCTAGAACTGGATTCCGATGAGTCGATCACAAAATCGCCCGTCAAGTAGAGCCGAGGGGCCCACGATACGAGATTTTGTCAACGTTCTCAGAATCGAACCAAACTTGGGTCACAGGACCAAAAAAATGCTATGAATCCAATGGTACAAGTTTTGTTGTGAAACGACAAGCATACACGAAGTTACAACGAGTTTCAGAATAGGCCCGATATTGGACAATTTCGACGGATACGCGTTGATTCCGGTGTGCACGTACATCCAAATCAACTTCTACAAAATCTCACATGTCTGCATTGACGATGCACACCTTTCGGTAAAATTTGCACATGACAAAGTCACCTCGTTTAGCGAAACGCACCCAGTTTCGGGAGAATTCGGGTTTTAAAAACCAAGATTTTGGTCAACTTCATCCGCAAATAAAACACAAATTACAGCAAATCAGAATAAACTAATTACAGCGTTTAAAACTTGGTTATATTATCTAATTTACTGCTCAAGTAAATTTTAGAATTGTTAAACATGTTGGACGTAAAACGGCCGTGAACTTGTGAGTTCGGGACAGTTTTTGAAGTCCAAAATTGGGATATTTTTCTTATTTTTGCGTCGCAGTTTATGATCGACATAGGACATGATACCCCAATCAAATTATACGGGGTTTGAAAGGGTCACACAGCAAACATGTCATAATAGGCCGATAGGAAATTGACACAACGAGGAGGAAGAAAAGCTCACTGGAACTGGGGTTCGGAAACGTCTGTACTGCGCATGGACGGGGCGGCGCGACGGCTACTGCGGGTGCTGTGGTAGCCGTCGGTGTCTGCTGCGGGGTGGATCTTCGGTGGGTCATCTTCGGAGTCGTTGCCGAAGTCGTCGTCGGAGGCAGCTTGGTCTTCGCCGGAGATCGTCGAAGTCGACCGAAGGAAAGAAGGTTGCCGAGGCGGTGGTTGCTGATAGCGGTGGTGGTGGTGTTGGGTTTAAATAGGGGAGGGCCGCGGCGGTTGGCTGGGAGGTGAAAGGAGAGATCGCGGCGGTTGGGCGGTCGCGGCGGTTGGGCGGTCGTGGCGGTTGGAGTCGCGACGGCAGGGAACGGCTGGGAGGTGAAAGGACGGCGGAGACGAGCGGTCGAAAACGGTCAGGGAGTTTTCGGTTTACTAAAATTTGTTAATTGGTCGGGTTGGCGGGTTCGGGTACGGGTAGGGGTTTAGATTCGACCCACTAGGATTGGGTTAGATTTAGTTTGGTTTATTTTGGTTTGGTTCGATTCGGTTCAGGTTGGTTTAGTCTGGTTTATTTAAAAATAAGGTTTTTAACTGTTTAAAAATAGTTTTTGAGCCCAATAAATTCTAGAAAAATTACACTATATATATTTATTTATTTTATACTCAAAAATATAATTTTTTTAATTATTTAATATTTAATTTAATTCACAAAAATATTTAATTCCTGAAGAACATTTATTTTAAATATTTAAAAATCACAGAAAAATCCCAAAAATTTATATTTTAATTTTAAAAACTACAGGTGTTTACAATCTACCCTCCTTAAAAGAATTGCGTTCTCGCAACCGGTCAGAAGAGATGACGCGGTTGCAAGACATATTGAAAGCACGACACAAAGGATAAAGAATCATAAACAAGGAGAAATCAAGAAAAAAGGGTGAGGGTTAAGCAGAACACATAGGGACGGAATAAAATTTTTTCCCTAGGCAATGAGAGACAAGTAATTCAAGAGTAAAGAAATCTGATTAGAGCAAGGATCAACTACAACTTAGGAAAACTTTGGTATCAATTACTAACAAGTTCATAATACTAGGCTTAAGCTAGGGAATGGAATTAACAGGCACGTGTTAAAGCATTACTAGGAATAGATAGCTATGATAAAACTTAAATCTTACGCGTATTCATCACTCCACGAGTCTGTGCGTCCTCTATTATTATCGTAAAAGCCTGTCCACGTCCCTGTGGTGGTGCCCTCTGCTGTTGCTGGGCCTGCTGGAAGAGTGTTGCTCGTGGTGCCAAGGGTGGCCTCGGCTGATATCCTTCCGGTGCTGGTAAAACTTATCGGTTTACTATCGGTGCTCCTTTTCGACGTTCAGGGCAATCCCTTACCGAATGTTGTCTGGATCCGCATGCTAAACATAATCCTAATTTAAGTCTACACGCTCTCTCAATATGGCCTACCTTGCCACAGTAGTGACAAGTAGGAAGGGTTAGGGAATATAATACTGCTCTATGTGGTGGATTCATTTGTGGTCGCTTTGCAGCTCTTTCCTGCTGTGCTCGGTCAGGTGCTATTGTATGCGGCTGCTTCTAGCTGGACACTCTCCTAGTGAAGCACTCTATGGGTCGTGCTGCAACAAGGATATCTGTGTATGGAGTAGTTGCAACAGAGCTGATTAATTTATGTAGCTCAGAGCTAAGTCCGTTAAAGAACTTCTTCGCTTGGCTTTGCTGGGATTCTTGATGAACCAGTTGTTGGACTTGCATCATTGCGTAGAACATTTAGAATATCTGTTGTCCGTCCATAGGCTATCCTGGTGGTAAAGTAGGCATCGGTGGAGTAAATTACGACGGTGGTGGAATGTCGTCTCGCTAGAACCTTGAGGCGAGTTGATCTTCTTGATTGCTTTGTTGAGTTGATTGCCCTCCACCCACTGGTGTCACTTCATTGTCGTAGGTGACAACTGCAACTTGTGGTATTCCTGCAAGAGTCTCGTCTCCGGCTTGTGGATCCATTACTATGCATCCAAAATAAACTATAAATGGTACACAGAGGAATCAAGGCAGGATGCAAGTCAAGAATTTATTTTGAAGTCGATATAGAGGTCAAGAATGAATCAATCAAATAGTTGAGATTCTATAACTTATCCTATCTTATTCACAGGCTTGCTCTTTTCCTTAGTTGAAATCGAAGCAACATAGTCGTAGACCATAGTCGAGGACCTTAATCGAAGACCTTAATGCTCTAACTTGCATGTGCCACCACAAAAACCATGTCACGTCCCAGTCCCAAAATACCGAGGGACTAGCCACGTGGCAATTGACAACAGTACACTCCAATGGGCAAAACTAATTTAATGGACCCGTTAGAGTGTACTTAAGCTGTAAAACAATCTAATGGTCTATGATATAAGTCACAGTCTAATTCTAATATCATCCACAGAAGATAATCACAGTTCAAATATCAGAATAATCAGATGAAATATAAATCAGCAAGTCTCAATAAAATATCTCGGGGATAACCCGATAATGAGTATAATACAAAAATCCACGAGATCCAGGTCCTCAGGGAATAAAGCAAATACTCAGGAGAAATCCTCTGGCATTACCTCGTCTTCTGGTGTTGGTACTGCTCTAACATCTGCTCCTGTCTAGTATACCTCGGGGTAGATCTCCTCTGCTAAATCTGGGGACATAATCCGGATCCAGGTCCTCAGGGGACATAACAAGGTACAAGAATAAATCAAGCTAAATAAATGCAGTATATAAATAAATATTAACAAGGCAAACTATGTAACCAACTATGTGATATGCAAATGAGAGCATCACTAGAACTCAGGCTGAGACCACTACAAGCTCTGTGTCGGGGAGCCGGTAGCAGTGATATCATGTAGTGGGCCTAGCTCTGATGTAGAGGCTACAGAACCGTAAAAATAAATATATATATATAATTATCCTGTAGCCTATGTGTCTCTCCCTACCTAATGTAATCACACGTCTTATGTCCACGATGTCTCATGTCCATAACACACAAGATCATGACCTCTAACTAATGCAGCGAGTCATAATGTTAGCTATGCATATGTAAGATCTATGTCCGAATCTTGTAATCCTATACAGAATTACCATGAATAACTCAAAAAAGATTCTGTCTCATGAATAGTGTCAAGTGTCCTATGATATGAAGTACTTGATAAAGCAAGTATGAAAATATATAGGATCACGATATCAACTCTCTAGGTGACGTTACACGACTCCGCGTACGGCGTCGACACCCGAATATTATTCGGACGCTAAGAAATGTCTCACGGTCCTAGGTTAAAAAGATATATCACATAAATAAATCAATAATATAATATAAAGCAAGTACTGCAAGATTGGCAAGGTACACTTGCCTGGGGTTTAAATTTCTCCAATTGTTCCAAAAATAGTGAGATCTTCAGGTACTCCTCCGGATGATGAAATAAATATTACCATCATTCTCAAAAGATATGAAATAGCTAGGATTGCCTACCCATAAGTCTAATTTGGACACAAGGGCAAAGTTGACAGTTTCTGGTCAAAGAGGGGTCCACATGTGGCCCACTTCGCACCGAAAACGTATCGGAGACAAAGTTCTCCAAATTAGTCAAACTTAGTGTCTATAAGTCCAGAATGATGACACGAACCCAACGAAATATCCAGAACTGGATTTTGATGAGCCGATCACAAAACCGCCTATCAAGTGGAGTCGTGGGGCCCACTATATGAGATTTTGTCAACGTTCTCAGAATCCAACCAAACTTTGGTCATAGGACCAGCATAATGCTATGAATCCGATGGTACAAGTTTCATTGTAAAATGACAAGCACACACGAAGTTACAATAAGTTTCAGAACAGGCCCGATACGGGGCAATTTTGACGAATACGCGTTGATTTCGGTGTGCACGCACATCCAAATCAACTTTCGCAAAATCTCACACATCCGCATTGACGATGCGCACCTTTCGGTTAAATTTTCATACGACAAAGTCGCCTCATTTAGCGGGACACACCTAGTTTCGGGAGAATTCTGGTTTTAAAAATAAAGATTTTGGTCAATTTCACCCGCGAATAAAACACAAATTACAGCAAATTAAAATAAACTAATTGCAGGGTTTAAAACTTGGTTATATTATCTAATTTAATGTTCAAGTGAATTTTAGAATTATTAAACATGTTGGACGTAAAACGACCGTGAACTTGTGAGTTCAGGACAATTTTTGAAGTCCAAAATTGGGATATTTTTTCTATTTTTGCGTCGCATTTGCGACCGACACAGGACACGATACCCCAATCAAATTGCATGGGGTTTGAGAGGGTCACACAGCGAATATGTCACAATAGGCCGATCAAAAATTGACATAGCGAGGAGGAAGAAAAGCTCACCGGAATAGGGGGTCGGAAAAGTCTGTACTGCGCGTGGATGGGACAGTACGACGGCTACTGCGGGTGCTGTGGTGGCCTTCGGTGGCTGCTGCAGGGTGGATCATCAGTGGGTCATCGCCGGAGTCATTGCTGGAGTCATCGCCGGAGGCTGCTTGGTCTTCGCCGGAGATCGTCGAAGTCGACCGGAGGAAAAAAGGCTGCGGAGGCGGTGGTTGGTGATAGCGGTGGTGGTAGTGTTGAGTTTAAATAGGGGAGGGCCGCGACGGTTGGCTGGGAGGTGAAAGGAGAGGTTGCGGCGGTTAGAGTCGTGGCGGCGGGGAACGGCTGGGAGGTGAAAGGACGGCGGAGACGAGCGGTCTGAAACGGTCGGGTAGTTTTTGGTTTACTGAAATTTTTTAATGGGTCAGGTTGGCGGGTTCGGGTACGGGTCGGGTTTAGATCCGACCCACTAGGGCTTGGTTCGGTTCGGTTTGGTTCAGGTTGGTTTAGTCCAGTTTATTTAAAAATAATATTTTTAACTGTTTAGAAATAATTTTTGATCCCAATAAATTCCAGAAAAATTACACTATATCTAATTATTTATTTTATGCTCAAAAATATAATTTTTATAATTATTTAATATTTATTATAATTCGCAAAAATATTTAATTCCTGAAGAACATTTATTTTAAATATTTAAAATTACAGAAAAATCCCAAATTCGTATTTTAATTTTAAAAAATACGGGTGGTTACAGCTCCTCAGAGATACCTCATCATACTGGGCTGCTTTGATCCTGTCCATCAAATTTGAGTGTATCTGCAATCCTCACATCTGCATAGCACAAACATGAACTATCACCTCAATGCCCAAGCTCTCCAAGTCCTCCAACAAATATCGATCCTGTGTCAAAAAGATAGCCATCGGATACCTGCTCAAAGCATCGGCAACTACATTAGCTTTCACAGGATGATACTGCAAAGAGATATCAAAATCTTTTATCAGTTCTAGCTACTGACGCTGTCTTATATTCAACTCCTTCTGTGTGAAAATGTACTTCAAGCTCTTATGGTCTGTGAAGATATCCACACGCTCTTTGTACAAATAGTATTTCCATAACTTCAGGACGAAGATGACTGCTGCCAACTCTAAATCATGGGTAGGATAGTTCTTCTCATGATGACGCAATTGCCTAGATGCATAGGCAATTACTTTTCCATTCTGCTGAAGAATATAACCTAAACCTTTCCCCGATGCATCACTATAAATAGTGAAACCTCCAGACCCTGATGGCAACGTCAAAATAGGAGCAGACGTCAACCTCTTCTTCAATTCCTCAAAAGTAACCTGACAATCCTCCGTCCAAACAAACTCTACATCTTTCTTAGTGAGTATGGTCATTGGCTCGACAATCCTCAAAAAATCTTGCACAAACTTCCTATAGTAGTCTGCCAATCCCAAGAAACTTCTGATCTCTGCTATCGAACTTGGGTTCTTCCAAGACTCCACTGCTGTGATCTTCTTCGGATCCACTAAAATACCATCACCAGTCACAACATGCCCCAAGAATTCTACCTTGTCTAGGAAGAATTCATACTTGGATAAATTTCCATACAGCTTCTCCTTCCTCAGCACCTCTAACAGAATTCGGAAATGCTTCTCGTGCTCTTTCGGTGTCTTCGAGTATATGAGTATGTCATCGATGAACACCACACAAACTTGTCAAGGTACTGATGGAACACCTTGTTCATCAAGTTCATAAATACCGCTGGGGCATTAGTCAACCCAAATGGCATCAACATAAACTCATACTGACCATACCGAGTTCTGTCACGACCCGCACCCGGATATTCGGGCACAAGTGCGTGGGCACGTCCAGCCTACGCCGCAGAGTCGGCGGTAGTACGCTGTCTAGGTCATTTTCTGGGATCAATAACTATCTATCTCATCCACAAATAAAGTAAATAGACAAGGAAATTAACAGGAAATAGGAATGCTGATTTATAAAACAGATTGTAATAACAGATCCATAGTTTATACATGAACAGAAGATAAATCGGGGACAACCCGATTACTGAGCTGAAAAGGGAAAACTAGCTAACTGGCTACTACTCCTCAGAGATAATCTCCTGAGTGGGAAACTGCTTCTCAACTGTGTCACCTGCTACGCCATAGGGATCATAATAGGTAGGGCAAAGTCCTCATCATCGCCTAAAATAACGGATCCAGTCAGGAAAGGAGCAGAGTACACAATGCACAACAAGATTAAACTAAATACTTATGACAATTAAGTATTGAATATCATATTGAGAAAATTGCATAGAGGGACATCATTATCTCATAGTTAATGCTGTAAACAGGAATATGAGAAAAGCAGGAAATAAATGAGACAGGAATGAAACTACAACCATCAACAAGAGCCATAACTAGACAAGAAACTATGTGTGTGAACTTGTGTTTTTAGAATACCTAGTTGGCATGTAGGGGTCTATAAAGTTAAACCGGCCGCCATGGACGGCTATTATTCACGAATAATCGAGATCCGGCTGATGGACAGTCGTGTACCAACAGCTATTATTCACGACACGGGTCAGGGTAAACTACATGCCTTTCAGTATTCTCCCTCCCGACACGAAAACAAGACATGAAATCCAATATTCAAGACATGAAAATACAGTATTCTAACACTACGTGTAATCAGCAAGGGTACTAGTAGAGCAGGGAATTAATTATCACAATATAAAGATTAACTTGAAGTGCAGGTACTTGCCTGTTGTTTGGATCCGATTAATTGGTTCTAGGGGAAGTTCCAGAGATGAGTCCAAAAGCTGAAATAAACATCACCATCACGCTCAGAAGATGTCAAATAGCTAGAAACGCCTGTCCTTGGGTCCAATTTGGAGACAAGGGCAAAAACGGCAGTTTCGGGTCAAAACGGGGTCCGCCGTTGGGCCCGCTTTGCACCAAAAAGCGTGTCCGGGTCAAAGGTCTCCAAATTCACCAAACTTAGTGTCAACAGGTCAGGAACGCTGATACGAACCCAACGGAACTTTCAGATTTGAATTCCGATGAGCCGATCACGAAATCGCCCGTCGAGCGGGGCCTGTGGGGCCCACGACACGCAATTTCGTCAACGTTCTCAGAACCGGACCAAACTTGACCCACAGGACCAGCGTATTGCTACGAGTCCGATGGCGCAAGTTTCGTCTCGATCTGACGTGTGTGCACGAAATTAGGGTGAATTGCAGAAAAGGCGGATACGGGGCGATGTCCGCGGATACGCGTTGATTCCGGTGTGCACGCACACCCGAATCAGCTTCCGCGAACTCTCACACGTCCGTATCGACGAGGCGCACGTATCTGTGAAGACCGCACGCGACCAAGTCGTCCCGTTTGGCGGGGCGTACTCAGTTCCGGGGTAAAACAGGGCCTGGTTTCTCCTGTTTTTGGATCGCGGTGTGCGATCACCACAGGACGCGGTGTCCCGAACAGTTTGTCCGGACACCGAGAGGGTCATACAGGCTTCACAACGCAATTTGCAGAATTGAAAAAGGAGCTACGAGGCGAAAGTTACACGCACCTGAAGGGGACCCGAAAACAGGGTCAAAATCGAGTCCGAGTCGTGTCGGACACTGTGTCCTGTGTCCGACACAGAACAGGAAATTAGGGCTAGGGTTAGGGCTGACTCGCCGGACACGGCGGCTGAGGGCGGCCGTGCAGAGGCGGAGGGGGCCGGGGGCTTCGCGGCGGCGCGCTGGGGACACGCGGCGGAGCTGGAGGCGGCGGCTCCGGGCAGCGTGGCGGCGCTGCGGCTGCTGCAGCGGCTGTGTCGGGCGCCGGAGCCGACGGAAAGGGCGGAGGAAGGAGAGGAGGGGGCTGGCCGGGGGACGGTGGCTCAGGCGGGCGGCTCAGGCGGGCGGGTGGCGGAGCGGTGGTGACGAGGGTCTGAGGCGGAGGAGGAGCGGAGGAGAGGGGAGATATATAGGGAGGTCGGGCGGTTGCGGGGGCCGAGGGGAGCGGCGGAGCGGGGCGACGTGGCGCGGCGTGGCGGGGCGTGGCGAGCGGATCGCGCGGCGCTGCGCGCGGCGGCCGGCGAGAGAAACGGGCGTCGTGGGGGACGGGGCAGCTCGGCGGGTCGGGTTGCTGCGGCGGGTCGGGTTCGGCTGAACCCGACCCGACCCGATAGGGCGGGTGGGCCGCTGGGCTGGACCGGGCTCGGCCCACTGGGCCGGGCCCAAAAATAAATTTAAAATAAAAATTTAATAATAATAATAATAATAATAATAATAATAATTTAAAATAGTTAATTAATTAATTAATTAGAAAGTTTGTTTTTAGGCATTTAAAAATAGTTCTGGGGCCCAGAAAAATCCAGAAAAATTACCCTAAGTCCAATTTTTCATTTTACACCCAAAAATATTATTTTCATGACATTTTAATATTATTTATAGCCAATTAAAAAATCATTTATTAATTAAAAGCCTTGATTTTAATTACAGAAAATTCACAGAAAATTTTAGAAAATTGGAAAAATCCAAGATTTAATAATTTAAAAATTCAGGGGGTTTACAACCTACCCAACTTACAAAAATTTCGTCCTCGAAATTTAAAATTAAGCCATAATCTATAAATCCTTCACGTACAACAATCGCAATCTCCTTGCGATGATTTAAATCCTAATCATGTCCACTGTAATCACTTCATGATTAAGGTGACTACTGTTCCAATCAGAAATTCAACTTATGGTTATTACTTCTTACTTCCTCAAATTATCCACAGGCAGGTTTTAGATTAAGTCCATATAACATTTTTAAGATTTGTGCATGACTTTGCCTCCTATTATCACAAATTCCTCTAGAAGTGATTCGAGTCTAATGTTCCCCTTTGTATGTTCCAACTTTTTAAATTACATTCACATCCTCAATATTCTAACTAGGTAGTCCCAACCATCAATTTTTATAATTCTTAATCAAATCATCAAATTTAAAATAATTTGAATGTAGTTCGCCATATTCAAGTCTAAATTATATCCTCTAAATTCAAATTGACGATTTTACTTTCATTATTTCAAGATTTAAATCATGTACTTGAGATATAACTATTGATATCAATTCATTAATCATCTTAGTCACTCCTCTAAATTTTCAAAATTGAATGGCTTGCTTCTTCCAATCTAACCTTACTCGGTCACAATCCAAAAGACATTCCTCTCGAGTTGACAAATGCATTGCTACCCAACTTATAGTTTACCCATCTATCACAAAAGGCTATATACCTTAAGAAAATATTCCTTAATATGGTTACTCATGTCATTCAATCCTCGAAATTTCAACGCCGATCAGATGATATGTCCTCAATTACGAAATGTTAGTCCTCAAGTATGTGATCGGCCTAGGTGGCATATCTAGCACTATCTATGTATCAAACTTATACCAGCACGAGATTTCGTCTTTCCGAAATAAGGGAAGGCGAAGATCAATAATAAAGAGTTCAAGGGTGGGGTGATAGAACGGAAGTATGGGGATCAAGGCGTTTAAAGAATTCTAGTAGGATTTGTCAGGCGGTTATGGATTGAGGTTCTATTCTGGTAGTCATTTATTCGCATGCTCGTATTAGTTTAGTTATGTAACTGATACGATATGCTCAGCATGTCTAGGTCAAGTATGTTTGTCTACTAATCACTACGTATCTCAATCCACGTAAAGTTAGTCGTGCGAAGTGCGAATCAAAATGCACCAAGGTTGATCAGACCATAATACACTGATTCTGAATGGACACTTGTATTAGTGTACGCGTCCAATAATACATGTGTCATGAACAAGCCTGATAAAGAGTAAGCTTGCAAAACTAGGCTATAGAATAGCAGCATAAACAAAGTACATCAAAATTAAGTGCGCTAGATGATGATGAAAGGAGGTACAAAATTTAAATTCACATAAACACCCTACAATAAGCACAATAACTAAAGATTCTACAAACTCTACTGTTTATTAAATATAAAAGCATATCAGGTTATTTAGCAAGTCCAAAATTACTAGGTTGGGGCTGAGGTCACGAACCAATAGGCGCGGGCTAAACAATACTAGAAAGGGCAGCTAAAAGAAATCACTTACGCGCATTAGTGACTCTAAGAGTCTGCACGTTCTCCACGGTCATCGCGTAAGCTTGTCCGTGTTCTTGGAGTAGCGGCACAGTCCTTCACTCGATGTGCTGCGGATCCACAATATAGACAGACACCTAGCCTCTTTCTGCAATCCTTCCAAATGTGACCTTGTTTCCGACAAAAGCCACAAATGGGAACTCGTTGGTTCCGTCCTTGAGTTGGATTCATCTGTGGTTGTTTTGCAGTTCTTTCCTGCAGTGCTTGGTCTGGTGCTGACGCATACGGCCGCTTCCGGCTGGACTCGGTCCTTATGGTACACTCCACAGGTCGCGCTGCAGTAAGAACGTCCTCGTCGAAGGTAATTGCATTTGAACTGCTTGGCTTCCGTGACTCCGAGCTAATTTTGTCGACGAAGTTCTCCGCTTGGTTTTGCTGTGCTTCTTGTTGAACCTTCTGATATGCTTGCATCATTACGTAGAACATGCGGAACATCTGTTGTTCGTCCATAGGCGGTCCCAGTGGGAAGGAAGGCATCGGTGGAGTAGGCTGACTTGCTTGACTGCCTTGTGATGATTGGACGACTGGCATTACATTGTCTTCTTGGTTAACCACGACGGCTTGTGGTGTTTCTGCGCGAGCCTCGTTGCTGGCTGGTGGGTCCATCTCCCTGTATCCAAAATAACCAATAAGAGGCACAAAGGAATCAAGGCAAGATGCAAGTTCATATTAGTTCGAATACGATACAGATATCAAAAAAAAATGATTCAAGCAAGTGGATGAGATCCTATAAACTTATCCTAGCTTTATTGCAGGCCTGTTCGGTCCCTGAGTTGAAACCGAACAATTTAGTCGTTTGGACCTGCATGGGCCACCACAAAAACGTGTCACGACCCGCACCCGGATATTCGGGCACAAGTGCGTGGGCACGTCCAGCCTACGCCGCAGAGTCGGCGGTAGTACGCTGTCTAGGTCATTTTCTGGGATCAATAACTATCTATCTCATCCACAAATAAAGTAAATAGACAAGGAAATTAACAGGAAATAGGAATGCTGATTTATAAAACAGATTGTAATAACAGATCCATAGTTTATACATGAACAGAAGATAAATCGGGGACAACCCGATTACTGAGCTGAAAAGGGAAAACTAGCTAACTGGCTACTACTCCTCAGAGATAATCTCCTGAGTGGGAAACTGCTTCTCAACTGTGTCACCTGCTACGCCATAGGGATCATAATAGGTAGGGCAAAGTCCTCATCATCGCCTAAAACAACGGATCCAGTCAGGAAAGGAGCAGAGTACACAATGCACAACAAGATTAAACTAAATACTTATGACAATTAAGTATTGAATATCATATTGAGAAAATTGCATAGAGGGACATCATTATCTCATAGTTAATGCTGTAAACAGGAATATGAGAAAAGCAGGAAATAAATGAGACAGGAATGAAACTACAACCATCAACAAGAGCCATAACTAGACAAGAAACTATGTGTGTGAACTTGTGTTTTTAGAATACCTAGTTGGCATGTAGGGGTCTATAAAGTTAAACCGGCCGCCATGGACGGCTATTATTCACGAATAATCGAGATCCGGCTGATGGACAGTCGTGTACCAACAGCTATTATTCACGACACGGGTCAGGGTAAACTACATGCCTTTCAGTATTCTCCCTCCCGACACAAAAACAAGACATGAAATCCAATATTCAAGACATGAAAATACAGTATTCTAACACTACGTGTAATCAGCAAGGGTACTAGTAGAGCAGGGAATTAATTATCACAATATAAAGATTAACTTGAAGTGCAGGTACTTGCCTGTTGTTTGGATCCGATTAATTGGTTCTAGGGGAAGTTCCAGAGATGAGTCCAAAAGCTGAAATAAACATCACCATCACGCTCAGAAGATGTCAAATAGCTAGAAACGCCTGTCCTTGGGTCCAATTTGGAGACAAGGGCAAAAACGGCAGTTTCGGGTCAAAACGGGGTCCGCCGTTGGGCCCGCTTTGCACCGAAAAGCGTGTCCGGGTCAAAGGTCTCCAAATTCACCAAACTTAGTGTCAACAGGTCAGGAACGCTGATACGAACCCAACGGAACTTTCAGATTTGAATTCCGATGAGCCGATCACGAAATCGCCCGTCGAGCGGGGCCTGTGGGGCCCACGACACGCGATTTCGTCAACGTTCTCAGAACCGGACCAAACTTGACCCACAGGACCAGCGTATTGCTACGAGTCCGATGGCGCAAGTTTCGTCTCGATCTGACGTGTGTGCACGAAATTAGGGTGAATTGCAGAAAAGGCGGATACGGGGCGATGTCCGCGGATACGCGTTGATTCCGGTGTGCACGCACACCCGAATCAGCTTCCGCGAACTCTCACACGTCCGTATCGACGAGGCGCACGTATCTGTGAAGACCGCACGCGACCAAGTCGTCCAGTTTGGCGGGGCGTACTCAGTTCCGGGGTAAAACAGGGCCTGGTTTCTCCTGTTTTTGGATCGCGGTGTGCGATCACCACAGGACGCGGTGTCCCGAACAGTTTGTCCGGACACCGAGAGGGTCATACAGGCTTCACAACGCAATTTGCAGAATTGAAAAAAGGAGCTACGAGGCGAAAGTTACACGCACCTGAAGGGGACCCGAAAACAGGGTCAAAATCGAGTCCGAGTCGTGTCGGACACTGTGTCCTGTGTCCGACACAGAACAGGAAATTAGGGCTAGGGTTAGGGCTGACTCGCCGGACACGGCGGCTGAGGGCGTCCGTGCAGAGGCGGAGGGGGCCGGGGGCTTCGCGGCGGCGCGCTGGGGACACGCGGCGGAGCTGGAGGCGGCGGCTCCGGGCAGCGTGGCGGCGCTGCGGCTGCTGCAGCGGCTGTGTCGGGCGCCGGAGCCGACGGAAAGGGCGGAGGAAGGAGAGGAGGGGGCTGGCCGGGGGACGGTGGCTCAGGCGGGCGGCTCAGGCGGGCGGGTGGCGGAGCGGTGGTGACGAGGGTCTGAGGCGGAGGAGGAGCGGAGGAGAGGGGAGATATATAGGGAGGTCGGGCGGTTGCGGGGGGCCGAGGGGAGCGGCGGAGCGGGGGGACGTGGCGCGGCGTGGCGGGGCGTGGCGAGCGGATCGCGCGGCGCTGCGCGCGGCGGCCGGCGAGAGAAACGGGCGTCGTGGGGGACGGGGCAGCTCGGCGGGTCGGGTTGCTGCGGCGGGTCGGGTTCGGCTGAACCCGACCCGACCCGATAGGGCGGGTGGGCCGCTGGGCTGGACCGGGCTCGGCCCACTGGGCCGGGCCCAAAAATAAATTTAAAATAAAAATTTAATAATAATAATAATAATAATAATAATAATAATTTTAAATAGTTAATTAATTAATTAATTAGAAAATTTGTTTTTAGGCATTTAAAAATAGTTCTGGGGCCCAGAAAAATCCAGAAAAATTACCCTAAGTCCAATTTTCCATTTTACACCCAAAAATATTATTTTTATGACATTTTAATATTATTTATTGCCAATTAAAAAATCATTTATTAATTAAAAGCCTTGATTTTAATTACAGAAAATTCACAGAAAATTTCAGAAAATTGGAAAAATCCAAGATTTAATAATTTAAAAATTCAGGGGGTTTACAAGTTCTAAATGCAGTCTTCGGTATGTCCTCCGGCTTCACTTTCACTTGGTGGTAGTCTGATCTCAAGTCTATCTTAGAAAATACCTTGGCACCAGTCAACTGATTGAACAAGTCATCAATTCGTGATAAAGGGTACTTATTCTTGATGTAAGATTATTCAATGCCCTATAATCAATGCATATGCGCACTGATCTGTCACTACCACATTCTGAAAACGGGGGTATTTTCGAATTTTTTCAATATTTAATATTATGTTATTTACAATTAATTAATTGCATGATAGTGTATTTGATTTAAATAATTTTGTGCGATGTGTAATTCAATATAATTATATGCAGTGTTAATTATTTTATTTTAGCTAGCAGACTAGACCTAGAAGCCCAGTAGACGAACCCTGTCCGAATTAGAGAGTTCTGGATTTTATTATTTTATCTAGAATTTAATTCTTAGAGTTTATAATTAATTATTGTATTTTATTTAATATTTTGCGCATTGCCTTTGCTTCGATATTTGGAGCACTATCCAGACTTTTGTCTTCCAACAAATTTTACCATCTTGCCCTAGACATGCCCGCCTTCAATTCCGCTATTTTTGCAACTCATAATTATGCTTCCTGTACATTATTTCTAGCCGCACAAAAATCGTCGCGGACGTTATTTTTATTTCCTATTTTTGTATCGTTGTGCGTTCCAATCGAAAATTGGAGGCCATCTTGACCTATTTTTCGTGCGGCCCGAATTAGGGTAATACTCTGTTCTGAGTCTTCTTCAATATTGGTATTGATGACTTGATCTGATTTTAACCCCAAGTACTCCTAATTAATTGTCGAACACAACTTGTATTTATTTCTATTTAATTTGAGGATACCATTTTATCTGATTTTAAAATCCCAAATTAATTCCAGTGCCCTGCAAATTCAGCCCATATCCATCTTACAGCGTCCCCTGACCCTACAAAACATCGGACCCCGAATCGCCCGCCCAATTTTTGTCATTTCATGTGTTTGTGCAATTTCCCAAATTTAAGGGGGCCAAATTGCAATTTGGCATTTTGTGGCCTCACCCAATTATTTTAATCAATGAGGGAGCCTATTAATTTTAATTAAGAACCCTCATTCCCCATGAATAATTTTCTCATGTTCAATCCTAACCATTCATTTGAAATTGACCCATCACAACCCTCCATCACACCCTCTCTCATCCTATTTAATGACATGTCTACCTCAACCCTAATCCCTAGAAACCTAGGTTTTCCCCCACCTCACAAGCCTCCAAAAATTCCTCAAGCCCCTCTCCCCAACGTAGGTTAATTCTTCTCCTTCTCCTTTCTTCTTCTCTTTTCTTTCTTCTTCCTCTTCTTCCCTTCTTCTTTTCTTCTTGATTTTGAATTCAAATAATTGTTAAAGGGGGGAAACTTACTGTTCACCAACCCTTTCCCTGTGCACCGGCAGTCCCTGCCCTCTCCGGCGGGCCGGCCAGCGGCTTTCCCGTGCGTCCGGCGGCTCCTCCCTCTGGCTGAACCCGCTGCCCGCAGTCCGGCGGCTGCTCCGGCGCCGAGTTCCTGTCCGGCTGCTCCCCTTCCCTTGCTGCGGCTGCTCCTCCACCGGCCAGTTCCCCCTCCGGCCGGCGGCCGGCGGCAACCCCCTCTCTGTAAGTCTCCTCTCCTCTCCTCTCTCTCTTTTTATATATATATATATATATATATCTTTATATATATATATATATATATATCTTTATATATATATATCTTTATATATATATACGTATATGTATATATTAACATGTAAATTGTATATGTAATTGTAATTTTAAATTAATGTATACATGTATGTGCTTAGTATAGTATATGTTTAATATATATTGTATGTATTTAAAATATGTATACGTATATTATTTATTTTATTATTAATGTATAGTATAGTGTATATATGTATATATGTAAATATATATATATATAATGTATATATATATGTTTGTTATATATTTAAGTAATGAGAATTAGTATATGTATATATAACCAATGTATATTTTGTATATATATTAATAAATGTGTATAGTATTAAATTAAATTAATGTTTAATATATATTGGTATGGTATATATATATAAATACCTTGTATAATGTATTGTGGGTGTATTCACTAGAATGTATATATATTTTGTAAATATATTTTGTCTATTTAATTCAATGATGGTAAATGTATACATACATAAGTAATTAGTATATGTAATTAATTTAATCTGTATATATAATGTAAAGTATTTATATATTTAATTAATGTGAAATTGGCATATAAATATATTATTATCTAATTATATGAGTATAGTAGGTACTTAAATAAATTCTATAATTAAGTTTGGTATATATATATATTTTGTATATATATATATATACTTGATATAATTTCAAATATATATTTTGTGCATGTAATAAAATATTTAAATAATGTATTAGCATAGTATATATATTTCAGTATATGTTGGTAATTGTAATTTAGTAAATATATAATTAGTATACATATATATATTCTTTTGTGTGTTATATATATATGTACATGTATATTTTATTTTTCATTAAATGTTAAACATGTATTAAAAATGTGTTTTAGTATTTAATAATATATCTATAATGTATTGGCATATATATATATGTGTATATATATTTTATAAACCCTTGGCATGTTTTTTAAAATATATACGTATACATTGTATATGTGTTTAATTTGATAAATATAAATACGTGTTCTACTATAAGCATTTTTAATATATAAACATTTAGCATATTTTCAAGGTATGTTTAATTGGTATAAATTAGTATATAAAAATAATAGTATACGTACTATTTTTGGTGTGTATATATATATCTTTATTGTTCAATTGACATAGATATATATGTGTAGGTATATTTTGTATAAACCCTTAGTACATTTTTATAATATATATACATGTATATTTTGTAGTTGTATTTAATTTGAGATATGTTGTATGTACATACAAGTATTAGTTTTATTTAAAGTGTATAGATTTATACTTATAACTATTATTATAATTAAGGGATATTAATATATATGTAGTTGGCCTATCTAGTAGATGACCCCTACCGTACCTAGCGTAGCCCTAAGGCCAGTGTATTTCTATTGTGTGTTAGGATAGCTTCTGTTACCAATGTTATATTGTAATGTGTTGATAGGACTGTTGGTTTTACCCAGGGGATACTCTGGAACAGGACATCCATAAATACCAGCTAAGGACCAAGGCAAGTACATTCTCTGATAATTTCCAATTCTTGATAATAGCTATAAGTTCAATGATCTTGAAATGTTACAACTGAATCTTTGACACTGTGCTACACGGACTAGTATAGCTTGGATCTGCAGTCATGAGATGTTACCTTGATTATCGTATTAACATTATACACGACATTTACATTGACATTTACATTAGACATTGTACATAATACATTAGACAATGTTGTGTATTCGTGACGTGTCATGATTGGATCCATAGTACTAGTTGGGGGCGGGGAAATTGCTAGTGAGAAATGTGATCAAATACCTATCGTACAAGTTTATATTATTGGTGTTAATCATACCCCACGTATGATTAGCGAGACTGTAGCAATTGTACATGTCCCAAGCCGATCATATTTTGAAACTACAATCTCAAACCACTTAGAATAGTTACAGTTCCCTATTTTAAATCATATACTACATCACCCGTATATGATACTGTTCCTTGTTCTTTTTATTTCCATACATGCACTGACTATATCATATTGCCTGTCTATCTTAGAAATTGCCATTGCATTTATTTCACTGTCTTCTCAGTAGCTAGCATGACATGTTTTATTGTATTATAGACATTATCAATTAATGGAACTGTTATTTGAGATTGTTGCTTTGCTCCTTCCTGACTGGAAACATTTTTCCAGACTATGCCTTAGAGGACCGCTGTCCGACACTTTATGGACCATATGGTGAGTAGCTGCAGATTTGGTAGTTTAGTTGTGATTCCAGAGTTCTAGCCGGAAATCATTAGTTTCTGTTTATTTTCTTTTAGTAGACTATTTGGTACCGGATTTGTCTCCGGCCTTTTGATGATTCTTGGATATTGTTAAGTTAAGTTATTTCTTGTGGACTTGTGTTGTGTTTAATTTTAGTTTTATTATTCGAAATCTTATCGTGCTGTAATCCTGTGATTGAGTATATGTTCATCTTATTTGTGTCATCCGTGCCTCCTAATGGAGATTGGATGCTTGTGTGACATTAGTTAGATAGTATCAAGACCTTGACAGCGTTCTACCGCCGATGCTGCGGCGTAGGCTGGACGTACCCACGCACTCGTGCCCCTAAACCGGGTGCGGGTCGTGACACGTTTTTAGTGGTGGCCCATGCAGGTCAGACTTCGCAATTAGAGCGATGTCGTAGTAGTGTGACATCCTTGTTATACTACTGCGTGCCTGCTATAGGATCTAGGACATATGATACTAGGACGAGAGCAAATACTCAATCACAATTCCTTGAGAGATTCCTGGGATGACCCCTGAGAATTTTGTTAAAACTTCCAATTTACAATCATTCCCTTGTTCTGTCCATTCTCCCTTGTTGATATTGCTTTGATTGTTGTTAATTAAGGTATTAAGTTAGGATTTAGGGTTTCATTATAGAGTTGATTTCATATTAAAAAGAATTTGCAGACTGAATTATGATATTATCTGATAACACACGTCGATGAGGACAGTGAAAATGATTAACATTAGGGCTATTGGACTACGAAAGGTGGATTTTAATTTTAATTTTGAGGATTGAAAATGAATTTCAAATTTTAAGAATTTTGAGAGGTTGAGATATTATGTTAATAAAATCTTATTTTGAAGATTTCAATGAATTGCAAAATTTTGAAATTTAAGAATTGAAATATGGTTATTAAAATTTTATTTTTTGAGGATTCAGATTCGATTCAATAAACCTAGACAAGTCTGTAAGAATTTTGTGTGATTAAGTTTTATTTTAGTATTTAAATAATTAACCTTGAGGAAAGTGTATGCATTTCTACTTTAAAATTTATTCGAGGAGTTATTTTGAGGTATTTTAATTGAGGATAAAATCTTATAGTGAGAGAGATATATTAGTATATAAGTAGATAAGATGCATGTGTAAGGATCGGTTGGCTTGAGCGTGATTGAGATTTCACTGCAAACTGACTAGGGTGTTCATCAAGGGTTGTATTAGAAAGTGCAGTACTTAGTATAGAATGTTGCAATTGATATGCATAGAGTGATAAGAATAACTAGTATCAGCGATTGCAGTAGGTAAGAAAGCTAGCAGTGAGTATGCTTCAAGAAGAACTGTGGTACCTAGGGGATAGAGGTATCAACCATGGATGCATCTTTGATCTGTGCAATCAACTAGGATTATTCAAATCTTTTATCTTGAATGTTGTTCCTTAGAACTGTACTGTCCTTCCTTGATGATATCGTATTTTGCCTAAATTGAATCTTTGGGATCTGTCTTCAGGATGTCGTCGCAGACATGGTCTATGAGAGCGGGAACATCAGCTTTAGAGGGGTCTGCCACCTCTCCACCTGATGGACAGACAGCCGTAGTTCCTCCTACATCTCCGATGCACGTAGGTGACCCTCCTCCTCCACCTGTTCAGAAGATTGCCGCAGCTGTGACGGACGACCTTCCTCCTCCACCAACTCTGATTCCCGGAGGTTTGCCCATTGACGGGGCACAGATATTCACCTTGATCCAAGGCATGGTAGAGGCCCAGAGAATGGCGGCAGATGCTCAGCGAGTTCAAGCTGAGGCTCAGAGGGTGCAAGCAGAAGCGCACCAGGCACAAACCGAGCTGATGAGAGAGAGCATGGAGAACGCTCACCAGATGGCACTACAGACAGTTGAGAGAGTTGCCCAGCAGTATCCTGGCCAGTGGCAGCCGAGGGCATTTCAGTATCAACAGCAGTACCCGGCACCAGTTCCTGTACAGCAGGATCAACGAACTTGTTATTTCTGTAAGAAGCCAGGTCACCTTCGGAAGAGCTGTAGAACGAGGCTGGGACTTTGTTTGCACTGTGGCGCTGCGGGACATCGAATAAGGGATTGTCTTTGAGTTCCTTATTCTTCCAACCAGCGCGCGACTCTAAATTATAGAGATCCAGTTATGCTACCTGTAGAACCGCATGTTGCTCAGCACCCGCAAAGGGAACCACCCCAGCAGGGCGAGCATTTGCGATGACGGTCGAGGAGACCGATACTGCAGGTAATGTGTTAACAAGTTCTGTTCTTTCCTTCATTCTGTTCCTATCTACTTGATTAATTGATTGATTCCTTGGTACAATAATTGTATGCATGATTTCTTGTTATAATGTAGTTAGTAGTACCCCTGTTACAGAGACTGTAATACCCTGGCAAAAGACACCATGATCATACATAATTCCTTTAGGTTGCATGTTGTATGGGTGTAGGTAGAATTCTCTTAGACTTTGATTGTTGAGGATTTAACTATAGTAAAAGATTAACGAAGAGGTTATGACTTGACAAGAGGAACAAGATGATTAAAATTTGAGGATAATTATTGATTTAAATAAATGGTTAAGAAATTAACATGGCATAATTGGTGGTTTATTAATTCCAGAAAAGATTTTGACATGTTTAAGTTGGTTATTAAATTGAAAATTTTGGGAGATTGTCAATGTATTTATTTAATTGTAAGTTATGAATTTTAGAACCTTATATTTGGATATCACATTTGGAGACTCCTTAAATATCATATTGTTGAGTATTTTGAGGAATGGATATTAAATTCCGGGTATTGAATTATCAACTCAAAACTTTCAAGGAAATTTTGACAAATGGACTTTGATTTTATTCCGAGGAATGAAATAATTACAGAAATTTTATTTGTGAAAAGACATTGCGGATTATAACCTGATTTCATGGTTAATGGATTTAAATTTTGAGGGAAATAATAATGTGTATGATTTAAACACTAGTATGAGGATTTTAAATTTCGAGGACGAAATTCTTTTAAGGTGGGTAGACTTGTCACTACCACATTCTGAAAACGGGGGTATTTTCGAATTTTTTCAATATTTAATATTATGTTATTTACAATTAATTAATTGCATGATAGTGTATTTGATTTAAATAATTTTGTGCGATGTGTAATTCAATATAATTATATGCTGTGTTAATTATTTTATTTTAGCTAGCAGACTAGACCTAGAAGCCCAGTAGACGAACCCTGTCCGAATTAGAGAGTTCTGGATTTTATTATTTTATCTAGAATTTAATTCTTAGAGTTTATAATTAATTATTGTATTTTATTTAATATTTTGCGCATTGCCTTTGCTTCGATATTTGGAGCACTATCCAGACTTTTGTCTTCCAACAAATTTTACCATCTTGCCCTAGACATGCCCGCCTTCAATTCTGCTATTTTTGCAACTCATAATTATGCTTTCTGTACATTATTTCTAGCCGCACAAAAATCGTCGCGGACGTTATTTTTATTTCCTATTTTTGTATCGTTGTGCGTTCCAATCGAAAATTGGAGGCCATCTTGACCTATTTTTCGTGTGGCCCGAATTAGGGTAATACTCTGTTCTGAGTCTTCTTCAATATTGGTATTGATGACTTGATCTGATTTTAACCCCAAGTACTCCTAATTAATTGTCGAACACAACTTGCATTTATTTCTATTTAATTTGAGGATACCATTTTATCTGATTTTAAAATCCCAAATTAATTCCAGTGCCCTGCAAATTCAGCCCATACCCATCTTACAGCGTCCCCTGACCCTACAAAATATCGGACCCCGAATCGCCCGCCCAATTTTCGTCATTTCATGTGTTTGTGCAATTTCCCAAATTTAAGGGGGCCAAATTGCAATTTGGCATTTTGTGGCCTCACCCAATTATTTTAATCAATGAGGGAGCCTATTAATTTTAATTAAGAACCCTCATTCCCCATGAATAATTTTCTCATGTTCAATCCTAACCATTCATTTGAAATTGACCCATCACAACCCTCCATCACACCCTCTCTCATCCTATTTAATGACATGTCTACCTCAACCCTAATCCCTAGAAACCTAGGTTTTCCCCCACCTCACAAGCCTCCAAAAATTCCTCAAGCCCCTCTCCCCAACGTAGGTTAATTCTTCTCCTTCTCCTTTCTTCTTCTCTTTTCTTTCTTCTTCCTCTTCTTCCCTTCTTCTTTTCTTCTTGATTTTGAATTCAAATAATTGTTAAAGGGGGGAAACTTACTGTTCACCAACCCTTTCCCTGTGCACCGGCGGTCCCTGCCCTCTCCGGCGGGCCGGCCAGCGGCTTTCCCGTGCGTCCGGCGGCTCCTCCCTCTGGCTGAACCCGCTGCCCGCAGTCCGGCGGCTGCTCCGGCGCCGAGTTCCTGTCCGGCTGCTCCCCTTCCCTTGCTGCGGCTGCTCCTCCACCGGCCAGTTCCCCCTCCGGCCGGCGGCCGGCGGCAACCCCCTCTCTGTAAGTCTCCTCTCCTCTCCTCTCTCTCTTTTTATATATATATATATATATCTTTATATATATATATATATATCTTTATATATATATATCTTTATATATATATACGTATATGTATATATTAACATGTAAATTGTATATGTAATTGTAATTTTAAATTAATGTATACATGTATGTGCTTAGTATAGTATATGTTTAATATATATTGTATGTATTTAAAATATGTATACGTATATTATTTATTTTATTATTAATGTATAGTATAGTGTATATATGTATATATGTAAATATATATATATATAATGTATATATATATGTTTGTTATATATTTAAGTAATGAGAATTAGTATATGTATATATAACCAATGTATATTTTGTATATATATTAATAAATGTGTATAGTATTAAATTAAATTAATGTTTAATATATATTGGTATGGTATATATATATAAATACCTTGTATAATGTATTGTGGGTGTATTCACTAGAATGTATATATATTTTGTAAATATATTTTGTCTATTTAATTCAATGATGGTAAATGTATACATACATAAGTAATTAGTATATGTAATTAATTTAATCTGTATATATAATGTAAAGTATTTATATATTTAATTAATGTGAAATTGGCATATAAATATATTATTATCTAATTATATGAGTATAGTAGGTACTTAAATAAATTCTATAATTAAGTTTGGTATATATATATATTTTGTATATATATATATATACTTGATATAATTTCAAATATATATTTTGTGCATGTAATAAAATGTTTAAATAATGTATTAGCATAGTATATATATTTCAGTATATGTTGGTAATTGTAATTTAGTAAATATATAATTAGTATACATATATATATTCTTTTGTGTGTTATATATATATGTACATGTATATTTTATTTTTCATTAAATGTTAAACATGTATTAAAAATGTGTTTTAGTATTTAATAATATATCTATAATGTATTGGCATATATATATATGTGTATATATATTTTATAAACCCTTGGCATGTTTTTTAAAATATATACGTATACATTGTATATGTGTTTAATTTGATAAATATAAATATGTGTTCTACTATAAGCATTTTTAATATATAAACATTTAGCATATTTTCAAGGTATGTTTAATTGGTATAAATTAGTATATAAAAATAATAGTATACGTACTATTTTTGGTGTGTATATATATATCTTTATTGTTCAATTGACATAGATATATATGTGTAGGTATATTTTGTATAAACCCTTAGTACATTTTTATAATATATATACATGTATATTTTGTAGTTGTATTTAATTTGAGATATGTTGTATGTACATACAAGTATTAGTTTTATTTAAAGTGTATAGATTTATACTTATAGCTATTATTGTAATTAAGGGATATTAATATATATGTAGTTGGCCTATCTAGTAGATGACCCCTACCGTACCTAGCGTAGCCCTAAGGCCAGTGTATTTCTATTGTGTGTTAGGATAGCTTCTGTTACCAATGTTATATTGTAATGTGTTGATAGGACTGTTGGTTTTACCCAGGGGATACTCTGGAACAGGACATCCATAAATACCAGCTAAGGACCAAGGCAAGTACATTCTCTGATAATTTCCAATTCTTGATAATAGCTATAAGTTCAATGATCTTGAAATGTTACAACTGAATCTTTGACACTGTGCTACACGGACTAGTATAGCTTGGATCTGCAGTCATGAGATGTTACCTTGATTATCGTATTGACATTATACACGACATTTATATTGACATTTACATTGACATTTACATTAGACATTGTACATAATACATTAGACAATGTTGTGTATTCGTGACGTGTCATGATTGGATCCACAGTACTAGTTGGGGGCGGGGAAATTGCTAGTGAGAAATGTGATCAAATACCTATCGTACAAGTTTATATTATTGGTGTTAATCATACCCCACGTATGATTAGCCAGACTGTAGCAATTGTACATGTCCCAAGCCGATCACATTTTGAAACTACAATCTCAAACCACTTAGAATAGTTACAGTTCCCTATTTTAAATCATATACTACATCATCCGTATATGATACTGTTCCTTGTTCTTTTTATTTCCATACATGCACTGACTATATCATATTGCCTGTCTCTCTTAGAAATTGCCATTGCATTTATTTTACTGTCTTCTCAGTAGCTAGCATGACATATTTTATTGTATTATAGACATTATCAATTAATGGAACTGTTATTTGAGATTGTTGCTTTGCTCCTTCCTGACTGGAAATATTTTTCCAGACTATGCCTTAGAGGACCGCTGTCCGACACTTTATGGACCATATGGTGAGTAGCTGCAGATTTGGTAGTTTAGTTGTGATTCCAGAGTTCTAGCCGGAAATCATTAGTTTCTGTTTATTTTCTTTTAGTAGACTATTTGGTACCGGATTTGTCTCCGGCCTTTTGATGATTCTTGGATATTGTTAAGTTAAGTTATTTCTTGTGGACTTGTGTTGTGTTTAATTTTAGTTTTATTATTCGAAATCTTATCGTGCTGTAATCCTGTGATTGAGTATATGTTCATCTTATTTGTGTCATCCGTGCCTCCTAATGGAGATTGGATGCTTGCGTGACATTAGTTAGATAGTATCAAGACCTTGACAGCGTTCTACCGCCGATGCTGCGGCGTAGGCTGGACGTACCCACGCACTCGTGCCCCTAAACCGGGTGCGGGTCGTGACATGATCCATCCTTCTTCGGTACAAACAATACCTGGCTCCCCACGGTGAAGAACTCGATTTGATGAACCCCTTATCATGCAATTCGTCTACCTGCTTCTTCAGTTCGACCATCTTGCTGTTGTTTACTCTATATACATGCTATAAAATTGGTTCTGCACCTGGCACCACATTTTTAGATAATTTAATATCTCGATCTGGCGATAATTCTAGCAATTTCTCAAGAAACACATCCAAGAACTCTGCTATCAACGGATGCGGCAACTCCTTGTCTTCCACCATAGCTCCACAAATAATGCCTTTCCCCTGCTCCGCAGCTCCTCTAGCAAACTCGAACTCTGGCTCTCCTGGCCGACCAAACAAAACTCTATCTCCTCTACAATCTATGCTAGCATGGTGCCTACTCAACCAATCTATCCCGAGTACAATGACGTAGTTCGGAAGTGGCATTACAAGTAGACACGCACTAAACTCCTGGACTCCTAGAGTAACTCTCCGATCCTTGCAAATCTCATTAACCAGAATAATGTCTCCTCCGATCATGATCTTGCAAGTCCTAAGCAAAGGCTCAAATGCCAAACCATGCTTTAAAGCAAAAGAAACAGATACAAAACTATGGGAAGCACTACTATCAAACAAAGCTAAAGCTGGAATGGAATTAAAAAGAACAGAACATGCGATGATATCTCCGGTGGGCTCATCCTTCTCGATAGTCATAGCAAACGCTTGTCCCTGACGTGCACCTCTCTGTTGCAGATGTTGGACATAACGCTGTTGCTGGGTCAGAAGTGGTCCCCTCGGCTATACTGCAGGTGATCTCGCCTGTGCCCTTAGAGATGGAGCTGCTCCCTGAACTGCACGATGAGAATACTCTCTCATCTGATGCCCTTCGGTACCACAAGACAAACAAACTCCCAACCTCCTCCTGCAAACTTTTTAGATATGGCCGGGCTTCTTGCAGTAGTGGCAAGAAGCTTGCTGTAACTGTCTCTACTGCTGTGGTACCTGGTGAAATGGTGCCCTAGCTGGAGTCTGGTGCTGTTGTGGCTGTTGAAAAGGCCTGGACTAGAAATGAGGACATTTGGAAGATATTGCACTGCTGTTGGCCCCCAGAAAAGAATCACGGTCTCTCTTGGGCTTCAAACCCAACTCCCACTCAACCTTGCGTGCCTCCGCAAGTATCTCCAAGTATGTCTCATAAAAAGACGGAATGAGGATCTTCACTTTCCATTTTAGACCCTTACAAAAATGAGTAGTCCAAACCTCCGGCTCTCTCACCAAATACTCTGCAAATCGGCTCAGCCTGCCAAACTCTGCAGCATGCTCCTCCGCAGACATGCTCCCTTGAATGAGGCTCTCAAACTACCTCCCCAAGTCTAGCCAGTCTGCCCGAGCGAAGAACTTCTTCTTAAAGAGGTCCTTGAATACCTTCCAAGACTGTACTGCATCAACAAGAATTGGCTCGTTCCTGAACCAAGTGCGGACGACGTCGAACAGTTGAAGTCCTACCGCCTCAACCTTCAGATCCTCAGAAATATGGGATACCATCATATGACGCTCAATGTCCTCGAGCCAATCATTAGCATAGATTATGCCTTCCGTCCCCTTGAAGATCCTAGGCTCTAGCTTCTTGAAGTCCTGAATGTTGCCTGGCCGAAGCTGAGCAACTTGAGTAGCAACCTGCTGCTGGATCGAAACTCCTCTCTGCTACGGCACGAGCAAGCTGATGAGCACGCTCGATGTCCTACCACAAAATATCGGTCTGCCTCAGATGTGCCTCAGACTGAGCCCTCTGTGCCTCCAGTATCTCACGAAATAGTGCAAATATCTTTGTCGCATCTGATGGCACGGAAGGTGGAGGTGAAAGTCCCTAAGATACAGCTGGCACGGTCCTCTGAGTAGGTGGTAGACCTTCGAAAGCAGCTGACACTCTAATTATCGGAGAAGTGATTGGTGTAGGCCCTCGGGACATCGCAGACCTCTCAAAAGCTGCTCTCCCCTGCTGCGATCTTGTCTTAGGTGGCATCCTGAGACAAAGCAAAGAAAAGAATTAATATGGCACATGATGTAAGACACTCAAGGAAGGACAATTAAAAGACCAAGTATGAATATGAAGGGAAGGATAGTTGAATGAATCAAATTTTTTTTTCTAGATGTGATTGAGTATTCTCAGCCTATAGTCCATATCCTATATCCTGAAATAGGATCGTAATAGTACTCAATTCAGAGCACCACTACAAATTGCACTAATTGCGACCTCAAGGACTTGTATAGGTCACCACTAAAAACGTGTCACGACCCGCACCCGGTGTAAGGGTACAAGTCGGGAACAACACCCAGCCTACACCACAAAATTGATGGTAGATAGCTGTTTGGGTAATCTATCTAACAATGTAATGAGCCACCAATAATATCAATATACTCAATCACAGATCTAAAGTGGAAATGAGCACTAATATGATAAAGAATAGAATTATTACATACAACTTATGAGTCAAATAATAACATCAATGAGTCTGAAGAAATACTAAACAATAAGTTGGAGATAAATCTAGTACAAAGAAATACTAAGAAGCTATAAGCCCCGTGTCATCTGTCTCAGTCGGGATGAGTCCCTCCTGAGCCAGAGTCTCTGACTCTAAGCCCATAACATCCTAAGGCCCGTAATGTGTAGGGTACCACTCCTCAGTATCATCTGAAAAATATATATAGTCAAGAAAGGAGTAGAGTACATCTCTAACAACTGTTCTAATCAATGTTAAAAACCATGTAACAGTAAATAGATATGAACATACAAGATAATAGATACAAGATATATACAATAAAGAAAATACTATAAATAAATACGAAAATGAACAATATGACAATGAACAATAATAGTAATGACTAAGTGTGTGAGTACTAGCTTTAATATGTGATCGACTTGGAAACTTTATACACGATTATGGCCTGGCTAATCATACATGCGGTGTATGATTAACACTATTCAAGAACAGGATATGATACAAGAAGGGTATGATCACATATCTACACTACAAACTCCCCAACCCCGACTTGTATAGTAGATCCAACCATGGTACACTATGGCATGTGATTCTCTAAGAAGATAGCGACTCTTCTCGAGAATCAGTGTCTGTACATGTACAAAAAGAACAATGAAACA
The DNA here is from genome assembly GCA_036927795.1 of Iris macrosiphon. NCBI lineage: Eukaryota > Viridiplantae > Streptophyta > Magnoliopsida > Asparagales > Iridaceae > Iris > Iris macrosiphon. Next base: position 85,262,831 of record JAYESA010000010.1, read on the forward strand.
AGGCTTGCACAAGATACCCCATATACCAAGGAATAACTTTTCATGACGAGATCCGGATATACCAATCCGTATAACCATCGTGTCAAGGAATCAAGAATATCTACACTAGATACAATGAACATAGAGGATATCATAAATGAGAAACTTTCAGAGAATGTACTCACCTGAAGTCTGGTGAATAGTCTCACAGATGTCCGATACGGTGCCTCGAAGACCTAGATATGGAATATAACATTAATACAAGGTTTCAGAAATAAAAATAAGTTAAACTAGTCAACATCTAGGTCAAAGAGCCCTTTCTAAGTCAAACAGTAAAACTAGGTCAACTCTAAGTCAAATCGGTCAAACTTGGTCAATCAACCTATTTCTAGGTTGCATGCTTCTATCTCAAAGATGTTGGGTTCATAAACTATGAAACTAGGTCATACAAGCTAAATCTAGGATACCAAGATACAATATCTTAGGATACACAAACAAGAGAGATGAAATACCATATATGCATATCCAAACAATATTAAATATATTAATCCTAATTACAAATACTAATTGGATACCTTGGTTTTGAACCAACTCGGTATCGCACCACTAAACACTCATCTTGGTATCCAACCCCCTTATCTTAAGTATCCTCAAATACCTTGACACTTTCCTTGGTATCTCAAGGTAATGCGATACCTATTATACATTAGCTACTCAAACTAACTATATACTAACAGGTATATACCAATCCAATACAAACTACTAGTAAGTAATAATATCAATTACTAGAATGAGTATTAAATACTAACTACTATGCTACAACTATCAAGCTAATTAGACTATCAATAACTAACTAACCAAACTAACTACTAATGAACTAACTAGTAAACTATACTACTAAATTAAGTAACTAACTTAGACTGTCCACTAAACAATAAAGGAACTAACTAAATTATTAACTAACCTCTCATAGCTACTAGCTAACCTTCTTATAAACTACTAGCTAGCCCCTCCCTCTGCTGTCCTAGCTGCTGCCCATGCTCTTCATTTTATTGCTGCTGCTGCTGAGCTTTGTTTTGCTGCTACTGCTGCTGAGCTTCGTTTTGCTGCTGCTGCTGAGCTTCGTTTGCTGCTGCTGCTCTGCTCTTCCTAGCTGTACCTCACTACTCAGCAGTGTGTTGCTGCTCGGGTTGCTGTCCCAAGCCCCCTCTCTCCCAATACAACAACACACACACACACAAACACACTACTACCATATACACCAATATATATATATATATATATATATATATATATATATATATATATATATATATATATATATATATATATATATATATATATATATATATATACTCTCTCATCTATCTATATATACACATCCATAATTATATTCATATAGATAGATATAAACATACATACATAGATATAGATATAGTATCTCACACATTTATATATACATAGCATCACATACACGTATACATATATATATATATATATATATATATATATATATATATAATATTCAAGTATATATATGTAACATACAAGTATATATATACACATCATACAAGTATATATATATATATATATATATATATATATATATATATATATATATATATATATATATATATATATATATATATATATATATATATATATATATATCACATAGGTATACAGATACATGATCCACTAGCACATATAAATATATATATACATAACAATATATATATATATATATATATATATATACTTATGAATACATTTATTATAAATGACTTCGAACAATAGAAATTAGATCTAGAAATGCAACACAACAAACATGTGGAGTGTATCGCACCTGGATCACATTAGATTTATGATACGCTTACGACACGAGTCCACCACACAATCAAACGTACCTCGAAGGACACGAGCAAGTCTAATATATTATTTATGAACAATACGAAGAGTCAAACATATATCTACATGTTCGTGTTAAAATATGACATGCACAAGCCCCGTGTCAGAGGAAAAACCCCCAAATCAATACGTATCACCAATTTGTTGGGATACGACCTATACGTACCTAATTGTGGATACGACACTAGCCCAAAACACACAAATACATGTCAAATTGATCTATAGGACCAATTGACAAACATAACAAGTGTCGATCTCGGAATTCCACCAAAATTGGCATAAAAAGTACTATAACTTTCTCAATAGGCCTCCTATGAACTCAATTCCAATTCCATTGGGTAGCCTATGCATATGGGTTAATTTTTTATGGTTAAATCTCAGATTTAGAACCTAAATTAAGAGAAAAAAACTGAATTGTACCTATTGGAAGATGGATTCCCAATGCAACCTCCAAATTTGATAAAATTGGCCTCCAACTTGTAGATCCTTGCTCCTCTTTGTAGCTCCTTGCTTCCTCCTTCTAGATCCTTGCTCCACTAGCCTCCAATGGTGATTTATAAAGAAATTGGGATGAAATTTGGTAGAGAAATGATGTAGGAATGAAGAAATTTAGTTGAGAAAAATTCTAGATCTAGATTTGAAACGAAAAGAGGAGAGAGAAACTCTCCTCCCTCTTTATGTAGGCCGGCCCCCTTGCCCCTCCCTCAAGCTACTTTATAATATCCATTATAACCCTTGGGGCCTATCATAAAGAAATAATTAAGGAGGGAAGGTTCTATTCTAATGTTTTAATTTAACTAATCATCCTCCTAATCAATGGGCTTCTAAATGGGCTCAATTCTAACTATTAATACATATTGATCCATGAGTCTAAACTAAACTAGTTAGGTCTACTAACACAAGTCCAAAATAATAAACTAACATCTAACAATAATTAAATAATATAATAAATAATTATTTAATATGCATAATATTTAATTAAATATGAAATAACTAAAATACCCTTTCCTAGAAGATGTGGTAGTGACAACGGGTATCCCGGTCTAACAATATACTTGCTGAAACTCCGTGCTATCTCACTATATGCTACATATATATCTCTGCTAACTACTTTATGGACTGTCCTACCCGGAAGGGGAGAAAATGTAACACCTTCATGAGTCGATCTACTATTACCCAAACTACATCACATCCAGTAGAGGATCTAGGTAAGACGGTCATAAAGTCCATCATAATGTGTTCCCACCCCACTCTGAAATAGGCAGGGGTTGCAATAATCCTGCTGGTCTCTGTTCCACTGCCTTCACCTGCTGACATATGAGACATCGTAAAACCAACTGAGCTATCTCTCTAGTCATTCCGCTCCACCAGAAATATTGCTTGATATCATGGTATATTTTCGTGCCTCCTGGATGTATAGAATATTGAGAACTATTTTCCTTGGTCATTACTTTCTGTCTGACATCTCCATTTGTCACACAAAGTTGGTTTCTAAATCTAAGGGTTCTGTCTTCAAAAATCCTTAATTCCTTCCTAAGGCCTGATTCACATTCTGTCCTAAGCTTATGAATATAAGAATCTTTTGCTTGAGCCGCCTTGATCCTCTCTACCAAGGTTGACTAAATCAGAAGAATGGCTAGTATTCTCGCTCCTTGAGGTAACACTACCTTGATGCCCATCTCTCAAAAATCTTTTAATATGTACTTCTGAGTTGTCAAAAAAATGCGCTGCCTCTCCTACTTAGAGCATCTGCCACCATATTTGCCTTGCCTGTATGATACTAAAGTATTGCATCATAATCACCAAATAATTTTAGCTACCTCCTCTGCCTCATATTCAGGTCCTTCTGGGTGAATATGTAATTTAAACTCTTATGATCTGTGAATATCTCCACCCGATCGCCATATAGGTATTGTCTCCATAGCTTGAGTGCAAATACTACTGCTGCTAACTCCAAATCATGTGTTGGATAATTTTTCTCATGATCTCTAAGCTGCCGAGACGCATAAGCTATCACTTTTCCGTGCTGCATCAACACACACCCGAGTCCTTTCCCAAATGCATCGCAATAAACTGTGAACCCCTTATGATCCGACTGGAAGTGTAAGGATCGGTGTTGACATCAGTTTCTCTTTTAACTTCTCGAATGCTGCTTGGCACTCTACCGTCCAAACAAACTTTACCTCCTTGGGGGTTAGACGAGTCATTGGTGCTGAAATTCGTACAAAGTCTGCCACGAACCTCCTGTAATATCCCGCTAACCTCAAAAAACTTCGCACATCTGCTACTGTCTTCCGAACTGGCCAATTCTCTACTGCTTCGACCTTCTTGGGTGTCATGACCCGCACCCGGATATTCGGGTACGAGTACGTAGGTTCGTCCAGTCTACTCCGAAGTATTAGAAGTAGAATATTTTCTGGGTCAAATCTACTATCTAAACATCTCAAACAATATATATATGGTACCTATCAATCATCTTAACTCCAAACGGAGAAAAACTATGGTATCTGATAAATGTAACTATACTCAATTATGATACAAACTAGGAAAGATAAAGAACGAGATAGAATAACGAAAGAAAGAGTCACAATACATCCACAAGTCCAAAATAATATATACATGCCAATAAACTCAATAAAAGTCTAATATAATTCTAAATAGATAATCTAAACCTCCTCCGACTCTGGTACTAAGTCCTCATGCTCTACAGGAGTATCCTCAAATGGAACATCGTTCTGTGGTCCGTAGTATGTAGGACACGGTTCTACGAGCCAATCATCTAAAAAAAATATCCAGTCAGGATTGGAGCGAAGTACATACCTCTGAAACTAGTTTCAAATACATAATCGAGCATATATAATTAGATAATAGAAAAGAATACACGATAATTAAAAGACATAATAAAATAAACTAGAGTGAATAGATAATGTACTGGAATGAAGAATAGGTAATAGAATAACTGCAATATAATAGAAATAATAAAAATCTAGCTAATGTGCCATGGAATACAAGTTCATTATGTGATCGGTTTAGGTCGAACACGAATACAATATGGTAACTCGATTACAAGTATGATGTGTAATTGACATGTACACGAATATATTGGGGCTTGATCACATAACCAACTCCTATTTCCCCCATCCCTAACTAATAATAATGGATCCAATCACGATATATTACGAACACGAATATGGGCACACTGAACACGAGCAGTATATGAATATGAAGTACACTAAAATAATACCCAATACACACGATAAAATACATGTGAAGGAGTACCCGCTGAACATGGTAAGGGATAACATCTCCTGACATGATACTTGTAGTACCAGTCCGTGAAACAACTGTGTCAAAATTAAGTATACAGTTCTAGAACATACGATATATACACTATTATAAAATAAAAACTAACAGAGAAATGTACTCGCCTCTGGTCCTGAGCAAAGGTGTCTCTCGATGCCCAAGCTTGTGTCACACAATCCTATTTAGAAAATATTATTTTAATTGATGTAATGAAGTGATAAAATGCTAAAATGAGCTAAATCATGATGTTCTAGATCCATACTAAGTCATACATCAATTTCTAGAGCCAAACTAAGGTTATTAGTATATATTGGTCACTTTCTAGCTAATACTAGCTTGTCTTAGCTATACTAGGTTATTACCTCAAGGTATTAGCTATACTAGGAACTAACACTAAGGCAACTTCCTATATTTGTGTTATTTCTATATTGGTAGTAACTTAATAGCTATACTTACATACCTTAGCTATAATAATATCCTTAACTGGTATGATACTAACTATTTGTTAACTATACACTATAACTAATACTAACATATCTATATATATTAACAAGTAATAGGCTAACTGATACATTAACTTAACTTAACTTAACCGTCTTGCTATACTAACTTACACCAAGTAAATAACTAACTACCATATCATACTAACTATCACTACCTAATAACACTAACTGACATTTAAAGACTAATACCTACTTACAGTGACTGATACTCTAAGTACTAACATCTAACTTAATTAACCAATATATTATGTACTAACTGACACTTATAATAATAAGTGCTAACTAACTGGTAGTTCTAATTCACTTAACACCTACCACCAATCACCAGTTCAACTCTTTGATACTCCAATAATATAATACTAACAAATACAAAATCGGTATCCTCTAAGTGCATATTTGCACTTGCAGCAACTGTAGCTGATGTTAATTTTGTTGCTGTAAAGGCTCGGTTACATCTCAGGTAAACTCCAACACTAGCATAGTCACTGATCACTCCGTCCTTCCTATTTACTGTGCACTAACACTTCTCTCTTGCCAACACACACAACCACACATACTCTAGCCCGACCCCTATTGCTCACACAGACTTTCTAAATATAATTTACACACACTCTCAGTCACTGCCATGATTCGAATACCTTCGGTTAACCCCCAAAAATACAATCATACACATGCACAAATGTTGATACTTTTGTAGCTATTGCTGCTGATACTACTGCAGCTATTGCTTGCTTGCTGCTGATACTACTGTAGTTGTAAAACCCGACCCCCCTCTTACTGTGTATGAACCCGAGCACCTAACTTATCCTCCCCGATACTCTATGAGACACTCAACACACAGTCACACACACACACACACACACACACACACACATACACACACACACACACACATATATATATATATATATATATTGAGGTATTTAAACAAATACCTATTGCGCACCAACTAGGATATCTATGATACTCAACCCATTGGGGTGCCAAACTCTACATTCTCCATAATTGATCATTCTCTCAAGTCATATATATATATAATTACAACTATTAGAAGTCATTACAATATATAATGAAGAGAATTCATGTAAATTACCTAAAATTGGCCCCGTATCACACTGTATCACAAAATACCATAATACGGCCTATACGTATCCATTTTTGGACACGTACATAGTCTCATAACCCCGATCAAAGTCTAATTAGATCTAATTGGTCTCATGACACATAATTGATGTGTCAAATTCATAATTTCCCCAACATGCACACAAAATATTACATAGAACTCAAAATACAAAGCCAAATAGCCTAGAACTTGTTCCTATAGGTAGTCTTATGCCATGAGGTCATTCCTAATAGTCAAATGCATGATTAAGAAGCTATAATGAAAGAGAAATTTAAGAATTACCAATTGGGAGATGGATTTCCAATAAAAATATAATTGGACACGATTCAGACACGATCTCTAGCTCCAAAGTTTCTCCTCCTTGTGCTCCTTGCTTCTCCAAGCTTCAAGGCTCCAAGAGTGATAAATTTGAGAGAAAATTGGTGATGAATTATGTAGAAAATCAATGAAGAGAAATTAGAAAATTGGAGATCTAGAATTTAGATCAAAATAAAATTCAAATGAGGAGAGAGAGAGAGAGAAAACCCCCCTATAGTGGCCGGCCTATTCCCCCTTCCCCAAGAAATTTCAAATGTCCAAGTTGCCCCCTACATGTTACATTAAGAGGAATAATTAAGGATGGATATATTTGGACGTCTCTAACTAATTATAATTACACTAATCCTCAATAATTTAATTTGTGGAATGACTAATGGGCTTGGGTCCAAGTTGAGCTCACTACTTGTCATGACAAAATTAAATAGGTCCATATGTAACAAGTCTAATTATTGTCTAGTCTCTCTCTAACTAACTAATTAACACAAGTCTCTATTGACTAATTAATACTAGTCATTATAATATCTTAACTTAATTAAATAAATTATACAATCTTCATAATATTCAATATTATATTTCTAAAATTAAATATCCATGCCAAATAACCAAACTACCCCTAGTTGGAAAAGTGAGGGTGACATTGGGGTCTACCGATACTCCTTCTCCTGAGATGATGTGCCTCAAGAATGACACATGACCTAACTATAATTCACACTTACTGAGCTTGACATATACTTGATGCTCCCTTAAAACTTGTAACACACTCTGAAGATATTCTTCATGTTCTTCTTCACTGTTAGAGTAGACAAGAATGTCATCTATGAATACCACTACAAATTGATCTAGGTATGGCATAAAGATACGATTAATCAAATTCATGAATTTTGCTGGTGCATTAGTCAATCTAACTGGCATAACTAAAAATTTGTAATGCCCATATCGAGATCAAAATACTAACTTCGGTATATCTTGCTCCCGGACCCTTACTTGATAATATCCCGATCGAAGGTTAATATTATAAAATACTTTTGCTTTGCTCAATTGGTCAAACAAGTCATCAATCCAAGAAAATGGATACTTGTTCTTTACTCTTACTGTATTCAGCTGCCTGTAGTCGATACACAACCATTTTGTCCCATCTTTTCTCTTTACTATAAGCGCTAGTGCCCTCCATGGTGATTCACTAGTCCGAATAAACTTCTTCGCCTTCAGTTCTTCCACATGTTGATATAGTTGGTTGAGTTCCATTGGTGATATCTGATAGACTTTGTTGAAAATTGGTTCTGCTCCTGGCCTCAATTCTATGCAGAACTCCACCTCTCTTACAAGGGGTAATCCTGGAAGATCTTCCAAAAATACATCAAGAAATTCTTTAATTATTCTGGAAAGCTGATCTCCAATTCCCGCTGCTGCTGCTATGCCATCTTCATGCTGGTCCCTCCCCATTCTGTTAAAGATAAACTCTTCCTTGCCTTGGATGTTAAATAACACTCTACCCCTGCGGCAATCTATCATCGCATGACTGTCTCTCAACCAGTCCATGCCTAGAATAACGTCGCAATTATCCATAGGAAACTCGATCAACCTTACAGGTAATAAATGCCTGTACACTATGATTGGATACACTAGACATACTTTATCAACTCCTATGAGACCATTACCAGTGAGTATATTTAGCCTCTCTGGCAATGCCTTGAACTCCAATCCAATACGTGTCACAAACCGTGCACTTACAAATAAATGGGATGCTTCCGAATCAAATAATGCTATGGAAGAAAAAATGTAACGAGAATGTTACCTGCCACCACGTCACCTGATGCCAAAGCCTCATCCAAAGATAGGGTAAAAGCTTTTTCTTGGCCTTGTTGTGCTCCTTGTTGCTACCTTCCATAGATACGCAGTTGTGGCCTCTGCTACCTATACTATTAATTTCTTTATTAGTCGTACATCTGAGTTTGTGTCCGCAATGGACGTTGAGCCAAAGGCCTGACTACCAGTGGTGGTCCCCTGTACTGAGATACTCCTGGTGCTAGTAAGGCTAATCGCTGTACTGGCCCTTAAATCTTCTACATCATCGGATAATTGGTGATCCGATGGTCTGGACTACCACGTCATAGGCATAACCCTTATGCTGCCCTACACACATCTTTGTTATGGCCTCCCTTGCCATAATACGTACATCAGACTGGGGCTCCCAATAGTTGTTGTTGTTGTTATTGCCTTGGCTGATATGGCTGAGCTAGTGCTATTACTGCCGATGCCACTGGCCTCCTCGATGCTATGTTATGAATGCAAATGCCAGGAGATGGTACTGACGTCAGTTGTGCTGGTCCTCCTCCTCCATTCTATGTATGGGACCTCTTCTAGCCTTCTTTCCTTGAATCTAACATCTGCATTATTATCTCATGTCGCCCGGATGCGATTAATACTTCATCGAAGGTCTGGTAGTTATGGCCCATTACCAGTTGCTGAATTTCCAGATAAAGTCTATATTGAAACCTCTTCACCCACTTTGGTTATGTTGCCACCATTGTTAGGTCAAACCTGCTAAGCCTACATAACTCTGCTGCATAGACATCCACGGTCCTCCCCGAGTACTTGAGATTTATAAACCTCTGTTGTAGCTCATGCTGCGCTACCACTCCGAAATACTTGACCATGAAACAAGTTCTGAAGTTTTCCCATGAGACATGTTGTCTTAAACAAACCTCTTCTGCTGCCTACCAACCTCTGGCAAGGTCCTAGAGTTGCAATCGGACCTGATCAACTTGTTCCTTAATTTGAACCCTTGCTGCTATCAGTATTGTCTCAATGTTCTACTGCCATGCAACTACGGTAATAGAGTCCTCTGTGCCATCAAAGTACCTAGGATTGAGTCGGCAGAACCTCACCGATGCCCCTGAGTCTGTTCTAACACTTCTTTCTAAAGTAGTCTGTAATCCATGATGCAACAAGATATCCTGCTCCTGCTGCTGATGTTGTTAAGTTGCCATCATTCCTCAAATAATCTCTAGCAATGCCAGTATATCAAGTGGTACTGGCACTGCTAGTATGACTGGGGGTATTGGAACTTCTGGTATATGTTGTTCCTCGTGCTCCTCTACAGGTTCTATCATGATCCTTCCAGGAATAGGTAATGTCTCTCATTGTGGGCAAACGAATCCTTATTCTACTGAAACTACTGGTGCTCCAACCACCAATTCTGAAGAAGCCCTAATGAAAAGGATACAAGATAAATCAAGAACTGGACAAAAAGGATCGAGAAATCAATGGTACAAAAGTCAAGCTGAGTTCAAGAAGGCAGATTTAGGATTTCAAGGAGAAACATAATTGATTAAGATTTTCTATAATCAGGATACCCCACAAGTCTGAAAAATAGACCTGCATAGGCCACCACTAAAACCTTGTCATATCCCAGATCCAGAATACTGGAGAGCTGGGGAATGACTCAGCCAACCACACTTTGCAGAATACTGAAGCAACCCACAATATGTTAAGGTTGTCTATAGACCAGGGGGTGCATACTACAATCATGTCTTCTAGGGTCAAGAACTTCTATATCCCAATCATTCAAGCAAGTAAAAATAACATAGAATATTTCAGAATAAGTAGTAAGACATCCCCAACGCTACATCAAAATATTCTAGAGATCTTACAATACAAGTGATATGACAGATACACAATCAAAATTATATATAACAATGAGTCAGCTATAGTCTAAATATATTACAGTCATATAGGAAACTAGTGTCCAGATTATTCGGCTAACAGGTGCCTGTTGGCTAAATGCCCAAAAGATTATAGTTAACAAAAGACGAGAAGTGAATGAAGGAACCAACTCGTGACCCTCAACAACCATCCTTCTGGTGCATGCCATCAGTAAGGGAGAGATACGCATGATCCTCAGGTGCTGGCTCTAAACTTGGCCATGCAAAACTAGTAGGGTAGGACCCCAAATAGCAAGTACCACAAAGAAAGCATGAAATAAAGAAACAAAACCAGTTCTATAGCATGAGATATTTAAACCAACAATCAATGGCATATTTCTCATCCATGACATGATATAAAACCCCTTCAACAAACAAGGATAGGAAGCACCACATAACATTAAGATAGGATACGTCCCTTGATTATGGTCAATCTAGAATAACTTTGCGTCGTAGTTTCAGTCCACAGGCTTTCGTAACACAATAGCGCAACCCAACAACCAAACAAGGACATGAGTTGAACTATCATGCAACGATAGTCTATGTCCCTAATTCCACTAAATAGAAGACACAATACACAATAATGGATACAATATTAAGTAAAATAATATAGTGATAATAAGTAGCTTCGATCCGTGTCCCGTTGTAACACAACAGTTCAACTCAACAACCAAACAAGGACATGAGTTGGACTTTCATGCTGCAATGGTCCACTTCTCTAACTAAAACAGATTAACGGCCAAACATGTGTTACGGCATGATATGTGATCTCTAAGCTATCCTAGTAATGCAATATATAAGTATCCTCAGATCGTACCATAATCGAGCAGGGATGGCTGAACCAATGATATACAAACAATAATATATGATGCACCAGTCCCTAATAAGGGCTCTGAGCTAATTTATTGATTAGTAGCAGTTCTATACTTTTATAGGAAAGATACTGGCTTGGCTTATAAATAAGTCAGATACTGTACTCCACTAGTGCAGATGATATACAGTATCCGTGGTGGCCAACCTTTACTCCCAACTAACTTAGGGTGGTTCGACATGCAAGATCTCGAGATACTTTTCCTTCCTAATGCTCTACAAATTAAGTTGCCTAGTTATCCCTAGGTGATTTAGAATCTCATATCGTGGTCACATGAACATTCCTTTCCTAAATATCGTACTTTAAGTATGGGCACTCTTGATACGAATCCATATTCTCTCTTAAAGTTAAATCTGGATTCACCCAAGTGTGATGCAACAATCAATACTATCTAGCCATGGCTAAAGTCACTGTCCAACTACCAGATCCGTGCAAGAAAATAATTACATATATCACGTAGCAAGTGTATGTGGCACGACGGCTCACTATATACCAAGTAGCACTCTTGGTACGATCAAGTGTATCAGCAATGATACAATAATCAGGGCATGAATGAGTTCTGGTATTAAGATTGTGGTCAAGTTATCAAGTAGCAATGTATTCATGATAGGACAAGCAAATAATGGTCACAATAATTTACCACTTTATTATATCGATAGATAAAATAAGAGTAGTACGATGACCCCCCTCGAGATCAGATCCACAATCCTTACACCAAACTAGGACCGGGATTGCAGACCATCCCTCGAGTTGAACTACGTCTCTTATTCTGTCCAACGTATAATAAAGTAATCCAGAAAATTTAGCCTAATCAGCAAGTAAGTATATGTAGGGTCATATCTACCGGCTCATGCTAGGTGCTTAGTCATTTAGCAGATGGTCACAGTTGGGTCATATAAGTTATTTTTTAGTTTAACACATAGCATCATAATTATTTAATCAAACAAAAATATTAAACCAAACAGGTGTCAAAGTGGACACATAGAAACAATTGACGCATGAGTCAGTTGGACGTATTACCAAATGGGCCACATGAACCAACAGGCCGCATGAGTTCAAGGCTGCATGAGGTTAAGGCCACATGAGCAAAGCCATGTCTACCCTTCGAGCCAAGTACAATGTGATAATTAAAATACAAGTCAAGTCAAGTCAGAAAAAGTGACTGATGTGACATGTGATAAAAGTAAAAGAAGAAAAGACAAAACTAGGAAAATTTGTGTTGGGTCAGTCAGTAGTTATGCATCCAGAAGAATAGGGATGCATAACTCCTGGCTGCATGGTCGACTAGGCCGCATGCACACTTGGCCACATGAAATCTTATGGGACTTAGATAATATTTCATTCGTTCAAGTTTTAAGCATTTGCTAAGGGATGCATGTGCAAAAATCTATTCTATGCATCCAACAAGATGGCCGCATGAAATCTTTTGGGCGAGAAATCCAGGCTGTAGGCAATCATCTGGGCGCATGGAGCTCCTTCGTCCCAATCCAGCACGTTTGGCCACAAAAAACCACTGAAACCCAAACCTTGTTTCTTCCACAGAAACCTAAAACGAAGTCCATGTCCAGCAAAGTAAAGTTCTAAACTACTCAAAATCAAGTGCTATAAATATAAAGCAATAAGTTTTTGAAAATATTAAGCTTTAAGAGATCAAAACCCAAGAACATTCAAGAACACAAAGAAAATCCTAAAACTTAAAACTTAGATCTACACTAATCCATCTACCAAATCCAAAAATACCAAGTTTTAAATACATAAGAAATCATATAAGGAACATAATAGAAAAAATATAAAAGATTTCTCTATTTCTTCCAAGATGTACTTTCCTCTAGAGGGGGAGATTAAAACCTAAGAAAGAGAATGGAAGAGGAAAAATGAGAGGAGAGAGTGAAGTTGGGTTATATATGGACGGTTTGAGATTTGAACCATGGGTTCAACTCATGATAAAACCAAACCAAACAAATAAATCAAGAGCCAAGTGAACCAAAGAATCGGTCTAGTCTCTCTATAACATATAACTACGCTAGCAAGAAAATAATTATGCTCTAAATACGTATATTGGGAATGGGAAGTTACAAGTCTGGAGTCGGATACCCCTAAACGTAGGCTGAAAGAAGAAGAATAGAAGCTCTGGGATATACAAGCGGCCCTCCAACAAGATGCACTCAACTTGGATTTGGAAGTGATAGAAATATCCCTTATCAAGGATGTATTGTTGTTACGTCTCCAAGAGAAGATTGAGTTGCGTAGAGGGCAAAGTATGCCTGGCTGAGGGAGGGGGACCAGTGCTCAAAATTCTTGTAGATGTGGTTCGGATGCGTCAGCACCAAAATCATATTACTAAACTTATTGGCCCTGATGGTGAGGAGGCTTCTTCCCAAAGTGAGCTTCAGACAGAGGCGATCGGGTATTACTCCACCTATAAAATTAGAGTAATTATTTGTCTGACTTTTTATCTATTTTGTGCAATTTTTTGGTTACCCCAAATGGTAATCAAGTGTTCCTAACTCCGGTTAGAATGGAGGAGATGGATGGTATTATTTTTAATGTTGATCCTAACCAAGCACTGGGGCCTGATGGCTTATGTAGCAAGTTCCACTAGGGGGGTCTTAAGGATCATGTACTGGAAGTGATATAAGACTTCTTCATGAATGGTAAATTCCTTCATGAGTTTAATCACACATTTCTGATGCGTATCCCAAAAAGTGACTCCAATCATATCTGAATATATTTTAATGACAGATTAGTTCGATGATTCTTCTTCGCCTTTAAGGCTTGTTCAATCAATCTCATAGGTGCACTAATTTCTCAACTATTGGTCGGTCTCTTTGTACGTATTGTCCGAAAAGAGGAAGATCGCTAATTACAGGCAGTGTGTTCCACTTATGAGAAGAAAAATAAACCTAGCCTATGGCTTAAGGAGCAAATAAATGACATACTAAGCAGAAGTGCGTAGATTCAAAATAAGGGAGAGGGGCAGAAGCTTACTCTTATATTCAACAAGGGAAGGCATCTACTCTGCCAAGGCAAGAATTGAAGACTATAGCTTACAAGTCAACGACTTTCTCGTACCATATCAATCAAACGTAGGAAGTTTGTCTTGCTTGCCATCGTGCCTGTTTTAGCCTGAGTTTCAGATGGGTCAGGAAGTAACTCGTTACCATAAACTTTGTCTTGACCACGAATCATTACCCTTTTACTCCATGTGCGAAGGCAATGCACACCTTTGCTACTGCATGACTAGATCACAAAGACAGACAAAAAGACAGATAAAATGACAACAAAAGAAGATGAAAATGGCAGGTTTGGATGCAATAAGAAGGAAGACCGCTGACGAGTCTGCTAGGCTCATTCTTTTTACTTGTAGCTTCATGGTGCAATAACGGGACCCGAAGTCTTAGAAAAAGGCAGAGAAAAGTAGCAGACTTATTATGGAGAAGTTTCTGTCGATGGTATATTAAATCATTCATATGCTTTTAGAAAATATAGAGCGTCTTCTTTAGGGACTTCCGTCCCATTGCTTGTTGCAACTACTTATATAAATTAATTACACATCTTATATGTTTGCTGATAGAGGGTATTATGCAGAAGCTGGTTTTATTGAATCAAGCTACGTATATTAAAGCCAGGGGGATTGCGGATAAAAACTCTCTTGTGCACGAGATGATACCGGGCTTCAACAAAGTTGGAGGGAAGCTTGTGTGAAGCTGGACTTGAAGAAGGCGTACGACAAAGTCAACAAAGAGTTTGTAAGCCATATTATGCTTGTTATATGATTTGATCGTGCATAGGTGGATCTGGTACGCGAGTGTATCTCGATGCCAACCTTCTTTGTTATGATTTAATAGCAGCCTTATGGATTTATTTGCAGCAACTGTAGACTACGGTAGGGAGACCCGCTCTCCCCTGGTTCATATTGGTGATAGAGCATTTTACATGTCTCATAGACTTGGCAATTCATAGGGGACATATCATACCTTTATATAGGACGGTTTAGCCGTATGTCTCGTATCTCATTTATACAGACGATCTCCTAGTTTTTATGACTCTGACAAGGACGGGACCTGCGATGATGACAAGGATTATGGAAGTATTTGCTAGTCACACAGGGCTACACCTTAACAGGGATAAAGTAAGACATATTTTGATGTTCACTGCAATAACAAGGTTGGACGGGCTAAGGTGTTAGATGTTGAGGTGGGAGAGTTACTAGTCAAGTACTTCGGGATTCCTTTATCCGTCAACTACGCATGGGATATTGACTACCAAAGTTTGGTGGAATATACCCAACAACGGGTTGAGGGGTGGCATGCGTAGATTTTATTCTTCAGCAGAAGAATTAATTTGATAAGATCGATCATCACCGTCGTACCATTATTTTGGTTGCAAGCTATTTTGGTCCCAACTTCCACTATTAATAAGATTAAAAAAAATATGTGCAAATTTTCTCTCGCGTGGAGGCATTCATGCAATCGATTGGGAAAATATTATTGGCCTAAGAGGGAAGGAGGAGTGGGCTTGTGACCTTTGCGAGTTCTTCATTGCATTGCTAGGATAAAATTAACCTAGAAATTTATTTTGCAAACCTCCTTATGGGCATTACGAATGAAGGACGGGTATTTAAAATCTGTGTAAAGTTCCTATTAAGACTATCTTATTATATATATTGAAAGTGCAGTAAGAAATTTCTAAGGTTATCAATGATGGGGAGTCCACAGACATGTGGCTCGAGTCCTGGTTTAATCGCCTGAGTATGATGGATAGGTGTGGGTGGAGGGTGTTCGGGCCAGCGCCCAGACCTCAACACGTTAGTTACATTCTGCAGCAGGCTACCTGACACCTAGAGGAGCATGTTGGGTGTCATGACCCACACCCAAATGGTCAGGCACGAGTACGTGGATACGTTCAGCCTACGCCGCAACATCGACGGTAGAATGCTACCTAGGTCATGACTATATAACTAACTATCAATCTCACACAATAATATCCAACTCCATAAGGGCTCGTTTGGATCAAGGTTTTGTATTCCTAGAAATTTATTTTCTATTCCTTTACCATGGGAAAGAAATTTAATATAACCATACCCATGTTTCGTTAGATTAGGTTGGACATATAAAAAAATATTAATTTATTTAGTTTTCCATAAATACCATTTCATGTTTATATTATTTAAATTTATATGTTTGGGATAGAAGTTAAAATTTTAAAAGTAAAGTTAGGGTGTTATTGTCCAAACAAAATATTCAACAACATTCCTAGGAAAGAAAAACTATTCCCTAGGGGGCCTTAGGAATTACTTTTCCACAACAATGGGAATATGAAACCCCTTCTATTCCCCCTAATTCCCAATCCTATACATACCAAACAAGGGCAAGGAATCTAAAACCCATTCCCAAGGCTCAAAAACTTGAACCAAACGTCACCTAAGGAGAATAATGATATATAACAATGACAATACTCAATCACAAAATCTAGTGGCACGATAAAGCATGATATAATAAAAGAGATAGAAATCCAATCACAAGTTCTAAAAAGACTAGATATCAAACAAAAAGTCTAAAAGCTAAATATAATATCCCAAGTCTCAAGTAGTTGCTGGAGACAGATCCGGTACCAATAATACTAATAACATAAACTAAGATAACTAGTGACTCCGGCTAGACCTTCCGGCAATTACCCCAAGCTACGCCTAAGCTACATAGTCCAATATTGTGCCCTCAACATCCTGGGGTCCATAAAAAGTAGGACACCACTCCTCGAGATAATTTCCTAAAAATATTATTCAGTTAGGATAGAACGAGTACAACTCCAACAGGAGTTCCAATTAAATGACAAAGACTATAAAATAGTAATAGTAAATGTAATACTTAATGAGAAGACAATAAACTGATATCATGGTAAGACTGTAATGAGAGACTGGTAATCATGAGCATTGTGGCATAATCAGTACATATGAAGTAGAATAGAAAGAATTGTAACTACACTAAGCATTGTATTTAGTTATATATAATAGAAGCATGGAAAATATGGATCTATGCGTCCAACTAACATGAAATCAGGCTGCTGAATGACCATACGGCCAAGAAAGAGCAGCATCCATGCGCCCCAAATATTGGCCACAAAAAGGCCTGATACAAAGATTATGTTTGACATAGAATCCTGACAAAAAGATTTTTTTTTGGACGCTCACACTAAGCGACAAGAAGCTCTCGTCAAACTAATAATAAATTCTGACAGGCGTGTAGCACCATGTATATGAGGCCACATGCGTCCCAGAGTCCATGCATCTCTATCCTTATGCGTCCCAGACTTCAAGGGTTCCATGCATCTCTGGCCATGCGTTCCAGACTCCATGCGTTATATGCGTCTCTGGCCCCATACGTTCCAAGCATCTCTGGCCCTATGCATTTCAAACTCCATAAATTCCAGACTCTATGTGTTCTGTGTGTCTCTAGCCCCATTCGTTCCATGCATCTCTAGCCCCATGCATTCCAGACTCCATGCGTTCCATGCGTCCAAAGTGGAAAGGTTCTCTGAGACAAAATCCTTCTGTTGTGACTGACGTGTCAAGCTGACCAAGTCACACAAATAAAAGGCGAGAACCACCTAGATTTCTAGCAACAACAAATCACAATAAACGTCCACGTGGCATCTCGGCCTGGACTCAACTACATCATGTTAAGGATGTACATGTCATAACCTGCCCATAGTATGCGCTTACAGTTGCAACCGTATTCTGTTGAAGGAGCCCCTCTGCGGTCACCAAACATGAGCATATTATCACCCTCACTTTTCCAACTAGGGGTAGTTTGGTAATTTGGCATGGGTATTTAATTTAGGAATAAATATTAATATTAGGGTTCTATAAATATTTAATTGATGCTTGTATTAATTATTTATTTATTAGTATGCTATATAATTATTTGTGACTTGTATTATTTATTTATAGTTAGGAGGCTAGTCTAATAGTTAGAATTGACACTGGTGAACCAATTAGACTTGTCATGATAATTAGTGAGCCCAACATGGACCAAGCCTAATAGACCCATTTCCACTAATTAATTAAGAAGATTTAGCTTAATTAGAATTACTTAGAAGCTTTACAAAATAGTCATTCCCTAATCTTATTCAGGATTGGATGGAGAGGGACAATTTGGACTATGCACATGACTTGGAGAAGGGGGAAGGGGGGCGGCCATGATAAAATCCTCTCTTCTCTCTCTCTCTCTCTCTCTCTTCCCCTCTCTCTCTCTCTCTCTCTCTCTCTCTCTCTCCTTATTTGCATTTTATTTTGATCCCCAATTCATAGATCCCCAATTCACTTCTTTCCCTTCATCAATTCAACCAAAATTCCTTTATTCCCTCTCATTACCATTCAATAGAAGAAGTATTGGGAGCTTGAAGAAGCAAAAAGAATAAGGAGGAGGAGCTTTGGTGGAGAGATCGTGTCTGGATCGTGTCTATTATACTTTTTACTAGAAATTCATCTTCCAATAGGTATATATCTGAATTCGTCTCTAATTTGAGTCCCAAATCATGCATTTGACTCTTAGGAATACCCCAATGGCATAGGGCTACCGATATGATGAAGTTCTAGGCCTAATTGTTAGGAATTAATCTTTCCACATAGGTTTTTGTATACAATTTGGAGGAATTACGGGATTGACACATCAAGTGTAAAATCCCTCACCCAAAAATAGGTATTTTGTGTATATTCTAAATTTATTGTGTTTATTTAGATTATTTTTAAAATTAATTTAAATCTAATTATTGTATTAGGATACTTCACCGTAGTTTGAACATTAATGACATAGGACGACCCCAAAATCTATATCGCCCTTCATAGGAAGTAGCCTACACTGGAGACAATACTCGTAGGATCATCATGTGCACAAAATTCAATCATTTATCATTAGTATGGCACTAGTGTAACAACCCAAGTTTCTTGTAGGTAATATTTAGATATTTATATATAAATAATTTATTTGTGATTTTTTTCCAATCCACCCTTCTTCATTAAGCAACCCATAATTTCTCTATGCCAATTTAGGCTACTTTCCTCTTTTTATAGGAATTATTTATATATTTATTTATTATTATCTTATTTCTTAGAATTTCAATCAAATCATTGATAATATCTATTAGGATTAGTGATTTATCATAGATTTCTACTAACTAAATTAGGAAACAATTTAAACTAATAATACTCTGACCCAAACCCTTGACCGACCCCCCCCCTCATATCCGCGCGTATATCTCCCCCTCTCCAAACCTGGGACCTCCTCTCCCTCTCCCTCTCTCTCTCTCTCTCTCTCTCTCTCTCTCTATATATATATATATATATATATATATATATATATATATATATATATATATATATATATATATATATTATCTCTCATTATAATCCAAAACCCTAACTTAAACTTCTTCGCATTCAAAACCCTAACATTCTCAGAATAATCGCCACCGTCAACACCAAGGCCGACCCCCCCCCCCCCCACATGGACACAACGCCATCTCCTTCATCCAAGAACCCTAGTTATTCATCCTTCTTTCTCTAGTATGTTTCATTCTTCCTCAAACCCTCTCTATGAGTATGAATGCATGAATAATTCTTATATATATATAAATAAATAATTTTATATGTGTTTGTAAAACTATTGCCATGTTCTTCATTGTAGGATTTTATTTTAGAGTTTGCATGTAAAGATTTAAAACCATGAATGCATGTATGCACCCATAGGTAGAAACCTTGATTAAACCTTGTTATTAATATAGAAATATGATGTTTAAATTATTTTTTCCATATTTTTACTATTTATTTAAGATTATTAAATTATTATTATTTTGAAAAAATTGTATGTACAATGGGAATGGTGTCCTAGTTTTATGTTTTCTCCAAAACCCCGCATCGATCCCTTCTAAAACTTTATAAATAATTAAATTATGATGTTATTAATCTATATTAAATTCATTTATTAATTTATTTTTCTAGAAATATTATTTTTTATTTAAATAATTTTTATGCATAAAAAGTCACCTAGTTGACCTAGTTGACCAAGTTTTATATAAATTTATTGTAACTTGCTCTTTGGCCATATATGAATATTTTCCATATTATTTATTATTTAAAGATTATTTTTCCAGAATTAAATATGATTTTAGATTTTTATGCAAAGCATAATAGTAAGGTTATAATGGCAAAATTTTACAAATACTATTGCTAGAAGACTAGTATGTGTCGAACGGACAGACCAATAAATAGAATTGATAAAGATGCATGTTGGGACTCATTAAATGATTATTTTCTAATATTTTAGAATTATTCCCAAAATTTAACATTTTTATGATTTCTTCTTTTGAGAACTTACATGTCGGGAAACTCTATTTAGCACATATATTAGCATTACTAGTTGCCAACCTTCGTAAAACCCTTTGTAGAAGGAAAACTATTGTTTTGCTTATTTTTATGATTAATTCTAGAATTATTATTTTTATTAATTTTTGTCTTTAAAAAATATTTTTAGAAACGTTTAACGACTAGTATTATTTTGAGGGCTACTTACTTGCATGTGCAATCAACATAGAATTAATAACTAGTTAATAACCTATTTTTGACTATATAGTAAGAGTCTAATTTGTGTAATAATTAATTGGTAGGTATTTGAGACGTTCCTGTGGAGAGCTCCAAACCATATTTTTTGTGCTAGTATTTTGGCTTGGAAGGCAAGTATGCCTTACTTGTTTGTATTGTACAATTTACATATTCCTAGCTCTTTTTATTTTGTTAGTTGTGTGCCCGTATTTAGAGTAGTAGACTTACCAGGTATATTATGAAGATACGTGGTATCTATTGACCTGACACTGTTTCAAACACGTTCACGGAGTAAGAGATAGTGCATGGACTAGCGTATTGATTGGCCATTGATACATAAGTTCGCATCTTATGTTGGTAGTTATTATTGGTCTTGTTGTCTATATTATTGACATCGTTGCATTATGTCTGTACCGGGTATACGGTTCAGATACATTGGGAGGAGAGAATCTACTAGTGAGCGTATGTGATTTCTTTTGTTAATGTATATATATGGTGTAACTCGTGTACCCCGAGTCCTTTTTGGACGCCTGGTGGGATGACTATTCTTCTATTTCTTCCTTCTCATGTGCCATTAAAGATGTCTCGAGTGCACATCACATAGATGGTTTAGTTACCGTATTTATTGTTTACTGCTTTGCTTTCATGTATGTCAATTTTTTGTATAATTGTTACGTCCCTCTGAGGACCTGACACCTTTTCCAAATTCAGACGAGCACTTGTACCCGACGGATTACGGAGTTAGAGATTTTGGAGACGAGGACTTTGAGGTGGAGCCACAGAAGTTTCCTTGAGCATTCATTTATGGATGACAGTTGCTTAGTGTCTTTGGTATCTTTATCTAGTTAGCTGACACCTGGACAATTTCTTTATTGCTTAGTTGTAGTAGATTCTGAGACTTATTTATTTCTGAGACTTATTTATTTTTGAGACAATTTCTTTCAGTATTCCTTTGTACTTATTTTCGTGGATTGTTCTCTACGATATTCTTTTGTAGTAGATTCTGAGACTTATTTATTTTATTCAGTTTTCTATTCTATGATATTTTTTGGATGATATTAGATTTTACCTGCTTGTGGTATTGAGTCTTAGTTATATTTTACAGCATACTACGACTGGTTAGGTCAATTAAATTGGGTTCCTATATTTGTTTGTACAGCTGGCATGTGTACGTATACCTGGTCCTACGTATTTTAGGACTGGGGCATAACATATTTTTAGTAGTGGTCCATGCAAGCCGAGTTAGTCGTTTCGGTTACGTAACTGTACCGAGCGGGCCTGCACGTAGGATTAGAGTTTTAAGTCTCATCCATATTTGACTATAACTCACCTTCCTTTCAATCCATCAAATTTGAATAAATGCTTGCATCCTGCTTGATTCATGTACTCTTCCTAATATTTTATTCATCTCTTGCAGAGAAATGGATTTGAGTAACAGATGTGCCGCTACCGGGGGCAACACGTCTCCTGGGGTCGATTGGCAATCACCAGGAGAGGCCTTAACGACTCCTCTACTTACAGGACAGGACGGACATACTGACAATCCGGTTCTACCAGCTTCTTCCATAGTGCCAAATGGATCTACCCCAGCTCCAACAGCACCATAGGACTGCCAGACGTAGATATTCTAATTCTTTTATACGATAATCCAGGAACAGAGATAGCAGGCTGCCGTACTAGCTGCCAAGCGAAGGCAGCAAGCGACAGAGCAGAGACAGAAACCCTCCGAGATAAGGCAGGGATTCCTAGCAGCACTTAAGAGGATGGTTGTACTAGCACTCGCACCAGCCTAGGCATTAGCTCGAGTGCCACAAACGCATGTTGGTTCAGTTAAGGAATTTGTATAAATGAATCCCAGGACTTTGTACAAATGAATCCCAAGCCATATAAAGGAAATGAGAGTCCAAAGGAGACCACAACTTTGATAACCAGTACCAAGAAGCTTTTGGAGGTGTCACAGCTGCCTATGGACTTATGGATGACAAACTTGAGGACTCAGTTAAAAGGGAATGCTCATCACTGGTGGGAATCGATGGAGCCCCAATGGGGTACACACCAGACTTGGGACTTGGGAGCAATTCTTGGAGTACTTTGAGAAAAAAATACTTTTTTGCCACTATAAAATATACATTGTACAACCAGTTCCTCCATCTAGAGCAGAGGAACAAGACGGTCAATGAGTATGACTCAGACTTTAGCCGCCTCAGTAAATATGGCATCATTTTGATACCAAATGACTTAGAGAAAGCTAAAAGATTTTATCATGGGCTGACTCAGGAGCTTCAATACTATACCAGATCACAATCCTAGATCTCTTTTACTAAATTATTGATGGAGGCCAGGATTCAAAGGCCATCAGCAAGAAAAAGGGAATGAAAAAAGAATTCAGCAAGGACCAGCAAAGACGCAACAAGGAGGGCCTATCAAACGACCAATGGGACATCAGCAGCAACAAAAGAAGACAGGACCCTACCATCTTAGAGAACCTTCGACTTTTTACTTCTATGGCAAGAAGAGGCATGTAGAATGGGAGTGTAGGAAGAGATTGGAAACTTGCATGATTTGCAGATTGAGACAATATCAGACTCGGGAGTGTCTGCAGCATGGAGCCATTATTCCAGTAAGAGTTCAAAAACCAGCAGTACCGGCACCAGGAGGAACCAACCAAGGAGGATGATTACCTCATTTACCAGCACGAGGAGGCCAGCAGAGAGGACCACCCTTGGTGTCACAGACAGTGTAGTTCGAGAGATCCAGATAGCAGGCAGGAGCTTAGAGGCAAGGACATATGTTTTCACTGACTCAGGAAGGAGAAGAGACAGAAGGAGAGGCTATTACAGGTATTATTCTAGTCATATCAGTACTTGCCACCATTTATTTGATTATGGGGCCACTCTTTCATTCATATCATCTTGATATATAGCAATGCATAGAATAGCTACTTCATCTTTGCCTAAGAGTTGGATGATTCTTACCGGGAATGAATAGTGCTTGTAACTAGTACCTGTAGGATTTGTTCAATTATTGTTTGTGGTCGAGAGATAAGAGCTCAAATTTTGGTATTCTAATGCCAAATTTTGACGTAGTACTGAGGATGGATTGGCTTAACTAATATCATGCAGTGTTAGATTGCCATAGAGGTTGTGATATCTTTAAGCCACCAGGCCAGCCAGAGTTTGAGTTCATGAGAGAAACTACGGAGAAGGGAGTAGGCCAGTATGGTGGAGATTGCATGGTGATAGAAGTTACGCCGCCACCGATTATTAAGGAGTTTGTAGATGTCTTTCCAGACGAGTTGCCAAGTCTGCCACCGGACAGAGAAGTCGAGTTCACTATTGAGATATGCCCGGAGCAGCACTGTCACCCCCACTTTTTGGATTAGGGGTATTTTCGTATTTTCGTAATTAATGGGTAAATGATTTCATGGTAATCAATTTTATTTAATTTACAGTAACCTTAATTGATTGTTGCACTTTATCGCTATTCGATAACTAGGACGCTACGCTAGTTTTGTCTTCCATCAGATTTGCACCCTTGTCCTAGACACGCCAGACCGTTAATCAATGCTTGTGTCCTACGTAAATCCAACCCTTTTGTACTTCTATATAATTGTAGAACGTATCCTTGCATTGATTTTGATTAAGCAAACAATAAACCTATTTCATGCAAATTTTTGTAAATTCATTAAACCCATTTTCCTCTCTTTATTATATTTTCCATAAATTTTGGGATGTGTAATTTAACATCAACTCCTTAAAACCATGGCATCCAAACCCCTTACACTAGTACAATTCTCGCAATTCATTAAACCCATTCGAACCCTAGCCTATTGGAATAGCTCCATAGCAAGCCAAGGCCTTTTTCCTAGTGTTGACCAAGGTCAATATATTCTAGGTCAAACCAAACACCAATATATATATATATACATATTCCTTTCCCTTTTTATTTTTCCTTAAACCCCCAACCCTAACTCAGCCGACCCCCCTTCCCATCACTGTTCATCACCTCTTAGTTCCCGCCGCCGCCTGACCGGACACTCACCGGAGTCGTACCTTAGACCGCCGCCAATCCCTGCCAACCCGCTGTGACGACCGGGATCCAACCGACCCGAGCACCTGCACTCGGTTCTCCGGCTTGTCGACCACCCGCGCCTGACTGACCTGCCGAAGCATCCTGCTTGTCCACCTCGACTCGTCCCCGTGGGCTCGACCGAACCGCCGAGCACCGTCGCTGTCAACCGGAGCAGCAGCGACTCGAATAACTGCCCGACCACCGACGCTTGGAGCTTGACCCCGCTGCTGAAGCCGGAGCCGCCTATCCCGACTCGCCGGAGCGCCTGAGCAGCGGTCCCGCTGCCCAGTCCGACTGTGCACCCCCGTGCACAACGATCGGCCTGCCTCGTCATCTCTGCCCCATCCACACGCGCAGGTTTGACGTAAACCTAATCTCGTTTGAGTACGCATGTACGTATGCATGCATTAGTATACGTATGTATCGGTATATACATATATGTACGTAGTTGCATACGTATAGGTATATAGATATTATATGCTCTCAAATAATATCTATACATGCCCCTATATGTATTATAAGTATCCTAGTATATATACTTAATAAATTGTATGCATGGTATAAGTTTGATAGTATATATAGACATAGATAATTGATTAAAATGTATCAGTATACGCATATGAACATGCATAAGGTAGACTCTATTAAGTAGCTAAAAGCACATATCTATTAAATTGAATTAGTAGTGTTGATGTTTATGATAAACAATAATAGGCATTATATGCCCGTGTACTAGGTGACCCCGTAGCATGATAACAGACTGCCAAATGTACACTGACGTACTGGCAAGACCGTACCATTGACTGTCTATTATTCACAGCAACGACAGACGTGACCACCCCTAGTGTAGCCTGTTGAGATCATTATGTTGATTGTGAGCTAGAGTAGTGTCTGATGAAGTATTGTATTATATGGTATGTTTATAGGACTGTTGGATCATCCAGACGATACCTTGGAAACCGGACAGTGGTATTGCCAGCTAAGGACCCCAGGCGAGTACATTCTCTGACAGTTTCTATTATATTCATTATCTCTATAATTCTTGTTGTATAGTGTCACTACCACATTCCAAAAATAGGGGTATTTTTGACTTTTTATATTATTTAATATTATGGTAGTTACGATTAAATAATTGCATGATAGTATATTTAATTTAAATAATTATGTGATGTGTAATTAAATATATTATTATATGCAGTGTTCATTTACTGTTTGAGCTGGTAGACTTGACCTAGAAGCCAGTAGACGAACACCTGTCGGAATTATGGAAATTTTTGTATTTAATTATTTATTTAGAAATTTATTTATTGGAGGTTGTAATTAATTATCGTATTTTAAATCAATTATTGTGCATTACCTTTGCTTCGATATTTGGAGCGCTACCCTAGCTTTTGTCTTCCAACAAATTTCACAATCTTGCCCTAGACATGTCCGCCTTCCGTTCTGCTATTTTTGTAACTCATAATTATGCTCTCTGTGCATTAATTTTAGCCGCACAAAAATCATCGCGGACGTTATTTAATAAATTCCTATTTTTGTATCGTTGTGCGTTCCAATCGAAATTGGAGGCAATTTTGACCTATTTTTCGTGCGGCCCAAATTAGGGTAATATCCTGTTCTGAGTCTACTTTATTATTGGTATTGATGACCTGACCTGATTTTGGCCCCAAGTACTCCTAATTAATTTTAGAACACAACTTGTATTTATTTCTAATTAAATTGAGGATACTATTTTAACCGATTCTGAAATTCCAATTTAATTCCAGCGCCCTGCTATTTGAGCCCGTACCAACATACAGCGCCCCCTGACCCTACAAAACACCAGACACCGAATCGCCGGCCAAATTTTCGTCATTTTATGTGTCTGTGCAAATACCCAGATTTAAGGGGGGCTAATTTGCAAATTGGCATTTTTGGTGTCAACATCCATTTGTTAAAAACCAATGAGGAATCCTTAATATTTTTAATCATCACCCTCATCCCCACATGAAAATTCCTTCATGACCAATCTAGACCACCCATTTAAAAGGCCAATCCCAACCCTTGATTTCACACCCTCTCTCCCTTATTTAATATCATGTCCCATCAAACCCTAATCCCTAGAAAACCTAGGTAGCCCACATCCCCAAACAAGCCCCCACCTCTCTCTCTCCTCCATCCTCAACTCCAACGTAGGAGTTTCTCCAAATTCTTCTTCCCTTCTTCTTCTCTTCCTTCTCCTTCTTCCTTTCTCCTTCTTCTTTATTTTTTATTTGAATTCAAAGGAAGAAGGGGGGGAACACTGTTCACCCACCCCTTCACTCCCTGTGCCCGGCGGCCCTACTGTACCCGGCCGGTGACTGAGCCGACCCCGGCCGGCGCTGCCTCGACGCGTCCGGCGGCCTGCTCCTCCCCAATCTTCTTCCCGCTGCTGTGAGCTCCGGCCAGAGCCGACCGACGGTGCATCGGCTGCTCCTCCCCATTCCTCCTGCCGTACTCCGGCGGCCCTCTTCTCAGCCGACCCGCTGCAACAGCCACCCTCGAGTTGAACTCCTCCACCTCTACTCTTCCTCCCCTCGCCACCACGGTTCTCCTCTCCCTCGCGTCAGCCAACCCCCTCGACTCCTCCCTCATCCTCCCTCCGGCGGCCAACTTCCCATCCCCGCTGCCAGCCGCAGTTCCTCCCTGTGCTCCCAGGACCCCTCTGAACTCCGGCGGCCCGGCCTAGCCCCGATCCCCTCACCTCTGCAACTCCTCCCACCGCCGGCCAGCACCTCTCCGGCGAACATCGGTGCCAACTCCGGCCTACCAACCTCTGTAAGCAATTCTCCCTCTCTCCCTCCTTCTTCTTTGGTTATATATATATATATATATATATATATATATATATATATATATATATATATATATATATATATATATATATATATATATATATGTATGTATATATTTATATATATATACGTATATACTATATGTATATAAATAGTATTATTTAATTAATGCTTTAAATACATGAATATGTATAGTATAAAAAGAAAATTGGTAATGTATAATTTAATATATGTACATGTATATTTTTATTTTTAATTAAATGTTAAACATATATAAGTATAGTATATATATATATATATATATATATATATACTTTAGTATATGTATGTATTAATGTATATATATATATATATATGATATATGAAAATATTTTATTAGTATATATATGTGTATAAACGTATTTTGGTGTATAGTATGTGTATTTCATATATGTAGGTATTTTGGTATAAAAATATATAATGTTTTGTGTATGTATATATATTTTGTATATATATATACTTAGTATATTTTCAAATGTGTATAATTAGTATAAATGTATATATATATATATATATATATATATATATATATATATATATATATATATATATATATATTGTACATACATTTAATATATTTTCAATATATATATATGATTGGTATATATAAATACGTGTTCTACTATATGTATTATTGGTATACTTAATATATTTTTCAATATATAAAATTGATATATGAATATATTTATTGTATATATACCTAGTATATTTTTAAATTGATAAACATGGTAAACATACATTGTTTAACTATATATATATATTATACATGAAATTAAAGGATATATATATATATATATGGTAGGTATTAATGTTGGTTAAAAATATGTAATGTGTTTTAGATGTCTGTCTACTAGATGACCCTAGTTGACTAGTGCCCTGCCTGGCATGGCCCTGAGGCCTGTGTTTATAGACTGTGTGTTAGGGTAGCACCTGATACAAGTGTTATTGTGATGTGTTTTTAGGACTGTTGCTTCACCCAGGGGATACTCTGGAACAGGACATCCATAAATACCAGCTAAGGACCCAAGGCAAGTACATTCTCTGATAATTTCCAATTCCTTGATAATTTCTATAAGTTCAATAACCATGAAATGTTACATCTGAATCCTTGACACTGTGCTACACGGACTAGTATAGCTTGGATCTGCAGTCATGAGATGTTACATTGATTATTGTTGACATTGTACACGACATGTATATTAGATATCGTACATGATAGATTGGACTTGCTCGTGTATCGTGACGTGTCATGGTTGGATCCACAGTACTAGTTGGGGACGGGGAAGTAGTTAGTAAGAAATGTGATCATAACATCTTATTGCAGTATAGAACAATATAAGTGTTAATCATGCTCTTCACTCATGATTAGCCAGGCCCTATAGCTATCGTATATGTTCCCAAGCCGATCACATTTTGAAACTACTATTTCAAACACTTAGAGTAGATTACAGTTCCCTATTTTAAATCATATACTACATCACCCGTATATGATACTGTTCCTTATTCTTTTCATTTTCATACATGCACTGACTGTATCATATTGCCTATTGCCTGTCTCTTTACATTGCCGGTCTCTTTTTAATTGCCATTGCATTTATTTTACTGTCTTTTCAATAGCTAGCATCACATGTTTATTGTTTTATAGTCCTTATCAATTTAATGGAACTGTTATTTGAGATTGTACTTTGCTCTTTCCTGACTGGAAATATTTTTCCAGACTATGCCTTAGAGGACCGCTGTCCGACACTTTATGGACCATATGGTGAGTAGCTGCAGACTTGGTAGTGGTTGTGATTCTGGAAAGTCTAGCCAGAATTATTATTTTTTGTTAAGTTCTTTAAGTAGACTATTTGGTACCGAATTTGTCTCCGGCATTTTTGATGACTTGGATATTTGTTGAGTTAAGTTATTACTTTTTGACTTGTGTTGTATTCAATTTTATTTGTTCGATATCTTCTCGTGCTGTCATCCTGTGATTGAGTATGTGTTTATTTTATTTGTGTCATCCGTGCCTCCTTCTGGAGATTGGATGCGTGTGTGAGATTTGGCTAGATAGTATCATGACCTTGACAGCGTTCTACCGCCGATGCTGCGGCGTAGGCTGGACGTACCCACGTACTCGTGCCCCTAAACCGGGTGCGGGTCATGACACGTTTTTAGTGGTGGCCCATGCAGGTCTAGACTTCGCGAGTTGTACGATGTCGTAGTAGTGTGGCATCTTCGTTACACTATTGCGTGCCTGCGATAGGATCTAGGACATAGGATACTAGGACGAGAGCGAATACTCAATCATAATTCCTTGAGAGATTCCTGGGATGACCCCTGAGAATCTTGTTAAAATTTCTAATTTAAATCATTCCCTTGTTCCGTCCATTCTCATTTATTGATGTTGAATTTGATTGTTGTTAATTAGGTGTTAAATTAGGATTTTGGTTTCATAGTAGGGTTTGATTTCGTATCAAGATAAAATTTACAGACTGATTTATGGTATTATTTGATGATACGTTGATGAGGACAGTGAGAAAGATTAACACTAGGGCTATTGGATTACTAGATATGGATTTAAATTATAATTTGAAGATTGAAAACAAATTAAATTTTTGAATTTTGAGAAGTTGAGATATTGTCATTAAAACTTTTTGAGGATTTAGATTCGATTCAATGAACCTAGACAAACTGTAAAGATTTTTAGTGATTAAGTTTTCATTTCAGTATTTAAATAATTAACCTTGAGGAAAGTGTATGCATTTTACTTTAAAATTTATTAGAGGAGTTATTTTGAGGAATTTTATTTTGAGGATAAAAATCTTATAGTGGGAGAGATATATTAGTATATAAGTAGATAAGATGCATGTGTAAGGATATGTTGGCTTGAGCATGATTGAGATTTCACTGCCAACTGGCTTAGTTGTTCATCTAGGATTGTATTGGAGAGAGAGCAGTACTTAGTATAGTGTGTTGCAACTGATATGCACTTGAGTGATAAGGATAACTAGTATCAACGGTTGTAGTAGGTAAGAAAGCTAGCAGTGAGTATGTTTCTAGTAGAACTGTGGTACGTAGGGGGTAGAGATATCAAACCTTGGATGCATCTTTGACCTGTGCAATCACAAATAGGAATGTTATTCCAATCTATTTATCTTGAATGTTGCTTCTTTAGAACTGTACTGTCCTTCCTTGATGATATCGCATTTTTGCCTAAATTGATTCTTTGGGATCTGTCTTCAGGATGTCGCCGCAGACACGGTCTATGAGAGCGGGAACATCAGCTTTAGAGGGGTCTGCCACCTCTCCACCTGAGGGACAGACAGCAGTAGTTCCTCCTACATCTCCGATGCATGTAGGAGTATCTGCACTTTTCGGGGATCCTCCTCCCCCACCTATTCAGGGGATAGCCGCAGCTGTTACAGACAACCTTCCTCCTCCACCGACTCCGATTCCCGGAGGTTTGCCCATTGACGGGGCACAAATATTTACCTTGATCCAGGGCATGGCAGATGCCCAGAGAGTGACGGCAGACGCTCAGCGAGTTCAAGCTGAGGCTCAGAGGGTGCAAGCAGAAGCGCACCAGGCATAAATCGAGCTGATGAGAGAGAACATAGAGAATGCTCATCAGGTGACTCTCCAAGCTTTGGAGAGAGTAGCACAGTACCAGCAGTTTCCTGGCCAGCAACAACAGAGATCAGGCACTATAGTGGATTTCAAGAGGATGATGCCTCGAGAGTTTAAAGGCACCGAAGGGATACTCTACGCTGACGACTGGCTAGAGGATATAGAGAGGAGCCTGCGATTGACCCAAATTCCGGAGAACTTGCAGATAGAAGCCGCTGGCAGTCAGATGTTTGATATCGCACTCACGTGGTATCGTACGGAGCCGAGAATTAGTGCGCAAGGACTTACTTGGGAGACCTTCAAGGAACTCTTCAAGGAGAAGTTCTTTCCCGACGTGGCATTAGGAACCTTGGAAAGTCAGTTTCATGACTTGGTTCAAAGAAATATGTCGGTCGACGAGTACGCTGCAGAATTCTGTAGATTGAGCCATTTTGCATCGTCTATGATTCGGGACCCAGGAGATCGAGCCCGGAAATTTAGAAAGGGGCTGACAAGAGAGATTAGGTCACGCACTTCTGGTCGTCGTACCGCTACCTTTGAGGGTATCTTGATGGATGCTCGGATTGTAGAAGAGGATCTGGATCTCAGGCCTAAGAGGAGTTACAATACTTTTGGAGATACAAATGGTAGCACAGGACCAGCCAAGCATCCCCGTATTCATCACCAACAGCAGTACCAAGTACCATTTCATATTCAGCAACAACCATGGACATTTCAGCATCCACCGCAGTACCTAGCACCAGTTCCTATCCAGCAACATCCATGGGCGTATCAGTATCAACAACAGTACCAGGAACCAGTCCGTGTTCAGCAGAATCAACAATAGCCTCCGAGAGAGACACAGCAAACTTGTCATTTCTGTAAGAAGCCAGGTCACTTTTGGGAGAGCTGTAGAACGAGGCTAGGACTTTGTTTGCACTGCGGCGCTGCGGGACATCGAGTAAGGGATTATCTTCTAGCCCCTTATCTTCCCGGCCAGCGCGCAGCTTCAGATTATAGAGATCCAGTTAAGCTACCTGTGGAACCGTATATTGCTCAGCACCCGCGAAGGGAACCACCCCAGCAGGGCGGGGCATTTGCGATGACGGTCGAAGAGACCGATACTGCAGGTAATGTGTTAGCAGGTTCTGTTCTTTCCTTCCCTCTGTCCCTCTCTATTTGATTGATTGATTGATTCCTTAGTACAATAGTTGTGTGCATGATTTCCTTGTTATAATATAGTTAGTTGTACACCCTGATACAGAGACTGCAATACCATGACGAAAGACACTATGACTGTACATATTCCCCTTGGGTTGGATGTTGTATGATTGTAAAAAGATTTTTGTAGACCATGATTATCAGGGTTTGACCATGACGAAGATTCATGAAGGAGTTATGACTTGACAAGAAAGACAAGATGATTAAAATTTAAGGATAACCATTGATTTAAATAGAGGGTTAAGAAATTAACATTGCATAATTGGTGGTTTATTAATTCCAGGAAGATTATGACATGCTTAAATTGGTTATTAAATTTGGAAATTTTGGGAGATTATCAATATATTTTGCAAGTTATGAATTTTAGAATTTTATATGGGATGTTGCAATTAGAGAATCTTTAAGTATCACATTGTTGGGTATTTTGAGGAAGAGGAAATCGAGAAATAAAATTTTGATGGATAAATGTTTAAATTCAAACTTTTTTTTGGGACGAGATTACATTTTATATTTGTGCATTGATAAAAATCAAGTTAGAGGAGTGGATATTAAATTCCGAGTATTGAATTATTAACTAAAAATTTTGGGAAAATTTTGATAAAAATGGACTTTGATTCTATTTCGAGAATTTTTCAGGAATACAAATAATTCAGAATTTTTGAAAAATTGTGAGAGGACATTGTGGATTCTTAACTGATTTCATGGATGATGAATTTAAACTTTGAGGGAAATAATAATGTGTATGAATAAACGCTACTTTGAGGATTTTAAATTTCGAGGACAAAATTCTTTTAAGGAGGGTAGACTTGTCACTACCACATTCCAAAAACAGGGATATTTTTGACTTTTTATATTATTTAATATTATGGTAGTTACGATTAAATAATTGCATGATAGTATATTTAATTTAAATAATTATGTGATGTGTAATTAAATATATTATTATATGCAGTGTTCATTTACTGTTTGAGCTGGTAGACTTGACCTAGAAGCCAGTAGACGAACACCTGTCAGAATTATGGAAATTTTTGTATTTAATTATTTATTTAGAAATTTATTTATTGGAGGTTGTAATTAATTACCGTATTTTAAATCAATTATTGCGCATTGCCTTTGCTTCGATATTTGGAGCGCTATCCTAGCTTTTGTCTTCCAACAAATTTTACAATCTTGCCCTAGACATGCCTGCCTTCTGTTCTGCTATTTTTGCAACTCATAATTATGCTCTCTGTGCATTAATTTTAGCCGCACAAAAATCATCGCGGACGTTATTTAATAAATTCCTATTTTTGTATCGTTGTGCGTTCCAATCGAAATTGGAGGCAATCTTGACCTATTTTTCGTGCGGCCCAAATTAGGGTAATATCCTGTTCTGAGTCTACTTCATTATTGGTATTGATGACCTGACCTGATTTTGGCCCCATGTACTCCTAATTAATTTTAGAACACAACTTGCATTTATTTCTAATTAAATTGAGGATACTATTTTAACCGATTCTGAAATCCCAATTTAATTCCAGCGCCCTGCTATTTGAGCCCGTACCAACATACAGCGCCCCCTGACCCTACAAAACACTAGACACCGAATCACCCGCCAAATTTTTGTTATTTTATGTGTCTGTGCAAATACCCAGATTTAAGGGGGGCTAATTTGCAAATTGGCATTTTTGGTGTCAACATCCATTTGTTAAAAACCAATGAGGAATCCTTAATATTTTTAATCATCACCCTCATCCCCACATAAAAATTCCTTCATGACCAATCTAGACCACCCATTTAAAGGGCCAATCCCAACCCTTGATTTCACACCCTCTCTCCCTTATTTAATATCATGTCCCATCAAACCCTAATCCTTAGAAAACCTAGGTAGCCCACATCCCCAAACAAGCCCCCACCTCTCTCTCTCCTCCATCCTCAACTCCAACGTAGGAGTTTCTCCAAATTCTTCTTCCCTTCTTCTTCTCTTCCTTCCCCTTCTTTCTTTCTCCTTCTTCTTTATTTTTTATTTGAATTCAAAGGAAGAAGGGGGGGGACACTGTTCACCCACCCCTTCACTCCCTGTGCCCGACGGCCCTACTGCACCCGGCCGGTGACTGAGCCGACCCCGGCCGGCACTGCCTCGACGCGTCCTGCGGCCTGCTCCTCCCCACTCTTCTTCCCGCTGCTGTGAGCTCCGGCCAGAGCCGACCGACGGTGCATCGGCTGCTCCTCCCCATTCCTCCTGCCGTACTCCGGCGGCCCTCTTCTCAGCCGACCCGCTGCAACAGCCACCCTCGAGTTAAACTCCTCCACCTCTACTCTTCCTCCCCTCGCCACCACGGTTCTCCTCTCCCTCGCGTTAGCCAACCCCCTCGACTCCTCCCTCATCCTCCCTCCGGCGGCCAACTTCCCATCCCCGCTGCCAGCCGCAGTTCCTCCCTGTGCTCCCCGGCCCCCTCTGAAATCCGGCGGCCCGGCCTAGCCCCGAGCCCCTCACCTCTGCAACTCCTCCCACCGCCGGCCAGCACCTCTCCGACGAACATCGGTGCCAACTCCGGCCAACCAACCTCTGTAAGCAATTCTCCCTCTCTCCCTCCTTCTTCTTTGGTTATATATATATATATATATATATATATATATATATATGTATGTATATATTTATATATATATATGTATATACGTATATGTATATAAATAGTATTATTTAATTAATGCTTTAAATACATGAATATGTATAGTATATAAAGAAAATTGGTAATGTATAATTTAATATTTGTACATGTATATATTTTTTTTTAATTAAATGTTAAACATGTATAAGTATAGTATATATATATATATATATACACTTTAGTATATGTATGTATTAATGTATATATATATATGATATTTGAAATGTTTTATTAGTATATATATGTGTATAAACGTATTTTGGTGTATAGTATGTGTATTTCATATATGTAGGTATTTTGGTATAAAAATATATAATGTTTGGTGTATGTATATATATTTTGTATATATATATACTTAGTATATTTTTAAATGTGTATAATTAGTATATATATATATATATATATATATATATATATATATATATATATATATATATATATATATATATATATATATATATATATATATATATATTGTCATACATTTAATATATTTTCAATATATATATATGATTGGTATATATAAATAAGTGTTCTACTATATGTATTATTGGTATACTTAATATATTTTTCAATATATAAAATTGATATATGAATATATTTATTGTATATACACCTAGTATATTTTTAAATTGATAAACATGGTAAACATACATTGTTTAACTATATATATATTATATATGAAATTATATATATATATATATATATATATATATATATATATATATATATATATATATATATAGTAGGTATTAATGTTGGTTAAAAATATGTAATGTGTTTTAGATGTCTGTCTACTAGATGACCCTAGTTGACTAGTGCCCTGCCTGGCATGGCCCTGAGGCCAGTATTTATAGACTGTCTGTTAGGGTAGCACCTGATACAAGTGTTATTGTGATGTGTTTTTAGGACTGTTGCTTCACCCAGAGGATACTCTGGAACAGGACATCCATAAATACCAGCTAAGGACCCAAGGCAAGTACATTCTCTGATAATTTCTAATTCCTTGATAATTTCTATAAGTTCAATAACCATAAAATGTTACATCTGAATCCTTGACACTGTGCTACACGGACTTGTATAGCTTGGATCTGCAGTCATGAGATGTTACATTGATTATCGTTGACATTGTACACGATATGTATATTAGATATCGTACATGATAGATTGGACTTGCTCGTGTATCGTGATGTGTCATGGTTGGATCCACAGTACTAGTTGGGGGCGGGGAAGTAGTTAGTAAGAAATATGATCATAACCTCTTATTGCAGTATAAAACAATGTAAGTGTTAATCATGCTCTTCACTCATGATTAGCCAGGCCCTATAGCTATCGTACATGTTCCCAAGCCGATCATATTTCGAAACTACTATTTCAAACACTTAGAGTAGATTACAATTCCCTATTTTAAATCATATACTATATCACCCATATATGATACTGTTCCTTATTCTTTTCATTTTCATACATGCACTGACTGTATCATATTGCCTATTGCCTGTCTCTTTACAGCCTGTCTCTTTTTAATTGCCATTGCATTTATTTTACTGTCTTCTCAGTAGCTAGCATCACATGTTTATTGTTTTATAGTCCTTATCAATTTAATGGAACTGTTATTTGAGATTGTACTTTTCTCCTTCCTGACTGGAAATATTTTTCCAGACTATGCCTTAGAGGACCGCTGTCCGACACTTTATGGACCATATGGTGAGTAGCTGCAGACTTGGTAGTGGTTGTGATTCCGGGAAGTCTAGCCGGAATTATTATTTTTAGTTAAGTTCTTTAAGTAGACTATTTGGTACCGAATTTGTCTCCGGTATTTTTGATGACTTGGATATTTGTTGAGTTAAGTTATTACTTTTTGACTTGTGTTGTATTCAATTTTATTTGTTCGATATCTTCTCGTGCTGTAATCCTGTGATTGAGTATGTGTTCGTTTTATTTGTGTCATCCGTGCCTCCTTATGGAGATTGGATGCGTGTATGAGATTTGGCTAGATAGTATCATGACCTTGACAGCGTTCTACCGCCGATGCTGCGGCGTAGGCTGGACGTACCCACGTACTCGTGCCCCTAAACTGGGTGCGGGTCGTGACATATAGTGTACACTCTGACACTGTTGCTTACACGAGTTAGCATCATTGAGACCTGTCACGAGGAGTCGTGATTGGAATCCATCGTGCTAGCTGGGGAAACGGGGAAATATTAGTAGCTTATGTGATCATACCCAACTTTACATGCAGCATTAGCTCACCCACATTTCACGTCGGTGCAGCCTTACCCTTACATGCCTCATCGCTGTTATATCTGGTTAGCCTGACCTGTTGGGGATGATCGCTAATCCATGTAATGAGTTATATAGTCCCAAGCCGATCACATGATATACTGATGTTTCACATACTTAGATAGATGATTTCTTGACATGTATCTTGATAGATTGATCTTATATTTCTATATGTTCTAGTAGCTGTTCTTATACACACTTACATACCAGTCTTTGTACTTGCGTACACTTGTAGTTCTATTCCTTGTCAGATGCATATTGATGATGATGTTCCAGTACTTTGTTCCAGTATTTTTTATTGCCAGTATTTCATTCTGTCTTGTATTTTTTTACACTGTATTATAGTTTTTGTTAATATATGTGGAACTGCTGTTAGAGGTGTATTTTCGTTCCAATCCTGACTGGATATTTTTTCCAGAGAATCTTGAGGATTTCTATACCACGCACTACGGACCAGGTATAGATGCAGACTATGTACCAGAGATCCTAGAGGAGACTATGCTTCTAGATGAGACATTGCCTACAGCTATCTAGATAGTATTTATTTATGCTTGAGACTTATGGAGGTTATTTCAGTTTATGTTTAGACTTATGATAAGTTTAATTGGAGACTTTTGTTGGACATTTAGAATGTGATTTATCTTTATGTTTGAGACATGGTGTTCAACTATGTCATTTCCTTTTATCTTTCATCGTGCCTTATAGTTGTTGTGATTGAGTTACATTATGAGATTATTGTGAGATATATATTGACCTCCTTATGGAGATGGATATCATTGACAGGTGTTTAGCTATATAGTATTACTGTGACCTAGACAGCGTTCTACCACCGATGCTGCGGCGTAGGCTGGACGTACCCACGCTCTCGTGCCCCTATATCGGGTGCGGGTCGTGACACGTTTTTAGTGGTGGCCCATGCAGGTCTAGTTTCACAAGTTATGCGATATCATGGTAGTGCAACAACTTAGTTGTACTGCTGCATGCCTGTACTAGGATATAGGAAATAGGATCTAGGATGCGAATATGCTCAATCATACTAGGAAATTCTGAACTTCTTATTGCTATTCTAATGGATTGCTTCCTTTAGCACTTTAGTGTCCTTTCTTGATAATGTCATATCTATCACCTTAATTGATTCTTGATCTATATTAAGGATGTCGCCGAATACTAGATCCATGAGAATGGGAGCAGCCAATTCAGAGAGGACTGCCACCTCTCAACCTGATGAATAGATACCTGGAGATCCTCCTACATCTTCTGTTCATGTGGGAGTGTCTGCAACTAATGGGATTCCTCCACCTATACAGAAGATTGCCCCAGCTATGACAGACAACCTTCCACCACCACCGACACCGACTTTTGGAGGAGTGCCCGATGATGGGGCACAGATGTTCGTACTGATGCAGGGTATGCTAGAGGCCCAGAGAGTAACAGCAGAGGCTCAACGTGTCACGACCCAATTCTATAGAATCAATTGAGGCGTCCCCCGAATCGTGACCGCCGTGCGGGCCTGGAGTTGCGCCTGCACAAGGCTTTAATGATTTGCATAGCAAGCACATATTCAGAGTACGCAGATAAATTGAAATACAGATTTATAATATGGAAAAGTTCTCTTTATTGATAATGAACATCTATTACAAACTCTTGAACGAGTTAGCTAATATGCCGAGCGGCTTACAAAAGAGATGACTCAAAATAAGATAGCAGTCCTGTATATTATATCCCTTTATAAACTCAAAATGATAAAGACCTCCAGACTGGAGGACGGCTTTACCACGGAGCTGCATTTGTGTATGAAGAGTTGCAGCTTCTAGCTTCAAAATGCTTCAAGGGGCACGGTAAAGGTGCGCCAACAGTTGGACTGGATCGGGTAGACGACTTTGGCTCCTCGCTCGGTTCGCCTTGGTACGGAGAACCTGTTTCAACGAGGGTCAGCATATCGAAACATGCTGGTGAAGGTGAGCTAGCCGAACTATACCAATCAACACGTTGTTTAATGAAGCATGCATATTTTTGTGGGTTTCTATCTTGCCTTAGTTCATTTACAAGTAAGCAGCATATAGAATTTACTGAAATAAACGTGCCACCGTTAGGTGGATTTTACCTGCCCGTCTGAATTACGTGCACAATACTTACCATGCCTTCCCTGCCACGAAGACACAAGTTAGTATGCAACAGGTTTAAATCTACAATAGATCACTGGCGTTGCCATTAAGGACACTAGTCATAGACGAGAATGATTTGTAGCGAAAGTATAGTGGTGCTACAAGCCATTCCATCGAGTACAGTTGACTATACAGTAGGGTTTCACCCGGACCGGACCGGATCGGTGCCAGTGCCCCAGCGACCATCCGCAGAAACCAGTTACCTTGTGCACAAGTTGTCCGTGATCGAACAGTACGTTGCTAAGTTAACAGTTCATGCAGTTGGGGCAAACAGTAGTACGGGACAGTCGGTATTGCATGATTCATTTAACATAGCCTCATTGAACAGTTTAGCGCATACAAGGTGTTCCATACTTAGCACAATTTATAGAATAGTTATGAACGAACTAGCATACAGTATGATAATAGTTCACATATTTGATTGACAAGCATAAGAACCAAGTCTATTCTCTTTTATCTTGGTTTCTTTTTATTATTACTTGGTATCGTTTGATCGGGGCAAGGAAGAGTGCAGATTGATTAGCTGTGAAGCTTGGAAGCAGGACTAGCTAATCGGGTTGGTAGCCACTCACTTAGATTATTGGAAGGAGAAGAAAAGAGGCACTTCACGACTCCGCTCGCAAGCCGCCTACTGCTCGTTCACCTACACACGAACAGCTCGATTAATCCTTCTTCCTCTCTTTCCAAGTCTCGAAATAGAAGTGCAAGTCAATGAACGAAAACAATGAAAACCATCAAAACCGTTCAAGGAAAGCAAGCAAATCCCAAAACCAACTCAAAGTACGAAAGCAACAAGCGACATCGAAAACCGAGGCAATAAAAGATAGCAGCGGAGAGGTCCCTCCTGACTCTGCCGCTAAGCCGATCCTTGGGGCGCAGTCCACTGAATATGGGAATCGATTCCGAAGAAACAAATCCATAACGAGGACGAGTTCTTAATTCAATCTATCCCGATCGAACGATACCGTCTTGTGTTTCTTAGCCGCGATCTCCGCACCGGGAGAACGGGGCGCTACATCCTACCCAACTAATTGGAAGTTTCGTCCCGAAACTTAAGAATAGGACCTACCGTTAGGGATTATTCTGTTGTGGGCGACGGTTAAGGCGGCTCAGTGGACAGTCACGAACGGTATGGTTTGCTTCACCGCAAACTAAACATAACCCAAGTTTCAGGCGGCACTTATCTATAGTGTGCCCCGGCCGTCTACAGAAATGGCATACTTTGTCTAACTTTTCTCCATGCTTGCCATCGTTGTTCGAACGCTTTGCAGCATTGTTTTCTCTGTCGTTGCTTTGGCGTTTGTGATTATAGGTATGCACAGCGCCGGCAGGAACGTGAGGATAGAGTAATTCAAGCGACAGGGCGTGATTCATGACTTCACGCATCGTACGATACTGAGGAACGGCTACGTGCGAATGGATGGCAGGGCGTAGTCCACCTTCAAACCTTCTAGCTCGACTCGCTGCATCAGGTAAATAGGCCCTAGCGAATTTGGAGAGTCGGTTGAATTCGGTGGAGTACTCCTTAACTGTCATGCTGCCTTGCCGCAGCTGCACGAACTTATTTTCTATTTGACGTTGTACTGGAGGGGGTACAAACTCCTCTTCGAACGCGGCACAAAAAATCGTCCACGAGATTGCCTCCTCTCCGTGATCAAATTGGAGAGATCGTCGATGCACGTCCCACCAATCGTGTGCGTTGAGACGGAGCTGTAGTTGCGCGCAGGCGACGCGCTTCTCTTCGGGGACCTCTAGCAGAGCGAAGTGATCTTCAAGTTCGGCCAACCAATCTAGAGCTACGACTGGGTCCTCAGTCCCGTTGAATGGGGTGTTGCAGACTTTCTTGAAGTGACCAAAGTCGAAGGCAGTCACGTCCCTCGTCCTTGGAATTCGCGGCGTCTCTACTTCAAGCACGGGCTGTTCCACCGGAGTCGCTGGCGTTGCCGCGGACTGGTTGGATGCCAAAGTCTGAACGATCTGCTGCAGGGTATCTACCTGCTTCTGTTGGACTGAGAATCGTGCTTCTATATTGTCTTAAAACTTGAGCTGACTCTCTTTCGCCCGCTTCTCGGCCCGTTCATAGCGAGCCTCGTCCCTTTGTTGGTTTGCCTCCAACATCTGCAACATTCGTTGGACGGGATCGATGCTTGGCACGGCTCGCTGGCTCTTTGAACTTCCCGAAGTATCCGAACTACTTTCTTGGCCTTGCGTTTCGTCCGGGGTTTGCGCTGCAGATTGCGCTGGAGCCATTCCTTCAAAAGAAGGTAAATTACATTAGGATCATAATGTATTATGGACTTATTGCATGAACGTATCTCATTTTGGCCTAGCGAGTTCAAGAGTTCGCATAGGAATTTAATCGTTAAAGGAACTTTTCCAGCACGAAGTCTAAGGAACTTGAATCTGTGCTCTGATACCACTATGTCACGACCCAATTCCGTAGAATCAATTGAGGCATCCCCCGAATTGTGACCGCCGTGCGGGCCTGGAGTTGCGCCCGCACATGGCTTTAATGATTTGCATAGCAAGCACATATTCAGAGTACGCAGATAAATTGAAACACAGATTTATAATATGGAAAAGTTCTCTTTATTGATAATGAACATCTATTACAAACTCTTGAACGAGTTAGCTAATATGCCGAGCGGCTTACAAAAGAGATGACTCAAAATGAGATAGCAGTCCTGTACATTACATCCCTTTATAAACTCAAAACGATAAAGACCTCCAGGCTGGAGGACGGCTTTGCCACGGAGCTGCATTTGTGTATGAAGAGTTGCAGCTTCTGGCTTCAAAATGCTTCAAGGGGCACGGTGAAGGTGCGCCAACAGTTGGACTGGATCGGGTAGACGACTTCGGCTCCTCGCTCGGTTCGCCTTGGTGCGGAGAACCTGTTTCAACAAGGGTCAGCATATCGAAATATGCTGGTGAAGGCGAGCTAGCCGAACTATACCAATCAACACGTTGTTTAGTAAAGCATGCATATTTTTGTGGGTTTCTATCTTGCCTTAGTTCATTTACAAGTAAGCAGCATATAGAATTTACTGAAATGAACGTGCCACCGTTAGGTGGATTTTACCTGCCCGTCTGAATTACCTGCACAATACTTACCATGCCTTTCCTGCCACGAAGACACAAGTTAGTATGCAACAGGTTTAAATCTACAATAGATCATTGGCGTTGCCATTAAGGACACTAGTCATAGACGAGAATGGTTTGTAGCCAAAGTACAGTGGTGCTACAAGCCATTCCGTCTAGTACAGTTGACTATACAGTAGGGTTCCGCCTGGACCGGTTCAGTGCCAGTGCCCCAGCGACCGTCCGTAGGAACCAGTTACCTTGTGCACAAGTTGTCCGTGATCGAACAGTACGTTGCTAAGTTAATAGTTCATGCAGTTGGGGCAAACAGTAGTACGGGACAGTCGGTATTGCATGATTCATTTAACATAGCCTCATTGAACAGTTTAGCGCATACAAGGTGTTCCATACTTAGCACGATTTATAGAACAGTTATGAACGAACTAGCATACAGTATGATAACAGTTCACATATTTGATTGACAAGCATAAGAACCAAGTCTATTCTCTTTTA
Organism: Iris macrosiphon; assembly: GCA_036927795.1. Lineage (NCBI taxonomy): Eukaryota > Viridiplantae > Streptophyta > Magnoliopsida > Asparagales > Iridaceae > Iris > Iris macrosiphon. The sequence goes on from JAYESA010000010.1 coordinate 85,306,563, forward strand.
TCTTGGTTTCTTTTTATTATTACTTGGTATCGTTTGATCGGGGCAAGGAAGAGTGCAGATTGATTAGCTGTGAAGCTTGGAAGCAGGACTAGCTAATCGGGTTGGTAGCCACTCACTTAGATTATTAGAAGGAGAAGGAAAGAGGCACTTCACGACTCCGCTCGCAAGCCGCCTACTGCTCGTTCACCTGCACACGAACAGCTCGATTAATCCTTCTTCCTTTCTTTCCAAGTCTCGAAATAGAAGTGCAAGTCAATGAACGAAAATAATGAAAACCATCGAAACCGTTCAAGGAAAGCAAGCAAATCCCAAAACCAACTCAAAGCACGAAAGCAACAAGCGACATCGAAAACCGAGGCAATAAAAGATAGCAGCGGAGAGGTCCCTCCTGACTCTGCCGCTAAGCCGATCCTTGGGGCGCAGTCCACTGAATATGGGAATCGATTCCGAAGAAACAAATCCATAACGAGGACGAGTTCTTAATTCAATCTATCCCAATCGAACGATACCGTCTTGTGTTTCTTAGCCGCGATCTCCGCACCGGGAGAACGGGGCGCTACACAACGTGTTCAAGCTGAGGCTCAGAGAATGCAAGCAGAAGCACACCAGGCGCAGACCAAACTGATGAGAGAGAACATAGAGAATGCTTATCAGGTAACTCTCCAAGCTGTGGAGAGGGTAGCACAACAACCGCAACATCAAGGTCAACAACAGAGGCCCGGTACCATAGTGGACTTTAAGAGGATGATGCCTCGAGAGTTCAAAGGCACAGAAGGAATACTATATGCTGACGAATGGTTAGAAGACATAGAGAGGAATCTGCGCTTATCACAGATTCCAGAGATTCTTCAGATAGAGGCCGCTGGCAGCCAGATGTTTGATATCGCACTGACGTGGTATCGTACAGAGCCGAGACTCGCTGCCGAAGGACTTACTTGGGAGGACTTTAAGGAACTCTTCAAAGAGAAATTCTTTTCGGACGTAGCCTTGGGAGCATTAGAAAGTCAGTTCCATGACTTAGTCCAAGGAGGTATGTCAGTCGACGAATATGCTGCAGAGTTTTGTCGATTGAGTCAATTTGCACCATCGATGGTTCGAGACCCAGGAGACAGAGCACAGAAATTCAGGAAGGGATTAAATAGGGAGATCAAGTCTCGTACTTCAGGACGACGTACTGCTATATTTGAGAGTATTCTGATGGATGCTCAGATTGCCGAAGACGACTTGGACCTCAGGCCCAAGAGAGGACGCGATACATCAAGAGCAACAGGAGGTAACACAGGACCAGCCAAGCGCCCACACTTTCAACAACAACGTAGGCCGCACCAGCAGCAACACCAGCAGCAACACCAGCAACAGGCACCAGTTCGAGGACATGCTCAACAACAGCAACCACAAAGACATAATCAACTCGTTGCCCCATGTTCGTATTGCGGAAAGATGGGACATACGAGAGACATCTGCAGAAAAAGGTTGGGCACTTGTTTATCGTGTGGATCAGCAGCACACCAGCTAAGGGACTTCCCAACTATTCAGACTCGCCAAGGAGGAGGAGCAGCTCAGAAAGGACCAGCCAGAGCACCTATTGCACCAGGAGGCCAGCAGAGAGGACCTCCACTTCCATCGCAGCAGGAGAGGTTTGCTCAGCAGCAGCAGCAACAGAGAGGAGCACCACAAGGACGAGCTTACGCCATGACCACCGAGGAGGCCGTACCAGTTGGAGACGTGATTTTGGGTTCAGTTTTACTTGATTATATTCCAACACATGCATTATTTGATTCTGGCACTTCCTATAGTTTCGTATCTGTATCCTATGCCGTTAAACATCATTTAGAAATGAAACCATTAGATAGGACTTGCAAGATCACGACAGGAGAAGGTATTATCCTAGTCCGTGATTGTTGCAAGGATCAGAGAGTGTCATTGGAAGGACGAGAGTTGAGCGTGAGTTTACTCGTCATGCCACTTCCGAAATACGATATTGTACTCAGAATGGACTGGTTAAGTAAACACCATGCTTCTATAGATTGCCACGGAGGTAAAGTAGTATTTCGACCACCAGGAGAGCCAGAGTTTGAGATTGCCAGAGGAGCAGAGGAGCGGAGCAGAGGCACTTTTTGCAGAGCCAGGGTGGAAGAAGAAGAGTTACCGCATCCACTTATAGCGGAGTTCCTGGATGTATTTCCAGAGGAGTTGCCAGGTTTGCCACCAGACAGAGATGTTGAGTTCTCTATAGACTTGATACCAGGAGCAGAGCCTATTTCACAACATGTCTATAGAGTTAACAACAACGAATTGGTAGAACTAAAGAAGCAAGTTGAGGAGCTGCAAGACAAAGGTTTTATTAGGTCCAGTTCATCGCCATGGGGAGCACCGGTATTATTTGTACCAAAGAAGGATGGTACGGTACGTATGTGTATCGATTATAGAGCTTTGAATAACCTCACTATCAAAAATAAATACCCGCTGCCGAGGATAGATGATCTTTTCGATCAATTGAACGGAGCAAAGGTATTTTCAAAAATAGACTTGAGGTCCAGCTATCACCAGGTAAAAGTGAAGAAAGAAGACATACTGAAGACCGCCTTTCGAACCAGATATGGCCAGTTTGAATTTATAGTAATGCCGTTTGGTTTAACCAATGCACCAGCAGTATTTATGAACTTGATGAACAAGGTTTTCCACCAGTACCTTGACAAGTTCGTAGTAGTGTTTATTGACGACATTCTAGTATATTCAAAAACCCCAGATGAACATGAAGAGAACTTGAGAATAGTCTTAGAAACACTCAGGAGAGAGAAATTATACGGAAAGCTTTCAAAGTGTGAGTTCTTTCTTGAAAAGGTTGAATTTCTTGGATATATGGTAACGGGTGACAGAATTTCAGTTAACCCAAAGAAGATAGAGGCAGTGAAGTCATGGGCTACCCCCGGTACGGTAGCTGAAATCAGGAGCTTTCTCGGACTAGCAGGATACTACAGAAGATTTGTACAAGTCTTCTCCAAGATTGCAGAGCCAATGACTAGGCTGACCAAGAAGGATATGGAATTTGTCTGGACAGAAGAATGTCAAGCCGCATTCGATGAGCTGAAGAAGAGATTGACGACAGCGCCAGTTTTGACATTGCCCTTAGGGACAGGTGGATTCACTATCTACAGTGATGCTTCAAAAAAAGGGTTGGGATGCGTTCTTCAACAACACGGAAAAGTAATTGCCTATGATTCAAGACAATTACGCCCTCATGAAAAGAACTACCCCACTCACGATCTGGAGTTAGCGGCAATTATCTTTGCCCTAAAGCTGTGGAAGCACTATCTGTACGGAGAGCGTATGGAAATCTTCACAGACCACAAGAGCTTAAAGTACGTGTTTACACAGAAGGAGCTGAATATGAGACAGAGAAGGTGGTTAGAATTGATTAAAGACTTCGATATCTCATTACAGTATCATCCAGGGAAAGCCAACTTAGTCGCGGATGCCTTGAGCAGGTACCCAATGGCTATGTGCTTGACTTCGGATAGACACTTATTAGCTGATCTTGAGAGCTTGGAAATTGAGGTATTAGTTCCAAGAGCTAAGATTCAGATGTGGGGACTGCAGATTCAATCAGAGTTGATAGACAGAATTAGAGCTGCGCAGTATGATGATGAGACTCTAAGGAATATTAGGGCACAAGTTCAGGCAGGATTGATAGGCGATTTCACTATTACGGGTGATGGATCCTTACGACATGGCACGAGGATGTGTGTGCCAAGTGGAGAGCTGCGCGAAGAAGTTTTACAGGAGGCACACCGCTCTCAGTACTCGATGCATCCCGGAGCCAACAAGATGTATCGAGATTTGAGGAAGCATGTATGGTGGTATGGTATGAAGCGCGAAGTAGCACGCTTCGTATCCCGATGTTTAGTGTGCCAACAGGTGAAAGCAGATCGACAGAGGCCAGGGGGATTGCTTCAACCTTTACCTATTCCAGAATGGAAGTGGGAGCACGTGACTATGGACTTCGTTTCAGGACTTCCTCGTTCTCCAAGAGGAAAAGACGCAATTTGGGTCATCGTGGATAGGTTGACCAAATCAGCCCACTTCTTACCTTTTAAAGTGGGTACTTCGACGGAGAAACTAGCAGAGATGTACGTACCGCAGATTGTCAGATTACATAGAGTTCCTGTGAGTATTGTCTCAGATCGAGATAGTCGTTTCACTTTCCATTTCTGGAGGAGCCTGTAGTCTAGCTTGGGCACTCAGCTCAAGTTCAGTACCGCATATCACCCTCAGACAGACGGGCAGTCTGAAAGGACGATTCAGACTCTTGAAGATATGCTACGCACTTGCGTATTAGATCTCGAAGGTTCTTGGGAGGATCATCTACACTTAGTAGAGTTTGCTTACAACAACAGCTACCAGGCCAGCATTGAGATATCACCATTCGAGGCTTTATATGGACGGAGGTGTCATACCCCTTTATCTTGGGATAATGTTGGAGAAAGAGCCTTGTTAGGACCAGAAATGGTCGTGGATGCAGCAGAAAAGGTAAAACTTATCAGAGACAGACTGCGAGTAGCGCAGGACAGACAGAGGCATTGGGCAGATAGTCACCGTAGACCCCTAGAGTTTCAGGTTGGCGATTTGGTGTTCCTACGAATTTCTTCGACGTGGGGCACGATTCGTTTCGACAGAGAAGGGAAGCTTAGTCCATGATACATCGGGCCCTTCAGTGTTCTTGCAAGAGTCGGTGCAGTGGCCTATAGACTTGACTTATCGCCTGCTCTAGATGGAGTGCATAACGTGTTCCACGTGTCGCAGCTGAGACGGTACGTGGCAGATTCTATTCACGTATTGGATCACTCGAAGATCGAAGTTGGACCGACACTCGGCTATCCTGAACAACCGATGGAGATCTTGGATCGTAGAGAGAAGATATTGCGGAACCAGACTATTCCCTTGGTTCGTGTTGCATGGAGAAATCACTCTCCAGAAGAATCAACTTGGGAGAGAGAGGATGAAATGCGCGAGCGGTATCCATATCTCTTCGAGACTTGAGGTATAATTCATTAATTGATTGCTTGTTCTTGTGTTAGTCATTTTAAATTTCGAGGACGAAATTCTTTAAGGAGGGTAGACTTGTCACCCCCACTTTTTGGATTAGGGGTATTTTTGTCTTTTCGTAATTAATGAGTAAATGATTTTATGGTAATCAATTTTATTTTATTTACAGTAACCTTAATTGATTGTTGCACTTAATCGCTATTCGATAACTAGGACGCTACGCTATTTTATCTTCCATCAGATTTGCACCCTTGTCCTAGACACGCCAGACCGTTAATCAATGCTTGTGTCCCACGTAAATCCAGCCCTTTTGTACTTCTATATAATTGTAGAACGTATCCTTGCATTAATTTTGATTAAGCAAACAATAAACCTATTTCATGCAAATTTTTGTAAATTCATTAAACCTATTTTCCTCTCTTTATTATATTTTCCATAAATTTTGGGATGTGTAATTTAACATCAACTCCTTGAAACCATGGCCTCCAAACCCCTTAGACCAGCACAATTCTCGCAATTCATTAAACCCATTTTAACCCTAGCCCATTGGAATATCTCCATAGCAAGCCAAGGACTTTTTCCTAGTGTTGACCAAGGTCAATATATTCTAGGTCAAACCAAACACCAATATATATATATATATATTCCTTTCCCTTTTTATTTTTCCTTAAACCCCCAACCCTAACTCAGCCGACCCCCCTTCCCATCACTGTTCATCACCTCTCAGTTCCCGCCGCCGCCTGACCGGAGACTCGCCGTAGTCATACCTGAGACCATCGCCAATCCCTGCCAACCCGCTGTGACGACCGGGATCCAACCGACCCGAGCACCTGTACTCGGTTCCCCGGCTCGTCGACCACCCGCGCCTGACTGACCCGCCGAAGCATCCCGCTTGTCCACCTCGACTCGTCCCCGTGGGCTCGATCGAACCGCCGAGCACCGTCGCTGTCAACCGGAGCAGCAGCGACTCGACCAACTGCCCGACCACCGACGCTTGGAGCTTGACCCCGCTGCTGAAGCCGGAGCTGCCTATTCTGACTCGTCGGAGCGCCTGAGCAGCGGTCCCACTGCCCAGTCCGACTGTGCACCCCCGTGCACGACGATCGGCCTGTCTCGTTATCTCCGCCCCGTCCACACGCGCAGGTTTGACGTAAACCTAATCTCGTTTGAGTACGCATATACGTATGCATGCATTAGTATACGTATGTATCAATATATACATATATGTACGTAGTTGCATATGTATAGGTATATAGATATTATATGCTCTTAAATAATATCTATACATGCCCCTATATGTATTATAAGTATCCTAGTATATATACTTAATAAATTGTATGCATGGTATAAGTTTGATAGTATATATAGACATAGATAATTGATTAAAATGTATCAGTATACGCATATGAACATGCATAAGGTAGACTCTATTAAGTAGCTAAAAGCACATATCTATTAAATTGAATTAGTAGTGTTGATGTTTATGATAAACAATAATAGGCATTATATGCCCGTGTACTAGGTGACCCCGTAGCATGATAACAGACTGCCAAATGTACACTGACGTACTGGCAAGACCGTACCATTGACTATCTGTTATTCACAGCAACGACAGACGTGACCACCCCTAGCGTAGCCTGTTGAGATCATTATGTTGATTGTGAGCTAGAGTAGTGTCTGATAAAGTATTGTATTATATGGTATGTTTATAGGACTGTTGGATCATCCAGACGATACCTTGGAAACCGGACAGTGGTATTGCCAGCTAAGGACCCCAGGCGAGTACATTCTCTGACAGTTTCCATTATATTGATTATCTCTATAATTCTTGTTGTATAGTGTACATGACTCTGACACTGTTGTTTACACGAGTTAGCATCATTGAGACCTGTCACGAGGAGTCGTGATTGGAATCCATCGTGCTAGCTGGGGAAAACGGGGAAATATTAGTAGCTTATGTGATCATACCCAACTTTACATGCAGCATTAGCTCACCCACATCTCACGTCGGTACATCCTTACCCTTACATGCCTCATCGCTGTTACATCTGGTTAGCCTGACCTGTTGGGGATGATCGCTAATCCATGTATTGAGTCATATAGTCCCAAGCCGATCACATGATATACTGATGTTTTACACACTTAGATAGATAATTTCTTGACATGTATCTTGATAGATTGATCTTGTATTTCTATATGTTCTAGTAGCTGTTCTTATACATACTTACATACCAGTCTTTGTACTTGCGTACACTTGTAGTTCTATTCCTTGTCAGATGCATATTGATGATGATGTTCCAGTATTTTTCATTGCCAGTATTTTATTCAGTATTTCTTTATACTGTATTATAGTTTTTGTCAATATATGTGGAACTGCTGTTAGAGGTGTATTTTCGTTCCAATCCTGACTGGATATTTTTTCCAGAGAATCTTGAGGATTTCTGTACCATGCACTACGGACCAGGTATAGATGCAGACTATGTACCAGAGATCCTATAGGAGACTATGCTTCTAGATGAGACATTGCCTACAGCTATCTAGATAGTATTTATTTATGCTTGAGACTTATGGAGGTTATTTCAGTTTATGTTTAGACTTATGATAAGTTTAATTGGAGACTTGTGTTGGACAGCTAGACTGTGATTTATCTTTATGTTTGAGATATGGTGTTCAACTATGTCATTTTCTTTTATCTTTTATCGTGCCTTATAGTTGTTGTGATTGAGTTACATTGTGAGATTATTGTGAGATGTATATTGACCTCCTTATGGAGATGGATATCATTGACAGGTGTTTAGCTATATAGTATTACTGTGACCTAGACAGCGTTCTACCGCCGATGCTGCGGCGTAGGCTGGACGTACCTACGCTCTCGTGCCCCTATACCGGGTGCGGGTCGTGACAAGCACCGATATCTTCTAATATGTATCGGCTGGCAAAGAAGGATTTAGATGAGCTGAAGGTGCATTTGCAAAAGTTGCAGTGTAAGGGATTCATTAGAAAAAGTGCATCACCTTAGGGAGTTTCAGTGTTGTTCGTGCCAAAGAAAGATGGAATAGTCCGCTTGTGCATCGACTAAAGAGCCCTTAATGCAGTAACCATCAAGAATAAGTTTCCTCTACCGTGGATTGATGACTTATTCGACCAACTGATAGGAGAACATGTATTTTCTATGATTAATCTAAGAACATGATACCATCAAGTAAAGGTGAGGCACGAGAATATTCAGAAGACTGCTTTCAGGACTCGCTATGGTCACTATGAGTTCTTAGTAAATCCCTTTGGATTGACAAATGCACTAACTTTGTTTATGAACTTAATGAAACTTGTATTCCATTAGTACTTGGACCAGTTCATGGTCATATTCATCGACGGTATTTTGGTGTACTCGAAGAGCCATAAGGAGCACGAGGAATATTTGAGGAAGGTGCTAGAAATATTGAGACATCATAAGTTATATGCTAAGTTGAGCAAGTACGAGTTTCTCCTAGATCATGTCTTTTTTCTTGGGTATGTTATGTTGGGAGAAGGCATATCAGTGGATACAGCTAAGATATCAGCAGTAGAGACGTAGCCGACCCCAACCAACAGAGGTGCAGAGTTTCTAGGACTTGTCGGATATTATCGGAGGTTTATGGCAAATTTTGCGAGGATTGCAGAGCCTATGACAAGGTTGACTCGAAAGGACCAAAAGTTTATTTGGACAAAGGACTGTCATATGGCGTTTGATGAGTTGAAGAAGCGCTTGACTATAGTACCGATCTTGACCATACCTACAGGACTGAGAGGATTTGTTATTTATAACGATGCTTCCGGAAAGGGATTAGGTTGTGTCTTGATGCTGCATGGGAAGGTGGTAGCCTATGTTTCTTGGTAGTTGAGGGTCCATGAAAAGAACTACCCCACTCATGACTTGGAGATTGCAATAGTAATCTTTGCTCTGAAGCTTTGTAGGCACTATTATACGGAGAGACTGTGGAGATCTATACAGATCATAAGAGTTTAAAGTATGTCTATATTCAGAAGGATCTAATCAGAGACAGATACAATGGCTCGATTTGATGGCATATTTTGACATTGAGCTACAGTACCATCCAAGCAAGGCTAATACAGTAGCGAATGTGTTGAGTAGGAGACCGATGGCATACTTCTTGACAACACAGAAAGAATTTTTATATGATTTGGAGCAGCTGGGCATAGAGGTTTTTATGCCAGGGGAAGTCGAAAAGTTGATGAACCTTCAAGTACAATCATCATTGGTGGAGCGTATCAAGGCAGCTATGTCGGCTGATGCGAGATTTTAAAGGCTTAGACAGAGGACTGAGGCTGGGTTATAGACTGGGCTGAGGATACATGAAGATGGGACTTTGTGGTATGGAGATTGCCTCTATGTTCCTAATGGAGAGCTTAGGAAGGAGCTAATATCGGAGGCTCATAGTTCAGCATAATCTATTCATCCGGAAGGTACGAAGAAGTACAAAGACTTGAGACAGCATTACTGGTGGCACGGAATAAAGTGAGAGATAGCGGTTTGTGGCAAAGTGCTTAGTTTGTTAGCAAGTTAAGGATGAACATCAGAGATCAGCAGGACTACTCCAAATACTTTCAATTCTAGAGTAAAAATAGGAGCACATCACTATGGACTTTGTTACGGGTTTTTTTAGGAGTCCAGCTGTCCGAGATGCAGTTTGGGTGATTATTGATAGATTGACTAAGGTGGCACACTTCTTAACCTTTAGAGTTGGGCAATCTATAAATTGTTTGGCAGACATATACATAAAAAAGATTATACTGCTACATGTAGTACCAGTTAGCATAGTTTCTGACATAGATTCGAGGTTCACGTCACACTTTTGGAGGAGTATACAGGAGAGCCTAGAAACTAGATTAAAGTTTAGCACTTCTTATCACCTGCAGACAGATGGACAATCAGAGTGCACTATTCAGATGTTGGAGGACATGTTGAGAGCGTACATGCTTGACTTTGGAGGATCTTGGGAGAATCACTTACATCTGGTGGAGTTCTCTTATAATAATAGCTACCAAGCAAGCATTAAGATGGCTCCTTTTGAAGCATTATATGAAAGAAAGTGTCGATCGCCATTGATACCAGGTATATTATGATAATACATGATATCTACTAACCTGACACTGTTTCAAACACGTTCACTGAGTGAGAAAGAGTGCATGGACTAGCGTGTTGATTGGCCATTGATACATGAGTTTGCGTCTTGTGTTGGTAGTTATTGTTGGTCTTGTTGTCTACATTATTGACGTCGTTGCATTATGCCGCACCGTATTTATGGTTCGGATACATTGGGAGAGGAGAATCTACTAGTGAGCGTATGAGATTTTTATTTCTAATGTATATATGGTGTACCATCGAGTCCTTTTTTGATGCCTGGTGGGATAACTATTCTTCTATTTCTTCCCCTTTATGCGCCATTAGAGATGTCTCAAGTGCATATCACATAGATGCTTTAGTTACCCTATTTATTATTTATTGCTTTACTTTCATGTATGTCGATTTCTTGTGTACTTGTTACGACCCTCTGAGAACTTGGCACGTTTTTCAGATCCAGATGAGCACTTGTATCCAACGGATTACGGAGTTAGAGATTTTGCAGACGAGGACTTTGACGTGGTGCCACAAGAGTTTCCTTGAGCATTCATTCATGGATGACAGTTGCGTAGTGTCTTTGGTATCTTTATCTAGTTAGCAGACACCCAAACTATTTCTTTGTTGCTTAGTTGTCTTTTAATATTCTTTTGAACTCATTTTCATGGATTGTATAACCAGTTCCTCCATCTAGAGGAGGAGAACAAGACAGTCGATGAGTATAACTCGGTAGATATGGCATCGTTCTGATACCTAATAACTTAGAGAAAGCTAAGAGATTTCATTACGAGATAACTCAGGAGCTTCAACACTATAGCAACTCACAATCCTGGATCTCTTATGCTGAATTATTGACAGAGGCCAGAGTTCAGGAGGCCACCAGCAAGGAAAAAGGGTATCAACAGAGATTTCAACAAGGACCAGCAAAGACGCAACAAGGAAGGCCTATCATACGACCAAAGGGACATCAGCAGCAATAACAGAGGACGGGACCCTAACACCTTAGAGAACCTCCGACTTGTCACTTATGTGGCAAGAAGAGGCATGTGCAAAGGGAGTACAGGAAGAGAGTGGGAACTTGCATGATTTACGGATCGAGACAGCATCAGACTTGGGAGTGTCTGCAATATGGTGCCATTATTCCAATAGGAGTTCAAAAACCAACAGTACCGGCACCAGGAGCAACCAACCAAGGAGGAGGATTACCTCATTTACCAGCACGAGGAGGCCAGCAGAGAGGACCACCCTTGGCGTCACAGGTAGTACAGTTCGAAAGAGCCAGGAAGCAGACAGGAGCTCAGAGGCAAGAAAAGGTGTTTTTACTGACTCAGAAAGGAGAAGAGATGTAAGAAGAGGCTATTACAGGTATTATTCTAGTCGGATCAATATATGCCACTATTTTATTTGATTCTGGGGCCACTCTTTCATTCATATCATCTAGATTTATAGCAATGCATAGAATAGATACTTCACCCTTGCCTAAGAATTGGAGGATTCTTATTGGGGAGGAATAGTGCCTGTAACTAGTACATAGAGGACTTGTTCAGTTATTGTTTGTGGTCGGAAGATGGGAGCTCAACTTTTGGTATTCCCAAAGCCAAATTTTGACGTAGTGCTGGGGATGGATTAGCTTAGCCAATATAATGCAGTATTAGATTGCCATAGAGGTTGTGCTATCTTTAAGCTACCAGGCTAGCCAGAGTTTGAGTTCTTAAGAGGAACTACGAAGAAGGGAGTAGGCCAGTATGGTGGAGCTTGTATGGCGATGAAAGTTGTGCCACCACCAATTATTGAGGAATTTGCAGATGTCTTTCCAGACAAGTTGCCAGGCCTTCCACCAGATAGAAAAGTCAAGTTCAATATTGAGTTAGTGTCGAAAGTAGCGCCGATATCTTCTAATGTGTATCGACTGCCAAAGAAGGAGCTAGATGAGCTGAAGGTGCAGTTGCAAGAGTTGTAGGACAAGGGATCATTAGCCCAAGTGCATCACCTTGCGGAGCCCCTATGTTGTTCGTGCCAAAGAAAGATGGAATAGTCCGCATGTGCATCAACTACAGAGCCCTTAATGCAGTGACTATCAAGAATAAGTACCCTCTGTCGTGGATTGACGACTTGTTCGACCAACTGACAGGAGCACAGGTATTTTCTAAGATTGATCTAAAAATAAGATACCATCAGGTAAAGGTGAGGCGCGAGGATATTCAGAAGACGGCTTTCAGGACTCACTATGGTCACTATGAGTTCTTAGTAAAACCCTTTGGATTGACAAATGCACCAGCTTTGTTTATGAACTTAATGAAACATGTATTCCATTAGTACTTGGACAAGTTTGTGGTCGAATTCATCGATGACATCTTGGTGTACTCGAAGAGCCATAAGGAGCATGAGGAATATTTGAGGAAGGTGCCAGAAATATTGAGACATCAGAAGTTATATGCTAAGCTGAGCAAGTGTGAGTTTCTCCTAGATCATGTCTCTTTTCTTGGGCATGTTATCTCAGGAGAAGGCATATCAGTAGATCCAGCTAAGTTATCAGCAATAGAGACGTGGCCGACCCCAATCGACGTCTCAGAGGTGCGAAGTTTTCTAGGACTTGCTAGATATTACCGAAGGTTTGTGGGGAATTTTGTGAGGATTGTAGAGCCTATGACAAGGTTGAACCGCAAGGACCAGAAGTTTATTTGGACAGAGGACTGTCATATGGCGTTTGATGAGTTGAAGAAGCACCTGACTACAACACCGATCTTGACCATACCTACTAGACCGGGAGGATTTATTATTTATAACGATGCTTCCTAAAAGTGATTAGGTTGTGTCTTGTTGCAGCATGGGAATGTGGTAGCCTATGTTTCTAGGTAGTTAAGGATTCATGAGAAGAACTATCCCACTTATGACTTGGAGCTTACAACAATAATCTTTGCTTTAAAGCTTTGGAAGCACTATTATACGGAGAGACTATGGAGATCTATACAGATAATAAGAGTTTAAAGTATGTCTATACTCAGAAGGATATGAATCAGAGACAGATACAATGGCTCGAGTTGATGGCATATTTTGACATTAAGCTACACATAAAGAATTGTTATATGATTTTGAGCAGCTGGACATAGAGGTGTTTATACCCGGAGAAGTCTCAAAGTTGATGAACCTTCAAGCACAATCATCATTGGTTGAGCGTATCAAGGCAGCTATGCCGACTGATGTAATATTTTAGAGGCTTAGACAGAGGACTGAGGCTGGGTTATAGACTGGCCTGAGGATACATGAAGATGGGACTTTGAGGTGTGGGGATCGCCTCTATGTTCCTAATGGAGAGCTTAGGCATGAGCTAATGTCGGTGGCTCATAGTTCAACATAATCTATTCATCCGGGAGGTACGAAGATGTACAGAGACTTGAGACAGCACTACTGGTGGCACAGGATGAAGCGAGAGATAGCACAGTTTGTGACAAAGTACTTAGTGTGTTAGCAAGTTAAGGCTGAACATCAGAGATCAGCAGGACTACTCCAAACACTTTTAATTCTGGAGTAGAAATGGGAGCACATCACCATGGACTTCGTTACAGATTTTTTAAGGAGTCCAGCTGGCCGAGATGCAGTTTGGGTGATTGTTGATGGATTGACTAATGTGGCATACTTCTTACCGTTTAGAGTTAAGCAATCTTCAATTTTTTTGGCAGATATGTACATGAAGGAGATTGTACTGCTTCATGGAGTATCAGTTAGCATAGTTTCCCACACAGATTCGAGGTTCATGTCATACTTTTTGAGGAGCATGCAGAAGAGCCTAGGACCTAGATTGAAGTTTAGAACTTCTTATCACCCACAGACAGACGGACAATCAGAGTGCACTATTCAAACGTTATAGGACATGTTGAGAGCGTACATGCTTGACTTTGGAGGATCTTGGGAGAATCACTTGCATTTGGTGGAGTTCTCTTACAATAATAGCTACCAAGCAAGCATTCAGATGGCTCATTTTGAAGTATTATGCAGAAGGAAGTGCCAATCGCCATTATGTTGGAGTGATGTGAGATAAAGACAGATACTTGGACCGGAGTTGGTGACTCACACAATGGAGGAGGTCAAGCAGATTTAAGGTCACCTTCGAGCTACACAGGATAGACAAAAGCAGTAGGCAGATATTCACCGTCGACCCCTAGAGTTCAAGTCGGAAGATCATGTATTCTTAAGGATCTCCCTACTAGAAGAACCATTATATTTAGAGGTAAAAGGAAGCTTAGTCTGAGGTATATTAGACCATTTGACGTATTGGAACGAGTTGGAGAGGTTGCTTACAGACTAGCATTACCGCAGACCTTGGAGGGTGTACACGATGTGTTCTATATCTCATAATTGAGAAGGTATGTGGCGGATCCTAACCATGTATTGGATCATTCAGAGATCACTGTAGGAACGAGTGTGTCTTATGAGGAGGAGCAGGTTGAGATTCTCGACCACAGAGAGAAGGTGCTAAAGGGGAAGACCATTCGACTAGTCCGCATTGCTTAAAAGTATCATTCACTGGGCGAATCAACTTGGTAGGGGGAGGATTCGATCTTAGAGCATTTTTCTCACTTACGCGAGTCTTCAGGTATAGACTTTATATACCGCATTATTATTTTTCTAGATCATGCCATATTCTTAATTTTAAGGACAAATTTTTTTTAAGGTAGGTAGGTTGTAAAATTCCTCACCCAAAAATAGGTATTTTATGTGTATTCTATATTTATTGTATTTATTTAGATTATTTTTAAAATCAATTTAAATCTAATTCTTGCATTAGGATACTTTACCATAGTTTGAACATTAATGACATAGGACGACCCCAAAATCTATATCGCTCTTCGTAGGAAGTAGTATACACTGGAGACACTACCCGTAGGATCGTCATGTGACACAAAATTTGGTCATTTAGCATTAGTATGGAACTAGTGTAACAACCCAAGTTTCTTGTGGGTAATATTTAGATATTTTTATATAAATAATTTATTTTTGATTATTTTTTAATCCAACCTTCTTCATTAAGAAATCCATAATTCCTCCATGCCAATTTAGGCTACTTTTCTCTTTTTATAGGAATTATTTATGTATTTATTTATTACTATCTTATTCCTTAGAATCCCAATCAAATCTTTGATATTAATATCTATTAGGATTAGTAATTTATCTTAGATTTCTACTAACCAAATTAGGAAACAATTTAAACTAATCATACTCCTACCCAAACCCTTGCCGACCCCCCCATATCCGTGCATACATCTCCCCCTCTCCAAACCCGCGACCTCCTCTCCCTCTCTCTCTCTCTCTCTCTCTCTCTCTCTCTCTCTCTCTCTATATATATATATATATATATATATATATATATACTCATATATGTTTTATCTCTCCGTATCATCCAAAATCCTAACTTAATCTCCTTCTCATCCAAAACTCTTACTTTCTCCCCATAGTCGCCACCTTAAACACCAAGGCCGACTCCCCTCCCCTTCACGTGGACACAATGCCATCTCCTTCATCCAAGAACCCTAGTTATTCATCCTTCTGTCTCTAGTAAGTATCCTTCTTCCTCAAGCCCTCTCTATGAGTATAAATTCATGAATAATTATTGTATATATATAAATAAATGATTTTATATGTGTTTGTAAAACCATTGTCATGTTCTTCATTGTAGAATTTTATTTTAGAGTTTGCATATAAAGATTTGAACCCATGAATTCATGTATGCACCCATAGGTAGAAACTTTGATTAAAACTTGTTATTAATATAGAAATATGATGTTTAAATTATTATTTTCATATTTTTACTGTTTATTCCATATTATTAAATTATTTTTATTTTTGAAAAAAATTGCATGTACAATGGGAAGTGTGACCTAATTTTATGTTTTCTACAAAATCCCGCATCGAACCCTTCTAAAACTTTATTAATAATTAAATTATGATGTTATTAAACTATATTAAATTTAGTTTTACATTTTTTTCCAAAGTATTATATTTGATTTAAATGGTTTTAAAGCATAAAAAGTCACCTAGTTGACCTAGTTTTCATATAAATCTATTGTAACTTGTTCTTTGGCCATATATGAATGTCTTCCCTATTATTTTTTATTTAAAATTATTTCCCCAGAATTAGTTATAATTTTAGATTTTTATACAAAGCATAATAGTAGGGTTATAATGGCAAAATTTTGCCAATACTATTGCTATACGACTAGTATGTGTCTAACGGACAGACCAATAAATAGAATTGATAAAGATGCATGTAGGGACTCGTTAGATCATTGTTTTCAATTTTTTTAGAATTATTCCCTGATTTTAACATTTTTTATGATTTTTTCTTTTGAGAACTTGCATGTCGAAAAAACTCTATTTAGCATATATATTAGCTTGACTAGTTGCCAACCTTCGTAGAACCCTTTGTAGAAGAAAAACTATTATTTTGCTTAATTTTCTGATTAATTCCAAAATTATTATTTTTATTAATTTATGTCTTTAAAAAGGATTTTTAGAAACGTTTAACGACTAGTATTATTTTGAGGGCTACTTACTTGCATGTGCAATCAACGTAGGATTAATAACCATTAATAACCTAATTTTGACTAGATAGTAAGAGTCTAATTAGTGTAATAATTAATTGGTAGGTATTCGAGAAGTTCCTGTGGAGAGCTCCGGAAGAGATTTGTTTTGCTCGTATTTTGGCTTGGACGGCAAGTATACCTTGCTTGTTTGTATTATGTGGTTTGCATATGCCTAGCTCTTTTTATTTTGTTAGCTGTGTGCACGCGTTTAGAGTAGTAGACTTACCTGGTATATTATGAAGATACGTGGAATCTACTGACCTGACACTATTTCAAATACGTTCAATGAGTGAGTGAGAGTACATGGACTCGCGTGTTGACTGACCATTGATACGTGAGTTTGCGTCTTGTGTTGGTAGTTAGTGTTGGTCTTATTGTCTATATTATTGACATTGTTGTATTGTGTCAGCACCGCGTATATGGTTCAGATATATTGGAAGGGAAGAATCTACTAGTGAGTGTATGAGATTTCTGTTTCTAATGCATATATGGTGTAACTAGTGTACACCCGAGTCCTTTTTGGACGCCTGATGGGATGACTATTCTTCTATTTCTCCCCCCTCATTCGCCATTAGAGATGTCTCGAGTGCACATCACATAGATGGTTTAGTTACCCTATTTATTGTTTACTGCTTTACTTTCATGCATGTCAATTTCTTGTATACTTGTTACATCCCTCTGAGGACCTGGCACCTTTTCTAGATCCAGACGAGAACTTGTACCTGATGGATAACGAAGTTGGAGATTTTGCAGATGAGGACTTTGAGGTGGAGCCACAGGAGTTTTGTTGAGCATTCATTCATGAACGATAGTTGCTTAGTGTCTTTGGTATCTTTATCTAGTTAGCTGACACCCGGACTATTTCTTTATTGCTTAGTTGTATTCTTTTATTTTCTTTTGTACTCATTTTCGTTGATTGTTCCCCACTAGATATTCTTTTGTAGTAGATTCTTAGACTTATTTATTTTATTCAGTTTTCTATTCTATGATATTTTTTGGATAAGATTAGATTTTACCTGCCTGTGATATTGAGTCTTAGTTATATTTTACAGCATACTACGACTGGTTATGTCACGCCCCAGTCCCAAAAATACGTAGGACTAGGACACGTAAGCATGTCAGCCGCATGGATATGGCAACTCCAATGTATGGAAACCAAATCCACACGTACGCTGTAATATGAATATAAAATCCACAAGTGGTATAAAATATAATACAAGTCACAGGGTAAAATCTAAATCTCATCCACCAAAATTATATAGAAATAAATGACCAGTATCTATGAAACTAGATCTCAATAAGGAGTATCTAAGGATGATAGTTGGATGGAGACAAATCCACTACCAACTCGAATGGAGAAGTAAATACAATATAAGTACAACACCACAACACAATATAAGAATACCAGCTATCCATCACAGCTCGAAGAGAAGACATCCTCGGATCACATGTAACCATCCAAATCTGCGCTCCTGTAAATACTCAAGAAAAGATACACCTGGCAGCGGACCAGGTCCTCAGAGGGACGTAACAAGATACAGAAAATACGAGCCAATTTGAATACAGTAAACATGCATCATATTTGAAAATAAATAAGTACGTTGTACAAGACAATCTATATGAATGCAAATGAGGACAATTTTTTGACGTATGGGCAAGGGTAGTCTACTCGATCTAAGCCTCACAACTCATGCACTCGTCCATGAACATCATCAGCCGACATACCTCGGGGGTAGCGACCCTCGGACTCCATCAATCGACATACCTCGGGGGTAGCGACCATCGGACATGACCCACCATAGTGCGTGCTAGTGACTACGGTGTTACCAGAGTGGTTAAAAGTCCATACGCCTAATAATTGTCCTCTATGATACTAAGTGCCATGTGTGTGTCAACATATCTAATACATAGTAATGACTGAAAGAAAACTACACATGCAAGAAATATACAGAATGCAATAAATAAATAGAAATATAAATAACATGCAAAGTACTGTAAACAATTTGGTAAGGTATCTTGCCTGGGGTCCTGCTGCTGGTATGAATCAGAGTCCAAGTCACAGTCCAAATAGCCTATGTATTACAAGTTTATCACGTCAAAAGATAATTTATTTTAATTTATTTAATTCTAGAATAATTACTCTAAAATCTTATTTTAATCTTATTATTCTGATTTTTATGTTAATTCCTAAATTTTGTCTAAAGAAACTGAATTTTATCAACTCGAGACTCATGGCACGCAAATCGAAGCGATCTGTTGACCAAAAAGTCAACCGACACAAACTCAACTTTCATGCATGATTTCCTGTAGATTTCAGCGTCAAAAATATGCTGGAATTTACAGCTCGTCCGAATTCAAATTCGTTTGGGAATTATGGCACATACAAATTTTGTATTGTGCACTGATGGTTAAATTCTAACCTAGAAGTTCTACAGAATTAACAGTATATAAATACTTCAAAATAAATTCTGGGAAAAATATATATCGATTATCTCGACATTAGCTTTCCGAAACTTTAAACGGTTCATGATTCTGATTCCTGGTTCTCCCGAAATCGTGAATACATCGAAATACGTCTATTTTTGGATATGCTGTGCTCTACGAATTTTCCAGAATTTAATACTAATAATTTAGAAAAACAATTTATATAATCAGAAATCTAACCTCATTATCGTTCTAACAAAAAAACTGGAGCGCGTTTGGAGTCCGGAGCTAGGAGATATCGTCTTTTTAATTCGTCATAACTAGTAGAAAATGAGGCTGAATTTATGACGAATTTTGACTATTTTTGGACGAAAAAGAGAGGAATTTGGGGAAGAAAAATATGAAGGATGAGATATTTATAACGGTGGATACTACTTAATTAAATACGACTAGGATTGGTTAATTTGGATAGGATTATGATGAATTTAAATAAGGATAGGATATGCATGAAGTTGATTTCCTAGTAGGTTCAGGATTTGAATTAATTTAAAATAGAGTTTGAATTTATCTCAATAATTTATAATCTTAAATATAATTAAAGATAATACAAATAATTTATAAAATCTTATTAATATCTATTAACACTAAATTAGCATCTATCTAATATTAAGACTATATATATCCAAATAAATCCTAAATAATTTTAAAAATCTAAATAAATTTCTTAAAATTCTAAATAAATTATAGAAAAATATAATTAAATATTTTAAACTAAAATAAATATTTGATAGGAACAATATGCAAGTATGGTCTCATAGTAAATCATAAAAGTCCTAAAACTTTACGTTTCCTATGTTTTAATTACCCAAAAAATTCTAGAGAAATCTCCAAAAATCTAAAATAGCCTAAAAATGATTCTAAATAAATATTTATATAAGTAAATATACTAAAAAAATTATTTTCTAATTAACTAAGAGAATACTCTAAATAAATTCAACATCTATAATAAATATAATAATATAAAATACACACAAAATATCTATTTTGGATGAGGGAGTTTACAATCTACCCAACTTAAA
Source organism: Iris macrosiphon (assembly GCA_036927795.1). Taxonomy (NCBI): domain Eukaryota; kingdom Viridiplantae; phylum Streptophyta; class Magnoliopsida; order Asparagales; family Iridaceae; genus Iris; species Iris macrosiphon. The sequence goes on from JAYESA010000010.1 coordinate 85,326,812, forward strand.
ACAATTTCGTCCTCGAAATTAAAATAAGGCATAATTTGTTAAATTCTTCACATTCGTACATAAGGTACGTCAATCGCAATCTCTTCCAAAAATTTAAATAACAAAATATTTTCAAATCTATCGCGATCACTTCAAAATTAAGATAACTACTGTTTAAATCAAAATTTAACCTGTCGTAATCTCTTCTCGATTTTTTTTTATAATCAACATTCAAATCTAACTCAAGTCTATATGACATCCCACATCAAAATTTATATCACCATTTCCAACTACCATAATCTCCTCTAGACTTTGAACAATAAACAATTCTAATCAAATTTATTCCTATTCTCAGATTAAGAATTTTGTACTCTTCAAATATTTAAACTCAATTTACATCCTCAATATTTCAAATAGGTGACCCAACAATCAAAATTAAACTTTTAATTCAAATCATCAAATTATAAAATCTAATTCACCAGTTGTTCAAGTCTAAAATTCTATATTTATCCTAAAAATTTAAATCGATGATTCATCCTTCAATATTCAAAATTTAAATCATGTGCTCAAAGTATAAATATTGGGTCCTTAATATCAAGATTTTTAAAATTCATTAAATCCTTATTATCTTAATCCTTCTTTTAAAATTCTCTACATTTAAAAGGACTTAATCTCTCAATCTAATCCTACTTGATCACAATCTAAAAGAATTCTTCTCAAGTTTAATAATGCAATTTCTACCCAACTTAAAATTTACCCATCTATCACATAAGGCTCTTACACTTAAGAAAATATTCCTCAATTTATTTTCTCATGTCATTCAATCCTCAAAACTTTAACACCAACTATATCATATGTGATATGCCCTTAATCAATTATAAAAGATAGTCACCAAATAATATGATTGGCATATGGGGTATATCTTGTACTATCCGTGTATCACTTATATCCAAGCACGAGATTTCATCTTTCCGAAACAAGGGAAGACGGAAAGCAACAGAAAAGAGTTCAAGGAGGGGTAATAGAATGGAAGTATGGGAATCAAAGCGTTTAAAGAATTCAAATGGGAATTGTCAAGACAGTTGTGGATTAAAATCTTAATTTGGTAATTTCCTATTCGCATGCTCACATCGGTACAGTTATGTACTTGATATGATATGCTTTGTCGTATCTAGAGGGTAAGTATATTTGCCTACTGGTCCACTATACATCTAAATCCACGTAAAATACTATTGCGAAGGACGAATCAAGCGCATTATGGCTAGCTAGACCATAATACACTGATTCTGATTAGACAATTTATATTAGTGTGGTTGATCAGGCCCCAATAACACATATGTCATGAACAAGCTCGATATAAGATTAAGCTTGCAAAAACTAGGCTATAATAGCAGCATAATTCAAGGTAGCACAGAAAATATAACGCTAGATTATGATGTGAGAAGTTATAAAATAATTCAAGTTCGCAAAAGCAAAAATAACATAAGCAATAATAATAAAAGACTCTACAATCTCTACAGTTATCATACAACCTCCTTATCTAAGTCGCTAGTCGACCAAATAGGGCAAGGATCTCTAAATTCTATTGTCTGAATAACTACTGTCATCTTATGCTAGTATACAATTAATGTTGTTCAATCACACTTCAATAATAGGTCAAAAGACTATGTGATACTAGGTTGTGATGTATACTACCCAACTTAAAACAATAAACTAATACTGTGACAGTCTTAAGGGTACCGTAGAAGCTCCTGTTAAGGTCTTCGAGAAGGGGTCTTGGTACTTGTTAGGGTATCCTCTTATATTACATAGGTCATGGCCGTCTTAACTCTTAGTCATAGTGCAAGTGTCAATAGTAAGAATGGGACAGTTACTGGCCTCAAGGGAAAGGAAATATAACTCGTACTGAGGTGTGGTACAAGTTACGCAATTTAAAACTAAGGGATAAGCAGCAGGTCTCAATCTACAAGAATAACTTAACTATCAAGTTCTAACTACTAAGCACATAATTTAAAAATTCAAGATTATAACTATAATCCTAGCAAACTATGTGTCATTAACAAAGAAATAAATTACTTGGCCTACTATCAGAAGTGTCAGGTGGCACGAGTTGAAAGATAAAGAAAAGAAGAACGTAATTTTGGTCGTCGCACAATTAGCGAACGCTATGGTCACAGGGGAACAATATATAAAAATAGAGCGGCTCTAGATAGCATCATGGTTTTTCAAGGGAAAGGGGTATGCTAGTCTCTGTGTTTGAGGTATGATTAGGAAAATATTCTATGCATTGCTCTTGGCTTTCTAAGGTACTGTCTGCTTATCTCAAGACAAGAATCTAAATTTATGGTTCTCCAATACTCATCTACGGCGTGGGTTAGGTTCAGTCCTAATATTCACTTTGGTTTCCTATTGGTTTCTCAATGCTAGGGGCAACCATAATGGTAAACTTCTAACTAACTCTAGTAGTGTCTATACTACTCTCAAGTCCTCATAACACATCAGGGGGTAATGGTAAACCAATTCTAGAGATAAGAAATTCTAGGGTTCACTAGATATCCTAAACTTAGTGGTGTGTCAGCACTCTAGTTGTACTCTTAATAGAAAGGTTACCCTACTAATCATCTAACAACAGGAACTTCTATATTCTAGGAGAGACTATACTAAAGGAACTATTATAGGAGTACAAGAATCAAGCAGGATGCAATTATTCAAATAGAATAGATTAGAAGAAAGATGAGTCATAGTCAATTATGGATGAGATCCTATACTCTAGTCCTAGGTGTAGGCTTGTTCGGTACAGTAACGTAACCGAAACAATATGCTCTCGACCTGCATGGGCCACCACAAAAATATGTCACGCCCCAGTCCCAAAAATACGTAGGACTAGGACACGTAAGCATGCCAGCCACATGGATATGGCAACTCCAATGTATGGAAACCAAATCCACACATACGCTGCAATATGAATATAAAATCCACAAGTGGTATAAAATGTAATACAAGTCACAGGGTAAAATCTAAATCTCATCCACCAAAATCATATAGAAATAAATGACCAGTATCTACGAAACTAGATCTCAATAAGGAGTATCTAAGGATGATAGTTGGATGGAGACAAATCCACTACCAACTCGAATGGAGAAGTAAATACAATATAAGTACAACACCATAACACAATATAAGAATACCAGCTATCCATCACAGCTCAAAGAGAAGACATCCTCGGATCACATGTAACCATCCAAATCTGTGCTCCTGCAAATACTCAAGAAAAGATACACCTGGCAGCGGACCAGGTCCTCAGAGGGACGTAACAAGATACAGAAAATACGAGCCAATTTGAATACAGTAAACATGCATCATATTTGAAAATAAATAAGTACGCTGTACAAGACAATCTATATGAATGCAAATAAGGACAACTTTTTGACGTATGGGCAAGGGTAGTCTACTCGATCTAAGGCTCACAACTCATGCACTCGTCCATGAACATCATCAGCCGACATACCTCGGGGGTAGCGACCCTCGGACTACATCAATCGACATACCTCGGGGGTAGCGACCATCGGACACGACCTACCATAGTGCGTGCTAGTGACTACGGTATTACCAGAGTGGTTAAAAGCTCATACGCCTAATAATTGTCCTCTATGATACTAAGTGCCATATGTGTGTCAACATATCTAATACATAATAATGACTGAAAGAAAAATACACATGCAAGAAATATACAGAATGCAATAAAAAAACAGAAATATAAATAGCATGCAAAGTACTGTAAACAATTTGGCAAGGTATCTTGCCTGGGGTCCTGCTGCTGGTATGAATCAGAGTCCAAGTCACAGTCCAAATAGCCTTTGTATTACAAGTTTATCACGTCAAAAGATAATTTATTTTAATTTATTTAATTCTAGAATAATTACTCTAAAATCTTATTTTAATCTTATTATTCTGATTTTTATGTTAATTCCTAAATTTTGTCCAAAGAAACTGAATTTTATCAACTCGAGACTCATGGCACGCAAATCGAGGCGATCTGTTGACCAAAAAATCAACCGACACAAACTCAACTTTCATGCATGATTTCCTGTAGATTTCAGTGTCAAAAATATACTAGAATTTACAGCTCATCCAAATTCAAATTCGTTTGGGAATTATGGCACATACAAATTTTGTATTGTGCACTGATGGTTAAATTCTAACCTAGAAGTTCTACAGAATTAACAGTATGTAAATACTTCGAAATAAATTCTAGGAAAAATATATGTCGATTATCTCGACATTAGCTTTCCGAAACTTTAAACGGTTCGTGATTCTGATTCCTGGTTCTCCCAAAATCGCGAATACATCAAAATACATCTATTTTCGGACATGCTGTGCTCTACGAATTTTCCAGAATTTAATACTAATAATTTAGAAAAACAATTTATATAATCAGAAATCTAACCTCATTATCGTTCTAACAAAAAAACTGGAGCGCGTTTGGAGTCCGGAGCTAGGAGATATCGTCTTTTTAATTCGTCATAACTAGTAGAAAATGAGGCTGAATTTATGACGAATTTTGACTATTTTTGGACGAAAAAGAGAGAAATTTGGGGAAAAAAAATATGAAGGATGAGGTATTTATAATGGTGGATACTACTTAATTAAATACGACTAGGATTGGTTAATTTGGATAGGATTATGATGAATTTAAATAAGGATAGGATATGCATAAAGTTGATTTCCTAGTAGGTTCAGGATTTGAATTAATTTAAAATAGAGTTTGAATTTATCTCAATAATTTATAATCTTAAATATAATTAAAGATAATACAAATAATTTATAAAATCTTATTAATATCTATTAACACTAAATTAGCATCTATCTAATATTAAGACTATATATATCCAAATAAATCCTAAATAATTTTAAAAATCTAAATAAATTTCTTAAAATTCTAAATAAATTATAGAAAAATATAATTAAATATTTTAAACTAAAATAAATATTTGATAGGAACAATCTGCAAGTATGGTCTCATAGTAAATCATAAAAGTCCTAAAACTTTACGTTTCCTATGTTTTAATTACCCAAAAAATTCTAGAGAAATCTCCAAAAATCTAAAATAGCCTAAAAATGATTCTAAATAAATATTTATATAAGTAAATATACTAAAAAAATTATTTTCTAATTAACTAAGAGAATACTCTAAATAAATTCAACATCTATAATAAATATAATAATATAAAATACACACAAAATATCTATTTTGGGTGAGGGAGTTTACAGGTTATGTCCATTAAATTGGATTCCTTTACTTGTTCGTACGGTTGGCATGTGTTCGTATACCTGATCCTACGTATTTTGGGACTGGGGCATGACATCAAGTATGTTTTATGAGACCAATTTAGTCTAATTGGACTTAGATCGGGGTTGGGATACTAGCTACGTGTCCACAAGTTCAAACGAGTAGGTCGTATCACGATATGGTGTGATACCGTGTGATATGGAGCTCTATTTGTGTATTTTATGCAATTTCCCTTAATTCCTTTTGTAGTTCATTCTAATAATTGTTATGGATATATTTGAGATGAGGAAATGGATATCATGGAGTATTATAAGTTTTAGCATCGCAATTGATTATGTATCGAGGATTTTCTATCTTAGCATTCTAAGTGTTTGTGCCAATGTCTATTTAGAGTTTGATCATTGTATGTTAATTTTATATATGTATAGAATTCTTATAAGTATTCATATATATAATGGTATATATTTATTATATATTGTGTCAATAGTGTGGTATTACTTCAATGTGTAGTGCGTTGGTGTGTTACCTGGTTGCTCGTGTGACATGGAATAGAGGATTACAACAGTGTGCATTGTGCAACCATTAAGGCAACTGTGTACCTTTGCCAAGTAATTGATTTAGGCTTGGGTAGCAGTTTCAGTTGGGAGCCTGACATTAGTGTGATTAGGGAAAATTATGTATCATATGCTTGCACTGTGTTTTGAGGTTGGTAGTGAATCCTCCTTACTGCAGGCATTATATTCAACAATGCATTTATAGGTTGACCTGTGCATAAGTGTGCATAGGTGTAACATTATAATCTGGAACCAGAGTTAGTAGAGGATCATTGGGGGTAGTGCATCACTATCTGTATGTGTATGGTGTAGCAATGCACCTTAACTTATGTATTGTGCTGTGTGTACCATAGGATTAGAAGTGTTAGCCTTTGGATTGCAACTATAAGGGTGTATTACAGTTTATGTTGTTGGCTGTGTTTGTGTGTAGTGTACATGTAAGTTGAGACCTTAGATTAGAAATATTGTTAAGTGAACTTATACCTTAGTGCATTAATTTTGCATATCAGTGAATAGATAGTGTGATGGGGGAGTTCATCTGATATGAACACTATTGGTAGGATGCAGAGACTTGAATCCTCAGTATCAAATATTAGTAGTATAGACTTGGTCATGAGTGTTAGTTGGTTTATGTAGTAATGCAATGGTATCAGATGTTGTAATTAGTGCATCAGTCATCTTAGTTGATGTATTAACAGTCAGTTGTGTGCTAAATTAGTAGCATCTACTAAATTGGTAGAATAAGAGTGTATTAGCTATGACTAATAATGCCAGTTAGTTAGGATTATATCAAGATATTGTAGAGTTAGTTAGTGTCTTGGTGGGTTGCAAGTGGAGGTCAGTTGAAGTAAAGTTTAGTATCGGCTAGGGGTAAGTGACTGATAGGTTAGATGTGCAGGTAGTAGCACCTAGAGCAACAACTACAACATAGCAATTAGTCATTAGTAATTAGTATATAAGTATTAGAGTATTGGTTAGATAATATATGATAGAGTTACGTATTGGTATTATTTAGTATCATCATAGTCAGGTAACTGGTAGAGTTTTGTGTGTATCAGATTACTTATGCACAGTTAGTGTATAATAGTTGAAATTAGATAGCCGTCAGTAGATATTGATTAAGAAGTGGTCAGATATTAGTATTAGTTTTATTATTATTACTTATCAGTAAGTATACTATAGTAGTTAGTTAGTGTAACTATAGTTGGATTAATGATGCACTTAAATAATGACCTTGTATACCTAGTGTAAACTAGTACTAGTTAGTTAATGACTTTTTTTTAGACCAAATAACTTTAGTTGGACTTAATATGACTTAGTTAAGTTAGAATAAATTATTAATTGACCTAGAAGCATGTATTAGTGTATTTTTACTCATTAACCCTTATTGCACCAAATTGACATGTTATTTCCTATCTAGGATTGTGTGACACCAGCTTGGGCATCGAGAGACACCCTTTGCTCAAGACCAGAGGCGAGTACATCTCTCTGTTAGTTTTTATTTCATGATAGTGTATATATCACTTGTTCTATAACTGATATACCTGATTCTGACACATTGTTACACAGACTGGTACTACATAGATCCTGTCAGGAGATGTTATCCCTTACTGTATTCAGCGGGTACTCCTTACACATGTATTTTATCGTATACATCGGGTATTATTTCATGTACTTCTTGTTCATGCACTATTTCGTGTGCTAGTGTGACTATATCGTATTAATGTGCATAACATATCGTGATTGGATCCATAAGTATTGGCTGAGGATGGAGAGTAAAAGTTGGTTATGTGATCAAGTCCTATTTATCTCATGTGTATGTCGATTATACACCTCACGTATAATCGAGTTACCATATTTACCTCATGTGCGACCTAAGCCGATCACATAACGAACTTACGCTCTAAACCACATAGCTAGTATTCATGTTCTTCTACTTGCAATTTATTTCCATATTACCAGTATTTACTTTCCAGTTCTTTATTGTGGTTATTTCCTTGTTTTCACCTGTATTTTCATTACTTAGTACTTATGCATCTTGTATCATTTTCTATTACTTGTCATATATGCTTTACCATGTATTTGGAGTTGCTTTCAGAGTTTTTTACTTTGCTCCTTTCCTGATTGGATATAATTTTCAGAAGATTGGCTAGAGGAGTTGTGCTCCACTTATTATCTTGACCCGCATCCGGTGTAGGGGCACGAGTAGTGCACAATATCCAACCTACACCGCAAAATCGGTAGTAGAACATTGTTTGGGTAAACTATCTATCTAGCAATCAAGATATAATAATACCACCAATAAAATATGAATACTCAATCACAGATCTGTAAGATGGAACAATCGCACGAATATGATATAAGAACAGAAGAGTCAAATACAACTCACATGGCAAATAATAACCAATGAGTCATATAAAGAAATACTAATATCAAATGCTAGAGACAAATCAAGTACAAAAACCTATCTACTGAGCTACAGGTACTGGGTTATTTGTCTCAACCGGAATGAGACCCTCTTGAGCCAAGGTCTCTGGCTCTAAGCCAACTACTGTCACCCTCACTTTTTCACTCAAGGATAGTTTGTAATTAACATGAATATTATTTATTTTAGGATTATTTGTATTTGATAAATGTGCATGCATAATTATTTAATTATTGTATTATTATTGTTTGTTAGTTGTAGATTTATTTTAGACTTGTGTAGTGGACCAAACCTATTTATTAGAATGCATGAACCAAACTTTTAGACTAGTTTAGATTGAGCCCATTGAATTAGGCCCATGAATTAGGAGGTTTGATTAATTAGAGAAACCATTAGACTAGAACCTTCCCTCCCTAATTAATTTCTTCATGAGAGGCCCCAAGGGGTATTTGTGACTTTGTACATTGATTGGAGAGGGGGTTACATGGCCAGCCCTTAGTAGGAGGAGAGAGTGTGCTCTCACTTCATAAGTCCCCAAATTCTAGATCTATAATTTTTCCCTCTTCCAATTTCCTTCCATTCCCTCATCATTTCTCTACCAATTCTTCACCAATATATTTCTAAATTCTTTATTAAGACTTGCACATCAAGGATCTAAAAGAAGGAAGCAAGGAGCAAGGAAGAGGAGGCCAAGATCTACAAGGAGAGAAGATACTTGGCAATTAAAGACTTTTCATTGGGAATCCATCTCCAATCGGTACTATTCAGTTTTCCCCCTTCTAATGGACTATAGATCTAAGATTTAACCATGAGAAACCAACCCACATGCATAGGCTACCCATAGCAATAGGTTCATCGGAGACCTACGGTGGAAGTTAGGACCATTTTTGGTGCCAATTTTGAGGAAATTTCGAGATTGACACATGTAGTGCTTGTCATTGGGTCTAATAGATCTAATTGACACTTGATTACTTGTTTATCACTAGTGTTGTGTCCATAATTGGATACGTGTAGGCCGTATCTCGTCAATTTCATGAAACAAGTTAATTTTTGGGGTTTTCCTGCGACACGGGGCTTTGTACATATCACATCGTGACACGGACACGTAGATACTCTAATTACTATACGTATTATTCATAATTTATGTATTAGACTTATTCGTGTCCTCTGGGATGCATTTGGTTATGTGTTGGAGCCGTATCCTAAGCGTATCATAGAGAAAGTGTGATACGGGTACGATGCGCTCCATGTGTTTGTTGTTTGGCTCATTTTCCTATACGTGCATGTGTATTTATCTCTTTATATGCTATCTATGTGTTTTTAGAGTATATAATGGTGTATATTGGGTTTATGTATAAGTGTGGGTCTATGTCTATATATATATATATATATATATATATATATATATATATATATATATATATAGCTATATGTAAGTGTATATGTGTTGGTTATATATATATATATATGTTTATATATGTGTGGTTAGAGATATATATACATATCTAGTAGTGAGGGTTGATACATATTGATATATGTAATAGAGGGGTATGTAGATATATATATATGTATATAAATAGTTTAACATAGAGTGCTATGTATCTATACTTATATATATATGGTTGTGCTGTGTGGTGTGATGTCTGTGAGTGTTGTGTTTTGTGCTATGTCTAGATATATGTAGATGGGTTATGGTGTGTGGTGTATGAGGAGCTCGGGCAGTGGAGGAGTTTCTGTGCAGCGGACACAGCAAGGAGACAGTGCAGTTCCAGCTCGGGCGGTAGAGGAGTTTCTGTGCAGCAAGCACTGCAAGGAGACAGTGTAGTTCCAGCTCGAGCATGGGATGAAGCCACAACAAGTGGCTAACAACCACTGCAACCAAGCATTGGGGAGCTGCAGCACTTATACCTGTAGAAGAGGTAGTGTGCTTTGAGACGTCGAGCAGTTCAGCAGTATCAGCCGGGAAGGAAGAGCACATCAACTGGGAAAAAGAGCTCGGGCACAGCTGCAGTCAGTGCACTGTGCAGTTTCTACACAGTAACCGTACAGATTTTCCTATGCAGGTATGCACAGTTCAGTCCAGTTTTCAGTTGACTTGTGGTTTGGATAGAAGTTCAGTAAGTTATTGATGAGTATAGGTGTTAGCTAGCTAGATTATGTCAAGGTATATTGAGTATTAGTTTAGTTGTGAATTGAACTATTAAGTTAGCTAATAGTAGCTAGTACCTATATATATACTTATGTTAGTGTAGATACATACCTTAATAGTCAAATAGTTAGCTAAATATGTATTCTTATATTAATTGTTATAGTTAGTAGTTATTGGTGACTTATATTATATATGTACTAGTTATATGTTAGAGTTAGGTTACCTCGAGATACCAAGGTATTACCAAGGTATTGGGCCGATACCCAAGGTATTGAGTTTGAGTATTGAGTTAGGTGCGATACGCATTGGTGCAAGGCCAAGGTATCCTATTTTAATTGTTGTGATATAGTATTATAATATTTGACTTGAATATATATATAAAATATTATTTTTATATTCAAACCTTGCGTATCTTAGGATACGACTCTTTAAATGCCTTGTTATTTCTTAGATTAGTTAGTATTAGCATAGCTTCATAGTGTATCGACTTAGTGACTTAGCATTAGACTCTTGCAACCTAGAATTCATTGGTTTGACTTTAAAATGGTGTATCGACCTAGAATTGCATCAACTTTACTTATTTTTTATTCTTGAACCTTGTATTGATGCAACATACCATATATAGGTTGTGAGGCACCGGCTTGGGCATCGAGAGACACACCTTGCTCAGGACGTCAGGGCGAGTACATTTCTCTGATTGTTTTTAATTCATCATATTATATATATGCATATTCTAGAATTATATACATTGATCCCGACACATTGATTTTACGGACTATTGCTATATGGATCCCGTTATAAGATGTTATCTCCTACCATCTTCAGCGGGTACTCGTGTATATTGTTTCTTATCGTGTATATTGGGTAATGATTATATTTTGTATTCACACACTGCTCGTGTTCAGTGTACTTATTCGTGTAAACCCACTGCTCGTGTTCATTGGTTATATTTCGTGTTCATAGCGTATCGTGATTAGATCCATTGGTATTAGTTGGGGGTGGGAGAGTATGAGTTGATTATGTGATCAAAGCCATTGCTACATCATGTATATTCTGGTTACATACCTCACTTATAATCCTTCTTACCTGATCATGTTCACCCAACCCGATCACATAATAAACTTTATTCTAAGGCACATTAGCTAGTTTAGCTTGTAGTTATTTTATCATATTGTTGATATTCATATTGTTGGTCTATATTCTCGTACATTACCTGTATATCTATTGTTCATTCATTCATATATTTAGTGATCTTTGTATTTTATTTCTATATCTGTTTATATGCTCGATTATGTTATTGAAACTGCTTTCAGAGGTATGTACTTCGTTCCAATTCTGATTGAATATATTTTTTCTAGTTGACTGGCTCATAGAGTAGTATCCCACATTCTATGGGCCGCAGGACGGCGTACCTTTAGAGGATACTTCTATTGACCAGGAGGACTTAGTTGCAGAGCCCGAGGAGGTCTAGTTTATTTGTATTGTATTGTATTAGACTATTTTTGGTGGATTCACATCTTAAATATTATTTCAGATTATGGAGTGTATCTTATTATTTTCTTCGCAATTCCATTCATGCATTATCTTCCTTAGTTTATTTTGTGATTGAGATTAGTTATTCATATGAGATACCATATTGCTCCTCCGTTTGGAGTTGAGATGATTGACAGGTACTATATTATATTGTTGATATCTTAGATAGCTAGAAATGACCCAAACAATGTTTTATCGTCGATTTTGCGGCATAGGCTAGGAGTAACCACGTACTCATGCCCGAATATCCGGGTGCGGGTCGTGACACATTTTTAGTGGTGGCCCATGCAGGTCTAGAATTTCTTAGGTCTAGATTCTTATCGTAGTTGTGCTCGTCTAGAGTACTACTACGAGCCTTCTTTAGGAAACATGATTTAGGCTGAGAGTTTACTCAATCATACCAAAAAAAATTCCAAAATCTATTTTTTAGCAAATCCTTATCTATTGAATATTGCTTTTACTTTGAATAAAGTTCTGTCCTTCTTTGATGATATCGTATCATATTCAATATTAATTTCGTATTTCAATCTATCTTCAGGATGCCGTCGAAGATTCGTTCCCAACGATCAGGTACCGCGACAGTACAATCAGTCACTTCATCACCAATGAGGGTAGCATCCTCAGACAATGGTCAAGCATCTACATTCAGGATGTCAGCTTTACCGGTCTAGGTGGGCGTATCGACAGCAGCTTTCGGAGGTGCTCCACCTCTAATACCGAGGAGAGGACAAACAGTTTTCGAGGATCTTCCACCTCCACCACCAGTAGTTGATCAGACACAGTTGTTCGCACTTTTCCAGCAGATGATGGAGGCCCAGAGAGCCCAGGCAGAGGTACGGCACCGGCAGACAGAGGTGATGAGATAGGGCATTAAGAATGCTCACCAGGTGGCCATTACCGCAGTTGAGAGAGCTACTACAGCCTAGCCACAAACGTCATCAGCTCAGTTTATTCTGCATCATCCGAGGCCGGGTACCATCATTGACTTCAAGAGGATAGGTCAGAAGGACTTCAGGGGCACAGAGGGGATTATCTATGCAGACGAGTGGATCGAGGACATTGAGCGGAATCTACGGCTGGCGCAGATTCCAGAGATACTACAGATAAAGGCTGCGGGTTGTATGATGTTCGATATTGTATTGACATGGTTCCGGTCATACCCGAGGATTGCAGTAGCAGGACTTTCTTAGAAAGCCTTCAAAGAGCTTTTCAAGAAGAAGTTCTTCCCAAATATGGCACTTACATCTTTGGATAGTCAATTCCAATACATCGTCCAGGGAGGTATGTCAGTGGACGAGTATGCGACGGAGTATTGCCATCTAGGTTGCTTCATGGAGGGTCAGAACCGTAGAGGCAGAGCCAAAAATTCACGAAGGGCCTGAACCGGGAAGTCAAACCCCACACCAATGGAGATCCTATTGCCACTTTTGAGGAGATACTCAGACAGGCGCAGAGAGCGAAGGATGACTTAGAGCTTGGCTCTAAGAGGCAAAGGGACACCGGAGGATCCAATAATTACATGGGTCCAGCGAAGAGGCAGCACCAGAGGCAGCAGTATCATGGGCCAGCTAGAGCGTCGGCTCAGCAGATGCATCAGATCCAGAAGGCAGCAGTTTCTTGTACTTTCTGTAAGAAGCAAGGAAACGGATGGGACACATGCAGGATTAGGCTAGGCCAATGCTTGTTCTATGGATCGGATGATTATCAGTTGTGGGCTTGTCCCAAAGTCCCAGCTCGTCCAGCTCAGGGTGGAGGACAGGCATAGAGGACACCCGCTAGACCACCAGTGGGCCAGCAGAGAGGACCTCTTCCACCACAACAGCAGAGAGGAGCACAGCGATAGGGGCGAGCTTTTGCCTTGACTGTCAAGGAGGAGGAGCCGATTGGGGATGTCATCTCAGGTTTAGTTTATCTCGATTCCTTTCCAGCTTATATTTTGTTCGATTCTGGTGCTTCTCATAGCTTTGTATCTATATCTTTCGCTTTGAGGCATCGTCTTGAGTCTGAACCATTGGCGAGGACTTGCAAGATCACGACCGGGGATAGCATCATCCTGGTCAGTGATATTTGTAAGAATAAGAGAGTTTATTTGGGAGGCCATGAGCTGAGCGTATGTTTGCTCGTAATGATACTTCCGAGTTATGATATAGTACTCAGGATGGATTGGTTGTGTAGACATTATGCTAGTATCGATTGTCGTTGAGGCAGAGTTTTATTTTACTCGCCAGGAGAGCCAGAGTTCGAGTTCGTCCGAGGATCAGAGTAGAGCGAAGGCAATTTCTTTGGAGCTTTGGTCGAGGAGCAGGAGCCGTCACATCCATTGATTGCGGAGTTCTTGGATGTCTTTCTAGAGGAGTTACCGAGGTTGCCGTCGGACAGAGATGTGGAATTCTCTATAGATTTAGTGTCAGGCGCAGAGCCGATCTCTCAGCACATCTATAGAGTAAACAATAGCGAACTGACAGAGTTGAAGAAGCAGGTGGATGAGTTATAAGACAAAGGATTTATTCATTCTAGTTCATCACCATATGGTGCTTCAGTACTTTTTGTACCAAAGAAGGATAGATCAGTACATATGTGTATCGACTACAGGGCACTTAATAACCTCACTATCAAGAACGAATACCCGTTGCCGTGGATTGATGACTTATTTGACCAGTTGGGCGGAGCGAAGGTATTCTCCAAGATAGACTTAAGGTCAGGGTACCACCAGTGAAAGTGAAGAGGAAAGACATCCCTAAGACAGCTTTTAGGACTCGCTATGGACAGTTTGAGTTCTTGGTGATGCCGTTTGGGTTGACCAATGCCCCAACTGTGTTCATGAACCTGATAAAATTAGTACTTGGACCAGTTTGTTATAGTCTTTATTGATGATATTCTGATATATTCGAAGACCCCAGGGGAGCATGAGCAGCACTTGAGTATTATTTTGGAGACCCTAAGGAAGGAGAAGCTATATGGCAAGTTATTGAAGTGCAAATTCTTCCTTGATAAGATTGAATTCCTTGGACATGTCATTATAGGAGATGGAATCATGGTGGACCCAGAGAAGATCTCAGCAGTTGAATCGTGGTCTACCCCGAGTTCAATAGTAGGGATCATGAGCTTTATTGGATTAGCAGGCTACTATCGAAGGTTTTTTAGGAGTTTTTTAGACCTGCAGAGCCGATGACTAGGCAGACCAGGAAGGACGTAGAATTCGTCTGGACGTAGGATTGTCAGTCAGCATTTGAGTAGATGAAGAGGAGATTGACTACAGCTCCCACCTTGACACTACCATCAGGAGCAGGAGGATTTTTTATTTACAGTGATGCATCAGGGAAGGGTTTGGGTTGTGTGTTACAACATCACGGGAAGGTGATTGCCTATGCTTCCAGGCAATTGCGCCCGCATGAGAAGAACTACCCTACCCATGATTTAGAGTTGGCAGCGGTTATCTTTGCTCTCAAATTATGAAAATACTATTTATATGGAGAGAGAGTAGAGATCTTCACAGACCATAAGTTAGCTAATAGTAGCTAGTACCTATATATATATTTATGTTAGTGTAGATACATATTTTAATAGTCAAATAGTTAGCTAAATATGTATTCTTATATTAATTGTTATGGTTAGTAGTTAGTGGTGACTTATATTATATATGTACTAGTTATATATTAGAGTTGGGTTACCTCGGGATACCAAGGTATTACCAAGGTATTGGGGTGATATCCAAGGTATTGAGTTTGAGTATCGAGTTAGGTGCGATACGCATTGGTGTAAGGCGAAGGTATCCTATTTCAATTATTGTGATATAGTATTATAATATTTGACTTGAATATATATATAAAACATTATTTTTATATTCAAAACTTACTTATCTTAGGATACGGCTCTTTGAATGCCTTGTTATTTCTTAGATTAGTTAGTATTGGCATAGCTTCATAGTGTATCAACTTAGTAACTTAGCATTAGACTCTTGCAACCTCGAATTTATTAGTTTGACTTAGAAATGGCATATCGACCTAGAATTGCATCAACTTTACTTATTTTTTATTCTTGAACCTTGTATTGATACAAAATACCATATATAGGTTATGAGGCACCGGCTTGGGCATCGAGAGACACACCTTGCTCAGGACGTCAAGCGAGTACATTTCTCTTATTGTTTTTAATTTATCATATTGTATATATGCATGTTCTAGAATTGTATACATTGATCCCGACACAGTGATTTCATGGACTGGTGCTATATGGATCCCGTCATGAGATATTATCCCCTACCATCTTCAGCGGGTACTCGTGTACATTGTTTCTCATCGTCTATATTGGGTATTGATTATATATTGTGTTCATACACTACTCGTGTTCAGGATGCTTATTCGTGTACACCCACTGCTCGTGCTCAATGGTTATATTTTGTGTTCATAGCGTGTCGTGATTGGATCCATCGGTATTAGTTAGGGGTGGAAGAGTTTGAGTTGATTATGTGATCAAAGCCATTGTTACATCGTGTATATTCTGGTTACATACCTCACTTGTAATCCTTTTTACCTGATCATGTTCACCCAACCCGATCACATAATGAAACTTGTATTCTAAGGCACATTAGCTAGTTTAGATTGCAGTTATTTTATCATATTGTTGATATTTATATTGTTGGTCTATATTCGCGTACATTACCTGTATATCTATTGTTCATTCATTCATATGTTTAGTGATCTTGTATTTTATTTCTATATATGTTTATATGCTCGATTATGTTATTGAAACTGCTTTCAGAGGTATGACTTTGTTCCAATCCTGACTAGATATATTTTTCTAGATGACTGGCTTATAAAGCAGTATCCCACATTCTACGGGCCGTAGGATAGTGTACCTTTAGAGGATACTCCTATTGACAAGGAGGACTTAGTTGCAGAGCCCGATGAGGTCTAGTTAATTTGTATTGGATTGTATTAGACTATTTTTGGTGGATTCACATCTTGTATATTATTTCAGATTGTGGATTGTATCTTATTCTTTCCTATGTTATTCCATTCGTGCATTATCTTCCTTAGTTTATTTTGTGATTGAGATTAGTTATTCATGTGAGATACCATATTGCTTCTCCGTTTGAAGTTGACATGATTGACAGGTACCATATTATATTATTGAGATGTTAGATAGTTAAAAATGACCCAGACAGTATTTTACCGTCGATTATGCGGCATAGGCTGGGCGTAACCACGTACTCGTGCCCGAATATCCAGGTACGGGTCATGAAAACTATGTCCTGAGTCCCGTAGTGAATAGGATACCACTCCTCAGTATAATCTAGGAAAAATATATTCAGTCAAGAAAGGAGCAAAGTACACCTTTAACAGTAGTTTCAAATGGATGATATAAACTATGTCACAGTAAATAGAGTAAATATACAACATGCATGATACAAGTACAAGAGATATACAAAATAGGAATACTGGAATTAAATACAAGAAATGAGCATCATGGAAATGAGCAAGAAATACTACTACTATGTGAGTAGGTACCATCTTCAACAAGTGATCGGCTTGGGAACTTGCACAAAGATTAGGATCTGGTTAATCATACGTGCGGTGTATGATCAACACTCACATGGACATGCACAAGAAGGATATGATCACATATCTACACTAACACTCCCCGTCCCGACTGGTATAGTGGATCCAACCATGGTACATTATGATACGAGATTCACTGGGTAGGTAGCTTGTCTTCCCAAGAATCAATGTCTGTACATATACAAAAAAATCAAGGAATAAGGCTTGCACAAGATACACCATAATTACCAA
Source organism: Iris macrosiphon (assembly GCA_036927795.1). NCBI lineage: Eukaryota > Viridiplantae > Streptophyta > Magnoliopsida > Asparagales > Iridaceae > Iris > Iris macrosiphon. The sequence continues at coordinate 85,344,534 of JAYESA010000010.1, forward strand.
GGAATAACATCTCACGACGAGATCCGGATATACCAATACGTATAACCACCGTGTTAAGAAATCAAGTATATCTACACTAAATAAAGAAACATAGGGGATATCATAAATAAGAAACTATCAGAGAATGTACTTGCTTGGAATCTGGTGAACAGTATCAAAGATGTCCTGAATGGTGCCTCGGAGACCTAAATATGGAATATTACATCAATACAAGATTTTGGAATAAAAATAACTTAAACTAGTCAAATTTTAGGTCATAAAGCCATTTCTAGGTCAAAACAGTCAAACTAGGTCAACTCTAGGTAAAACTAGTCAAACTAGCTATTTCTTGTCACTACCACGTTCCGAAAATAGGGGTATTTTTGACTTTTTATATTATTTAATATTATTGTAGTTACAATTAAGTAATTGCATAACAGTATATTTAATTTAAATAATTATGTGATGTGTAATTAAATATAGTATTATATACAGTGTTCATTTATTTTGAGCTAGCAGACTTGACCTAGAAGCCAGTAGATGAACACTTGTCGGAATTATAGAATTCTATATTTAATTATTTATTTATAAATTTATTTATTGGAGATTGTAATTGATTATCGTATTTTAAATCAATTATTGCGCATTGCCTTTGCTTCGATATTTGGAGCGCTACCCTAGCTTTTGTCTTCCAACAAATTTCACAATCTTTCCCTAGACATGCCCGCCTTCCATTCTGCTATTTTTGTAACTCATAATTATGCTCTCTGTGCATTATTTTTAGCCGCACACAAATCGTCGCGGACGTTATTTAATAAATTCCTATTTTGTATCGTTGTGCGTTCCAATTGAAATTGGAGACAATCTTGACCTATTTTTCGTGCGGCCCAAATTAGGGTAATATTCTGTTCTGAGTTTTCTTTATTATTGGTATTGATGACCTGACCTAATTTTGGCCCCATGTACTCCTAATTAATTTTAGAACACAACTTACATTTATTTCTAATTAAATTGAGGATACTATTTTAACCGATTCTAAAATTTCCAATTTAATCCCAGCACCCTGCTAATTGAGCCCGTACCAAACCTACAGCGCCCCCTGACCCTACAAAATACCAGACACTGAATCGTCCGCCAAATTTTTGTCATTTCATGCGTTTGTGCAAATACCCAAATTTAAGGGGGCTAATTTGCAAATTTGTATTTTTGATGTTAACACCCATTTGTTTAAACCAATGAGGGAGCCCTATTATAATTTTTACTAAACCTCACCCTCATCCCCACATGAAGAAACCTCATGTCAAATCTGGACCACTCATTTAATTAGGTAAATCCTCACCCTTCTTTTACACACTCTCTCCCCTATTTAATATCACATCAAACCCTAATCCCTAGAAAACCTAGGTTCCCCACCTACTCACAAGCCCCCATCTCCCTCAACACCAAACCGTAGCCCTCATCCCATTTTCTCCACTTTTCTTCTTTTCTACTTCTCTTTCCTTTCTTCTTCTTCTTCTTCTCCTTCGTCTTTTTATTTGTAAATTCAAAAAGGAGAAGGGGGAACACTGTTCATTCTTCCCCCAAACACTGTGCACCCCGGCCGAGCCTGCACCCGGCGGCTAACCACCCAGGCCGACTCCCTCCGGGCGGCCGAGTCCCCCGCAGCCACTGCTCGGCCAACTCCCTCCGGCGACCGAGCTCCCTCTCCGGCGTGGTCAGCCACCCTCCGGCCCGAGCCCCGACTTCCTGTACTCCCCTCCGCCTCTATTCTTCCTCCTCCCTACTGTGATCTACACTACCACCACCACCAGTGCCTTCATCTTCCCCGAGCTCCCCTTGCTACCTACTCCTTCGGTCCAAGTTCAGGCCAATAACCTTCTTCCTCTTTTCTGTCGTCGACTCTAGGGACCGCTTCACCACCAAGCTTCTCATCCGACTCCAGGTACTCTACTCCCTCTACTTCGGACACGACACAAACAGACCAGATACTTTAGGACTTCTTTGTCTTGTTTGTAGCCGTGCAACAATGGAATTTGTAAGTAATGTGAAGTTGGTCTTCTTTCTGGAATTTCACTTCATGGGAGGAAAAAAAACTAATCAGTTATTGATTCCTATGAACAAGATTTGTATGTTGTAAATGTTTAAAATTTAGTTTGCATGAGGAATTCTTTTTGTGTATCAGAATTTGATTCTCATGTTTTTTGTGTGTGAAAAATCATTACGAGTACTATGTCAATTGCATCAACCACATTTTTGTCCTGTAAACTTTGAGACCAATTTGAACTTCAATAGGTGTATTTTCGTTTTATACAAATATTGGTTGTAGTAATGTGGCATATGTATTTTCAACATATTGATATATATATATCTACGTATTCTAATATATATATAACTTGTATATGTATATACATGTATTTTGTATACATACTTGGTATATTTTTAATATATAAAAATTAATGTATATAGTAAATATATTGTTCAACCTGTATACATATTATACATGAAATTAATTGATACATATAAATATTGTATATGTACTAATTTGGTGTATATATATATATATATATATATATATATATATATTGTAAGCATTAATGTATATGTTAGTTAAATAGGTGTAATGTGTTTTAGATGTCTATCTACTAGGTGATCCTAGGTGACCAGTATCATACCTAGAGTAGTCCCGAATTCAGTGTTTATAGACTGTGTTGGGGTAGCACCTGATATAAGTGTTATTGTGATATATTTTTAGGACTGTTGCTTCAGGGGATACTCTGGAACAGGACATCCATAAATACCAGCTAAGGACCCAAGGCAAGTACATTCTCTGATAATTTCCAATTCCTTGATAATTTCTATAAGTTCAATAATCATGAAATATTACATCTGAATCCTTGACACTGTGCTACACGGACTAGTATAGCTTGGATCTGCAGTCATGAGATGTTACCATGATTATTGTTTGATATTGTACACGACATGTATATTAGACATCGTACATGATAGATTGGACTTGCTCGTGTATCGTGATGTGTCATGGTTGGATCCACAATACTAGTTAGGGGGCGGGGAAGTAGTTAGTAAAAAATGTGATCATAACCTCTTATTGCAGTATAGAACAATGTAAGTGTTAATTATGCTCTTCACCCATGATTAGCCAGGCCCTATAGCTATCATACATGATCCCAAGCCGATCATATTTTGAAACTACTATTTCAAACACTTAGAATGGATTACAGTTCTCTATTTAAATTATATACTACATCACCCGTATATGATACTGTTCCTTGTTCTTTTCATTTTCATACATGCGCTGACTGTATCATATTGCCTATTGCCTGTCTCTTTACATTGCCTGTCTCTTTTTAATTGCCATTGCATTTATTTTACTGTCTTCTCAGTAGCTAGCATCACATGTTTATTGCTTTATAGTCCTTATCAATTAAATGGAACTGTTATTTGAGATTTGTACTTTGCTCCTTCCTGACTGGAAATATTTTTCCAGACTATGCCTTAGAAGACCGTTGTCCGACACTTTATGGACCATATAGTGAGTAGCTGCAACTTGGACTTGGTAGTTTAGTTGTGATTCCGGGATGTCTAGTCGGAATCACCAATCTTCTAGTTAGTTCTTTCAGTAGACTATTTGGTACCGAATTTGTCTCCGGTATTTTTATTGAGACTTGGATATTGTTGAGTTTGATTATTACTTTAGACTTGTGTTGTATTTAATTTTTGTTCGCTATCTTATCGTGCTGTAATCCTGTGATTGAGTATGTGTTGTTTTATTGTGTCATCCGTGCCTCCTTATGGAGATTGGATGCGTGTGTGAGATTGGCTAGATAGTATCATGACCTTGATAGCGTTCTACCGCCGATGCTGCGGCGTAGGCTGGACGTACCCACGCTCTCGTGCCCCTAAACCGGGTGCGGGTCGTGACACGTTTTTAGTGGTAGCCTATGCAGGCCAGACTTCGGGAGTTGTGCGATGTCGTAGTAGTGTGGCATCTTCGTTACACTATTGCGTGCCTGCGATAGGATCTAGGACATAGGATACTAGGACGAGAGCGAATACTCAATCACAATTCCTTGAGAGATTCCTGGGATGACCCTTGAGAATCTTGTTATAATTTCTAATTTAAAATCATTCCCTTGTTCCGTCCATTCTCACTTGTTGATTGTTGATCAGGTATTAAATTAGGATTTTGGTTTCAATGTAGGGTTTGATTTTATATCAAGAAGAATTTACAGACTGATTTATGGTATTATATGATGACACATGTAGATGAGGACAGCGAGGAAGATTAACACTAGGGCTATTGGACTACTAGATATGGATTTAAATTATAATTTGAAGATTGAAAATGAATTGCATTTTTGAATTTTGAGAAGTTGAGATATTATGTTATTAAAATTTTTATTTTGAGGAATTCAGATTCGATTCAATGAACATAGACAAGGCTGTAAGGATTTTTGAATTGATAAAAATTTTTACTTCAGTATTTAGATAATTGATCTTGAGGGAGGTATATGCATTATACTTTAAATTTTTCAAGGAGTTAGTTTCGAGGACCTTGTTTGGAGGATAAAATCTTACAGTGGGAGAGATATATTAGCATATAAGTAGATAAGATGCATGTGTAAGGATTTGTTGGCTTGAGCATGAGTGAGATTTCACTGCCAACTGGCTTAGGTGTTCATCTAGGATTGTATTGGAGAGAGAGCAGTACTTAGTTTGGTGTGTTGCATTTGATATGCACTTGAGTGACAAGGATAACTAGTATCAGCGATTGCAGTAGGTAAGGAAGCTAGCAGTGGGTGTGCTTGTGATAGAACTGTGATACTTAGAGGGATAGAGGTATCAGACCATAGATGTATCTTTGACCTGTGCAATCACAACTAGGAATGTTATTCCAATCTATTTATCTTGACTGTTGCTTCTTTAGAACTATACTGTCCTTCCTTGATGATATTACATTTTTGCCTAAATTGATTCTTTGGGATCTGTCTTCAGGATGTCGCCGCAGACACGGTCTATGAGAGCGAGAACATCAGCTTTAGAGGGGTCTGCCACCTCTCCACCTGAGGGATAGACAGCAGTAGTTCCTCCTACATCTCCGATGCATGTAGGAGTATCTGCACTTTTCGGGGATCCTCCTCTCCCACCTGTTCAGGGGATAGCCGCAGCTGTTACGGACAACCTTCCTCCTCCACCGACTCCAATTCCCGGAGGTTTGCCCATTGACGTGGCGCAGATGTTTACCTTGATCCAGGGCATGGTAGATGCCCAGAGAGTGACGGTAGACGCTTAGCGAGTTCAAGCTGAGGCTCAGAGGGTGCAAGCAGAAGCGCACCAGGCACAAACCAAGCTGATGAGAGAAAACATGGAGAATGCTCATCAAGTGACTCTCCAAGCCTTGGAGAGAGTAGCACAGTACCAGCAGTTTCCTGGCCAACAGTAGCAGAGATCAGGCACTATAGTGGACTTCAAAAGAATGATGCCTCGAGAGTTTAAAGGCACCGAAGGGATACTCTACGCTGACGACTGGCTAGAGGATATAGAGAGGATCCTGCGATTGATCCAGATTCCGGAGAACTTGCAAATAGAATCCGCTGGCTGTCAGATGTTCGATATCGCACTCACGTGGTATCGCACGGAGCCGAGAATTACTGCGCAAAGACTTACTTGGGAGACCTTCAAGGAGCTCTTCAAGGAGAAGTTCTTTCCTGACGTGGCATTGGGAACCTTGGAAAGTCAGTTTCATGACTTAGTTCAAGGAAACATGTCGGTCGACGAGTACGCTGCAGAATTCTGTAGATTGAGCCGTTTTGCATCGTCCATGATTCGAGACCCAGGAGATCGAGCCCAAAAATTCAGAAAGGGACTGACAAGAGAGATTAGGTTGCGCACTTCTGGCCGTCGTACCGCTACCTTTGAGGCTATCTTGATGGATGCCCATATTGCAGAAGAGGATCTGGATCTCAGGCCTAAGAGGAGTCACAATACTTTTGGAGATACGAATGGTAGCACAGGACCAGCCAAGCATCCCCGTATTCAGTACCAACAGCAGCACCCAGTACCATTTCATAGTCAGCAACAACCATGGACCATTCAGCATCCACCGCAGTACCTAGCACCAGTTCCTATCCAGCAACATCTATGGGCGTATCAGTATCAACAACAGTACCCGGCACCAGTCCGTGTTCAGCAGAATCAGCAATAGCCTTCGAGAGAGACACAGTGGACTTGTCATTTCTGTAAGAAGCCAGGTCACCTTTGTGAGAGCTGTAGAACGAGGCTAGGACTTCGTTTGTACTGCGACGCTGCAGGACATCGAGTAAGGGATTGTCTTCTAGCCCCTTATCTTCCCGGCCAGCGCGCAGCTTCAGATTATAGAGATCTAGTTAGGCTACCTGTGGAACCGTATAATGCTCAGCACCCGCGAAGGGAACCACCCCAGCAGGGCGGGGCATTTGCGATGACGGTCGAGGAGACCGATACTACAGGTAATGTGTTAGTAGGTTCTGTTCTTTCCTTCCATCTGTCCCTCTCTATTTGATTAATTGATTGATTCCTTAGTATCATAGTTGTATGCATAATTTTCTTGTTAGAATATAGTTAGTAGTACACCCTGATACAGAGACTGAAATACCATGATAATAGATACCATGACCGTACGTATCTCCCTTGGGTTGCATGTTGTATGATTATAGGAAAGATTTTTAGACCAGGATTATTGGGGTTTAACCATGACGAAGATTCATGAAGGAGTTATGACTTGACAAGAGAGACAAGATGATTAAAATTCGAGGATAACCATTGATTTAAATAGAGGGTTAAGAAATTAACATGGCATAATTGGTGGTTTATTAATTCCAGGAAGATTATGATGTAATTAAATTGGTTATTAAAATTTGGAAATTTTGGGAGACTATCATTATATTTATTTGGTTGCAAGTTATTTTTAAAATATTATATTTGGATGTTGCATTTGGAGAATCCTTAAGTATCGCATTGTTGAGTAATTGAGGAAAGAGGAAACCGAGGAATAAAATTATTGATGGACTAATGTTGAATTCAAAATTTTTTCGAAGAGATTACATTTTATATATGTGCATGGATTTAAAATCAAATTTGAGGAGTGGATATTAAATTTTGAGTATTGAATTATTAACTAAAAATTTCGGGAAATTTTTTGACAAAAATAGACTTTGATTTCATTTCGAGGATTTTTCAGGAATGCAATAATTATAGAATTTTTAAATTATGAAAAGACATTGTGGATTATTACCTGATTTTGTGGTTGATGAATTTAAATTTGAGAGAAATAATAATGTGTATGATTAAACATACTATGAGGATTTTAAATTTCGAGGACAAAATTCTTTTAAGGAGGGTAGACTTGTCACTACCACGTTCCGAAAACAGGGGTATTTTTGACTTTTTATATTATTTAATATTATTGTAGTTACAATTAAGTAATTGTATAACAGTATATTTAATTTAAATAATTATGTGATGTGTAATTAAATATAGTATTATATACAGTGTTCATTTATTTTGAGCTAGCAGACTTGACCTAGAAGCCAGTAGATAAACACCTGTCGGAATTATAGAATTCTATATTTAATTATTTATTTAGAAATTTATTTATTGGAGATTGTAATTGATTACCGTGTTTTAAATCAATTATTGCGCATTGCCTTTGCTTCGATATTTGGAGCGCTACCCTAGCTTTTGTCTTCCAACAAATTTCACAATCTTTCCCTAGACATGCCCGCCTTCCATTCTGCTATTTTTGTAACTCATAATTATGCTCTCTGTGCATTATTTCTAGCCGCACACAAATCATCGCGGACGTTATTTAATAAATTCCTATTTTGTATCGTTGTGCGTTCCAATTGAAATTGGAGACAATCTTGACCTATTTTTCGTGCGGCCCAAATTAGGGTAATAATCTGTTCTGAGTCTTCTTCATTATTGGTATTGATGACCTGACCTGATTTTGGCCCCATGTACTCCTAATTAATTTTAGAACACAACTTACATTTATTTCTAATTAAATTGAGGATACTATTTTAACTGATTCTGAAATTTCCAATTTAATCCCAGCACCCTGCTAATTGAGCCCGTACCAAACCTACAGCGCCCCCTGACCCTACAAAATACCGGACACTGAATCGCCCGCCAAATTTTTGTCATTTCATGCGTCTGTGCAAATACCCAAATTTAAGGGGGCTAATTTGCAAATTTGTATTTTTGATGTCAACACCCATTTGTTTAAACCAATGAGGGAGCCCTATTATAATTTTTACTAAACCTCACCCACATCCCACATGAAGAAACCTCATGTCAAATCTGGACCACTCATTTAATTAGGTAAATCCTCACCCTTCTTTTACACACTCTCTCCCCTATTTAATATCACATCAAACCCTAATCCCTAGAAAACCTAGGTTCCCCACCTACTCACAAGCCCCCATCTCCCTCAACACCAAACCGTAGCCCTCATCCCATTTTCTCCACTTTTCTTTTTTTCTTCTTCTCTTTCCTTTCTTCTTCTTCTTCTCCTTCTTCTTTTTATTTGTAAATTCAAAAAGGAGAAGGGGGAACACTGTTCATTCTTCCCCCAAACACTGTGCACCCCGGCCGAGCCTGCACCCGGCGGCCAACCACCCAGGCCGACTCCCTCCGGGCGGCCGAGTCCCCCGCAGCCACTGCTCGGCCAACTCCCTCCGGCGACCGAGCTCCCTCTCCGGCGTGGTCAGCCACCCTCCGGCCCGAGCCCCGACTTCCTGTACTCCCCTCCGCCTCTATTCTTCTTCCTCCCTGCTGTGATCTACACTACCACCACCACCAGTGCCTTCATCTTCCCCGAGCTCCCCTTGCTACCTACTCCTTCGGTCCAAGTTCAGGCCAATAACCTCCTTCCTCTTTTCTGTCGTCGACTCTAGGGACCGCTTCACCACCAAGCTTCTCATCCGACTCCAGGTACTCTACTCCCTCTACTTCAGACACGACATAAACAGACCAGATACTTTAGGACTTCTTTGTCTTGTTTGTGGTCGTGCAACAATGGAATTTGTAAGTAATGTGAAGTTGGTCTTCTTACTGGAATTTCACTTCATGGGAGGAAAAAAAACTAATCAGTTATTGATTCCTATGAACAAGATTTGTATGTTGTAAATGTTTAAAATTTAGTTTACATGAGGAATTCTTTTTGTGTATCAGAATTTGATTCTCATGTTTTTTGTGTGTGAAAAATCATTACGAGTACTATGTCAATTGCATCAACCACATTTTTGTCCTGTAAACTTTGAGACCAATTTGAACTTCAATAGGTGTGTTTTCGTTTTATACAAATATTGGTTGTAGTAATGTGGCATATGTATTTTTAACATATTGATATGTATATATAACTACGTATTCTAATATATATATATAACTTGTATATGTATATACATGTATTTTGTATACATACTTGGTATATTTTTAATATATAAAAATTAATGTATATAGTAAATATATTGTTCAACCTGTATACATATTATACATGAAATTAATTGATACATATAAATATTGTATATGTACTAATTTGGTGTATATATATATATATATATATATATATATATATATATATATTGTAAGCATTAATGTATATGTTAGTTAAATAGGTGTAATGTGTTTTAGATGTCTATCTACTAGGTGATCCTAGGTGACCAGTATCATACCTAGAGTAGTCTCGAATTCAGTGTTTATAGACTGTGTTGGGGTAGCACCTGATACAAGTGTTATTGTGATGTGTTTTTAGGACTGTTGCTTCACCCAGGGGATACTCTGGAACAGGACATCCATAAATACCAGCTAAGGACCCAAGGCAAGTACATTCTCTGATAATTTCCAATTCCTTGATAATTTCTATAAGTTCAATAATCATGAAATGTTACATCTGAATCCTTGACACTGTGCTACACGGACTAGTATAGCTTGGATCTGCAGTCATGAGATGTTACCTTGATTATCATTTGACATTGTACACGACATGTATATTAGACATCGTACATGATAGATTGGACTTGCTCGTGTATCGTGACGTGTCATGGTTGGATCCACAATACTAGTTGGGGGCGGGAAAGTAGTTAGTAAGAAATGTGATCATAACCTCTTATTGCAGTGTAGAACAATGTAAGTGTTAATCATGCTCTTCACCCATGATTAGCCAGGCCCTACAGCTATCGTACATGTCCCAAGCCGATCACATTTTGAAACTACTATTTCAAACACTTAGAATATATTACAGTTCTCTATTTAAATCATATACTACATCACCCGTATATGATACTGTTCCTTGTTCTTTTCATTTTCATACATGCACTGACTGTATCATATTGCCTATTGCCTGTCTCTTTACATTGCCTATCTCTTTTTAATTGTCATTGCATTTATTTCACTATCTTCTCAGTAGCTAGCATCACATGTTTATTGCTTTATAGTCCTTATCAATTAAATGGAACTGTTATTTGAGATTTGTACTTTGCTCCTTCCTGACTGGAAATATTTTTCCAGACTATGCCTTAGAGGACCGCTGTCCGACACTTTATGGACCATATGGTGAGTAGCTGCAACTTGGACTTGGTAGTTTAGTTGTGATTCCGGGAGGTCTAGCCGGAATCACCAATCTTCTAGTTAGTTCTTTCAGTAGACTATTTGGTACCGGATTTGTCTCCGGCATTTTTATTGAGACTTGGATATTGTTGAGTTTGATTATTACTTTAGACTTGTGTTGTATTTAATTTTTGTTCGCTATCTTATCGTGCTGTAATCCTGTGATTGAGTATGTGTTGTTTTATTGTGTCATCCGTGCCTCCTTATGGAGATTGGATGCGTGTGTGAGATTGGCTAGATAGTATCATGACCTTGACAACATTCTACCGCCGATGCTGCGGCGTAGGCTGGACGTACCCACGCTCTCGTGCCCCTAAACCGGGTGCGGGTCGTGACATTTCTAGGTGGTATGAGTCCATCTCTTGGATTTTCGGTCCATACACTATATAACTAGGCTATACTAGCTATGTTAGGATACTAGGATACTAACACTATATCGTATCGTAGGATATGTAAAATATTAGATATGAAAATACAATAATATAAATATATACAAGATGAAAATATATAGTATCCCTAGCTAAACTAATACTAAGTTGATACCTTGGCTTTGAGCCAAACGGTATCACACCACCTACACCCCCTTTTGATACACAAAGCCAAAACCTTGAGAATAAGTCAATATCTTGATATTACCTTGGTATTACCTCAAGTTAATACCAATACCTTATTAACTTCAATACCTTAGTATCAAACTAGATCTTAACTTAATATCCTAGTATCAATATTATAACTAATGCCTTACTACCAAGGTATTTTAATACATTACCTAACTATGACCCATCAATACCTGAGTATCTAGCTAGAACTAATATCTACTTACCTCACCTTACTACTCAGATATACCCACTACGCTAAATATCCCAAAGGGAATACTGTGCAGTGCTTCACACACTATTGCTGCTTCACACTGCTTCTGTTGCTGCTGCTTTACTACCTACAGCCCGACCCCCCTAGCATACATACACACACTTATACACTACACTCACACACACACACACACACACACACACACACACACACACACACACATATATATATATATATATATATATATATATACTACACATATTAACACTAATAGTGCACATGAACTTCCCTACTCTCCCTATGACCACCAACACTCTCAAATAAAATAAAAACATAGCTATAAATAAATAAATAAATATATATATATATATACATATATATATATATATATATATATATATATATATATATATATATATATATATATATATATATAACTATAATTACAATACACCAATAGTTATAACCAAGGTAAATTTAATTAGAAAGCAAAGTATCAAACACGTGGAGTGCACCGCACCCGTATCACACTCAATCTACGATACGCTTGTGATACGGCTCCACCACACCACTAAACATATTCCGAAGGACACGAGCAAGTCTAGAATCACAATTAGAAGCAACACGAAGTGTTAGCTACTCATCTACGTGCCCGTGTCAAAATATGACATACTCAAACCCCCGTGTTGGAAGAAAATCTTCAAATAAATCCGTATCTCCAAATTGTCATGATATGACCTACACGTATCCAATTGTGGGCACAACACTAGTCTCATATAAACGAACACTTGTTAATTTGGTCTAATTGACCTATTGACAAATACATGATGTGCCAATATCGGAATTCTCCCAAAATTGGCATAAAATATACCATAACTTCATCCATAGGCCTCCTATGAACCTAATTCTACTTTTATTGGTAGCCTTAGTACATGGGAGGGTTCCTAATAATTAAATTATTTATTTAGAGACTAATTAGAGAGGAAAAACTGAATTGTACCTGTTGGGAGATGGATTCCCAATGTAATTCTTTAAATGAGTGTCAAGAGCCTTCAACTTGTGCTCCTTCCTCTTCCTTGTAGATCCTTGCCTCCTCCTTGTTCCAATAGCCTCTAATGGTAATTAAAGAAGGAATTGGAAGAGAATTTGGGTAGGAATTTTTGTGGGGATGAAGGAATTTGGAAGAGAGAAATTCTAGTAGAATTGGAATGAATGGATGAAGAGAGAGAGTCTCTCTCCTCCCTCTTACTATGGCCGGCCTTGCCCCCTACTCCAAGTCATTATGAAAAGTCCACAATACCCCTTGGGGCTTGTCATGAAGGAAGTAATTAAGGAAGGAATGTTCTAATCCAATTGGTTTAACTAATTAATTTATCCTCCTAATGAATGGACTTGATTGTTGGGCTCAATCTAATTAGAATTAAATATTGGTCCATAAATCTAATCTAAATTAGTTAGGTCCACTAACACAAGTCCAAATCAAATCTAACATCTAACGATAATTAAATAATACAATAAATAAATATACAATTTGCATAATATTTAATTAATTATAAAATGACCAAAAATATTCTTCCTAGAAAATATGGTAGTGACAAGTCTACGCCCCTTAAAATAATTTTGTCCTCGAAATTCAAAGATGAAACTACCCTCAGAAAATAAAGCAGAACAGAATCAGGAAAGAGCATACCTCAAGGTACAAACAAATATGGGTAATGCTCTCGCATTTCATCCTCCCTCTCCCAGGTAGACTCACCCAGAGAGTGATGCCTCCATGCGACGCGTACCAAAGGAATGTTCTGGTTCTTCAACACCTTCTCTCTCCGATCCAGAATCTCAACTGACTGCCTGGATAGCTAAGAGTAGGGCCCACATCTATTTCCGAGTGATCCAATACGTGACTAGGATCCACCACATACTGTCTCAACTGTGACACATAAAATACATTGTGCACTCCCTCTAATACAGGTGGCAAGTCTAGTCTATAAGCAACCACATCGACACTCTCAAAAATAGTGAAGGGTCCGATGAATCGCGGACTAAGCTTATCGCCTCTACCGAAACAAATCGTGCCTCGTGTTGAAAAAATCCTCAGAAACACCAGACCACCAACCTAGAACAAAACACAACCCTAAGAACTTAATCTATAACAAACAACCAATATCAACACAAACCAAAATCTAAAACTATACCTCAAACTCCAAAGGTCTCCGGTGGCTATCGGTCCAATGCCGCTATCTGTCTTACGCTACTCGAAGTCTGTCTCTGATCAACTTAACCTTCTCCGATGCATCCACAACCATCTTTGGCCCTAGCAAAGCTTTCTCTCTAATATTATCCTATGATAAGGGAGTAAGACATCTCCGACCATACAGAGCCTCAAATTATGATATCTCTATACTAGCCTGGTAGTTGTTGTTATAAGCAAACTCTACCAAATGGAGATGGTCCTCCCATGATCCCCCAAAATCTAGTACACAGGTTCACAACATATCCTCGAGAGTTGGAATGGTCCTTTTTGACTGCCCATCCGTTTGGGGATGATATGCAGTACTGAACTTGAGCTGGGTGCCCAAACTCGCCTGCAAACTCCTCCAAAAATAAGAAGTAAAACGACTATCCTGATCCGAGACTATGCTGACAGAAACCCCTTGTATCCTGACGATCTGCCTCATATACATCTCTGTCAGCTTCTCCGTAGATAAACCCACCTTGAAAGGCAAAAAGTGGGCCGACTTGGTCAACCTGTCCACGATGACCCAAATTGCATCTTTCCATCCTGTAGATCGTAGAAGTCCAGACAAAAAATATATATTAATGTGCTCCCACTTTCACACTGAAATGGGTAATGGCTGAAGTAATCCACCTGGCCTCTGCCTCTCGATTTTTACCTGCTGGCACACTAAGCATCTAGATACAAACTGTGCTACCTCCCTCTTCATGCCATACCACCACAAACTTTCTCGTATATCTCGATATATCTTGTTGGCACCTGGATGCATGGAATACTGAGAGAGATGCGGTTCCAGCAATACCTCCTCACACAGCTCCCCACTAGGCACACATAATCTAGCACCATGCAGTAAAGAACCATCCTCAGCAATGGTGAAATTATCCTCCAATCCTGCTCTCACTGAGCTCTGATGCTCCTCAGAGATACATCCTCATACTAGGCTACCTTGATTTTGTCCATCAACTCTGAGTGTATCTGCAACCCCCACATCTGTATGGCAAAATTAGGGACTATTACCTCAATGCCCAAGCTTTCCAGATCCTCCAACAAATACCGATCATGTGTCAAAAATATAGCTATCGGATACCTGTTCAAGGCATCGACAACTATATTGGCTTTCCCCGGATGATACTGTAAAGATATGTCAAAATTCTTTATCAGTTCTAGCTACCAACGTTGTCTCATATTCAACTCCCTCTGAGTGAAAACGTACTTCAAGTTCTTATGGTCTGTGAAGATCTCCACACGCTCTCTGTACAAATAGTATTTCCACAACTTCAAGGCAAAGATGACTGCTGCAAACTCCAAATCATGGGTAGGATAGTTTTTCTCATAAGGACGCAACTGCCTGAATGCATAGACAATCACTTTTTCATTCTGCTGAAGAACACAACCTAACCCTTTCTCATATGCATCACTATAAATAGTAAAATCTCCAGACCCTGATGGCAACGTCAAAATAAGAGCAGACGTCAACCTCATCTTTAATTTCTTAAAAACAACCTGACATTCCTCTGTCTAAACAAACTCTGCGTCCTTCCTAGTGAGTCTAGTCATCGGCTCGACAATCCTTGAAAAATCTTATACAAACTTTCTGTAGTAGCCTGCTAGCCCGAAGAAACTTCTGATCTCTGCCACTGAACTTGGGGTCTTCTAAGATTCTACTGCTGTGATCTTCTTCGTATCTACTAAAATTCTATCACCAGTCACAATATGTCCTAAGAACTCTACCTTGTCCAGGAAGAACTCACACTTGGACAGCTTTCCATACAACTTATTATAAACCCCCACACCCGAAATTAGGCCTACTTGGCTTAGATAGTGAAACTAGGTCTAGTTTGAACCCAATTAGAATTAGAACATGATATTTTATTTAATTATGCAATATTTTATATCGCTTAGCGTACCTTACCGTTGCTTCGATAATTGGAACACCTCACTAGCCATTGCCTTTCTACAAATTTCAAAACCTTGTCCTAGATGTGCCCGCCTACCATTCTGACCTTTGTGTAGCTTATAATTATGCTTTCTTGTGCTACATTTTAGTCGCACGACTTTCGTCGCAGACGTTATTATTTAATTCTAAATAAATCTTGACCTTGTACCCTTGTGCGTTCCAATCGAGATTGGGAACACAATCTTGACCGTTTTGTGCAACCCGATTTTTTTTAATATTCTACACTATACCCTCTATGTCCCTAACACTTGTGTCCCACCTAATTTTAATCTCATGTACTTCTAATTAATTCCAGAACATCATGCACATTCAATTTAATTAATTAAAACCCAATTTCTATCTTTGTGCAATTTTCCCAATTGTTGGGCGCTTTATGCAAAATTATATTAAGGTGTCCACACCAATGGACAATACATGAAGAAACCCAATTTTCCCTTCACATGAATTTTTCCCATAATTTTCGGAATATGCAACGCGTACATCGCCCCCGTATATTAAACATATCCTTCATTTAATTAATGCAAATTCTAGCCCTCCCAACATCCCCATGTGAGCCCAAGGCCCAATCCTATGGAGTGTTGACCAAGCCCTAATCCTAGGTCAACCCCCAAACCTAAAATTCCTAGATGTATAAATAATCCTCTTCCTAATTTTTCCCAAAACTCAAAACCCCAAAACCTAAAATCTAACTCAGCCGACCCATCCCCTTCCCGTATTGTTCATCTCCCTCCCCCCGAATCCCTGTCCAGTCTCGCCGGAGACTTCGCCGGACCTCCGGATCAGCCCCGCCTCTGTGACCACCATCTCCTTCACCCTTGCTCGCTTGGACAGCACAGTCGACCCCTTTGCCACACCGGACTTCAACCGCCCCACCGTTCTCCCCAGCAACCCGACGCCATCCCGACCTCCCTACTCCCTTCTCCACCCTCTTCCTCCTGTGCACCGCCTCACCCTGACCCCGACTGCACAGCGCCGAGCAGACCCCCACCGCCTGAGCAACCGAGCAGTCCCGTCGGAGACCCATCCCTTCTCCTCCCTCGATTCGAACTCGCCGGAGACCCGACGGCTCAGAGCTGCCTCGACCATTGCTGAACTCTCCCCCCCCCTCGCATCGCCGAGCAACCACTACTGTCGACCATCTTCCTCCATCTCCTTCCTCGCTGGAGCACCCGACCCCGACGGTACAGCACAGGCGACTCCCCGCGCCGGAGTCGACAGCACCCCCCCACCTCTTCTCCTCCTCCCTGTCATCCTCCTCGATGTTCCCCGAGCTGCACCTCGAACCACCATGTCCACCACCCATCACCACCACGGTCCTCCTCCTCTTCTCCTTGACCTTGCCCTGCGCTCCTCCTCTCCTCCTCCTCCTTCTGGCCGAACATTCCCCCCACTGGCCGGATTCCGGCGAGCCTCAAGTAATCACCATCATCATCCATGTTAGCATCATCATCACCCCATCAACCCTCGTCGTCCTCGTCATCATCATCCTAGTCATCATCATTATCGTCCTTGTCATGACCATTGTCCACGTTATCATCCTTGTCGTTATTATCACCTCCATAGTCATCATCGTCATCACCATCGCTATTATCACCGACATTGTCATCATCCCCATCATCATGATCGTCAAATATTATCATCATCCATCCTCATCCATGTAATCATTATCTTATTATTGTCATTATCATCATCTCATCACTGCCATCATCATTATCTCATCATTGCCTTCATCATCATCATTAGTCATTACCACCCTTAACCATCACCCTTAGCAACCTCAATCATCGTCATAACCCTTGTCATCGTCGACAACATAGACCCGTCACCCTTGCCAGACAACACGCAGTAGTCACCCCGCTTTTCGTACCTGTGTACGCTGACCCCGAAGATCTGTTGGATTTATCTGCACGACTTCAGGAGCAAGTTATTGGTGCTACCCAGCTTTCTCGCCAGGCAAGTATACCTTGCCTTGTTGTACTGTTTAAATTCTGTATTATTAGTTGCATGTTTATTATTTTAAACTATGCGCGTCCGAGAGAGACTCGGGTGCAGTCAACGAAGGCATTGACGTTAGGACTTGTGTCTGACCTAGTGTCTAGTGGACCCACCTAAAGTTGTGGAGTTATTAGTATGACTCTCCAGGCCTTGACACGTATCATTACACGTCACAGAGTGAGTTCATGTAGGGACGCGTGCCTCATTCTCGACTGGCCATCGGTATGAGCAGTACGTGTGACGGTATTTAGTTTAGTTGTTTATTTCTTTAGAGACTTGCATTATAGTATGAGATCTCCACGTCGTATTCGCGACTTGTACATTGACATTGGGCGGGGAAGACAATTAGTAGGCGTATAGGACAGACAATTTGGTTGGCGTAGTTTCAGAGTAAATTATGGGGCCGTGAGTCTCAGTGTTGCCCGGGTATGGGATCAGTATTGCCCGGTTATGGGAGTATATGCTTGTCGATACATCCGGCAGAGGTTACTAGCTGCGTGCTATCATGATCGGTGATGTAGTCAGCATATACATCTGGCATCCAGTTTATAGCTAATGCCAGGTAATTAGCCTCTGGCTTGACGCTACGCTTTATACTTTTCACCTACCCATACGTACCAAGGTTGTCTTCAAAGTGCATTTTACTTAGCTGGTTAGGACACCCTTGAGTTTTTATAGTATTTACTTTATGGCATGCTTTTATGTATCTTATTACGTCCCTCTGAGGACCTGGCCTTTTCCAGGTGTATTGTTCATGAGTATTCGCAGGAGCGCAGATCCGGACTTGCCACGTATATTGCGATGAGGACTTCTCTTCGAGCCGTGATTGTTAGTTGGTATTCTTATATTGCCTTTATTATGTTTATCTTATATTCTGGTTTGGTAGTAGATTTGTTTCCATCCGACTACCATCATTAGATACTTTATATTTAGATCTAGTTATAGATATTTGGTTATTAATTTATATATAATTTTTATTGATGAGATTTAGTTATGCCTTGTGACATATATGTTTACCATTTGTGAATTGTTATTCATATTACAGCGTACGTGTGTTATGGTTTCCATATATTTGAGTGCCATATTTATACGGCTGGCATACTTACGTGTCCTAGTCCTAAGTATTTTGGGACTGGGGCATGACATATTTTTAGTGGTGGCCCATGCAGGTCAAGAGCATATTATCTCGGTTACGTTACTGTACCGAGCAAGCCTGCACCTAGGATCAGAGTATAGGATCTTATCCATAAATTGACTATGATTCACCTTTCTTCCAATCTGATCTATTTGAATAGCTACATCCTGCTTGATTCATGTGCTTCCCTATTAGTTCCTTGAATATAGCCTTCTCCTAGAATATAGAAGTCCCTGTTGTTAGATAATAAGTAGGGCAACCTTCCTATTAAGAGTACAACTAGGGTAATGACACATCCCTGAGTTAGAACACCTAATGAACCCTAGCGTCCCTTACCTATAGATTAATTTACCATTGTCCCCTGATGTGTTTATGTATAACTTGAGATTAGTATAGACACAACTAGAATTAGTTAAAAGTTTGATCATATTGTTAACCCTAGTATTGAGGGACCAGTAGAAATCCAAGGTCGAATATTAGGACCAACCCTAACTATTATAGTGAGATAGTATAATAGAACTATACATTTAGATTCTTGTCTTGAGATTAGCAGACAGTACCTTAGAAAGCCAAGACCAATGCTTAGAATATTTTCCTCGATCAAACCTCGAACACAGAGATTAGCATACCATCTTTCCCTTAGAAAACCGTGATGTTATATAGAGTCCTTCTATTTAATTTCACATTCGTTCCTCCGAGACCTTAGCGCTCGCGATTTGTGCAACGACTAATTATGTTCTCCTGTCGTGCCACCTAACGCTTCCATTCTTAATGTTAACCCTTCTGTTCTATGAGCACTATGACTAAGACTTAAGATGACCATGACCTATTTAATAGGATACTCTAATAAGTACCAAGACCTCTTCTTGTAAACCTTATTAGGAGTTTCTACATTTTTCTTAAGGCATTAGCGTATTAATTTATTATATTAAGTTGGGTAGTATGCCTCACAATATAGTATCACGTAGTCCTCTCGACCCATTGACGAAGTATAACTGAATGATATTACTTGTATGCTAGTATAAGATGATAGTATTTATGCAGACTGTAGAAATTAGAGGCCCATATCCCTATTTGGTCGACTGACGACTTAGACAAGGAGTTGGTATGACAACTATAGAGACTGTAGAATCTTATCTTTTGTAAACTTGTATTATTTTGTGACTTCCCTCATCATAATCTAGCGCACTTATATTTTCTGAACTACCTCGACTGATGCTGCTATTATAGCCTAGTTTTACAAGCTTATTCTTTTATCAAGCTTGATCATGATATTGTCTTATTGGGGATGCCTACTAATACATTGTCTAATCAGAATCAGTATATTAGGGTCTAGCTAACCTTATACATTGGTTCGCCCTTCGTAATACTACTTTACGTGGATTGAGATATATAGTCGACTAGTAGACAAATATACTTGCCCTCTAGACATGTCTGAGCGTATCATATCGGTTACATAACTGTAATGATACGAGCATGTGAATAAGGAATTACCAGAGAAGATTTTAATCCACAACTGCCTTGACAATTCCAATTTGAATTCTTTAGACGCCTTGACCTCCCAACTTCCATTCTATTACCTCCTCCTTGACTCTTTATTATTGCTTTCCGTCTTTCCTTATTCCGGTAAGATGAACGCTCGTGCCAAGTATAAGTTAACACACTAATAAGTACTAGATATACCCCATGGGCTAATCATATGACTTGGTGACTCCCTTTTATAGTCAATTAAGGACATATCATAGATAATATGTTTGGTGTTAAAACTTTGAGGATTAAATAACATGATTAAATAATTAGAGGAGTACTTTCTTAGATGTATAGTCTAGGATGATAGATGGGTAAATTCTAAGTTGGGTAGAAGCTGCATTGTTAAAACTTGAGGTAAATTATTTAGACTATGACCAAGTAAGATTAGATAGAGAGACCCTACCCTATCTTAATTTTGAGGACGAAATTGTTTTAAGTTGGGTAGATTGTAAACCCCCACACCTAAAATTAGGCCTACTTGGCTTAGATAGTGAAACTAGGTCTAGTTTGAACCTAATTAGAATTAGAACATGGCATTTTATTTAATTATGCAATATTTTATATCGCTTAGCGCACCTTACCGTTGCTTCGATAATTGGAATACCTCACTAGCCATTGCCTTTCTACAAATTTTACAACCTTGTCCTAAACGTGCCCGCCTACCATTCTGACCTTTATATAACTTATAATTATGCTTTCTTGTGCTACATTTTAGTCGCACGACTTTTATCGCAGACGTTATTATTTAATTCTAAATAAATCCTGACCTTGTACCCTTGTGCGTTCCAATCGAGATTGGGAACACAATCTTGACCATTTTGTGCAACCCAAATTTTATTAATATTTTACACTGTACTCTCTACGTCCCTGATACTTGTGTCCCACCTAATTTTAATCCCATGTACTTCTAATTAATTCCAGAACATCATGCAAATTCAATTTGATTAATTAAAACCCAATTTTTATCTTTGTGCAATTTTCCCAATTGTTGGGTGCTTTATGCAAAATTGCATTGAGGTGTCCACACCATTGGACAATACACTAAGAAACCCAATTTTCTCTTCATATGAATTTTTCCTATAATTTTCAGAATGTGCAATGCACATATCGCCCTCGTATATTAAACCTATCCTTGCATTTAATTAATGCAAATTCTAGCCCTCCAAACATCCCCATGTGAGCCCAAGGCCCAATCCCAAGGAGTGTTGACCAAGCCCTAATCCTAGGTCAATCTCCAAACCTAAAAATCCTACATGTATAAATAATCCTCTTCCTAATTTTTCCCAAAACTCAAAACGCCAAAACCTAAAATCTAACTCAGCCGACGCATCCCCTTCCCGTATTGTTCATCTCCCTCCCCCTGAATCCCTGTCCAGTCTCGCCGGAGACTTTGTCGGACCTCCGGATCAGCCCCGCCTCTGCGACCACCATCTCCCTTACCCTTGCTCGCCTGGACAGCACAGTCGACCCCTTCGCCACGCCGGACTTCAATCGCCCCACCATTCTCCCCAGCAACCCGACGCCATCCCGACCTCCCTACTCCCTTCTCCACCCTCTTCTTCCTGTACACCGCCTCACCCCGACCCCGACTGCACAGCGCCGAGCAGACCCCCACCACCTGAGCAACTGAGTAGTCCCATAGGAGACCCATCCCTTCTCCTCCTTCGACTCGAACTCGTCGGAGACCCGACGGCTCAGAGCTGCCTCGACTATTGCTGAACTCACCCCCCCCCCCCCCGCATCGCCGAGCAACCACTACTGCCCATCATATTCCTCCATCTCCTTCCTCGTCGGAGCACCCGATGTAACCTCCGATTTCCAATTTCCGAAATAATTAGATTTTTAATTTATTTTAAATACCAAGTTTATAAAATATTTTCTCCTTGAATTCTTGTATTTGATTTTTGAACAATGTTTGATTTTGTAGGTGATTAAAATTTTTATAAAAATCATTTTTCCTAAATGTCGCTTTCTTATAAATAAATAAATAATAATGATATGTAATACTCTAGCTTCGAACATTATTGGCTTGAAATCACAAACTTATGTATGTAATAAAAAGCGTTGAAGGACTAGTTGTTTTCATAAAAGTTTTCATATCCTTTTTGGAATAGTAAATAAATGAATTTCATATTTTCTAGGGTTTTCAAATAGGGGTTTAATTAGTAGCTAATTTAATCAGTTAGCCTTGGAAGCCTCTTAAAACATTTTTCTTAAATTATATTTTTCCAGTTTACCGTCTCCTATTCACACCCTCATTCTTCCCACATGAAAAGCCCCTTTATATTTAATCCTGGCCATTCATTATTGGGCCAATCCTCACCCTTTAGCCCACAACTCTCTCTCTCTCTCCCTATTTAAGTCCCTCATCACCATTCCCAAGAAACCCTAATCTCCAAATTATTAGCTAGCCCCCACAATTTCCCGCAAGCCAACAAGCCATCACCATTTTTGTGTGCTCGTGTCCGTGTGTCCATCATTACCGTGTCAGCCGTGTTGGCCTCGGGACCGACCCCGGGTGTCCTATCGTATCCATTCATTTTCTGTGTTCGGTTACAATATTACAACCAATTTTTGTGTCCGACACCATCTGGACACATCCACCCATGTACAGTACTACATCAGATTCCTGTGTCCACACCCGGATACGTCCCTCCACAGTCATCGACCGCCGTGTCCAGCCCCGGACACGACCCCGACACAGAAACCTGACCCTAACCCTAGATCAGATCCGCCGCCCTCGAGTTCCACTGCCGCCGGCGACCGGGACCTCCTCCTCGGCGTCGAGATCGCCGTGGCCGACCAGACGCAGTCGGATCCGGCGTCGAGCAGCACGTCTCCTCGGATCTGGCCCGCCGTCGCTTCAGACCCGCCGCCGCTCTCGAGTCGACCGCCGCCTGGGACCGAGCACCCCTCGTCGAGCCGTCGACCGTCGCCGCTGTAGATCCAGTCGCCGCCGCCTCAGATCCATCGAGCAGCCGCCGCCGAGTTCGACGTCGTCGCTTCAGGACCATCGCCCAGCGCCACCAGATCGAGCCGGCCGCCGCCTCGAACGGAGAACCCGTCGCCTCTGATCTCCTCGAGCCGAACACCCGCTGACCGCCTCCTCGAACCGAGCGCCGTCTCGAGACGAGCTTCGAACGCGCCGACGCCCTGCCCGACGGACTTCCCCGCGACCGACGCCGGGAAACCCTCTCCCCGTGAGTCCTCTCTCTCTCTCTTTCCCTTTCCTTCAGTCAGTGAGTATATGTAATTAGTTATTAGTTAATTAATTAGTTTATTAATTATATTTATTAGTAGTTAGTTAATTAATTATATAATTAGTAGTAAATTATATAATTAGTAGTTAACTAATTAATTAGTTTATTTATATTAGTTATAATTTTTTCAGTTAATTAAATTATTAATCAGTAATTATTTAACTGTATAATTAGTGTAATTAATGTTTAGTATATATATGTTTTGTATAGGTATTAGTATATAGTAATTAATGTGTATATCTATATGTATAATTAGTTGTATAATTATAGTATGCATAATTAATTGTATAGTATTTATTTAATTAATGTGTAGAAATATATGTATATACGTATGAGTATAAATTCATGTATGTATATATGTATGTATATTTTTGGTATAATTATACATATATTTAATTGGTATAATTTCATGTAGTATATGTGCAATAAAACGTATTTTTAATATATGAATTAATTGGCATCTGTATATATATATATATAGTATAAAATTGAATTGGTAATTTAATATTAGTATATTCTAAGGATGATGTTGACAAAATATATGTATATTTTAAACAGTATTTTTGCATATATATATATGAGTATACGTATGGTTCAACTAGTATATATATATATATATATATATATATATATACGATATATGTTTAATTGGTATAGTATAATATGTATATGTGTATTCCTTTAATATATATATATATGTAGGTATTTTGGTATAAAAATATATAATGTTTAGTATATGTATATATTTTGTATATATATATGTACTTATTATATTTTCAAATATGTATAATTAGTATAAATGTATATATATATATATATATCTTGTACATACAATTAATGTATTGTATTTGTATTTAATGTGATGTACTAGTATTAGTATATATTTTAATCATAACATTGACAATATATATATATATTTTTTTAAAAATGCATTGTTAGCATATGTATGAGTATACATATATAATGTTCAACTAGTATAAATCAGATATGTATTTTAAAAGGGCATATATATATATATTGTAAATACATTTAAATTGGTGCATGTATAAATATTGTAAGTATTAATAAGTGTAATGTGTATTATATACGTATCCCTACTAGATGACCCTAGTTGACTAGTGCCATACCTGGCACGGCCCTGAGTTCGATGTTTTGTGTTGTGTTAGTGTAGCACCTGATGCAAATATTGTATTGATATATTTTAGGACTGTTGGATCCTCCAGACGATACTCTGGGACAGGACATTGGTTTTACCAGCTAAGGACCTAAGGCGAGTACATTCTCTAATTAGTTTCTAATTTATGATATCTCCTATGTTCACTGTATCTAGTATAAATATCCATGTTCTTGACACGTTGGTTACACGGATTGGTATACACGGATCTCGTCATGAGATGTTATTCCTTATTCATGGTGTAGCTTGTACAAGACTTGTTTCCTTGATATCTTGTGCATGTACAGACACTGATTTTCGGGGAGATTTGCTACCTCCCTAGGGAATCCCGTGCCATAGCGTACCATGGTTGGATCTACTATACCAGTCGGGGGTGGGGAGTATTTTAGTATAGATATGTGATCATACCCAACTTATCATGCATCATAGCTCACCCCACATCTCACGTCGGGTGCGGCCTGACCTCTTCGTGCTTCATAGCTGTTACTTGTGATTAGCCTGACCTCTTCGTGCATCATAGCTAACCAACGGTTAGCCTGACCTTCGTGAATCATAGCTAATCATATGTAACCAGCCTGATGAAGTTTCCAAGCCGATCACATGTTAAAACTAGTACTCACACACTTAGTCATAGGACTCTTGCTCATTGACATATTGTTCTTTTCCTGCATTTACTTACAGTATTTCCATTATTTCTCTTATTGTATATTTCTCGTACCTATACATGCATCTGGTATATTTCCATCTAGAACTGCTACATAGTTTATGTCATTTATATAGAACTGCTATTTAGAGATGTACTTTGCTCCTTCCTGACTAGAAAATATTTTTCCAGACTGTGACCTTAGTGGACTTGTTTCTGACACTTGGGGATTGGTTGTTACTGATTGCAGGTATAATTATTTTGTCATTAGACTTGTGTTGTATTCTTTTGTTTCTTCAAATTCTTATCGTGCTGTAGTTGTGATTGAGTATGTTGTTCATTTTATAGTGTTATCCGTGTCTCCTTATGGAGTTGGATACTAGTGTGAGATTATTTAGATAGTACTTGACCTAGACAGCGTTCTACCGCCGATACTGCGGCGTAGGCTGGACGTACCCACGCACTCGTGCCCCTAAACCGGGTGCGGGTCGTGACGTATTTTTAGTGGTGGCCCATGCAGGTCAGACTTCGCAAGTTATGCGATGTCGTGGTAGTGCGACATCTTCGTTGTACTACTGCGTGCCTGCTATAGGACATAGGATATAGGATACTAGGATGAGAGGGGATACTCAATCACAATTTATTGAAAGATTTCCTGGGATGACCCCATGAGAATCTTATTATAATTTCTAATTTAATTCCTTCGCCCTTGTTTTCGTCCGTCCTTACTCATTGATATTGAATTTGATTATTGTTGATCAATTATTAAAACTTGAATCTTGGTATCATTGTTGAGTTTGATTCTTGTTGACCAGTTGTTAAATTTAATTCTTGGTATCGTTGTTGAATTGATTTCATATCGAGATAAATTTTATGGGCTAAAATTTACGGTATCATCTGATGACATATGTTGATGAGGACAGTGAGAAAGGTAAAAACGTCTACTTTGGTTATGGACCCTAGAGTTTATCGCAGCCATATTAGCTGTGATGACGAGAACGTAGGAACCTGACTTGGATGTACATACTATAGTTATGAAACCTAGAGTCTCTCGCAGCCATACCGGTTGGCGTGGCGAAGATTCTAAATGACATGATTATAGAGTTGCATACCTTAGTTACGAAACCTATCGTTTATCGCATCTATGCTTACTGGCGTGGCGAGGATTTCGAGTGTCATGATTTCAGACAGACGTGTATGATTATCAGATTGTATCTTAAATTGGTTCTTAAAGTATCATCTCAAGACTTATCTATTTCTGTTATTCCAGGACTTTGTTCCATCGCTTCTTTTCTTTACTAGCAGTAAAGATACCTTCCGTCCTTAACCCAGTTCTTTTGAGCCTTATTTCTTTAAGGATCCTTGTTAGTGTGATAATTAGTGACTTGCAATTTTGGTTGTGTCTTGTATTAGTTTGACTGAGTGTGACTTGTGAGTTTGTAAGTGTTTCTTAGTTGGATATGTGAGCAGTAGGATTTAATTTAGAGTTAGCCCTTAGCATAGTACCTTGTAACAATGGTTCTAGGAGAAGTGTCATTAGAGACTGAGAGTTAAGGAGAGTATAGAGTATCAGTGATAGTTCTCAGAGTTAGTATCAGAGCCAATTACCCGTCCTGGATAATCATGATTATGTAATTGAGTGATCTATGTAAACGATTAAGTATCCAGGAATTGTGTTAAGGATTTATGGAGCATGATGTTCAATTTGATGAATGATATCGGAAGTGTTAAAGGTAAGGAAATATATACGCATAAAGAGTTAATGAGGTGTCATGGGTAGAGAAATATCGGAATTGGTAATAAAAATGGTGAGGCGTATCACAGATCAGTTTAACAGGCTGTAAAAGGTTAAAGGGAAATACTTATACATCAATCGAGATGAAGAACCATACACATGCCCATGAGAGTAAAGAAACAAGAGTATTATAGAAGGTACAGGTAAACATGAGTTCTAATGAGCTTGATAAGATAATCCATTAATGAAGCTAGTGATATAATACCAAGAGTGCTAATGGTTCTATTTTGAGAGTTAGTCGAGAATGACGCTCAAAACAGTAAGCACTCTGCGTGAGGATAATTAGATGATTTACCAGTTGACAAATTGAAGTCATGAAAGAAAACACAGTTGATGATAACTTTGATCATTGGAGATAATAGTACAAGTGATTCAGGCAGTACAATTTTAGTACACAATTATAGACACTAGATATATTGAGTGCACTTTGAGTATCAGAGACCGTGAGCACCGATATGTACATTGTGGAGTTATAAATTAAAAGGTGGAAATGAAATTTTATTTTTAGAATAATTGAGGAGTTGAGATTACGTCATTAAATTTTTGAGGATTTTAAATATTGATTCAATAAACATGGTCAAGGCCTACAAAGATTTTAGAAGAGATTAAAATTTATTTTGATATTGAGTATCTGATTTTGAGGAGGTATATGCATTTTTATTTTAAAGTTGTTCGAGAAGTTAGACCTTGACGATTATTTGAGGATTAAGTTTATGGTAGATGAGAGATATGAATATTAATATATGAGTAGATGATATACATGTGTAAGGATCTGGTGATTGAGCATGATCGAGATGGCACCGCAGACTGACTTGGGTGTCCACCTAGAGTTGTATTGGGGAAAGCAGTACTTAGTATGGTGTTACACTTGGTGTGCACTGGAGTGATGAGAACAAGTAGTATGGAGTAGTATGGACAATTGTAGTAGGAATGAGAACTGGCAGAGAATGTGGTACTAAAGAGGTAGAGGTATCAAACTTAGATGCATTATTAAACCATGGTTATATTAGAGAATCTTGGTATCAGATTTAAGTATTAATAAGCAGATGTATGCAATGCGGATGTAATCATGGATGTTGTGAACTAAAGGTTAGTTGATAGGGATATCAGTGTACAGGAATAGGAATTAGTTAGTGAATGTGCTAGAGTTAAGTGTTTGTTAGAGATAGCAGATACCGCAAGAAATATGTTAGCAGGTTCTTTCTTTCCCTCCTAATGATTCCTTCTTCCATCTTTCGATTGATTGTTTTTCCTAATACTGTAGTTCGTATTCATGATCTTCTTATTAGAATATAACTAGTAGTACACCTTAACATAGACTGAAATACCATGACAAAAGATACATGACCTATATATTTTTCTTAAATTGCATGGCTGTAGGAAGAGTTTTCTTAAACCATGATCATTAGGGTTTTGACCATAGCAAAGATCTATGACGAGGTTATGACTGACAAAAAGAGACAAGAGGATTAAATTTGTGGATGAGCATTAAATTAAATAAAGAATTAAGGGGTTGTTATAACGGAGTTGATGGATCATTAATTTTATGAAAATCGAGGTATGATTGAAATTCGAGGACAAACATTAACTTAAATGGAGAATTAAGAAATTCACAGAGCCAAAAATTTGAGGATTTATTAATTTTAAGGAGGTCTTGATATGATTAAATTGATTATTAAAATTTGAGAAAATGTGAGAGATTATCATTTTTTTCTATTTGATTGCAAGATAGAAATTTTATAGTTTATATTATGAATGTTGCATTAAAGATTCTAAAAGTATCGCATCGTTGAGTATTTGAGGAAAAAGAAAATCAGGAAATAAGTCGTTAATGGAATAGTGTCAAATTCAATTCTCGGAAAGGAATGTAGATTTGAATAAGCATCAATTGAATTTGAGTTAGAGGAGTAAGATGATTGATGGATTAGTAGTTAAAATTTAAATTTTGGGATACGATTTTTATAAATATGCATTGGTTGGATTTCAATTTGGAGGATTGGATATTAAAATCCTAGAATATTTAGATATGAACTTAAAATCTTTTGGAGGAGATTATGACAAAAAGGGGATTTGATTTAAAAAAAAAAAAAAATTGAAGATTTTCAGGAATATGATGTTATAGAATTTTGAAAGGTTGTGAAATAGCAATATGAAATTACTTCATGATTATTTGGGTTTGAAATTTAAAATTTTGATAGAAATGATATGATGAGTAAAGGCAGTTATTGAGGATCCTAAATTTCGAGGACAAAATTTTCTAAGGTGGGTAGACTTGTAACCTCCGATTTCTAATTTCTGAAATAATTAGATTTTTAATTTATTTTAAATACCAAGTTTATAAAATATTTTCTCCTTGAATTCTTGTATTTGATTTTTGAACAATGTTTGATTTTGTAGGTGATTAAAATTTTTATAAAAATCATTTTTCCTAAATGTCGCTTTCTTATAAATAAATAAATAATAATGATATGTAATACTCTAGCTTCGAACATTATTGGCTTGAAATCACAAACTTATGTATGTAATAAAAAGCGTTGAAGGACTAGTTGTTTTCATAAAAGTTTTCATATCCTTTTTGGAATAGTAAATAAATGAATTTCATATTTTCTAGGGTTTTCAAATAGGGGTTTAATTAGTAGCTAATTTAATCAGTTAGCCTTGGAAGCCTCTTAAAACATTTTTCTTAAATTATATTTTTCCAGTTTACCGTCTCCTATTCACACCCTCATTCTTCCCACATGAAAAGCCCCTTTATATTTAATCCTGGCCATTCATTATTGGGCCAATCCTCACCCTTTAGCCCACAACTCTCTCTCTCTCTCTCCCTATTTAAGTCCCTCATCACCATTCCCAAGAAACCCTAATCTCCAAATTATTAGCTAGCCCCCACAATTTCCCACAAGCCAACAAGCCATCACCATTTTTGTGTGCTCGTGTCCGTGTGTCCATCATTACCGTGTCAGCCGTGTTGGCCTCGGGACCGACCCCGGGTGTCCTATCGTATCCATTCATTTTTTGTGTCCAGTTACAACATTACAACCGATTTTTGTGTCCGACACCATCTGGACACATCCACCCATGTACAGTACTACATCAGATTCCTGTGTCCACACCCGGACACGTTCCCCCACAGTCATCGACCGCCGTGTCCAGCCCCGGACACGACCCCGACACAGAAACCTGACCCTAACCCTAGATCAGATCCGCCGCCCTCGAGTTCCACTGCCGCCGGCGACCGGGACCTCCTCCTCGGCGTCGAGATCGCCGTGGCCGACCAGACGCAGTCGGATCCGGCGTCGAGCAGCACGTCTCCTCGGATCTGGCCCGCCGTCGCTTCAGACCCGCCGCCGCTCTCGAGTCGACCGCCGCCTGGGACCGAGCACCCCTCGTCGAGCCGTCGACCGTCGCCGCTGTAGATCCAGTCGCCGCCGCCTCAGATCCATCGAGCAGCCGCCGCCGAGTTCGACGCCGTCGCTTCAGGACCACCGCCCAGCGCCACCAGATCGAGCCGGCCGCCGCCTCGAACGGAGAACCCGTCGCCTCTGATCTCCTCGAGCCGAACACCCGCCGACCGCCTCCTCGAACCGAGCGCCGTCTCGAGACGAGCTTCGACCGCGCCGACGCCCTGCCCGGCGGACTTCCCCGCGACCGACGCCGGGAAACCCTCTCCCCGTGAGTCCTCTCTCTCTCTCTTTCCCTTTCCTTCAGTCAGTGAGTATATGTAATTAGTTATTAGTTAATTAATTAGTTTATTAATTATATTTATTAGTAGTTAGTTAATTAATTATATAATTAGTAGTAAATTATATAATTAGTAGTTAACTAATCAATTAGTTTATTTATATTAGTTATAATTTTTTCAGTTAATTAAATTATTAATCAGTAATTATTTAAGTGTATAATTAGTGTAATTAATGTTTAGTATATATATGTTTTGTATAGGTATTAGTATATAGTAATTAATGTGTATATCTATATGTATAATTAGTTGTATAATTATAGTATGCATAATTAATTGTATAGTATTTATTTAATTAATGTGTAGAAATATATGTATATACGTATGAGTATAAATTCATATATGTATATATGTATATATATTTTTGGTATAATTATACATATATTTAATTGGTATAATTTCATGTAGTATATGTGCAATAAAACGTATTTTTAATATATGAATTAATTGGCATCTGTATATATATATATATAGTATAAAATTGAATTGGTAATTTAATATTAGTATATTCTAAGGATGATGTTGACAAAATATATGTATATTTTAAACAGTATTTTTGCATATATATATATGAGTATACGTATGGTTCAACTAGTATATATATATATATATACGATATATGTTTAATTGGTATAGTATAATATGTATATGTGTATTCCTTTAATATATATATATGTAGGTATTTTGGTATAAAAATATATAATGTTTAGTATATGTATATATTTTGTATATATATATGTACTTATTATATTTTCAAATATGTATAATTAGTATAAATGTATATATATATATATATATCTTGTACATACAATTAATGTATTGTATTTGTATTTAATGTGATATACTAGTATTAGTATATATTTTAATCATAACATTGACAATATATATATATATATATTTTTTAAAATGCATTGTTAGCATATGTATGAGTATACATATATAATGTTCAACTAGTATAAATCAGATATGTATTTTAAAAGGGCATATATATATATATATTGTAAATACATTTAAATTGGTGCATGTATAAATATTGTAAGTATTAATAAGTGTAATGTGTATTATATACGTATCCCTACTAGATGACCCTAGTTGACTAGTGCCATACCTGGCACGGCCCTGAGTTCGATGTTTTGTGTTGTGTTAGTGTAGCACCTGATGCAAATGTTGTATTGATATATTTTAGGACTGTTGGATCCTCCAGACGATACTCTGGGACAGGACATTGGTTTTACCAGCTAAGGACCCAAGGCGAGTACATTCTCTGATTAGTTTCTAATTTATGATATCTCCTATGTTCACTGTATCTAGTGTAAATATCCATGTTCTTGACACGTTGGTTACACGGATTGGTATACACGGATCTCGTCATGAGATGTTATTCCTTATTCATGGTGTAGTTTGTACAAGACTTGTTTCCTTGATATCTTGTGCATGTACAGACACTGATTTCCGAGGAGATTTGCTACCTCCCTAGGGAATCCCGTGCCATAGCGTACCATGGTTGGATCTACTATACCAGTCGGGGGTGGGGAGTATTTTAGTATAGATATGTGATCATACCCAACTTATCATGCATCATAGCTCACCCCACATCTCACGTCGGGTGCGGCCTGACCTCTTCGTGCTTCATAGCTGTTACTTGTGATTAGCCTGACCTCTTCGTGCATCATAGCTAACCAACGGTTAGCCTGACCTTCGTGAATCATAGCTAATCACATGTAACCAGCCTGATCAAGTTCCCAAGCCGATCACATGTTAAAACTAGTACTCACACACTTAGTCATAGGACTCTTGCTCATTGACATATTGTTCTTTTCCTACATTTACTTACAGTATTTCCAGTATTTCTCTCATTGTATATTTCTCGTACCTATACATGCATCTGGTATATTTCCATCTAGAACTGCTACATAGTTTATGTCATTTATATTGAACTGCTATTTAGAGATGTACTTTGCTCCTTCCTGACTGAAAAATATTTTTCCAGACGGTGACCTTAGTGGACTTGTTTCTGACACTTGGGGATTGGTTGTTACTGATTGCAGGTATGATTATTTTGTCATTAGACTTGTGTTGTGTTCTTTTGTTTCTTCAAATTCTTATCGTGCTGTAGTTGTGATTGAGTATGTTGTTCATTTTATAGTGTTATCCGTGTCTCCTTATGGAGTTGGATACTAGTGTGAGATTATTTAGATAGTACTTGACCTAGACAGCATTCTACCGCCGATGCTGCGGCGTAGGCTGGACGTACCCACGCACTCGTGCCCCAAAATCGGGTGCGGGTCATGACACCCGACCCCGACGGTACAACACAGGCGACTCCCCGCCGCCGGAGTCGACAGCACCCCCACCACCTCTTCTCCTCCTCCATGTCATCCTCCTAGATGTTCCCCGAGCTGCACCTCAAACCACCTTGTCCACCACCCATCACCATCACGGTCCTCCTCCTCTTCTCCTCGACCTCGCCCTGCGCTCCTCCTCTCCTCCTTCTCCTCCTTCTGGCCGGACATTCCCCACCACTGGCCGAATTTCGGTGAGCCTCAAGTAATCATCATTATCATCCATGTTAGCATCATCATCACCCCATCAACCCTCGTCGTCCTTGTCATCATCATCCTAGTCATCATCATTATCGTCCTTGTCATCACCATTGTCTATGTCATCATCCTCATCGTCATTATCACCTCCATAGTCATCGTAGTCATTATCGTCATCACCATCGCCATCGTCACCGACATCGTCATCATCCCCATCATCATGATCATCAAACATTGTTATCATCCATCCTCATCCATGTAATCATCATCATCTCATTATTGTCATCATCATTATCTCATCACTGCCATCATCATCATCTCATCATTGTCGTCATCATCATCATTAGTCATTATCACCCTTAACCATCACCCTTAGCAACCTTAATCATCGTCATAACCCTTGTCATTGTCGACAACATAGACCCGTCACCCTTGCCAGATAACACGCAGCAGTCACCCCACTTTCCGTACCTGTGCACGCTGACCCCGAAGATCTGTTAGATTTATCTATGCGACTTCAGGAGCAAGTTATTAGTGCTACACAGCTTTTTCGCCAGGCAAGTATACCTTGCCTTGTTGTATTGTTTAAATTCTGTATTATTAGCTGCAAGTTTATTATTTTAAACTGTGCGCGTCCGAGAGAGACTCGGGTGCAATCATCGAAGGCATTGACGTTAGGACTTGTGTCTGACCTAGTGTCCAGTAGACCCACCTAAAGTTTTGGAATTATTGGTATGACTCTTCGAGCCTTAACACGTATCATTACACGTCACAGAGTAAGTTCATGTAGGGACGCATGTCTCATTCTCGACTGGCCATCGGTATGAGCAGTACGTGTGACGGTATTTAGCTTAGTTGTTTATTTCTTTATAGACTTGCATTATAGTATGAGATGTCTACGTCGTGTTCGCGACTTGTACATTGACATTGGACGGTGAAGACAATTAGTAGGCGTATGGGACAGACAATTTGGTTACCATAGTTTTTGAGTAAATTGCGGGGCCGTGAGCCTCAGTATTGCCCGGGTATGGGATCAGTGTTGCCCAGTTATGGGAGTATATGCTTGTCGATACATACGGCAGAGGTTACTAGCTGCGCGCTATGATGATCGGTGATATAGTCAGCATATACATCTGGCATCCAGTTTACAGCTAATGCCAGGTACTTAGCCTCTGGCTTGATGCTACGCTTTATACTTTTCACCTACCCATATGTATCACGGTTGTCTTCAAAGTGTATTTCACTTAGCTGGTTAGGACACCCTTGAGTTTTCATAGTATTTACTTTATGGCATGCTTTTATGTATCTTGTTACGTCCCTCTGAGGACCTGGCCCTTTCCAGGTGTATTATTTATGAGTATTCGCAGGAGCGCAGATCCGGACTTGCCACGTATATTGCGATGAGGACTTCTCTTCGAGCCGTGATTGTTAGTTGGTATTCTTATATTGCCTTTATTGTGTTTATCTTATATTCTAATTCGGTAGTGGATTTGTTTCTATCCGACTACCATCATTAGATACTTTATATTAAGATCTAGTTATAGATATTTAATTATTATTTATATATGATTTCTGTGGATAAGATTTAGTTATGCCCTGTGACATATATGTTTACCACTTGTGAATTGTTATTCATATTACAGCGTATGTGTGTTATGATTTCCATATATTGGAGTGCCATATTCATATGGCTGATATGCTTACATGTCCTGGTCCTAAGTATTTTGGGACTGGGGCATGACACTTATCCTTCCTTAATACATCCAACATAATCCGCAGATGCTCCTCGTGCTCCTTTGGTGTCTTCGAGTATATGAGTATGTCATCGATGAACACCACCATGAACTTGTCAAGGTAGTGGTGGAATACCTTGTTCATCAAATTCATAAATATCGTCGGGGCATTAGTCAACCCAAGCGGCATCACCATGAACTCATACTGGCCATATCGAGTCCTAAAAGCAGTCTTCGGAATGTCCTCCGGCTTTACTTTCACCTAGTGGTAACCTGATCTCAAGTCTATCTTGGAAAACACCTTGGCGCCACCCAACTGATCGAATATGTCATTAATTCATCGCAATAGGTATTTATTATTGATAGTGAGATTATCCAATACTCTATAATTGATGCACATTTGCACCGATCCATCCTTCTTGGGTACAAACAATATCGGGACTTTCCATGGTGAAGAACTTTAGCTCGACTAGTTCGCTATTGTTCACTCTATAGATATGCTGTAAAATTATTTTTGTACCTGGCACCAAGTATATAGAGAACTCAGCACCATGTCTATAGAGAACTCAACATCTCGATCTGGCAGCAATCCTAAAAATTTTTCAGGAAACACATCTAAGAATTCTGCTATCAAAGGATACAGCAACTCCTTGTCTTTAACCATAGCTCCATAGATAATATCTTCTTTCTGCTCTGTAGCTCCTCTAGCAAACTCAAACTTTGGCTCTTCTGGAGGGCTAAACAAACTCTACCTCCTCTGCAATCTATACTAGCATGGTGCCTACTAAACCAAACCATCCCAAGTACAATATCGTAGCTCAGAAGTGGCATTACAAGTAGATACACACTCAGCTTTCGGCCTCCCAAAGTAACTCTTTAATCCTTGAAAATATTACTAACCAGGATAGTGCCTCCCCCGGTCATGATCTTGCAAGTCCTAAGCAAAGACTCAGCTAAGAAATAATGCTTATGAACAAAAGAAACAGATACAAAACTATGGAAAGTACCACTATCAAACAAAGCTAAAGCTGGAATAGAATCAAGAAGAACATAACCTACGATGACATCTCCGGTGGGCTTGGCCTCCTCAACCATAATAGCAAACGCTCATCCCAGAGGTGCACCCCCTGATGATGGTGCTGGGCATAACGCTGCTGTTGGGTCGGAAGCGGCGGTCCCCTCGGCTGTACTGCAAGTGGCCTCACTTATGTTCTTGGAGCTTGAGCTGCTCCTTGAACTGCACGACGAGGGTTAGAAGGACAATCCCTCAGCTGATGCCCCTCGACACCATAATACAGACAAACTCCCAACCTTTTTCTATAAACTTCCTAGATGTGGCTGGGCTTATTGCAGAAGTGGCAGGAAGCTTGTTGTGACTGTCTCTACTGCTGCTGTGGTGCCTAGTGAACCGGCACCCTAGATGGAGTCTGGTGCTATTGTGGCTGCTGAAAAGGCCTAGACTGGAAATGAGGATGCTTAGCAAGCACTGTTTTGTTACTAGCCCCCGAAAAAGAATTGGGGTCTCTCTTGGGTTTCAAGCTCAACTCCCGCTCAACCTTGTGTACCTCCGCAAGTATCTCAGAATACGTCTCATAGAAAGACGAACTAAGAATATTTACTTCCCAGTTCAGACCCTTGCGGAAGCGGATAGCCCGAACCTCTAGCTCCCTTACCAAATACTCCGTAAATCGACTCAGCCTACCAAGCTCTGTGACATACTCCTCCATGGACAAGCTTCCCTGAGTAAGGCACTCAAACTGCCTCCCTAAGTATAATATGTCCGCCTGAGTAAAGAACTTTCTCTTAAAAAGGTCCTTGAATATCTCTCAAGGCTGCCCTGCATCAGTAAGAAGTGGCTCATTCCTGAACCAAGTGTGGGCAAAATCGAATAGTTGAAGTCCTACTGCCTCAACCTTAAGATCCTCAACAAGATGATACACCCTTATGAGACACTCAATATCCTCGAGCCAACCATCAACGTAGACGATGCCCTAAGTCCCCTTGAAGACCCGAGCTTCCAGCTTCTTGAAGTCTTGAATATTACCTAGCCGAAGTTAGGCAACCTGCGAAGTAATCTATTGCTGGACCGAAACTTCTCTCTATACTACAACAAGGGCAAGCTGATGAGCACTCTCAATACCCTACCATAACACATCGGTCTGCTTCTGGTGAGCCTCTAACTAGGCCCTCTGAGCCTCCAATATCTCACAAAATAATGTGAACACCTGAGTCACATTTGTCGGCACAGAAGGTGGAGGTGGAAGTCCTTCAGACACAGTTGGAACAGTCCTCTGAGCTGGAGGTGGACCCCCCGAATGCAGCTGATACGCCAATCAACTGTGAAGTGACTGGTGCAGGCCCTCGGGAAGTCGCAGATCTCTCAAAAACTGCTCTTCTCTGCTGTGATCTAGTCTTAGGCGGCATCCTGAGGCAAAACGAAAGAAAAGAATCAAAATGGCACATGATATAATATACTCAAAGAGGGACGGTTAATGATAAAATATCAATATCAAGGAAGAATAGTTGAAATGAACAATAGCATTTTTCCTAGATGCGATTGAGTATTCTCATTCTATAGCCTATATCCTATATCCTGAAACAGGCTCATAATAGCACTAAGTCAGAGCACCACTACTAATCGCACTAATTGTAACCTCGAAGACCTGCATGGACCACCACTAAAAATGTGTCACGACCCACACCCGGTGTAGGGGCACGAGTAGTGAACAACGTCCAACAATCAAGATATAATAATACCACCAATGAAATATGAATACTCAATTACAGATCTATAAGATAGAATAATCGTACGGATATGATATAAGAACTGAGGAGTCAAATATAACTCACAAGAAAAATAATAACCAATGAGTCATATAAAGAAATACTAATATCAAATGTTGGAGACAAATCCAGTATAAAAACATATCTACTGAGCTACAGGTACTGGGTCGTCTGTCTCAACTGGAATAAGACCCTCCTGAGCCAAGGTCTCTGGCTCTAAGCCAACTATGTCTTGAGGACCGTAGTGAGTGGGATACCACTCCTTAGTGTCATCTGGGAAAAATATATCATGTTAGGAAAGGAGCAAAGCACACCTCTAACAGTAGTTCCAAATGAATGATATAAACTATGTAACAGTAAATAGAGTGGATATACAACATGCAAGATACAAGTACAAGAGATATACAAAATAGGAATACTAGAATTAAATACAAGAAATAAGCATAATAGAAATAAGCAAGAAATACTACTACTATGTGAGTGAGTACCGGCTTCAACATGTAATCGGCTTGGAAACTTGCACAAGGATTAGGTCCTGGTTAATCATGTGTGCTGTGTATGATCAACACTCACAAGGACATGCACAAGAAGGGTATGATCACATATCTACACTAATACTCCCCGTCCCGACTGGTATAATAGATCCAACCATGGTATGTTATGACACAGAATTCACTGGGTTGGTAGCTAGTCAAATATAGTCTTAGAATCTTGTTATGGTTGACGCGAGTCCGATCCAAATGGCAAAGAAGTTTCCATATTTCAATCTCTTGCTTAAATTGGACTCCCCAAGAATCAATGTATGTACATGTACAAGAAAATTAAGGAACAAGGCTTGCACAAGATACACCATAAATACCAAGGAATAACATCTCATGACGAGATCCGAATATACCAATTCATGTAACCATCGTGTTAAAAACTCAAGTATATCTACACTAAATACAAGAAACATAGGGAATATCATAAATGAGAAACTATTAGAGAATGTACTTGCCTGAAATTCGGTGAACAGTATCAAAGATGTCTGAAACGGTGCTTCGCAGACCAAAATATGGAATATTACATCAATACAAGATTTTGGAATAAAAATAAGTTAAACTAGTCCAATTATAGGTCATAAAATCATTTTTAGGTCAAAAGTCAAACTAGGTCAACTCTAGGTTAAACTAGTCAAACTAGTTATTTCTAGGTGGTATGAGTCCATCTCTATGATATTCGGTCCATACACTATGTAAATAGGCTATACTAGCTATGTTAGGATAATATGATACTAACAATATACCGTATCGTAAGATACGTAAAATATTAGATATAAAAATATAATTATATATATATATATACAAGATGAAAACATATAGTATCCCAAGCTAAACTAATACTAAGTGGATACCTTGGCTTTGAGCCAATACGGTATCACACCACCTACTCCCCCTTTTGATGCACAAACCCAAAACCTTGAGGATAAGTCAATATCTTGACATTACCTTGGTATTACCTTAAGGTAATACCAATACCTTATTAACTTCAATACCTTAGTATCAAACTAGATCTTAACTTAATATCCTAGTATCAATATTATAACTAATGCCTTACTACCAAGGTATTCTAATACATTAACTAACTATGAACCATCAATACCTGAGTATCTAACTAGCACTAATATCTACTTACCTCACCTTACTACTCAAATATACCTACTGTATCTAAATATCCCAAAGGGAACACTGTCCAGTGCTTCCCACACTGCTGCTGCTTTACACTACTTTTGTTGCTGCTTCACACTGCTTCTGCTGTTGCTGCTACTTCACACTACTTCTGTTGCTGCTTCACACTGCTTCTGATGCTGCTGCTTTACTACCTGTAGCCCGACCCCCCTAGCACACATACACACAAGTACACTACACTCATATATATATATATATATATATATATATATATATATATATATATATATATAACAACTACAATTATAATACTCTAATAGTTATAACCAAGGTAAATTTAATTAGAAAGCAAAGTATCAAACACGTGGAGTGCATCGCACCCGTATCACACTCAATCTATGATATCCTTGTGATAGGGATCCACCACACCACCAAACATATCCCGAAGGACACGAGCAAATCTAGAATCACAATTAGAAACAACACAAAGTATTATCTACTCATCTACATGCTCGTGTCAAAATATCACATTCTCAAACCTTTGTGTCAAAAAAAATCCCCAAATCAACCCATATCGCTAAATTATCATGATACGGCCTACACGTATCCAATTATGGATACAACACTAGTCTCATAAATCAAACACATGTCAATTTGGTCCAATTGACCTATTGACAAACACATGATGTGTCAATCTCGAAATTCTCCCAAAATTGGCACAAAATATACCATAACTTCCTCCAGAGGCCTCCTATGAACTTAATTCCACTTTCTATTGGTAGCCTTAGTACATGTGAGGGTTCCTAATGATTAAATTATAGATTTAGACTATAATTAGAGAGATAAAACTGAATTTTACCTATTGGAAGATGGATTTCCAATATAATTCTCCAAATGAGTGTCAAGAGCCTTCAACTTGTGCTCCTTTCTCCTCCTTATAGATCCTTTCTTCCTCCCTGTTCCAATAGCCTCCAATGGTGAGTAGAGAAGGAACTGAAGAAAATTTAGGTCGATATTTGTGTAGAGATGATGGAATTTGGAAGAGAGAAATTCTAGATCTAGAATTAGAATGAATGGATGAAGAGAGAGAGTTTCCCCCCCTGCTATGGCCGGCCATGCCCCCTACTCCAAATCACTATAAAAAGTCTACAATACCCCTTAGGGCTTGTCATGAAGGAATTAATTAAGGAAAGAAGGTTCTAATCTAATTTGTTTAACTAATTAATTCATCCTCCTAATGAATGGGCTTGATTGTTGGGCTCAATCTAACTAGAATTAAATATTGGTCCATGAATCTAATATAAACTAGTTAGGTCCACTAACAAAAGTCTAAAATCAAATCTAGCATCTAACAATAATTAAATAATATAATAAATAAATATACAACATGCATAATATTTAATTAATTATGAAATAACCAAAAATACCCTTCCTAGAAAATATGGTAGTGATACTTTTTATGGGCCGCAGGATGGTGAGCCACTAGAGGATACTCCCTTAGAGCAAGAGGACATAGTGCCAGTGACCGAGGAAGCCTAGTTATATAGTCTTGGACTTGTACTAGTCTTATTTTGGACTCATGGCATGTATATATTATTTTGGAGAGTCGTTGATCCTAGACTTATAATATTGGACTTGAGGATGTATTGTGACTCATATTTCTCTTTTTATTCCATATCATGCTTTCATCCTTCTTAGTTTGATATTATGATTAAGTATTGTTTACCAATATTATATTATTATATTGTTCCTCTATTTGGAGTTGAGATAGCATGACAGGTACCCTTATTATATTGTGTAAGATATTTTGATAGTTATATTGCCTTAGACAGTGTTTTACCGCCGATATTATCGTGTAGGCTGGATGTTGTTCACTACTCGTGCCCTCATTCTGGGTGAGGATCATGACACATTTTTAGTGGTGGCCCATATAGGTCAGGCTTCACAATTAGAGCGATATCGTGGTAGTGCAATGACTTAGTTGTACTACTGCGAGCCTGTGATAAGATATAGGATATATGATATAGGATGAGAGTATACTCAATCACAGCTAGGAACACTTTCAATTATTTGCTTTTTCTATCTTTATCTATCTGAATGCTTGATTACTTTGAATAATTATTTCCTTCTTTGATGATATCTTATCTTGCGCAATATTGATTCCTTTGTTAATCTGTCTTCAGGATGCTGTTGAAGACACGATCGCAGCGTTCTACCGCGGTCTTAGCGTGGTCAGTTACTTTACCACCTCCGTGGTGAGCAACTACTTCTCCAGCTCCAGCTCAGAGGGTCGTCTCACCGGTCCAGGTGGGGGCCTCAGCAGCCGCTTTTGGGGGTGCTCCTCCCCCAGTTCAGAGGGCAGTTCTAGCTATTTTTGATGGACTTCCACCTTACCGCTAGTCCCAGTTGATGCTACATAGTTGTTCACACTATTCTAGTAGATGATGGAGGCCAAGAGGGCCCAGGCTGAGACACAGCACAGGAAGACTAATGTGATAAGATAGGGCATTGAGAATGCCCACCAGGTGGTCGTTACCGTAGTAGAGAGGACAGCACCACCACGGCCAAAGGAGGTATAGGCTAGGACTGGTACCATACAAGACTTCGAGAAGTCGGATCCTCGGCCCTTCAAGGGGACAGAGGGCATTATGTATACAGATAACTGGTTGGAGAACGTGGAGCACGTCATGTGCTTATCCCACCTTGCAGAGGATCTGAAGGTGGAGGCAGCAGGACTACAGATGATGGATATTGCTAATACTAGGTTCTTGAATGAGCCACAGATTATCGATCTGGGACTGACATGGGATGGGTTCAAGGACTTCTTCAAAAAGAAGTTCTTTTCGCCCACCGAGAGACTTGATTTGGAGCGACAATTCCAGTACCTTCACCAGGGGAACATGTCGATAAAGGAGTATGCCGCGGAGTTCAACAGATTGGATAGATATGCAGAGTACATGGTGAGGGATCCTGATATCTGGATGAGTAGATACCGAGAGGGCCTGAATTGGAATATGAGGGCTCTCATTTTCTCCAGCCATGAGATATAGGCAGATATCTTGAGGGAGGCCCGCAAGGTCAAGATTGACCTGAGTTTGAGGCCCAATAAGGATCAAGATATCTTTGGTGGTAGCAGCAGCACCGGTCTAGCCAAGAGACCCCATTTCCATTCATAGAGACAATAGTTCCTTGCGCATATTAGAGCACCAGTATAATAGACGCACCAGATGCAGAGGCCAGCCCAGCAAGCTCGTGTTTGCCCCTTTTGTAAGAAGCCAGGGCATGGGTGGGATGTTTACAAGAAGAGGCTTGGTCAATATTTATTTTGTGGCTCAGTAGATCACCAATAGAGGGATTATCCTAAGATATTAGCTCGTACAGCTCAGGGCATAACCCCAATTCAGGGAGTACCCACGATACACCTAGCGGGATAGCAGAGAGGACCTTTGTTGCTGCCACAGTAGCAGAGGTTCGTGCAGCACCAGCACCAGCAGAGAGTTGCACAATGGGGGCAAGCTTTTGCCCTGACCGTAGAGGAGGCCGAGCCTGTCGGAGATGTTATATCAGGTTCAGTCTTACTTGATTCTTTTCTAGCTCATGCTTTATTTTATTCCAGTGCTTCACATAGTTTTGTTTCTGTATCCTTTGCTTTGAAGCATAATATTGAGGCTGAATCATTGGCTAGGACTTGCAAGATCATGACCGAGGGTGGCATTATCCTGGTCAGTGATGTTTGCAAGGATCGGAGAGTTTTATTAGGAGACCAAGAGTTAAGCACATGTCTACTCATAATGCCACTTTCGAGCTATGACTTAGTACTCAGGATGGATTGATTGAGTAGGCACCATGCTAGTATCAATTATCATGGA
Source organism: Iris macrosiphon (assembly GCA_036927795.1). Taxonomy (NCBI): domain Eukaryota; kingdom Viridiplantae; phylum Streptophyta; class Magnoliopsida; order Asparagales; family Iridaceae; genus Iris; species Iris macrosiphon. The sequence continues at coordinate 85,388,042 of JAYESA010000010.1, forward strand.
GGCAGAGTTTTATTTAAGCCGTCAGGAGAGCCAGAGTTCGAGATCACCAGAGGAGCAGCAGTACAGAGTGAGGATGCCTTTTGTGGAGCTATGGTAGCAGACAAGGAGTTGCCATATCCTTTAATTATGGAATATATGGATGTTTTCCCGGAGGACTTGTCGGGCTTGTCGCCAAACCGAGATGTGAAGTTCTCTATAGAATTGCTGCCAGGCGCACAGCCGATATCTCAGCATGTCTATAGAGTCCACAACAGTGAACTGACTGAATTGAAAAAGAAGAAGGTAGATGGATTACAGGATAAAGGCTTCATCCGATCCAATTCGTCACCGTGGGGTGCTCCAGTATTGTTTGTACTAAAGAAGGATAGGTCGGTACGTATGTGTATCGACTATAGGGCTTTTAATAACCACACTATCAAGAATAAATACCCGTTGTCGTGGATTGACGATCTCTTCAATCAGCTAAGCAGAGCAAAGGTATTTTCAAAGATAGACATGAGGTTGGGGTACCACCAGGTGAAAGTTAAGAAAGAAGACATTTCGAAGACAGCTTTCAGGGCTCGGTATGGGCAGTTTGAGTTCTTAATGATGTCGTTTGGGTTGACTAATGCTCCGACAGTATTTATGAACCAGATGAACAAGGTGTTTCACCAGTATCTGGATCAGTTCATGATGATGTTTATTGATAATATATTTATATATTCGAAGACCCCAGAGGAGCATGAGAAGTACCTGAGGATAGTTTTGGAGACCCTCATACGCTCACTAGTAGATTCTTCTCTCCCAATATATCTGAACCGTATATGCAGTGCAGACATAATATAGCGACGTCAATAATATAGACAACAAGACCAATACTAACTACCAACACAAGACGCGAACTCACGTATCAATGGCAAGTCAACACGCCAGTCCATGCACTCACTCACTCAGTGAACGTGCTTAAAACAGTGTTAGGTCAGTAGATACCACGTATCTTCATAATATAACGGATAATTCTACTACTCTAAACGCGTGCACACAACTAGTAAATAAAAACTAAGCATATGAATAATGTACAATACAATCAAGCAAGGTGTACTTGCCTTCCAAGCCAAAATGCAAGCACAACCAATTTGGTTCGGCGCTCTCCAAAGTAACGTCCCGAACACCTACTAATTAATTATTACACTAATTTGACTCTTACCATCTAGTCAAAATTAGGTTATTAACTAGTTATTAATTCTATGTTGATTGCACATGCAAGTAACTAGCCCTCAAAATAATACTAGTTGTTAAACGTTACCAAAAATCCTTTTTAAAGACATTAATTAATAAAAATAATAATTCTGGAATTAATCATAAAAATAATCAAAATAATGGTTTTTCTTCTACAAAGGGTTTCTACGAAGATTGGCAACTAGTCATGCTAATATAGGTGTTAAATAGAGTTTATCGGACATGTAAGTTCTCAAAAGAAGAAATCATAAAAATGTTAAATTTTGGGAATAAATCTAAAATATTAAAAAATAATTATTTAATGAGTCCCTACATGCATCTATATCAGTTCTATTTATTGGTCTGTTCGTTGGACACATACTAGTCTTTTAGCAATAGTATTGACAAAATTTTGCCATTATAACCCTTCTATTATGCTTTGCATAAAATTATAAAATCATAATTAATTCTGATAGAATAAGCTTTAAATCAAAAAAATAGGAAAGATATTCATATATGGCCAAAGAACAAGTTACAATAGATTTATATGAAAACTAGGTCAACTAGGTGACTTTTTATACATAAAAATTATTTAAATCAAAAATAATATTTCTGAAAAAATAAATTAAAAACTAAATTTAATATAGTTTAATAACATCATAATTTAATTATTTACCAAGTTTTAGAAGGGTTCGATGAGGGATTTTGAAGAAAACATAAAACTAGGTCACCCTTCGCATTGTATATGCAACTTTTTTCAAAAATATTAATAATTTAATAATCTGAAATAAACAGTAAAAATATGAAAAATAATAATTTAAATATCATATTTCTATATTAATAACAAGGTTTAATCACGGTTTCAACCTATGGGTGCATACATGCATTCATGGGTTCAATTCTATAAATGCAAACCCTAAAATAAAACCCTACAATAAAAAACATGGCAATAATTTTGCAAACACATATAAAATCATTTATTTATATATATACAAAAATTATTCATGCATTCATACTCAATATAGAGGGTGTGAGGAAGAAGGAGACTTATTAGAGAAAGAATGATGAAGAACTAGGGTTTTGGATGAAGGAGATGGCATTTTATCCACGTGAAGGGGAGGGGGGGCGACCTGGGTATTGAAGGTGGCAGCTATAGTGAGAAAGTTAGGGTTTTGGATGAGAAGGAGATTAAGTTAGGGTTTTGGATGATAAGGAGAGATAAAATATATATGAGTATATATATAGATAGATAAAGAGGGAGATGAGGTCGCGGGTTTGGAGAGGGGATATGTACGCATGGGTATGGGGGGGTCGGTCAAGGGTTTGGGTAGGAGTAGGATTAGTTTAAATTATTTCCTAATTTGGTTAGTAGCAATCTAAGATAAATTACTAATCCTAATAGATATTAATATCAAAGATTTGATTGGGATTCTAAGGAATAAGATAATAATAAATAAATAAATAATTCCTACAAAAAGAGGAAAGTGGCCTAAATTGGCATGGAGGAATTATGCATTAATTAATCAAGAAGGTTGGATTGGAAAATAATCATAAATGAATTATTTATAGAAAAATATCTAAATATTACCCACAAGAAACTTGGGTTATTGCAATAGTGCCAACTAATGCTAAATGATCGAATTTTGTGTCACATGATGATCCTACGGGTAGTGTCTCCATTATAGGCTACTTCCTACGAGGGTATAATTCTTTTTTGCTTGGTGTATTTGTTTTGTAGATAGTTTCTTCTTTAAATTTCGAGGACAAATTTTTTCTAAGGTGGGTAGGTTTGTCACCGTCACTTTTTTTAACTAGGGGTAGTTTGTTAATTTGGCATGTATATTTAATTTTAGGAATAAATATTAATATTATGGTGCTATAAATATTTAATTGATGCTTGTATTAATTATTTATTTATTAGTATGCCATATAATTATTTGTGACTTGTATTATTTATTTATAGTTAGGAGGCTAGCCTAATAGTTAGACTTGACATTGGTGAACCAATTAGACTTGTCATGACAATTAGTGAGCCCAATATGGACCAAGCCCAATAGACCCATTTCTACTAATTAATTAAGAAGATTTAGCTTAATTAGAATTAGTTAGAAGCTTTCCAAAATATCCCTTCCCTAATCCTATTCATAATTGGATGGAGAGGGACAATTTGGACTATACACATGACTTGGAGAAAGGGGAAGGGGGTCAGCCATGATAAAACCCTCTCTTCTCTCTCTCTCTCTCCTTATTTGTATTTTATTTTGATCCCCAATTCATATATCCCCAATTTACTTCTTTTCCTTCATCAATTCAACCCAAATTCCTTTATTCCCTCTCATTCCCATTCAATAAAAGAAGCATTTGGAGCTTGGAGAAGCAAGAAGCACAATGAGAAGGAGCTTTAGTGGAGATATCGTGTCCGGATCGTGTCTATTGTGCTTTTTATTAGAAATCTATCTCCCAATAGGTATAGATCTGAATTCATCTCTAATTTGAGTTCCAAATCATGCATTTGACTCTTAGGAATACCCTAATGGCATAGGGCTACCTATAGGCTAAAGTTCTAGGCCTAATTGTTAGAAATTGATATTTCTACATAGGTTTTTGTATGCAATTTGGGAGGATTATGAGATTAACACATAAAGTATGTGTCATGAGACCAATTTAGTCTAATTGGACTTAGTTCAGGGATGGGATACTAGCTACGTGTCCACAAGTGGATACGAGTAGGCCGTATCACGATACGGTGTGATACCGTGTGATACATAGCTCTATTTTATGTATTTTGTGCAATTTTCCTTAATTCCTATTGTAGTTCATTCTAATAATTGTTATTTATATATTTGAGATGAGGAAATGGATATTATGGAGTATTATAAGTTTTGGCATCCCAATTGATTATGTATCGAGGATATTTATCTTAGCATTCGAAGTGTTTGTGCCAATGTCTATTAGGAGTTTCATCCTTGTGTGTTGATTTTATATATGTATAAAATTCTTATGAGTATTCATATATATATATATATATATATATATATATATATATATATATATATATTGGTATATATTTATTCTATATTATGTCAACAGTGTGGTATTACTTTAGTGTGCAGTGTGCTGGTGTGTTTACCTGGTTGCTCGAGTGACATGGAATAGAGGATTGCAACAGTGTAAATTGTGTAGTGTCCTACTCCGCACTGGAACTATGTACAAGAGAGATCGGTTTGTTGACTCAAAAAGAAAATCTTCTTGATGAGCTCCTTGTTGAACCAGAAGATGACTGATATAGATGAGTGGGCAGAACTTTATTCTCTAATTCTTGCACGCCTTAATAATGAATCTGAGTTTTTGTATTGCTTGTTTTCTAAATGATTAATGTTCGCATTAAGAATGATAGAATGATAACCTGCATGCTTAACTAAAGAACTTGTATGCTTGTCTAAAAGAGATAGAACCAATGCCATACTAAGTTAAAGAATAGAATGTTGCATGCTTAGTTACACGGATACCGCTATCAAATGAACCGTTGCCATGCTAATAAATAAGAGTAAAAGAATGTTCATATATTTCCATCGTATGCTAAATAAGAGTAGAATTGCATGCTTAGCTAAAAGAGATAGAAGAATCGTGCCATAGTCTACTTGTCATTGAATCTTGAAAGATAGAACTGTTTGAAATATTTTAACGGTATCAGAGAGATGGCAGCTAGTCCGTATAGAGATAGAGATGGCGACCTATCCATACAGAGAAGAAAAGAGATTGATTATATGCTTGTTTATTAAACTGTTGCATCCATATAAAGTTTATCTGATAGAGTTACATTCATGCATTGGTCTTTAGACAACTTGTGCACAAGGATAATCCCACGACCGGTTCTTGGGGCACTGGGGACCGTTCGCCTTAGGGGTGATCAAAGAGAATACCCTGAGGCAAAGAAGTCATCACGATCAGGGCGTATTCATGTCTATTATATAGATTGTTCATGTGTCAAAGTAGCTAGTATATGAGCGAGTATATTAGTGCAGTGTTGGGCCATGATAACACTGCTTCTAATCATGAGGAAGTAGACTCATGGGCCATTATATAGTTAGGTTGCATGCTAGGATTCAACCTTCTTGCTTACCTAACTGTTTGATACAGAGGCGGACAGGGAATAGAACATATATGCTTTTGTATATTGTTACTAACTTGTATGTCTGCTGCAGGAATAATCGTTTGACGAAAGGGTAAGAATCACTGAAAAAGTGATATACATGTTATCAAACATGATATCTTGTATTAAATGCTCTCATAAAGAAGACTTTTCTTTCGTATATGATTTTATCTCCTTCACACGATAAGATAATAATTATTGATAAGAGAAAGAGAGAGATGATAAGAAGATAGTCCACTAGATGCATGCTAGAGTCTTTAAAGAAATGAATATGACTTACAAGACACGCTGCGCACCAGAGTTATTAAATGAATCAGTATATCGTGCATGAACTGCTTGCCTTACCTGCTTGCTTGTACATCGAACATGAACTCTGTTTTTCAAGAGATGCTTTCAAAAAGAAGTAATATGACTCCGTTCCTGTACTACAAGAAATGAACCTAGGTAAAACTAGAAAGATCACTAGTAATAAAATATTTTATAACATAATTACTTAGTGTTGGTTTTAGTAAATGTTGCTTCTATTTGTTGATTTTATACTCACCAGTTCTTTCTCCAAAGTGCTGACCCACCAACAGTTTGCTTGTTCCCAGGTACTGGATCGTCCGAGAAAGCGATAGCTGTGCCTCATCCCCAGGACTCAAAAATCTGGTGTCGATGCCTTGAGCCGTATCGAGATATTTTGAGCTACTTTTGTATAGAGGGACATAATATATAGAACATTGCCATTGTATTCAGAGAACCTCGTGCCTTGACCTTTGTCCTGTATACTCAGATGGATTATTGTTTGTAATGCTGTCCCTCCACTGCGTACTTGATCGGTTCGATGATAGCCAACTTTAACGATGTTGCCTTGTGCGAGCGCAACCCCAGGCTCGCTCGGCATCATGCTTCGTTGGCAAACGATATACGTCCGGCGGGAGCACCGGGGAGTGGTAATTTGTGCCCCGCGGGGGCATTGTCAGGACCTTCAGGATCAGGGCATGACATAATGGTATCAGAGAAACTCGATCCTCTGGTCTTACACCCATTTTGCTGCTGTTCTTAGATGACGATTCCTTATACATTGATATCGTTGCTGAGTTGAGCATTCCATACAATAAGTTCATAGATATTCTCATAAATGTGCACAAAAGTATTCTATATTTGATTTATTGCTTGAGAGTTTTTATTTCATGCTTCTTGATTGCTAGAGTTTTTGATTGAAGATGGTAAGGGATGAGGACTATCGCTGCCCTAGATATCGAAAGTTTTTCCATGAAGTTTCGAGGACGAAACTTTTTTTTGGTGGGTAAGTATGTAGTGCTCCACTCCACGTTGGCACTATATACAAGAGATATCGATTTGTTGACTCAAAAAGAAAATATTCTTGAAGAGTTCCTTGTTGAACCAGAAGCTGACTGATATAGGTGAGTGGGTAGAACTTTATTCTTTGATTCTTGCACGCCTTAATAATGAATCTGAGTTTTTGTATTGCTTGTTTGCTAAATGAGTAATGTTCGTATTGAGAATGATATAACGATAACATGTATGCTTAACTAGAGAACTTGTATGCTTGTCTAAAAGAGATAGAACCATTTCCATGCTAAGTTAAAGAATAGAATATTGTATACTTAGTTATACGGGCACTGCTATCAAACAAATCACTGCCATGCTAATAAACAAGAGTAAAAGAATGTTCATATATTTCTATCATATGCTAAACAAGAGTAGAACTGCATGCTTAGCTAAAAAAGATAGAAGAGTCATGCCATATTTTGCTTATCATTGATGCTTGAAAGATAGAACTGTTTGAAATGCTTGAACGGTATCAGAGAGATGGCGGCCAGTCCACATAGAAATAGAGATGACGACATGTCCGTACAGAGAAGAGAAAAGATTGATTATATGCTTGTTTATTGAACTGCTATATCCATATAGAGTTTATCTGATAGAGTTGCATTCAGGCATTGGTCTTTAGACAACTTGTGCACAAGGATAATCCCACGACCGGTTCCTGGGGCACTGGAGACCGTTTGCCCTAGGGGGATCAAAGATAATACCCTGAGGCAAATAATTCCTCGCGATCAGGGGGGTATTCATGTCTATTAGATAGTTGGTTCACGTCAGCTAGTATATCAGCGAGTATATTAGTGCATTGTTGGGCCGCGATAACACCACTTCTAATCATGAAGAATTAGACCCATGGGCCATCATATAGTTGGGTCGCATGCTAGGATTCAGCCTTCTTGTTTACCTAACTGTTTGATGCAGAGACGGACATGGAATAGAACATATGTGCTTGTGTATATTGTTGCTAACTTTTATGTCTGTTGTAGGGATAACCGTCTGACGAAATGGTAAGAATCACTGAATAAGTGATATACATGTTATCAAACATGCTTTCTTGTATTAAATAATTTCATAGAGAAGTCTTATTTTTCGTATATGCTTCTATCTCATTCTCACGATAAGATAATAATTATTGATAAGAGAAAGAGAGTGATGATAAGAAGATAGTCTACTAGATGCATACTAGATTATTTAAAGAAATGAATATGACTCACGAGACACACTGTGCACTAGAGTTATTAAATGAATCAGCATATCGTGCATGAACTTCTTGCCTTGCTTTCTTGCTTTTACATCGAACATGAACTCTGTTTTTCAAGAGATGTTTTCAAAAAGAAGTAATATGACTCTGTTCCTGTACTGCATGAAACGAACCTAGGTAAAACTAGAAAGATCACTAGTAAAGAAATATTTTATAACATAATTACTTAGTGTTGGTTTTAGTAAATGTTGCTTCTGTTCGTTGATTTTATACTCACCATTACTTTCTCCAAAGTGCTGACCCACTAACAGTTTGCTTGTTATCAGGTGCTGGATTATCCGAGGAAGCGATAATCGTGCATCATCCCCAGGACCCAAAAATCTGGTGTCGATGCCTTGAGCTGTATCGAGATATTTTGAGCTGCTTTTGTATAGAGGGACATAATGTATGGAGCGATGCCATTATATTCAGAGAACCTCGTGCCTTAACCTTTGCCTCGTATACTCAGATGGATTATTATTTGTAACACTATTCCTCCACTATGTACTTGATCGGTTCGATGATGGCCAACTTTAACGATGTTTTCTTGTGCGAGTGCAACCCTAGGCTCGCATGGCATCATGCCTCGATAGCAAACAATATACGTCCCGCGGGAGCGTCGGGGCGCGGTGATTCACGCCCAGCGGGGGCATTGTCGGGAACTTCAGGATCGGGGCATGACACATTGTGCAACCATTAAGGCGATTGTGTACCTTTGCCAAGTAATTGATTTAGGCTTGGGTAGCCATTTCAGTTGGAAGCCTGGCATTTGTATGATTGGGGGCAATTATGTATCGGAGGCCTGCACTATATTTTGAGGTTGGTAGTGAATCCTCCTTAGTGCAGGCATTATATTCAACAATACATTTGTAGGTTGACCTATGCACAAGTGTAACTTTATAATCTGGAACCTGAGTTAGTAGAGAATCATTGGGGGAAGTACATCACTGTCTGTATGTCTATGGTGTAACAATACACCAGAACTTGTGCATTGTATTGTGTGTACTAGAGGATTATGAGTGTTAGCCTTTGGATTACAACTGCAAGGGTATATTGCAGTTTATGTTGTTGGCTGTGCTTATGTGCAGTGTACATGTAAGTTGAGACCTGAGGTTAGAAATATTGTTCAGTGCACTGATTATGCATATCAGTGAATAGATAGTGTGATGGGGGAGTTCATCTGATGTAAACACTGTTGGTAGGATGAAGAGACTTGAATCCTCAGTATCAGATGTTAGTACTATAGACTTGTTCATGAGTGTTAATTGGTTTATGTAGTAATATAATGGTATCAGAGGTTGTAGTTAGTGCATCAGTCATCTTAGTTGATGTATTAATAGTCAGTTGTATGCTAAATTAGTAGCATCCACTAAATTGGTAGAATAAGAGTGTATTAGCTATGACTGGTAATGCCAGTTGGTTAGGATTATATCAAGAGATTGTAGAGTTAGTTAGTATCTTGGTGGGTTTCTATTGGAGGTCAGTTAAAGTTAAGTGTAGTTATGGGTAGGGGTAAGTGACTGATAGGTTAGATGTGCAGGTAGTAGCACCTAGATCAGCAACTATAGCATAGAAGTTAGTCATTAGTAATTAATATATAAGTATTAAAGTATTGGTTAGATAATATATGATAGAGTTACGTATTGCCATTATGTTAGTATCATCATAGTTAGGTAACTGGTAGAGTTTTGTGTGTATCAGATTATTTATGCACAGTTAGTGTATAATAGTTGTAATTAGATAGTCGTTAGTAGAGGGTCAGATTTTAGTATTAGTTATATTATTAGTATTTATCAGTAAGTATACTATATAGTTAGTTAGTTTAAGTATAGTTGGATTAATAATGCACTTAAATAATGACCTTGTATACCTAGTATAAACTAGTACTAGTTAGTTAGTGCCTTTTTTTTAGACCAAATAACTTTAGTTGGACTTAATATGACTTAGTTAAGTTAGAATAAATTAGGAATTGACCTAGAAGCATGCATTAGTGTATTTTTACTCATTAAACCTTATTGTACTAAATTGACATGATATTTTCTATCTAGGATTGTGTGACACCATCTTGGGCATCGAGAGACACCCTTTGCTCGGACCAGAGGCGAGTACATCTCTCTGTAAGTTTTTATTTCATGATAGTGTATATATCACTTATTCTAGAAATGATATACCTGATTCTGACACATTGTTACGTGGACTGATACTACATGGATCCTGTCAGGAGATGTTATCCCCTTACCATGTTCAGCGGGTAGTCCTTACACATGTATTTTATCGTGTGCATAGGGTATTATTTTATGTACTTCTTGTGCATCCACTATTTTGTGTGCTAGTGTGACTATATCATATTCTTGTGCGTAACGTGTCATGATTGGATCCATGAGTATTGGCTGGGGAGGGGGAGTAGAAGTTGGTTATGTAATCAAGCCCTACTTATCTCATGTGTATGTCGATTATACACCTCACGTATAATTGAGTTACCCTATTTACCTCATGTGCAACCTAAGCCGATCGCATAACGAACTTGTGCTCTAAACCACATAGCTAGTATTCCTGTTCTTCTAGTTACAGTTTATTTTTATATTACCAGTATTTACTTTCCAGTTCTTTATTATGATTATTTGCCTGTTCTCACCTGTATTTCCATTTCTTAATACTTGTGCATCTTGTATCATTTTTTATTACTCGTCATGTATGCTTTATCATGTATTTGGAGTTATTTTAAGAGTTTTGTACTACGCTCCTTTCCTGATTGGATATAATTTTCAGATGATTGGCTAGAGGAGCTGTGTTCCACTTATTACGGGCCGCAGGATGGTGAGCCACTAGAGGATACTCCCCTAGAGCAGGAAGACATAGTGCCAGTGATCGAGGAGGCCTAGTTATATAGTCTTGGACTTGTACTAGTCTTATTTTGGACTCATGGCATGTATATATTATTTTCGAGAGTTGTTGAGCCTAGACTTATAGTATTGGACTTGAGGATGTATTATGACTCCTATTTTATTTTTTATTCCATATCGTTCTTTCATCCTCCTTAGTTTGATATTGTGATTGAGTAATATTTAGCAATATTATATTATTATATTGTTCCTCCATTTGGAGTTGAGATAGCATGACATGTACCCTTATCATATTGTGTGAGATATTTAGATAGTTATATTGCCTTAGATAATATTTTACCGTCGATGCTGTATCGTAGGCTAGACGTTGTTCACTACTCATGCCCTCATTTAGGGTGCGGGTCGTGACACATATGCGGCACCTATAGCCCACCAACATGATGGTTATAAATATGAGCAACTTAGACGTCCCAAGTGCTAGCTGGTTTTTTCTGTTTCAGAGACCATACCCTTCCAAACCAGATACGTACATGCACACAAGCTCAAGAGACAGAGAAGAGAAGAGAGCATCCCTCATTCACTCGTCGGACCGTCAACAGAGTAAAAAAGTCGTTGCAGTACTCGATCTCTATCGTCAAATTACCCAGATAAAAAATATTGTACTTAGATTTTCTGTCTAGAATTTCTTTGTACTATTTTGTTTGTTATTAGACAAAAAATTTTCCCAAACTTAATTTCAATGGCAAACAAGGAGGTGACTCTACTAGGACTTCCTTCTCCTGTGATGTCACGCCCCGGTTCCATGGATAAGGAACCGAGACACGTGGCAATGGCCAACAGCGTACTTCGGCGGGCATTCCAATCTAATGGGCCCGTCGGAGTATACTTAAGCTGTAAAGTACAATGAATAACCCATCACATAACACAAATATACTCAATCTAAATCTCATCCACAGGCAACAATATAAGAGCACAATAGAAGTAAATACAACAACTAATGTGCAGAAAGGAAAAGTCCAAGATAAGTATCAAGTACAAATACTAGAGTAGTCACACGGGAACAAACCCGCTAGTACAAATATACTAGAATGAAAGTAAGCAATAAAATAACTTGGGATGGCAGCAGGTAACTAGGTAATGATACCGTCCCAAGGAAAGAGTCACTACCAGCGATCAGGCAAAGTCCTCAGGAATGACCTCATCCTCGGCAGTGAGTACAGCTGCTGGGTAGATGCCCGGTCCGTACTCCTCCGGGTAATCCTCGTAGCCTACACCTGGAAGGGAACCAAGTCCTCAAAGGGACATAATAAGGTACAAAAATACAGCATGCCAAGTATACAAAAAAGTACAAGTGCAACAACAGGGTACTCTATCATAACCAAACAAGTGTGACACAGTTTAAAGACAATGTTCGACGCGTGGGCTTTCTAAAATAAAACTGTAGCTCCGGACACGGAAATACAAGGCACGTACCGCAGCTCCGGGCAAAGAGTCACACGGGTGATACCACTACACTAGATACAGGAATCACTCCAAAATACTACATAAATATATAAGCGCGTGCAGAGTAGCCCAAACGTCTAGTAACTGTCTTCCCCTTCCCAAGCGGTCAACGATTATGCGCTGAACCTGAAGCTCTAACTACGGTCTCGACACACTGAATTAACTCAACAGATGCGACCCTAAGATCGTCCCAGTCTCTGGTCATGATGTCAGTATCAGGATACAAGAATCTGGCACGATCACAGTGTGTAAGTGTGTCCTGGGGTATCGATGTACTCAGGTACGTGCATCGAGGTGCTATGCAGCATCTATCAATTATTCTAAGACGTTACGTCGAATGTCAGCACCCGGTTGTGATCCGGACGTGAAGTATCGAACGTCAACAAAATTATGCGTACAAAGTACATAAAAAACAACAAATATCTGTAAACTGAAATACAGGGTGGCAAGGTACACTTGCCTGCGTCCGGCTGCTGATGACGGAGATCCGATACCACGTCCAAGTCCTCAGGTCCCGCAGTACCTAAAAATAGATACAAACCAAAGATTAATAATCTATTCTACGTCAAGCAGGAATGCGACACACAACTACACTCAAAGTCAGTCTCTGCTACGACTCACAGGGACAAGACACTAGGGGGTTGACCACAGTTGACTATCGGTACGATAGTCAATCAACTAGTCCTCTGTTCACTCTCCTCGACAAATCCTTATTCTGACCATATTCATCACGTGGTTCAGTATCAGGTATGCTTACTCCTTGACCGTATTTACTTCTTAAATATTAGGTCTTCCTCAACCCTCAGGATCATCTCACCCACAATCACTGCTCAACCCTACAGATCACCATGCACATAAATAAATATATTAAACCCAAAAGCTCAATGTCTCTCATTCCAATCCATATTAATATACTGATAACGATTAAACCCCCAAGTTCACCATTAGACCTTAACCTTAAGTCATTATAATTATCATTCATCTTAAACAACATTGTTCAAGTACTATACTACACTAACCATATATATGCCAACAATATATATTCATTAAACCGTAACAACTATATCTATATATATCCTTGAAACACTTACAATCTATATAAACATCTATACTTAACCCTAGCCAACACCAGTCCATATATATATAAATATCCTATTTAAAATAATATTAAATTCTGGAATTAAAATAAGAGAGGGGAGAGTTGACCTCGCTGATGACGCCGGAGCACGGTCGGTGGAGGTGGTCGCAGGGTGGTAGTAGTGATGATGATGGTGAAAGCTAATGGTGGTGATGGTGATACTAAAGTCGGACGGGGAGGAGGCCGGAGCGGCACTGTCGAAGGAAGCTGCATAGTCGGCGGTCGGCCACTGCACTGCCGGTATGGGGGAGAGTCAGGCCGGAGCAGGGGAAGACAGCATAGTCAGGTCGGCGGTCGGGAAACACAGGCCGCAAGGGTCGGGGGCTGCTCAGTCCGGCGGAAACTCCTCAGTCTGGTCGGCGGTCGGGAACCACAGGCCAGCAGGGATCGGGGGCTACTCAGTGCGGCTGGGAACTCCAAAGTCCGGTCGATGGTCGGGACTGAAGTTTACACCGTGGTCGGGGAAAGCACAGCCGCGGGGGGGGGAGATGCACAGTCTGGTTGGTCGGCGGGGCTGTAGTCGCAGCGGGCGCTCCGCCGGAGTCGGGCCAGAGTCGGGCCCGTGGGTCTTCAGGGAGAAGAAGAAATTAAGGAAGAAGAAGAAGAAGAATAGAGGGAGGAGGTTTCTTGTATAGAGAAATATGGAGGAGGAGAGAGAGTAAGGGGGGGTTTTCTAGGTTCCTTGGGATTAGGGCCTGCTTGGGGAGTTGTGAGGGTGATGGTGATAGTTTTATAGGAGGGTGTGTATTGGATGGAGGGTGGGGATTTGCCCATTCAAAATGGAGGGCTTAGATATGTCATGAAGAAAATCATTTCTTCATGAGAAGTGAAGTGGGGATTATGTATAATTCGGTCCACATATGTAACCTCTACATTTAGTTTTGGCCAATGGGGTGAGGGCACCTACTAAATTGCAACTTAGCCCCTTAAATTCGAGAAATTGCACGAACACATAAAATAACACAAAAATTATGGAGAAAATTACAGTTGATGATTTGCATGGCGAGGAGGTGTTGGGGGTTTGGCACGGTTTAATTTTATGGCCATCGGGATTAATTAAGGATTAAAATAGGATTAGGCAAATTGGTATCCCCGATTTAAATAGAATTAAATTGTCCCGCGCTTTTAAATTAAATGGGAGCACTTGGGGTCAAAATCCGAAAATGATGCAAAGGTCAAAAATGGTGGAGGCTTGGAGTCAGTCTTGGACCTTTAGTTGGTCCGGCTCAACAGGTTTAAGTTGGTATCTCAAAATTGAGGGTAACGACACAGGTGTCCGATACGGAATTAAATATGGATTATGGTTTCAGAAAATTATGCAATTAATTTAAAGCACAACGAAATCTGATTTTGAGTGACAGAAAAGTCCAGTGCCTAATTTGGTGGGTCAAGTCAGAAGTACAATAATCCGATGGAATTTGTGGGCTGATATTGGGCTCCAAATAATTAAGCAATGATAGGGCACGCCAAGGGTTTTAATTAAATGAATTAAAATACCAGACAAACTTAACTCCACCCTAAACCTCAACATCTGCTACTAAATCCAAAATTTTCCAAATCCAAACCTAACTATCTATAGAATAAATCGAGGGGGTTTACATTCTTCCCAACTTAGAAAAATTTTGTCCCCGAAATTAAAAGTAAAGCACGATAATATCTAAAAGAATTTTAAAACAACTAGTAATCAAATTCCGTACGTAAATTCGTACCTTGGTCCTCAAATAAGTACGGGAACCACTGTAGAATAGAATCCTCGTGCTCCGAAGTAGACTCGTCTGGTGAATGGTGCTTCCATGCCACTCTGACCAGTCAAATCGTCTGCCCTCTCAAAGTTTTCTCGCTGCGATCGAGAATCTCGACTGGCTGCTCTACTTAAGACAGACTGGGCCCGACTGTAATCTCCGAATGATCAAGCATGTGGCTAGGGTCTGCGACATATCTCCTCAGCTGCGATACGTGAAATACGTCATGTACCCCCTCTAATGATATAGGTAATGCAAGGCGGTAAGCCACTTCGCCAACTCGTTCCAAGATGTCAAAACGTCCGATGTACCTCGGACTCAGCTTGCCTCTGCCTCCAAATCTGATGTACCACGAGTGGGCAATATCCTCAAAAATACATGGTCACCCTCCTTGAACTCCAATGGCCTGCGGTACGCATCTGCCCAGTATTTTTGTCTGTCCTGTGATGCACGCAGGTGGCTCTGAATCTGCTTGACCTTCTCCACTGTCTGTGTCACCAACTATGGACCAAGTATCTGACACTCTCCCATGTCACGCCAACAAACTGGCAACCTATATTTCCTGCCATACAGTGCCTCATAAGGTGCCATCTGTATGCTGGCCTGGTAACTGTTATTGTAGGAGAATTCCACCAAGTATAGATGGTCATCCCAAGATCCTCCAAAATCAATCATGCACGCTCTCAACATATCCTCTAATATCTGTATCGTACTCTTTGACTGACCATCAGTCTGTGGATGATATGCAGTGCTGAACTTGAGACGAGTTCCTAGGCTCTCCTGCATACTCTGCCAAAAATGTGACGTGAATCTGGAATCATGATCTGATACGATACTGATAGACACTCCATGTAATCATACTATCTGCCTCATATACATGTCAGCTAGTATCTCTGTGGACTGTCCAACTCTAAAGGGCAAGAAATGTGCAGACTTGGTGAGTCTGTCTACGATAACCCAAACTGCATCCTTTCTGCTAGGGCTCCACAAAAATCCTATGACAAAGTCCATGGTAATGTGTTTCCACTTCCACTCGGGAATGGGAAGTGGCTGCAATAATCCTGTAGTCCTCTGATGTTCAGCCTTGACTTGCTGACAAATAAAACACTTCACCACGAATCTTGTAATTTCTCTCTTCATCCCATGCCACCAGAAATGCTGCCTCAAGTCTTAGTACATCTTCGTACCCCCGGGATAAATGGAATAGATCGAGCTATGAGCCTCGGTCATCAACTCTTGGCGTAGCTCGCCACTCGGAACATATAGGCGATCTCCATACCTCAATGTTCCATCTTCATGAATCCTGAGTCCCGTCTGCATGCCGGCCTCTGTCCTTTCTCGTAGACGTCGAAATCTTGTATCTGTAGGCAATGCTGCCTCGATCCTCTCAATCAAAGTAGACTAAACCTCAAGATTGGCCATCTGTCCATCTATGCCTGGCATTACAATCTCTATCCCAAGCTCCTGGAGATCCTCTAGCAATTGTCGCTGCGTCGTCAAAAAGTATGCCATGGGCTTCCTGCTTAAGGCATCTGCTACGACATTCGCCTTGCCAGGGTGGTACTGTAACTCAATATCATAATCTGTCATCAACTCTAGCCAGCGTCTCTGCCTCATGTTAATCTCCTTCAGCGTTTAGACATACTTCAGGCTTTTATCATCTGTGTAAATCTCAACACGCTTACCATAAAGGTAATGTCTCCATAGCTTTAGTGCAAATATCACTGCAGCTAGCTCCAAGTCGTGTGTCGCATAGTTCTTCTCATGAACTCTCAGCTATCTCGATGCGTAGGCTATCACCTTGCCGTGTTGCATCAGTACACATCCTAATCCGTTCCCTGACGCATTACTGTACACTACAAATCCTCCTGATCCTGAAGGTAGTATCAAAATCGGTGCTGATGTCAGACGCTTCTTCAGCTTATCGAAAGCCGCCTGACACTCGTCGGTCCAGATAAACTCCTCGCCTTTATGCGTCAGTTGTGTCATAGGCGCAGCTATCCTCGAGAAGTTTTCTACGAACCTCCGATAATATCTGGCAAGTTCGAGGAAACTCCTAACCTCCGTAACTGATGTAGGGGTAGGCCAGGTCTCAACTGCAGCTATCTTCTCCGAGTCAACTAATAGTCCATCTTCGGTGATTATGTGTCCCAGAAACGGTACTCTATCCAAGCAGAACTTATATTTGCTAAGTTTGGCATACAACCTCTCATGTCTTAGCGTCTCTAACACTATCCTGAGATGCCTCTCATGCTCCTCCTGGCTCTTGAAATATATCAAGATGTCGTCTATAAATACCACCATGAACTTATCCAAGTATTGGTGGAAGACATTGTTCATCAAATACATAAATACTGCTGGCGTGTTGGTTAAACCAAACGGCATTACTAAAAACTCATAGTGGCCATACTTCGTCCTAAAGGCCATCTTCTGGATGTCCTCTTTCCGTACCTTGATCTGATGATAACCGGATCTAAGATCGATCTTCGAGAATACACATTCACCGCTAAGTTGATCAAATAAATCATCGATTCGCGGCAGTGGATACTTGTTCTTTATCGTTACAGCATTTAGCGCCCTATAATCGATACACAAGCGTACCGTCCCGTCCTTCTTTGGTACAAACAGAATGGGTCCTTCCCATGGAGATACACTAGCCCGTATGAAACCCTTATCTAAGAGATCATCTACTTGGACTTTCAGCTCAACCAACTCCTTCGGTGCTAGTCTGTAAACGGGGGAAGTAACTGGCTCGGCTCCTGGAGTCAACTCTATAGTGAACTCAATCTCTCTGTCAGGTGGCAGTCCTGGGAGATCCTCTGGAAACATATCCTTAAACTCTGCTATAAAGTGAGGGTACATCGGTTCACCTTCTGTAATGTGTGTCGCTAGGGTAGGTTGGACACAATGCTCTCGGGCTCCTCGAAGAAACTTAAACTCTGGGTGATCTGGGGGGTCTAAAGATGACACAACCACGATGGAAATCTAGCATTGCGTGGTATTGGCTCAACAAATCCATGCCTAGGATAATGTCATAGTCCGGCATGGAGAAAACCAAAAATCGGGCACGCATCTCTCGCCCGCAGACAACTACTGAACATGATCTACAAGTGTCGCTAACAGGTACTATTCCACCTCCCGTAAGGATCCTCTTGACCTTCGAAAGGGGTGCGGTGGCTATTCTATGGGTAGCCACAAAACTAGCAGCTATAAAAGAGTGTGTGGCACCAGAATCAAATAGGACTAATGCTGGTAATGAAGCTACTAAGATTGTACCTGCGATCACTTCTCCGGCTGTCTCTGCCTCCTTTATAGTCATAGCATAGGCCTGTCCCTGTCTCGGTGCCGGTGCCCTCAGCTGCTGTCGATCCTGGTGGAACTGACCTGCCTGTGGGGCCAAGGGTGGCCTCCTCTGGTTTCCCCCTGGTGCTGGTGGTCGCTGTGCTCCAGCTCCTGCGTAAGGCGGCCTCGGTCCAGGAGGCTGCTGATAAGGCCTCGGCGCTGGCAGGGCTGGCCGATGAACCATCTATGCTGGAGGCCTCTGGTCTGGGCAATCTCGGACTGCATGCTGGTCCGATCCGTATCTCAAGCAAGCGCCCAGTCTCCGTCGGCAGTCCCTCAATAGATGTCCCTTCTTGCCGCAGTAATGGCATATAGGAATGACAGCTCCCTGCTATGGTGCTGCCCTCTATTGTTGCTGATGTACCATAGGATGCTTCGTAGGTCCTTCCTGCGGGGCTCGGACTGCTGATGACGATGAATAGGAGCGCTTCTGACTGGCCTCCATCTTGTTGATGTGGTCCTAGCGTCGTGCTGCAAGTAGTACCTTGGAGTAAGAGGTGGGGGCTGTGGACCCGATAAGCCTCTGGGTCTCAAAACTCAGGCCCTCATAAAACTTCTCGGCCTTCGCTTCCTCAGTGGGGATCAGGTATGGTGCAAATCTGCTCAGGCGGAGGAACTCTGCATTGTATTCCTCTACAGTCATACTCCCCTGCTTGAGGTTCTGGAATATGTCCCGAAGCTCTGCTCGGGCAGTAGAGGGTATGTACATCTCCTGGAAGAGCCTAGAGAACTCTTCCCATGTGGCACGATCTGGTCCCAAGCGCTGCTCCTCGAAAATCCACCAGTGATGCACGTTGCCGGTGAGCTGCATCCTGACGGTCGTCATCCATCAGTGTCGGGGGAGGTCAGTAGCCTCCAGCTGGTGCTGAATGCTGGTGAACCAAGCGTGGTGTAAAACCCCTATTCTAAAAATCGTATTTATTATTTTTTATTAATTAATAATTTAATTATAGTAATTATGTGCTAATTAAAAGAAATAGATTTTTATTAATTTTTATTTTAGGTGTTGGTGCACTTAGAGAATTTATGGGACCATCAGAAATTTTTTGGAATTTATTCCATGTAGGAGACCCCTTGAGCAGTTGCTAGCTTAACGGTGTGCATTATTATAATCTAGAATTTTTTTCTTATGAGTATATATATATATATATATATATATATATATATATATATATATATATATATATATATATATATTATATATGCATATATATATTTAAAAAGAAAAAGGAAAGGAAAAGAAAAGAAAAGAAAAGAAAAGAAAATAATAAACTAATAATACTAATAAACTACTATACCATCCCATCCTAATTGCCAACAACACAACAGCTCCTTTCCCTAGCAACTACCACACGCCCCCTAGCAATTTGCCAGCAACACACGCCTCCTAGAAATTTGTAAACCACTTGTGAGCCAACCCACTCACAGCAACACACAAGACCCCCCTTCCCGCGGATTACAACCGAATCCTCTCTCTTCCTATTCATATATATATATATATATATATATATATATATATATATATATTTTATTTCTCTAAACCCTAAAACTAATCATCCCAAACCCTCCCTCTTCTCATCTAGACCTAGAGAGCGCCGTCACCGCAGTCGGAGAACCCCGCCAGGCCGTCCAAACAAATCCCGACGACCGCGACCCCACGTACTGCAGTTTCCCACCGCGAGGTACCTGTGTTCCGGAGTTATTTTTTGTCGACTCGCTCAACCAAACGCTGCCCCGTCTTCACCGGTATGCTCACCCCTTAACCCTCTTCCAAATCTGTATGATCGTAGACCACGAACAACACGAAAACCTAGGCAAAAATAGCGCCAAAGTTGGCACAAACAGACCGAATTCTGAGATCGCAGAAAACTGCGGTGACCACCCATGTTTCGGAGTTCGTATCTCCCACCACAGAGATCCAAATTCGATGATTATTTTTGGTATGTGTAGACCACTTGACCTAGTTTAATTTTTGTAAATAATCCTAGATTATTAGCTGCTGTAGACAGAATTAAATTTGTCATAAAACCCTGCAAACCCACTTTTTCTAGATCTCCAAAAGTTATGAAATGGAGCGCGCCCCGCCAAACGGGACCGCCCCACCGTGTACCAGGTGTACCAAACGGTACGCGCAGCATAACCAGACATGTAAAAATTCGTGGAAACTGATTCGGACGCGTGTGCGCGCCGGAATCAGCCCGTATCCGCTGACACATCCCGTGTCATAATTTTTGTGGAAGTCGAGCGCATTTTGTGCACGCTCGTCAGATTGTGACCAAACTTGCGCCACTGGACTCATGGTAAGGCACTGATCTTGTGACCCAATTTTCACGCAATTCTGAGACAGTTGACCAAGTCACAAATTGGCGGGCCCCATAGTTGACTTTTTGGACGAAATTGTGTTCGGCTCATCGGAATCCACATTCGGACATACCATTGGGTTCGTATTGACATTTAAAGTTGTTTGACCTATAATTTGTTCCATTTAGAGACTGTTATCCTTGGCACACTTTTTGGTGCAAAGTGGGCTACACGTGGACCCCACTTTTACTCGAAATTACCGTTTTGCCCCTGTGTCCAAATTGGACGAAAGGGAAGTGCTTTCTAGCTATTTTGCTTATTCTGGGAACGTTGGTGATATTTATTTCAGCATCCGGAGACGTTCATTCTGAGGCTGTAGCTTCTGACTCTTGGTGTTGACATCGGGACACTATATTTTGCAGCTTTCTTGCCAGGCAAGATACCTTGCCAAATTATTTACAGTATTTTGCATGCTTAGTATATTTCTGTATATTTATTATATTTTTGTTTATTTATTGCATGTGTAGTTCTTTCAGTCATTACTATATATTAGAGATGTTGACACACACTTGACACTTAGTATCATAGAGGACAATCAGTAGGCGTATGGGTTTTAACCACTCTGGTAAACCGTAGTCACTAGCACGCACTATGGTGGTCATATCCGATGGTCGCTACCCCCGAGGTATGTCGATTGATGGAGTCCAAGGATCGCTACCCCAGAGGTATGTCGGCTGATGTTGTCCACTGACGAGCGTATGAGTTGTGAGGATTAGATCGAGTAGCCTACCCTTGCCCATACGTCGAAAAGTTATCCTCATTTGCATTCATATAGATTGTCTTGTACAGCGTACTTATTTGTTTTCAAACATTATGCATGTTTACTGTATTCAAATTAGCTCGCTTTTCTATATCTTGTTACGTCCCTCTGAGGACCTGGTCCCCTGCCAGGTATAGACGACCAGGAGTATCCGCAGGAGTACGGGCCTGGACCTGACGCATTACTTTCTGCTGAGGAGGTCTTACCTTCTGAGCATCGTTGATTATCTAGCGATGGATTCTTTTAGCTGATACACTTCTGTCTTCACATTATTTTATATTGGAGATTTTATACTCCTCTCTCATTTTAGTTTTGGATATAGTCTTTGGTAGTGGATTTGTCTCCACCCGACTATTATTTTAGATATTTCATACTCCTTATTCTAGTTTAGTATTTCTTTTCTATGACTTGTTGTGTGGATAAGATTAGCATACCTGTGACTTGTAATATTATATATATCATATGTAAGTTTATATTCATCCTACAGCGTACGTGTATATTATGGTATCCATATATTGGAGTTGCCATATACATACGGCTGGCATGCTTACGTATTTCTAGTTCTACGTATTTTGGGACTGGGGGTGACATGTTTTTGTGGTGGCCCATGCAGGTCGAGTTAGCCGTTTCGGTTATGTAACTGTACCGAGCGGGCCTGCACCTAGGATTAGAATTTTAGATCTCATCCACACTTGACTATAACTTACCTTCCTTCCAACATGTCCTACTTAAGTGCTTGTATCCTGCTTGATTCATGTACTCTTCTTAATCCTTCATCCATCTCTTGCAGAGAGATAAATTTGCATAACGGGCATGCCGCCACCGGGGACAAAACGTCTCCAGGGGACGACGACCAATAACCAGGGGTGACCTCAACGACACCTCTTCTTCCCGGACCGGATGGACTGACTAACAATCAAATTCCATCAACTCCTTCCACGATACCTAATGGGACTTTTTCAGCTTCACTAGCACCGCAAGATGGCCAGACACAGCTGTTCTAATTCTTTCAGATGATAATACAGGAACAGAGGCAGAAAACAGCAGAGCAGAGGCTAGAATTTCTGGTAGCACTTGAGAGAGTGGCTGCACTAGCCCCTGTACCAACCCATGTACTAGTTTCAGTACCACAAGCTCGGGTTGGTTCAGTCAAGGACTTTGTGCAGATGGGCCCTAAGCCATATAAGGGCAATGAGAGTCCAGAGGAGACCACGAACTGGATTGCCAATACCAAGAAGTTGTTAGAGGCATCACAATTACCTTCGGACCTATGGCTGATAGAAGTAAGGACTCAGTTAGAAGGCAACGTGCATCACTGGTGGGAATCAATGGAGCGCCAGTTGGGTACGCATCAGACTTGGGAACAATTCTTGGAGTGCTTTGAGAGGAAGTACTTTCCGGATACCGTAAGGGACGTATTGTACGATCAGTTCCTCCATCTAGAGCAAGGGGACAAGACGGTTGATGAGTATGATACAGAGTTAGCCGTCTCAGTAAGTATGGCACAGTCCTAATACCTAATGACTTAGAGAAGGCTAAGAGATTTTACCGCGGGCTGACTCAGGAGCTTCAGCACTACACTAGCTCCTAGTCCCAGATCTCTTATGCCGAGTTATTGACAGAGGCCAGGATTCAGGAGGCCATCGGCAAAGGAAACAGAATTCAACAAAGAATTTATCAAGGACCAGAAAGGACACAGCAAGGAGGACCCATTAGACACCCTTTGACACGCCAGCAACCCGATAGTGCTGCACCATATACAACCAAGGAGCTCCGTACTTGTCACTATTATGGTAGGACAGGTCATATTCTAAGAGACTGTCATCGTCGATTGGGGCTGTGCATGATATGTGGATCAAGTCACCATCAAGCCCGAGAATGTCCTCAGCAGAACCCGAGGTCTATGGCATTAGAATCAAGAACACCGCATACACCCTCAAGTATAAAAGACCAAAGGGACCCACCACTTCTTCTACAGTCTGCACAAATGGAGGGGACTAGACCCCGATTGAACAACCAAAGACAAGGCCAAGCACTCATTATGACAAATAGGGAAGAGCAGACACAGGAAGCCGCAGATACAGGTACAACCTTTTAGTTATAATTGTCTTTGCATACTCATAACCCCAATGTGACACAAGATCTTAGATGTACAAATAGATGTAGAATTATATATATGGTAGTCTAGCAGTTATGAGGATATATTTTTATTCTACCCAGATGGCATACACGCGATGCTAATGGATGACGTGAGTAGCAGTAGCAGTATTCTTCCCCTATCCTTATCTCGCCCTCTTGGGTGACTCATCTTCTCCTTTTATATTTGTTTCTTATCTCGTGCTTAACTCTTCCTATCATAGCTGTATCTTTCGTGCCATTATTAATTATTGATTTATATCAATCTCACCCCTATTTTGTTAGTAAAACATAAATGTGTTAGTAATTCTTGATAACTAAGGATAAGTTCTTAATATGTATATGCACTATAGCAATATATGTATTCTTTATTAGTTTAACCCTTAAGTAGCACTATGTAGCCTAATAGAAATTTGTTAGATCATTGAAAATAGATCATACTCCTAATAGTTTTAGTCAAGACCTTAAGTGTTTCCCTAAAAACTTAGACTATGCCTAGGAAAGAGTTAAAGGCACTTGTTATGAACTGATGACTATGACAAATCGCTGGCGAGGTAGCGACAGTTGCAGCCAGACGATTATGGTAGAGTAGTTGAATTACATGCAGCTATACTGGCCAGGTGGAGTGGCAGTATTAGACTATGATACTTGACGGTTACGGAAAAAAGTCATAGTTATGAGATTCTAGACAGGTATCCCAAGATTCTTGATCCAATAAATATATTTGCCTTACAACCTAGACAATAGCTTCAAAGAATGTGACTACTAGTAAAATTCTTGTAAGTTGGGTAGTGTAGACGAGTTAGATGATGATAGAATAGTGTATGGACAATAGATGAGGAAGTGTTAGAATAGCAGACCATGAGTTCTAGGAGTCCTGCTAGATACCAATGTAGTGTAATAGCTATAGCTATCATTATGAATATGGGTTAGTGTCAATTTCGAGGACAAAATTTTTGTAAGTTGGGTAGAATGTAAAATCCCTATTTCTAAAAATCGTATTTATTATTTTTTATTAATTAATAATTTAATTATAGTAATTATATGCTAATTAGGAGAAATAGATTTTTATTTTAGGTGTTGGTGTACTTAGAGGATTTATGAGACCATCAGAAATTTTTCAAAATTTATTCCATATAGGAGACCCCTTAAGCAGTTGCTAGCTTAACGGTGTGCATTATTATAATCTAGAATTTTTTTCTTATGAGTATATATATATATATATATATATATATATATATATATATATACAAATATATATATTTAAAAAGAAAAAGGAAAAGAAAAGAAAAGAAAAGAAAAGAAAATAATAAACTAATAATACTAATAAACTACTATACCATCCCATCCTAATTGCCAGCAACACAACAACTCTTTTCCCTAGCAACTACCACACGCCCCCTAGCAATTTGCTAGCAACACACACCTCCTAGCAATCTGTAAACCTCTTGTGAGCCAACCCACTCACAACAACACACAAGACCCCCCTTTCCGCGGATTACAACCGAAACCCTCTCTCTTCCTATTCATATATACATATATATATATATTTTTTTTTTCTCTAAACCCTAAACCTAATCATCCCAAACCCTCCCTCTTCTCATCTAGACCTAGAGAGCGCCGTCACCGCAGCCGGAGAACCCCGTCAGGCCGTCCAAACAAATCCAGACGACCGCGACCCCGCGTACTGCAGTTTCCCACCGCGAGGTACCTGTGTTCCGGAGTTGTTTTTCGTCGACTCGCTCAACCAAACGCCGCCCCATCTTTACCGGTATGCTCACCCCTTAACCCTCTTCCATATTTGTATGATCGTAGACCTCGAACAACACGAAACCCTAGGCGAAAATAGCGCCAAAGTTGGCACAAATAAACCAAATTCTGGGATCGCAGAAAACTGCGGTGACCACCCATGTTTCGGAGTTCGTATCTCCCACCACAGGGATTCGAATTCAATAATTCTTTTTGGTATGCATAGACCACTTGACCTAGTTTAATTTCTGTTAAATAACCCTAAATTATTAGTTGCTGTAGACAGAATTAAATTGGTCACAAAACCCTGCGAACCCACTTTTTCCAAATCTCCAAAAGTTGTGAAACGGAGCCCGCCCCGCCAACGGGACCGCCCCACCGGGTACTAGGTGTACCGAACAGTGCGTGCAGCATAACCAGACATGTAAAAATTTGTGAAAACTGATTCGGACCATTGTGTGCGCCGAAATCAGCCCGTATCCGCGGACATATCCGGTGTCGCAACTTTTGTGAAAGTCGAGCACATTTTGTGCACGCTCGTCAGATTGCGACGAAACTTACGCCAATGGACTCGTGGTAACGCACTGATCCTGTGACCAAATTTTCACGCAATTCTGAGATAGTTGACCAAGTCGTCAATTGGCGGGTCCCATAGTTGACTTTTTGGACGAAATTGTGTTCGGCTCATCGGAATCCATATTCGGACATACCGTTGGGTTCATATTAAAATTTATAGTTGTTTGACCTATAATTTGTCCTATTTTGAGACTGTTACCCTTGGCACATTTTTTTGTGCAAAGTGGGCCACATGTGGACCCCACTTTTATCCGAAATTACTGTTTTGCCCATGTGTCCAAATTAGACGAAAGGGAAGTCCTTTCTAGCTATTTTGCTTATTCTGGGAACGTTGGTGATATTTATTTCAGCATCCGGAGACGTTCATTCTGAGGCCGTAGCTTCTGACTCTTGGTGTTGACATCGGGATACTATATTTTGCAGCTTTCTTGCCAGACAAGATACCTTGCCAAATTGTTTACAGTATTTTGCATGCTTAGTATATTTCTGTATATTTATTGTATTTCTGTTTATTTATTGCATGTGTAGTTCTTTTATTCATTACTATATATTAGAGATGTTGACACACACTTGACACTTAGTATCATAGAGGACAATTAGTAGGCGTATGGGCTTTAACCACTCTGATAAACCGTAGTCACTAGCACGCACTATGGTGGTCGTGTCCAATGGTTGCTACCCCCGAGGTATGTCGATTGATGGAGTTCGAGGGTCGCTACCCCAGAGGTATGTTGCTGATGATGTCCACTGACGAGCGTATGAGTTGTGAGGATTAGATCGAGTAGCCTACCCTTACCCATACGTCGAAAAGTTGTCCTCATTTGCATCCATATAGATTGTCTTGTACAGCGTACTTATTTATTTTCAAATATTATGCATGTTTACTGTATTCAAATTGGCTCGCTTTTCTGTATCTTGTTATGTCCCTCTGAGGACCTGGTCCCCTGCCAGGTATAGACGACCAGGAGTATCCGCAGGAGTACGGGCCTGGACCTGACGCATTACTTTCTGCCGATGAGGTCTTACCTTCTGAGCATCGTTGATTATCTAGCGATGGATTCTTTTAGCTGATACACTTCTGTCTTCACATTATTTAATATTGGAGATTCTATACTTTTCTCTTATTTTAGTTTTGGATATAGTCTTTGGTAGTGGATTTGTCTCCACCCAACTATTATTTTGGATATTTTAGACTCCTTATTCTAGTTTAGTATTTCTTTTCTATGACTTGTTGTGTGGATGAGATTAGCATACCTGTGACTTGTGATATTATATATACCACATGTGAGTTTATATTCATTCTACAGCGTACGTGTGTATTATGGTATCCATATATTGGAGTTGCCATATACATGCGGCTGGCATGCTTACGTATTCCTAGTCCTACGTATTTTGGGACTGGGACGTGACACGTGGACCTCTGTCGGCTCCTCTGTGCCCACAAAAGTTTGCGGCATCAAACGACGGAAGTCTATGACAGACCCTCGCGTCAGCTTATATGCTGGTGGTAACGCCTGCCCCAAGGCCGTCACGATGCTCTCTCTCAGGGTCTCAGCCTGGCGCTGCTGGGCCTGCTGCTGAGCCTGATACTGGACCTGTTGCTGGGCCTGCATCATCGCATACATCATCTGGAACATCTGGGTTCCATCCATCGGTTACCCTGTGGGGAATGGCATAAAGGGCATCTGGGGCGGGAATGGTGGAGAAGGTGGTAGTTGCTGCTCCTCCTGACTCGGGATCCTCTGATCCTCAGGTCCTGCCTGATGTGGAGTCTGATGCCCGTCTGAAGGCACCTCGGGATATCCTGATGACTGTCCCATGGGAGCTGCGGTCAGTAGAAGGACCTGCTCCAGTTTCGGTTCTCCGGATGATCCTACGTCTCAGGGAACGTCGCCAGGCTGTGCGATGCGTCCACTGCAGAGATTCATAACTCTGAAAAGAAGTCATAACTGCGATCAGCGTTTGAGGAAAATAAACAAGATGTAATTTGGTAAACGATATCGAGATAGAGGTGTCATGTGAAGGTTTCAAACTTTGTAGATGAGATTTCTAACTCTATTCCAAATTTGCAAGCTCGCTTGGCACAGTCAGGTGACCAAGACGATTTAAATCAGACCTGCATGGGCCACCACAAAAACCTTGTCATGCCCCGGTTCCATGGATAAGGAACCGAGACATGTGGCAATGGCCAGCAGCGTACTTCGGCGGGCATTCCAATCTAATGGGCCTGTCGGAGTACACTTAAGCTGTAAAGTACAATGAATAACCCATCACATAACACAAATATACTCAATCTAAATCTCATCCACAGGCAGCAATATAAGAGCACAATAGAAGTAAATACAACAACTAATATGCAGAAAGGAAAAGTCCAAGATAAGTATCAAGTACAAATACTAGAGTAGTCACACGGGAACAAACCCGCTAGTACAAATATACCAGAATGAAAGTAAGCAATAAAATAACTTGGGATGGCAGCAGGTAACTAGGTAATGATACCGTCCCAAGAAAAGAGTCACTACCAGCGATCAGGCGAAGTCCTCCGGAATGACCTCATCCTCGGCAGTGAGTAAAGCTACTGGGTAGATGCCCGGTCCGTACTCCTCCGGGTAATCCTCGTAGCCTACACCTGGAAGGGAACCAGGTCCTCAGAGGCACGTAACAAGGTACAAAAATACAGCATGCCAAGTATACAGAAAAGTACAAGTGCAACAACAGGGTACTCTATCATAACCAAATAAGTGTGACACAGTTTAAAGATAATGTTCGACGCGTGGGCTTTCTAAAATAAAACCGTAGCTCTGGACACGGAAACACACGGCACGTACCGCAGCTTCGGGCAAAGAGTCACACGGGTGATACCACTACACTAGATACAAGAATCACTACAAAATACTACATAAATATATAAGCGCGTGCAGAGTAGCCTAAACGTCTAGTAACTGTCTTCCCCTTCCCAAGCGGTCAACGATTGTGCGCTGAACCTGAACCTCTAACTACAGTCTCGACACACAGAATTAACTCAACAGACGCGACCCTAAGGTTGTCCCAGTCTCTGGTCATGATGTCAGTATCAGGATACAGGAATATCTGGCACGATCACAGTGTGTAAGTGTGTCCTGGGGTATCGATGTACTCAGGTACGTGCATCGAGGTGCTATGAAGCATCTATCAATTATTCTAAGACGTTAAGTCGAATGTCAGCACCCGGTTGTGATCCGGACGCGAAGTATCGAACGTCAACAAAATTACGCACACAAAGTAGATAAAGAACAACAAATATCTATAAACTGAAATACAGGGTGGCAACGTACACTTGCCTGCGTTCGGCTGCTGATGACGGGGATCAGGTACCACATCCAAGTCCTCAGGCCTCGCAGTACCTATAGATAGATGCAAACCAAAGATTAATAATCTATTCAATGTCAAGCAGGAATGCGACAAACAACTACACTCAAACTCAGTCTCTGCTATGACCTACAAGGACAAGACACTAGGGGGTTGACCACAGTTGACTATCGGTACGATAGTCAATCAACTAGTCCTCTGTACACTCTCCTCGACAAATTCTCATTCTGACCATATTCATCACGTGGTTTAGTATCAGGTATGCTCACTCCCTGACCGTATTTACTTCTTAAATATTAGGTCTTTCTCAACCCTCAGGATCATCTCACCCACAATCACTGCTCAACCCTATAGATCACCATGCACATAAATAAATATGTTAAACCCTAAAGCTCAATGTCTCTCATTCCAATCCATATTAATATACTGATAATGATTAAACCCCCATGTTCACCATTAGACCTTAACCTCAAGTCATTATAATTATCATTCATCTTAAACAACATTATTCAAGTACTATACTACACTAACCATATATATGCCAATAATATATATTCATTAAACCCTAACAACTATATCTACATATATCCTCGAAACACTTATAATCTATATAAACATCTATACTTAACCCTAGCGAACACCAGTCCATATATATATATAAATATCCTATTTAAAATAATATTAAATTTTGGAATTAAAATAAGAGAGGGGAGAGTCGACCTCGCCGATGACGCCAGAGCACGGCCGGTGGGGGTGGCTGCGGGGTGGTAGTAGTGATGATGATGTTGAAAGCTAATGGTGGTGATGGTGATGCTGAAGTCTGTAAACACCCTAAATTTTGAGAATAATTTTAAAATAAGTTATTTCGTTTTTGGAATTTTCTGGAAATTAAAACCAAGATGAGTGTGATTTAAAGAATTTATAAGTGTGGCCAAAGGGTGTTAAATATTCTAGAAGTAAATATATTGTGTATAATGGAGAATCGGACGCATGGCATTTTTCGGTGAATTTATTGGACACCGGAGCAACGAATCGAGGACCAAAAGCTGTAGAATTGTGAACCGAACCCAAACGAACCCGAACCAACCCGAAACTCGCAGGGCAAACTCTAGCCGCCGGATTTTACTGTACAAGGCCTATAAATCCACCCCCTCAGCGTTCGTGCCAAGCCCTAGCCGCCGCTCATGCCGAAACCCTAGATACTCCGCCGCCCCCAAGCCCAGCCGACTTCATCAACCCCGACCCTCGCTGTGCTCCCCACCGGACGAGCAGCTCCCGACCCTCGCTGTGCTCCCCACCGGACGAGCAGCCCCTCGACCCTTCGACGACGCCCCTCCGGCCCCACTGTCGCCCCAAGCGACGTCGCCCAGCAGTCCCCCTCCGGCCCCGCTGTCGCCCCGAGCGGCGTCGACACCCCGAGCACCCCCTTGTCGACCCGACCCCGACGCCTCCCAAGCGTCGCTCCGCTGACCGGAGACAGAACCTGGGACTCGACTTCGAGATCCAGCGGACACGAGTGAGGAAGAATCGGACGCCAGCAGCGTGCGAGGACACGACCAGGACACAGATTGGCTTTCGGACACGTGAAATTCAGATTCACGGAGCCCTGTTCAGGTACCGATTTCTCCCTCATCGCAACTCCGATTTCATTTCTGTCAGTTGCTATGCGTAGACTGTGTAACCCTCTCGGTGCCCGTGCAACTTGCTCGGCGCATCGCGTCCTGTAGTGATCGTACATCGCGATCCAAAACAGGAAAAATAATGCCCTGTTTCACCCCGGAACTGAGTCTGCCCTGCCAATCGGGACGACTTGGTCGCACGCGGTCTTTACCGAACCGTGCGCAACGTTGATACGGTCGTGTAGGATTTTGCACAAGTCGATTCGGAGGTGCGTGCACCCCGGAATCAACGCGTATCCGCCGACGACACTCCGTATCTGTCCTTTCTGGAACACGCTGTAACTTTGTGTAAACACGTCGGATCGAGACGAAACTTACGCCATCAGACTCGTAGCAATAAGCTGGTCCTGTGACCTAAGTTTGGTCCGATTCCGAGAACGTTGACAAAATCACGTATCGTGGGCCCCACAGGCTCCACTTGACGGGTAATTTTGAGATCGGCTCATCGGAATCTAATTCTGGAAGTTCCGTTGGGTTCGTATCATCGTTCCTGACTTGTAGACACCGAGTTTGCAGAATTTGGAGACCTTGGACCCTGACGCACTTTTCGGTGCAAAGTGGCCCACATGTGGACCCCGCTTTAATCCGAAAATGACGTTTTTGCCCCTGTGTCCAAATTGGACGTAAGGACAGGCATTTCTAGCTATTTGACATCTTCTGAGACTAGTGGTGATATTTATTACAGCTTTTGGAGTAGTACCTACCAGATCCACCGATACAGGGACAGTTGTTGGTATTCGGACATCAGGCAAGTGTACCTTGCCAAACTCTGCAGCTTAGTTATCTATTTTTCTTGTTTTATATATATTACTGTACATGCTCAACCTAGAACCGTGTGACATACTTAGCGTCCGATTATTAGTCGGGTGCCAACACTGTACGCGGTGTTGGGTACGGTCATCTAGAAATGGACATTCGTGACACTATATATTCTCGTACTTGTCTTATCAAGTACCCTATGGCCCAGGACACTTGACACTATTCATGAGACAGGATTTTCTCGAGATATTCATGGTAATTCTGTATAGGATACAGGACATTGACATTATATTCTTAGATACGTTATGACTTGTTGCATTAGCTATGATCGCGCTTGACATGGGCATGAGACGTTATGGTCTTGACATGCGTGGCTACATTGGGTGGGGAGAGACACACAGGCTACAGGCTGTATTTATCTATATCTTCTATTATTGAGAGGTCGTAGACTCTCGTAGCAGAGCTAGACCCACTACCGGTTATTACCGCTTCCGGCTCCCCGACACAGAGCTTGTAGTGGCTCAGCCTGAGTTTTAGTGTTGTTCTCACTTGCATTTCACTTAGATGGTTACATATTTACCCCATTGTTTCATTTAGTTATTTATTGCTGCACTGTTTATTTACTCATTTTGGCATGAGCTTTCTTGTACCTTGCTATGTCCCCTGAGGACCTGGATCCGGATTTTGTCCCCAGATTTTGCAGACGAGGTTTATCCCGAGATTTATGGGACCGGAGCAGGAGCTGATCCAGGAGCTGTACCACCATCTGAGGACGAGGTCTTAGCTGAAGACTTCTCTTGAGCATCCATGTTTATGCTCAGTTTTCATTATTTATTTCAGTCTTTTATATTCTGGTCTGTTGAACCATTGTACTAGATATTTATCGGGATGTTCCCCGAAGTACTTTGTGAGACTAGATGATGATTTACATTCCTTATTTATTCTGTGGATCATATTTTATATCTTGTATGGATGAGATTAGTTGTACCATATTGTCGTAGACTTGTTATATTACAGCTTAAGTA
This sequence comes from Iris macrosiphon, assembly GCA_036927795.1. Lineage (NCBI taxonomy): Eukaryota > Viridiplantae > Streptophyta > Magnoliopsida > Asparagales > Iridaceae > Iris > Iris macrosiphon. The sequence goes on from JAYESA010000010.1 coordinate 85,420,925, forward strand.
TGCACTGATGGATCCATTAAATTGGGTATGTCCATCGGTGCGTACTGCTGGCCATTATCACGCGTCCGGTCCCACGATATTTTGGGACTGGGGCGTGACATGGTTTTTGTGGTGGCCCATGCAGGTCTACGACTAAATTGTTCAGTTTCAACTTAGGGACTAAACCAGCCTGCCCTAAGGATAGGATAAGTTCTAGGATCTCATCCATTATTTAATCCATCGTTGAACTCTATATCGACTTGAAATTTTTACTTGAACTGCATCCTGTATTGATTTCTCTGTGCGTTCTTACAGTTTATATTTTGATTGTAGAGCAATGGATTCCGGGAACAGAGATGATATTCCTTTGGATACGCCATACGACGCTGTGGTTACTTATGGAGACGGAGTGACACCAGGGGATGGAGGACAAGCATCGCAGAGTGATCAAACCGGTCAGCCTAATCCAAGGTTCCGGAGAGATGACATCCCACCTCCACCACAATTCACTCCCCAGATGCCAGTATTTCCGCCCGGACAAGCCATGGACGGGCAACAAATGTTCCAGATAATGTATGCCATGATGCAAGCACAGCAACAGATTCAGCAAGAGGCCCATCGGCAGGAGGCCGAGTATCTGAGGACCAGCCTGGTATCCGTATTGGAGCAGGCAAATCCACCAGCAAGGCGAACAGTGACGGGATCTATCACCGATTTCTGTTATCTCAAGCCTCGTACATTTTCTGGTAAAGAAGGGCCAACGGAAGTTCATGAGTGGCTCACAAACATTCAGCATCAGTTGTAAGCCGCTGAACTTCCAAGAGAGAAGTGGATGACTGCCGTCAGAATGCAGTTAACTGATAATGCGCATCACTGGTGGTTAGCAGAAGAGAGGAGGCTTGGATAGGACCGAGTCACATGGGAAGAGTTCTCCAGACTCTTCCAAGAGATGTACATTTCAGCTGTTGCACGGTCAGAGCTCAGAGACAGGTTCAACCGCCTTATCCAAGGCAGCATGTCAGTGAAGGAATACAATACGGAATTTATTCGCCTGAGCCGCTTTGCCCCGACATTGATTTCGACGGAAGAAGAAAAAGCAGAGAAATTCTTTGACGGCTTAAAGTTCGAGCTTCAGAGATTGATTGGATCGGTAGCACCTACATCTTATACCGATGTCCTTGCAGCAGCCCGACGCTTGGAGCGCGTCACTAGAAGGGAGTCTAATCTGAAGAGGCCTATCACATCAGCACCATCCAGGCCAGCACATGGGGATTCAGCAAAGCGAACCCAGAGGGGTATGCCAGATAGAGCAGCACATAGGGACAGACCTCTTCCTACTTGTCACCACTGCGGCAAGGTAGGACACATTGAGAAGGAATGCAGGCGTAAGTTGGGACTATGTTTGAGCTGCGAATCTAGCCAGCACTTTTCCAGGGACTGTTCCGAACGCCGAGACGGAGCACCAAGACTAGCATTGCCTGTACCACGACCAGCTTATCCAGCAGCAGGAGCCCAGCAGACAGGAGTTGGTGGGGTCAGACCACCAGCCCCAGGAGGGAACCAGCAGAGACCACCCCTGGCACCACAGGCAGCTTTATTCCAGCAGGCTCAGCAGCAGCGAGGCCCAGCACAGGGGCGAGGACAGGCATTCACTTTAGCGGTTGAGGAGGAGGCTACAGCAGGCGTGGTCATCGCAGGTACTATTCTAGTAGCTTCATTACCAGTTGTAGCCTTATTTGATTCTGGAGCATCGCATTCATTTATAGCAGCTAGCTTTGTAGCCACCCATAGAGTAGCTATCGCACCCCTCCCGAAGATGAAGAGGATTCTTACGGGAGGTAGAATTATACCTGTTAGTGATATTTGTAGATCATGTTCAGTAGTAGTCTGCGGAAGAGAGATGCGAGCGCAGTTTCTGATATTTTCTATGCCGGATTATGATATCGTACTTGGTATGGACTGGTTAAGTCAGTACCATGCGACTCTTGATTGCCGACTTGGGCGGGTTATATTTAGACCGCCAGGACATCCAGAATTTGAGTTTCACCGAGGAGCAGTAGAGCAAGGAGTTCAGCCTACTCTTTGGGGATTATCTGTAGAAGGAAAGACAGGTTACCCAAGAGTCATATCAGAATTTGTGGATGTATTTCCTGATGATCTTCCAGGTTTACCGCCTGATCGAGAAATAGAATTCACAATAGACTTAACTCCAGGAGCAGAGACTATCACTTCATCCGTATATCGGCTAGCACCTAAGGAGTTAGTAGAGTTGAAGGAACAGGTTGATGATCTTTTGGAGAAGGGTTTTATTCGGCCCAGTGTTTCACCTTGGAGAGCACCCATATTATTCGTGCCGAAGAAGGATGGAACGGTACGGTTGTGCATTGATTACAGGGCACTAAATGCTGTAACCATCAAGAACAGGTATCCCTTACCACGCATTGATGATCTATTCGATCAGTTGAGTGGTGCAAGGATATTCTCGAAGATTGACCTTAGATCCGGCTATTATCAGATCAAGGTGAGGAAGGAAGACATCCCGAAGACAGCTTTCAGGACGAAGTATGGGCATTATGAGTTCTTGGTGATGCCGTTTGGTTTAACCAACGCACCAGCAGTATTTATGAGCTTAATGAACAGAGTCTTTCATCAGTTCTTGGATAAATTCGTGGTGGTGTTCATTGACGACATCCTCATATATTCCAAGAGCCCTGAAGAGCACGAGGAGCATCTCAGAATCGTGTTAGAGACCTTGAGGCAGGAAAAGTTATACGCCAAGCTCAGTAAGTGTGAGTTATGTATGGACAAAGTGCCTTTCTTGGGACACATCATATCAGGAGAAGGACTTTCAGTGAATCCAGAGAAAGTTGCGGCAATAGAGACTTGGCCTACACCCACATCAGTCGCAGAGGTGAAAAGTTTTCTCGGACTTGCGGGATATTACCGAAGGTTTGTAGAGAATTTCTCGAGGATTGTAGAACCGATGACGAAGCTGACACGCAAGGACCAGGAGTTTATATGGACAGAGGACTGCCAGAAGGCTTTTGAAGAATTGAAGAGAAGATTAACAACAGCACCTGTCTTGACTCTTCCTTCAGGGTCAGGAGGTTTTGTTGTTTACAGTGATGCATCAGGCAGTGGACTAGGATGTATTTTGATGCAACATGGCAAAGTCATTGCTTATGCATCAAGACAGTTGAAGGTCCACGAGAAGAACTACCCGACACATGATCTGGAGCTAGTAGCAGTTATATTTGCATTGAAGATATGGAGGCACTATCTTTATGGAGAGAGGGTAGAAATCTTTACTGATCACAAGAGCCTGAAGTATGTGTATACTCAGAAGGAGCTTAACATGAGGCAGAGACGCTGGCTTGAATTGATGGTAGATTTTGACATAGATCTGCAGTATCATCCGGGAAAGGCGAATGTTGTTGCAGACGCACTCAGCAGGAAGCCTACGACTTATTTCTTGATAATGCAGCAAGAGTTATTAAGAGATCTATATGAGCTTCAGATAGAGATTGTTTTACCAGGACAGGAAGGCTTGATGGCTAACCTTGAGATTCAGTCATCACTCGTGGAGAAGATTAAGGAAGCATTGCCCACCGATGCTAGATTCCGAAGACTCAAAGAAAGGACAGAAGTCGGCATACAGATAGGACTTCGCATTCATGAAGACAGGACATTGAGGTTTGGAAATCGCCTGTATGTTCCAAATGGAGAATTGAGACAGGAGTTAATGACTGAAGCACATAGCTCTATGTACTCTGTTCACCCAGGAGGAACCAAGATGTATCGAGACTTGAGACAGTATTACTGGTGGCATGGAATGAAGAGAGAGATCGCAAGATTTGTGGCCAAATGCTTAGTCTGCCAGCAAGTGAAGGCAGAGCATCAGAGGACTGCAGGTATGTTACAGCCGCTTCCTATACCAGAATGGAAGTGGGAGCATATCACGATGGATTTTGTCACCGGATTTCTGAGGAGCCCCAGCGGAAGAGATGCAGTATGGGTTATTGTGGATAGACTCACTAAATCGGCACATTTCTTGCCATTTAGAGTTGGACAGTCCACAGAGGTACTAGCCGACATGTATATGCGACAAATTGTCAAATTACATGGAGTGCCTGTTAGTATTGTATCGGATCGAGATTCGAGATTTACATCTCATTTCTGGAGAAGCATACAAGAGAGTCTGGGCACCAGACTCAAATTCAGCACGGCTTACCACCCGCAGACAGATGGCCAATCGGAGCACACCATTCAGATATTGGAGGACATGTTGAGATCATGTATGCTAGACTTTGGAGGATCTTGGAAAGATCATTTACACTTAGTAGAGTTCTCCTATAATAACAGTTATCAGGCCAGCATCCAGATGGCACCATTTGAAGCTTTATACGGAAGAAAGTGCAGGTCACCTATATGTTGGAGTGACATTGGTGAACATCAACTACTGGGTCCAGAATTGGTCACACAAACAGTGGAGAAGGTAAAGCAGATTCAGAATCACCTACGAGCAGCTCAGGACAGACAGAAGCATTGGGCCGATACGCATAGACGTCCCCTAGAGTTCAAAGAAGGAGATCACGTATTCTTGAGGATTTCGCCCACTCGTGGTACTATCAGATTCGGGAGCAGAGGCAAGCTGAGCCCAAGGTATATCGGGCCATTTGACATTCTAGAGCGCGTCGGTGAGGTGGCTTATCGTCTTGCATTACCTTCATCCTTAGAAGGAGTGCATGACGTATTCCACGTCTCACAGCTGCGAAGGTACGTGACCGACCCAAGTCACGTAGTCGATCATTCAGAGATCGCAGTAGGCCCAAGCTTGAGATATGAAGAACAACCAGTTGGCATACTCGACGTCAGTGAGAAGACATTACGGGGACAGACGATCAGACTGGTTCGTGTAGCATGGAAACACCATTCTCCTGGCGAATCGACTTGGGAACGAGAAGATAGTATGCGCCAGCGATACCCCCACTTGTTCGAGGAGGCAGTTGTAAACTAGGCCACCTTGTATTTTCATAACTCTTTCTTGAGTAGCTTGATCTTTGATTGCGATGACGCAATCCTTTTAAGGAGGGAAGATTGTAAACACCCAAAATTTTGAGAATAATTTTAAAATAAGTTATTTCGTTTTTGGAATTTTCTGAAAATTAAAACCAAGATGAGTGTGATTTAAAGAATTTATAAGTGTGGCCAAAGGGTGTTAAAATATTCTGGAAGTAAAAATTTATTGTGTATAATGGAGAACCGGACGCATGGCATTTTTCGGTGAATTTATTGGACACCGGAGCAACGAATCGAGGACCAAAAGCTGTAGAATTGTGAACCGAACCCAAACGAACCCGAACCAACCCGAAACCCACAGGGCAAACCCTAGCCGCCGGATTTTACTGTGCAAGGCCTATAAATCCACCCCCTCGGCGTTCGTGCCAAGCCCTAGCCGCCGCTCGTGCCGAAACCCTAGATACTCCGCCGCCCCCAAGCCCAGCCGACTTCATCGACCCCGACCCTCGCTGTGCTCCCCACCGGACGAGCAGCCCCCGAGCCTCGCTGTGCTCCCCACCGGACGAGCAGCCCCTCGACCCTTCGACGACGCCCCTCCGGCCCCGCTGTCGCCCCGAGCGACGTCGCCCAGCAGTCCCCCTCCGGCCCCGCTGTCGCCCCGAGCGGCGTCGACACCCCGAGCACCCCCTTGTCGACCCGACCTCGACGCCTCCCAAGCGTCGCTCCGCTGACCGAAGACAGAACCTGGGACTCGACTCCGAGATCCAGCGGACACGAGTGAGGAAGAATCGGACGCCAGCAGCGTGCGAGGACACGACCAGGACACAGATTGGCTTTCGGACACGTGAAATTCAGATTTACGAAGCCCTGTTCAGGTACCAATTTCTCCCTCATCGCAACTCCGATTTTATTTCTGTCAGTTGCTATGCGTAGACTGTGTAACCCTCTCGGTGCCCGTACAACTTACTCGGCGCATCGCATCCTGTAGTGATCGTACACCGCGATCCAAAACAGGAAAAATAATGCCCTGTTTCACCCCGGAACTGAGTCCGCCCCGCCAATCGGGACGACTTGGTCGCACACGGTCTTTACCGAACCGTGCGCGACGTTGATACGGTCGTGTAGGATTTCACAGAAGTCGATTCGGAGGTGCGTGCACCCCGAAATCAACGCATATCCGCCGACGACACTCCGTATTCGTCCTTTCTGGAACGCACTGTAACTTTATGTACACACGTCAGATCGAGACGAAACTTGCGCCATCAGACTCATAGCAATAAGCTGGTCCTGTGACCCAAGTTTGGTCTAATTCTGAGAACGTTGACAAAATCACGTATCGTGGGCCCCACAGGCTCCACTTGACGGGTGATTTTGAGATCGGCTCATCGGAATCCAATTCTGGAAGTTCCGTTGGGTTCGTATCATCGTTCCTGACTTGTAGACACTGAGTTTGTAGAATTTGGAGACCTTGAACCCTGACGCGCTTTTCGGTGCAAAGTGGCCCACATGTGGACCCCGCTTTAATCCGAAAATGACTTTTTTGCCTCTGTGTCCAAATTGGACGTAAGGACAGGCATTTCTAGCTATTTGACATCTTCTGAGACTAGTGGTGATGTTTATTACAGCTTTTGGAGTAGTACCTACCGGATCCACCGATACAGGGATAGTTGTTGGTATTCGGACATCAGGCAAGTGTACCATGCCAAACTCTGCAGCTTAGTTATCTATTTTCCTTGTTTTATATATATTACTGTATATGCTCAACCTAGGACCGTGTAACATACTTAGCGTCCGATTATTAGTCGAGTGCCAACACTGTACGCGGTGTTGGGTACGGTCATCTAGAAATGGATATTCGTGACACTATATATTCTCGTACTTGTCTTATCAAGTACCCTATGGCCCAGGACACTTGACACTATTCATGAGACAGGATTTTCCCGAGATATTTGTGGTAATTCTATATAGGATACAGGACATTGACATTATATTCTTAGATACGTTATGACTTGTTGCATTAGCTATGATCGCGCTTGACATGGGCATGAGACGTTATGGTCTTGACATGCGTGGTTACATTGGGTGGGGAGAGACACACAGGCTACAGGCTGTATCTATCTATATCTTCTATTATTGAGAGGTCGTAGACTCTCGTAGCAGAGCTAGACCCACTACCGGTTATTACCGCTACCGGCTCCCCGACACAGAGCTTGTAGTGGCTCAGCCTGAGTTTTAGTGTTGCTCTCACTTGCATTTCACTTAGATGGTTACATATTTATCCCATTATTTCATTTAGTTATTTATTGCTGCACTGTTTATTTACTCATTTTGGCATGAGCTTTCTTGTACCTTGCTATGTCCCCTGAGGACCTGGATCCGGATTTTGTCCCCAGATTTTGCAAATGAGGTTTATCCCGAGATTTACGGGACCGGAGCAGGAGCTGATCCAGGAGCTGTACCACCATCTGAGGACGAGGTCTTAGCTGAAGACTTCTCTTGAGCATCCATGTTTATGCTCAGTTTTTATTATTTATTTCAGTCTTTTATATTCTGGTCTGTTGAACCATTGTACTAGATATTTATCGGGATATTTCCCGAAGTACTTTGTGAGACTAGATGATGATTTATATTCCTTATTTATTCTGTGGATCATATTTTATATCTTGTGTGGATGAGATTAGTTATACCATGTTGTCGTAGACTTGTTATATTACAGCTTAAGTATGCCCTGATGGATCCATTAAATTGGGTATGTCCATCGGTGCGTACTGCTGGCCATTATCACGCGTCCGGTCCCACGATATTTTGGGACTGGGGCGTGACAAAGTCGGACGAAGAGAAGGCCGGAGCGGCACTGTCGAAGGGAGTTGCACAGTCGGTGGTCGGCCACTGCACTGTCGGTCAGGGGAAGAGTCAGGCCGGAGCGGAGGAAGACAGCACAGTCCGGTCGGGGGGGAGAGTCAGGCCGGAGCGGGGGAAGATAGCACAGTCTAGTCGACGGTCGGGAAACACAGGCCGCAGGGGTCGGGGGCTGCTCAGTCCGGCGAAAACTCCTCAGTCCGGTCGGCGATCGGGAACCACAGGCCGGCAGGGGTCGGGGGCTGCTCAGTGCGGCTGGGAACTCCTCAGTCCGGTCGACGGACGGGACTGAAGTTTGCACCTTGGTCGGGGAAAGCACAGCTGCGGGGGGGCGCAGACGCACAGTCTGGTCGATCGGTGGGGCTATTTTCGGAGCGGGCGCTCCGCCGGAGTTGGGCCGGATTCGGGCCGGTGGGTCTTCAGGGGGAAGAAGAAATAAAGGAAGAAGAAGAAGAAAAAGAAAAAGAATGGAGGGAGGAGGTTTCTTGTATGGAGAAATATGGAGGAGGAGGGAGAGTGGGGGGGTTTCTAGGTTTCCTTGGGATTAAGGCCTGCTTGGGGAGTTGTGAGGGTGATGGTGATAGTTTTCTAGGAGGGTGTGTATTGGATGGAGGGTGGGGATTTGCCCATTCAAAATGGAGGGCTTAGATATGTCATGAAGAAAATCATTTCTTCATTAGAAGTGGAGTGGGAATTATGTATAATTCGGTCCACATATGTAACCTCTATATTTGGTTTTGGTCAATAGGGTGAGGGCACCTAAAATCACTAAATTGTAACTTAGTCCCTTAAATTTGGAAAATTGTGCAATTAAATATGGATTACGGTTTCGGAAAATTGTGCAATTAATTTAGAGCATAACGAAATCTGATTTTGAGTGACGGAAAAGTCCACTGCCTAATTTGGCGGGTCAAGTCAGAAGTACAATAATCCGATGGAGTTTATGGGCTGATATTGGACTCCGAATAATTAAGCAATGATAGGGCGCACCAAGGGTTTTAATTAAATAAATTAAAATACCAGACAAACTTAACTCCACTCTAAACCTCAACATCTGCTGCTAAATCCAAAATTTTCCAAATCCAAACCTGACTATCTATAGAATAAATCGAGGGGGTTTACATCTGATAAGAAGGTCGTGACGTTGTTCGACGCGTCAAAGCTGTGTTCGACCCAAAGGATGCTGGTTGTATGCTTCGACCAACAAGCCTATGAGAAAATGCTTTCTGAGGTCGGCGCTTCTCCAAGGCTGGCAAATCTTAAGAAGACCTGCAGGACATGGATTACAAAGGCTGTTGTGCCTCACCCAAATATGGAGCATGCCCTCCTCGTCTCTCTCTCTACTGAAGGAGACGCAGATTATGTGTCCCCACGAGATGATGCCCTTCATGCGGCAGCCTCTTTGGTCTAGGAAAGTGCTAAGCACTTGAGCTCTAGCAGAGAATAATACTACAATGTAAGGAGTTCAAACGCTAAAACAAGCTTCATACGGCCACATCAAAAGCTGCATGAGGAGGACTATGCGGCACCGCTCGGCAGCCGCAGGAAGATGGCCGCAAGCGGCCAAAACAGCCACAGAAGTTCTGTCTTCGACCGAATCTCACGCAGCGCTGACACCATGTGCCATGCTGAGAAAGGCGAAGATGTAAACTTGAACTCTTCTTACTATGTACTGGCACGTGCTAGGACAAAGAAGTCTAGGGTAATGCGAGCTCGCCAAACTCAAGCAATTATTCATTCAACCGACCGTCGGTATGCGCCGCTAACTATGCATATTCCTGACAAAAAGTTGTACAAAACCGACCCATGCGTCCAGCCCGTAGTGGCAATTGGACAGGGTCAATCTAAAGAGTCTTCCATCAGCAACCTGGAGAAAGTTCTTGTACGAACCCTAGGTCTGGAAGCAAATTCAATACCTACGCACCCATGTGCTCGGTCTACCCAGGCTCATAAGATGGGTGCAACGATGGACCAACCCTCGCTTGACTTGTGCAACGTGATCAATTACAAGCGCAAAGCAAGAAAAACAACTATGGCATACAAGTGTCCTCACCAGGGCATCATTGTGCCAATATTATCATCAATTATTGCTGTAATAAAGCACCGGTACCTACAAAAAGGTGGTCGGCATTCCAGTGGCTGCAACCATGGGCACCCACCAGGCTGTAACCCAGAGAACAGGTGCAACAACTCAAGGCATAGGATCTTCCCCTGATCTCATGTTATTCTGCTTTGAAGTCCCCCTCCGTGAGGGGAAGTCAGAAGTCCAGCACCTCCAGTTCGTCGCTCTCGGCCAGCGAGTCAAGAAGACGAACCCAAGGAGGACAGGCAACGGAACCCACGGAAGGTATTTTCCTGGGCACCCACTCAAAGAACAAGCTGTCAGCCGCTAGGGGTAGTTCTTCCTTAGTACCCCAGGTGGATACGCAAGTTAGGGGTTGTAATCCCCCTGACCTCTATAACAATCTGGCATTCCGAAAAGACGGTGATTCCCAAAGAACAGATGCTGAGATCCCTGGGGTAGCCACCCCCGTCAAGAGAATGCAACTTCTTACGCTGGGGGTAGTGTTCCCTCCGAGTCCGAAGAGGATGTGGAACTACCATCCTTGCTCTTCGCGTAGACAAATCTATCCTTCTCCGCAGAAGGTAGAAAGAAATCACGTTCATCGGCTACCGCGATAGTCATGTCAACCTACTGTGTCTGTTGCAATTCATCCAGATGTTGCTCTACCTCTATAAGATTTTGGCCCAGAAGGTCAGTCGTCTGCTAAAAGCTGGTAAGAGTCCTCAAAAGTTTGACCTGACTCCTAGCACAATGCTTGGCCCAGGCGAAAGAATTCTTTCTACCAATCATAGCTTGAACTCCCTGCTTCAGTTGCAAGTAGAAGCTCTGAATGGTGATTTTGGATGACTCTTCCACGTTAATAAGGGTGGAGGGAGTCAGAGGAGCTAGAATAAAAGGGGCCACCACCAACTAAGAGGAGGGTGGCACAACACTAGATGGCTCAGGAGGTGGAATCGTAGTGGCAGAACGATGAGACGCCTTAATTTCAGCTAGCTACCTCCCTGTCGAAAGTAATAGCTGGACGTTGGACAACTGGGTAACATTGAACGCTACATCTTTGGCACCAGAAGATGTGCTGATATCAGGCTCTTTAGCAGCCACTTCATCCACAACAGGAAAGGCCTTCTCTACACTAGCCTCAACGGGAAGCTCCGCCGGGTGTACTCCACCCCTAGTAGAGCGGGGGAGAACAGACTTCATCCGAACAAGTTCCCCACCTCTTTCTTCTTCTGCGTCCTCCTCAGAGGCCAAGTTCACTATCCTCAAAGGAGAAGTAGAGTCTGCAGGGCCAAAAATACCTGTGACCAATCGCACCAACAAAATAGAAAACTGAAGACGAAAGATCTCATCCCGCGAGAAAATATGAAAAAATATACCCGAAATGGATGACGGGATTTGTGGAGTCGTCCAGACAACATCCAAGCCATCCAACGAGATTTTGGGAGTAGCAGATTCCATCAGCTCCTCTTCAGGGATATGTCTGCCTGAATCCTCAGGAACAGGCTCTTCAATCACGACCTCGGGCTAGGGGAACATCGACTCTTCGTCCCGCTCTGTATAAGAGACCTAGAAGCTGTAGACCGCCGAGGATGGTCCCTTCTCCCATGTGTCTGCAATGTTTCAAATAGACCAGAAGAAAGATATTCATACAGAGGAGTCGTAAGAATTAAACTAAGAGATTTACGGGTACCGCCATCACATCTAAGGTGGGGTCTAGTTCAGAAATTACCAGCAGAAGGACCAAATTATTTTATAGGCCCCGCCTCAGGAAACATCTCAACTCTCGCCCGCTTGGAATGACGAGGGTGGTGAGCCACAATCGTCTTGCGCTTAAGAGCATGAGGGCTATCGGAAGGATTCCCCTCCTCAGACGACGGGTATGAGTCAACGAACGAAGGCTGAGCCGCACTCTTGCCCTTCTTGGGCGTTTGTCGACCTTTCAAAGATGGAGGCACAAAAATGGTACCCGTCAGATAACTCGTCCAGAGATCATAGTCAGCTGGTGGAGCATTGACTGTGCAGTAAGAACTTCCTGTGACAAACAACATATTCGGACCGACGCCAGCCGCCGGCAAACCGAACTCAACTTGTGTTCCAACGGTGGCGTAGTAGCTCCATGCATGAGCTCCATCAAGAAGATTGCCATAATACCCAAGGGAAGAACAAGGAGTATACAACAGGAGTTGGTTGTAGCCAAATTGATGGGAAAATCGGCTGGGTAGATAGGGCTCCAAATAAATGTTATTACGATTTTGATACCTCAAGTGGGAAGGACGGATAGTAAGGAGACAGCTGTAAAGTTTTACCGACAATGGGTGATCAACAGTCCCGCTGTCTCGATGAATAGCACTCATTTCTCCCTTAGTGAATTCGGGAACAGTGCTAAAAAATGTCCAACCGTTCAGATAAGCAAGCTCCCTCCTACACGAGGGCACATCCTCGCACTTCTACTTCATCCCCCGATAGTGGCGGATAGCAGCATCCCCCTCCAATATTCCTTCTGGGTGCCGGGATGCATCAAGGACAGATGGTGCAATAAAACCCAACCCATCAGGTAGTGATAGGGTAACTCTACCCTGTTGAACTCTCTGATCCCTTTGTGGTGCTTCACTTTTGGGGCAAAACATTGGAGACCGCGGTGGATGCAGCAGACCATCGTGAACAGTAATGCCAGAGGGTGGCAAAAAGCTATTCCCAAAACCGAAAGAATAAGGTTATGACTAATTCTCTTAATTAAGCCTGAACCCCCTACGAACATGCAGCTGCATAGCCAAATTATCATGTATCCCGCTAGTAGTGCCTTCTCAGATAGCTCGTAGGTATTCATAAATAAGTAGCTCAATTCCTCCCTCTCGGCAGACGAGTCGCGAGCGATAGACGCTTTGTGATACTTCTGAATCAAAGCCGCGATAGCCTCTTGGGATTGCGGCCCACAAACATGACCTCATCCGACTCGGACTTCTCCAAAAAAAGATAGTGCGTCCAGACAGTAATATAGGGGATATCCCATTCTAACATCTTCTCCTCCTTATACATTCTCTGATAGATAGTATGATGGCACAGTAGCTCCGCGTATACGGCTACAAGCTTCGGAACCTCCTTTTCGAGGTCCTCCATTTTATTGTTACTCGGGGCATATTCCTCGTAAGGTAATTCGTCTCAGGAAAGCTTTGATATCGAATACATCTCATGCAAGGCAAGCCCCATCTCACCGTCAGGCATGAAGAAAGTCCCTGTATGGTAGTTGTACATCTCCATCAGGGCGATAAAGAGGCAACAGTTCATCTCCAGGCCATAATAGGTTCCCCTTACAGCATAAAAAAGATTGGCGTTTTGTAGTTCCCGCTTATAGTGCTTCAGCACCCATCGGGTCAACCGATACAACAAGGGATTATAATAGGCCCAACCAAGAGTCCGTAATTGACTAGAAGGGTACCCCCCCCCCTTTTTGGCCACTTGATGGCAGAACGTATCCGCAGCATAAGCATCAAGATTTGGCCCCAAGTCACTCCTGACAACACCTGCTGCCAACCCAAGAGAGTAGTATGAAGGTGACTCATTATGACAAGAGAAAGCCCCCTAGCTCAGACTTGGTCCGTGTCGGATGTTACCAATAAGGGGGTTCCTCGGGCGTCAATTTTCAGTTAATCTTCCTCCGTCTTATTACTACGCGAAAGTCTGACAAAGGCATATGACGCTCAAAAGATGGCATTGACATTCTTGCCCCACAGTGGGTAAAAGTCCAGTTCTTCTTTGACTTCTCCAAGTCATAGATAGAGGTTGTTAGCGCGTTCCCAAAAAGAAAACAGGGTTTCTTGAAAGCATAATCCTGTCCAGCAGCAATTTTTCTTGCGTCCATCTGACTCTGAATATAAAACTCGCTCTGGTCAGCGATCAGCTTTTGCCTCTCGGATGGAAAATCCATGTCTAGTTGGACTTACAGGGAGACGGTCAAATCCGTAAAATTTATACTCAATGGGACCCGGTAACAGTTGATGATTAACTCACTAGAAGGAGTAACGGGCAGGTTTACTGCAAAACGTAAATAAAGCACAATTAGAAATATATGCCAAAATATCACAATAAAGAGCCATACGGGTCATCCACATATGGTGTATACTAGATCTGCACAGGGAGGGGCTATCACCTATGCTACAGACTCCAGGATTGTGCATCACAGGACCGCGCATGACGGGCCTCTTACCCATGAGACAGGTCGTGTGGGAAGTCTGTGCATGTCCTCATTCATGCGACAAAACTTAAGAAAAGGTTGTGCATGTCTCTTCATCCATGCGACGATTCGTGCAAAGGGTGTCACTATATGGGGAGGGGTCATCATCCCCAGAGGGAACCCAACCTTTGACAGACTTCTGCACATCATAAGGGATCTTAGGGGAGCTGCCTTCGGCAGTGGGTGTAGCTAGGCCCTTGCCCTTGGCAGCTGTGGAAGAAGGAGCTCTGGAGGCCCTGACAGTCATCGAAGATAGCAACAGTGTCACCCCCACTTTTTGGATTAAGGGTATTTTCGTCTTTCCGTAATTAATGTGTAAATAATTTGCATGATATTAATTGTAATTAAATAATTAAGGATGATTATTGATTGTTGCAATTTATCGCTGCTTCGATAATTTGGACGCGACACGCGAATAAATCCATTTTCCCTTCATGTATATTTTTCCATAATTTTGGGACTGTGGGAGTGCAACATCAATCTCTTTTAAACCATGGCCTCCAAACCTTAGACCCATAAAATTCTCACAATTTCATTAAACCCATTCGAAACCTAACCCATTGGACTATCTCCAAAACAAGCCAAGGCCTTTACCTAGAGTGGACCAAGACAATATAATTAGGTCAAACCGAGTCTATATATATATATATATATATATAGTATTCCCTTCCCTTTTATTTCTTTCCCATCTAACCTAGCTACAGCCGACATTCCCTTCCCCTTGCTCCCGTCGGACCTAGCCGAACTTCATCGACTCTTCCCCTTCCACGACTCATCTTCCCATCGACAGAGAGCCGAACCCGCTGTTCCTGAGCGCCGGACGACGCTGCACACAGCCGAACCAGCTGCACCGCTTAGCGCCGGACCCCCGAGCGCCGGACCCCCGAGCGCTGCACCCCGAGCGCTGCACCCCCGAGCGCTGCACCCCCGAGCGATGCACCGTCGAGCGCTGTACCCGCCGCTGAGCGTTGTACCCGCTGCCGAGTGCTGTACCCGCCCCGACTGAGCGTCGGACCCCGTCGACAGAGCCGCCCGACAACGCCGCACGCCGCTGACCTCGCTGAACCTGACCGGAGCAGCCTTCGACTCGACGATGCCGCGACACGCACGTCTCAATTCTGCACACAGGTTCGAGTTCCTTCTTGCTTATACGTGTGCGCATGTATATAATTCCCTTGGAGACCTTCGCACTTGTTATGTTGAATACTGGCATATAGATACATAACTTGGTGCGTACGTAAGTACGTATTAGTATTAGTATTGGTATACGTATATGGTTATTACGTGTACATTGATATGTATATAACCCTAATGTATGCAACCCAAGTTAGTATACATATATATATATATACAGAGTACATGTATAAAAAATAGGATTAAATGTGTTTCAGGAATATATATAGTATATATATAAATATATCTCCCTAATACCTGTTTAATATAGATACAAGGCATAAATTCTATTTAAAGAATATGTATATACATATATCTACTATAATTATAACCCATAGAAATTATGTATATGTTAGATCACTTTATGTGGAGGACTTGGAAGTGACCACGGATACCCCGTAGGTACATCGGCATGTGACCCCTAGCGTAGCCCATTGAGATCATTATGTTAAATGTGTGCTAGAGTAATGTCTGATACAGTATTATATTTATGATACATCTATAGGACTGTTGGATCATTCAGACGATACCTGGGAACCCAGACAGTGGTATTGTCAGCTAAGGACCACAGGCGAGTACATTCTCTGACAGTTTCCATTATGTTGATTATCTCTATAATTCTTGTTGTATAGCGTACATGACTCTGACACTGTTCTTTACACGAGTTGGCATCATCGAGACCTGTCACGAGGAGTCGTGATTGGGATCCATCGTGCTAGCTGGGGAAAATGGGAAGTATTAGTAGTTATGTGATCATACCCCTTACATGCAGCATTAGCTCACCCACATCTCACGTCGGTGCAGCCTTACCCTTACATGCCTCATCACTGTTACATTCCGGTTAGCCTGACC
Organism: Iris macrosiphon; assembly: GCA_036927795.1. Lineage (NCBI taxonomy): Eukaryota > Viridiplantae > Streptophyta > Magnoliopsida > Asparagales > Iridaceae > Iris > Iris macrosiphon. The sequence goes on from JAYESA010000010.1 coordinate 85,437,103, forward strand.
TGTTGGGGATGATCGCTAATCCATGTAATGAGTCATATAACCCAAGCCGATCACATGATATACTGATGTTTCACACACTTAGATAGATGATTCTTGACATGTATCTTGATAGATTGATCTTGTATTTTCACATGTTCTAGTGGTTGTTCTTATACACACTTACATACCAGTTCATTGTTCTTGCGTGTACTAGTAGTTTTATTCATTGTCAGATGCTATTGATGATGACGTTCCAGTATCTATTTCCTGCATTCTTTATTCCAGTATTTCTTATTTCCAGTTATTTTATATCTGTCTTGTATTTCTTTATACTGTGTTATAGTTTTTTCAATATATGTGGAACTACTGTTAGAGGTGTATTTTCGTTCCAATCCTGACTGGATATTTTTTCCAGAGAATCTTGAGGATTTCTGTACCATGCACTACGGACCAGGTATAGACGCAGACTATGTACCAGAGATCCTAGAGGAGACCATGCTTCTAGATGAGGCTTTGCCTACAGCTACCTAGATAGTATTTATTTTATGCTTGAGACTTATGAAGGATATTTCAGTTTATGTTAGACTTATGTTAAGTTTAATTGGAGACTTGTGTTGAACAGCTAGACTGTGAGTTATCTTTATGTTTGAGACATGGTGTTTAACTATGTTATTTCTTTTATCTTTTATCGTGCCTTATAGTTGTGGTGATTGAGTTATATTGTGAGATCATGGAGATGTATATTATTGACAGGTGTTTAGTTATCTAGTATTACTGTGACCTTGACAGCGTTCTATCGCCAATACTGCGGCATAGGCTGGACGTACCCACGCTCTCGTACCCCTATACCGGGTGCGGGACGTGACACGTTTTTAGTGGTGGCCCATGCAGGTCAAGTCTCACAAGTTATACGATACCGTAGTAGTGCGACAACTTAGTTGTACTGCTGCGAGCCTGTGCTAGGATATAGGGAATAGGATCTAGGATGAGAATATGCTCAATCACACTAGGAAATTCTGAACTTCATATTGCTATTCTAATGGATTGCTTCCTTTAGCACTTTAGTTTCCTTTCTTGATAATATCATATCTATCACCTTAATTGATTCTTTGATCTATATTCAGGATGTCACCGAATACTAGATCCATGAGAATGGGAGCAGCCAATTCAGAGAGGACTGCCACCTCTCAACCTGACGAACAGATACCTGGAGATTCTCCTACATCTCCTGTTCGTGTGGGAGTGTCTGCAACTAACGGGATTCCTCCTCCACCTATACAGAGGATTGCCCCAACTATGACAGACAACCTTCCACCACCACCGATTCCCGGAGGAGTGCCCGCTGACGGGGCCCAGATGTTCGCACTGATGCAGGGCATGCTAGAGGCCCAGAGAGTAACAACAGAGGCTCAGCGTGTTCAAGCTGAGGCTCAGAGAATGCAAGCAGAAGCACACCAGGCGCAGACCGAACTGATGAGAGAGAGCATAGAGAATGCCCATCAGATGACTCTCCAGGCTGTGGAGAGAGTAGCACGACAACCGCAATATCAAGGTCAGCAACAACAGAGGCCCGGTACCATAGTGGACTTTAAGAGGATGATGCCTCGAGAGTTCAAAGGCACAGAAAGAATACTATATGTTGACGAATGGTTAGAAGACATAGAAAGGAATTTGCGCTTATCACAGATTCCAGGGATTCTTCAGATAGAGGCCGCTGGCAGCCAGATGTTTAATATCGCACTGACATGGTATCGTACAGAGCCGAGACTCACCGCTGAAGGACTTACTTGGGAGAACTTTAAGGAACTCTTCAAAGAGAAATTCTTTCCTGACGTAGCCTTGGAAGCTTTAGAAAGTCAGTTTCATGACTTAGTCCAATGAGGCATGTTAGTCGATGAGTATGCTGCAGAGTTTTGCCGATTGAGTCGATTTGCGCCATCAATGATTCGAGACCCAGGAGACAGAGCTCAGAAATTCAGAAAATGATTGAATAGGGAGATCAAGTCTCGTACTTCGGGACGACGTACTGCTACATTTGAGGGTATTCTAATGGATGCCCAGATTGCCGAAGATGACTTGGACCTCAGGCCCAAGAGAGGACGCGATACATCTGGAGCAACAGGAGGTAACACAGGACCAGCCAAGCGCCCGCACTTTCAACAACAACATAGGCCACACGAGCAACAACACCAGCAACAGGCACCAGTTCGAGGACATGCTCAACAACAGCAACCACAAAGACATAATCAACTCGTTGCCCCATGTTCGTATTGCGGAAAGATGGGACATACAAGAGACATCTGCAGAAAAAGGTTGGGCACTTGCTTATCGTATGGATCAGCAGCACATCAGCTGAGGGACTGCCCAACTATTCAGAATAGCCAAGGAGGAGGAGCAGCACAGAGAGGACCAGCAAGAGCACCTATTGTACCAGGAGGCCAGCAGAGAGGACCTCCACTTCCAACACAGCAGGAGAGGTTTGTTCAGCAACAGTAGCAACAGAGAGGAGCACCACAAGGAAGAGCTTACACCATGACCACTGAGGAGGCCGAGCCAGCTGGAGACGTGATTTCAGGTTCAGTTTTACTCGATTCTATTCCAGCACTCGCATTATTTGATTCTGGCGCTTCCCATAGTTTTGTATCTGTATCTTATGCCCTTAAGCATCATTTAAAAACAGAACTATTAGATAGGACTTGCAAGATCACGATAGGAGGAGGCATTATCCTAGTCCGTGATTGTTGTAAGGATCGGAGAGTGTCATTGGAAGGCCGAGAGTTGAGCGTGAGTTTACTCGTTATGCCACTTTCGGATTACGATATTGTACTCAGAATGGACTGGCTGAGTAAACACCATGCTTCTATAGATTATCACAAAGGTAGAGTAGTATTTCGACCACCAGGAGAGCCAGAGTTTGAGATTATCAGAGGAACAGAGGAGCGGAACAGAGGCACTTTTTGCGGAGCCAGGGTGGAAGAAGAAGAGTTACCGCATCCACTTATAGCGGAATTCCTGGATGTATTTCCAGAGGAGTTGCCAGGTTTGCCACCAGACAGAGACGTTGAGTTCTCTATAGACTTGATACCAGGAGCAGAGCCTATTTCACAACATGTCTATAGAGTTAACAACAACGAATTGGTAGAACTAAAGAAACAAGTTGAGGAGCTGCAAGACAAAGGTTTTATTAGATCCAGTTCATCGCCATGGGGAGCACCGGTATTATTTGTACCAAAGAAGGATGGCACGGTACGTATGTGTATCGATTATAGAGCTTTGAATAACCTCACTATCAAAAACAAATACCCACTGCCAAGGATAGATGATCTTTTCGATCAATTGAGCGGAGCAAAGGTGTTTTCAAAAATAGACTTGAGATCAGGCTATCACCAGGTGAAAGTGAAGAAAGAAGACATACCGAAGACCGCCTTTCGAACCAGATATGGCCAATTTGAATTTACAGTAATGCCGTTTGGTTTAACCAATGCACCAGCAGTATTTATGAACTTGATGAACAAGGTGTTCCACCAGTACCTTGACAAGTTCGTAGTGGTGTTTATTGACGACATTCTAGTATATTCAAAAACCCCAGAAGAGCACGAAGAGCACTTGAGAATAGTCTTAGAAACACTCAGGAAAGAGAAATTATACGGAAAGCTTTCAAAGTGTGAGTTCTTTCTTGAAGAGGTTGAATTTCTTGGACACATGGTGACAGGTGACGGAATTTCAGTTAACCCAAAGAAGATAGAGGCAGTGAAGTCATGGACTACCCCCAGCACGGTAGCTGAAATCAGGAGCTTTCTCGGACTAGCAGGATACTACAGGAGATTTGTACAAGACTTCTCCAAGATTGCGAAGCCAATGACTAGGCTGACCATGAAAGATGTAGACTTTGTCTGGACAGAAGAATGTCAAGCCGCATTTGATGAGCTGAAGAGGAGATTGACAACAGCACCAGTTTTGACATTGCCATCAGGGACAGGTGGATTCACTATCTATAGTGATGCTTCAGGAAAAGGATTGGGATGCGTTCTTCAACAATACGGGAAAGTGATTGCCTATGCTTCAAGACAATTACGCCCTCATGAAAAGAACTACCCCACTCACGATCTGGAGTTAGCAGCAGTTATCTTTGCCCTAAAGCTGTGGAAGCACTATCTGTACGGAGAGCGTGTAGAAATCTTCACAGACCACAAGAGCTTAAAGTACGTGTTTACACAGAAGGAGCTGAATATGAGACAGAGAAGGTGGTTAGAATTGATGAAAGACTTTGATATCTTATTACAGTATCATCCAGGGAAAGCCAACGTAGTCGCGGATGCCTTGAGCAGGTACCCAATGGCTATGTGCTTGATATCGGATAGACACTTATTAGCTGATCTTGAGAGCTTGGAAATTGAGGTATTAGTTTCAGGAGCTGAGATTCAGATGTGGGGACTGCAGATTCAATCAGAGCTGATAGACAAAATTAGAGCGGCACAGTATAATGATGAGACTAAGGAATATTAGAGCACAAGTTCAGGCAGGATTGATAGACAATTTCACTATTGTGGATGATGGATCCTTACGACATGGCATGAGGATGTGTGTGCCAAGCGGAGAGCTGCGCGAAGAAGTTTTACAGGAGGCACACTGCTCTCAGTACTCGATGCATCCCGGAGCCAACAAGATGTATCGAGATTTGAGGAAGCATGTATGGTGGTATGGTATGAAGCGCGAAGTAGCACGCTTCGTATCTCGATATTTAGTGTGCCAACAGGTGAAAGCAGATCGACAGAGGCCAGGGGGATTGCTTCAACCCTTACCCATTCCAGAATGGAAGTGGGAGCACGTGACTATGGACTTCGTTTCAGGACTTCCTCGTTCTCCAGGAGGAAAAGACGCAATTTGGATCATCGTGGATAGGTTGACCAAATCAGCCCACTTCTTACCTTTTAAAGTGGGTACTTCGACGAAAAAGCTAGCAGAGATGTACGTACAGCAGATTGTCAGATTATATGGAGTTCCTGTAAGTATTGTCTCAGATCGGGATAGTCGTTTCACTTCCCATTTCTGGAGGAGCCTACAGTCTAGCTTGGGCACTCAGCTCAAGTTCAGTACCGCATATCACCCACAGACAGACGGGCAGTCTGAAAGGACTATTCAGACTCTTGAAGATATGTTACGCACTTGCGTATTGGATCTCGAAGGTTCTTGGGAGGATCATCTATACTTTGTAGAGTTTGCTTACAACAACAGCTACCAGGCTAGTATTGAGATATCACCATTCGAGGCTTTATATGGACGGAGGTATCGTACCCCTTTATCTTGGGATGACGTTGGAGAAAGAGCCTTGTTAGGACCAGAAATGGTCGTGGATGCAGCAGAAAAGGTGAAACTTATCAGAGACAGGCTACGAGTGGCGTAGGACAGACAGCGGCATTGGGCCGATAGCCACCGTAGACCCCTAGAGTTTCAGGTATTGTTTTGATTTGTTTTGTTTGGGTTACGATTGTTTTGTTTAGATTGCGTGTTAAGATCGTTGTTCTAGGTTGGCAATTTGGTGTTCTTACGGATTTCTCCGACACGAGGAACGATTCGTTTCAACAGAGGAGGAAAGCTTAGCCCATGATACATCGGGCTCTTCAGTGTTCTTGCAAGGGTCGGTGTAGTGGCCTATAGACTTGACTTACCGTCTGCTCTAGATGGAGTGCATAACGTGTTCCATGTGTCACAGCTGAGACGGTATGTGGCAGATCCTAGTCACGTATTAGATCACTCGGAGATCGAAGTTGGACCGACACTCAGCTATCCTGAACAACCGGTGGAGATCTTGGATCGTAGAGAGAAGATATTGCGGAACCAGACTATTCCCTTGGTTCGTGTTGCATGGAGAAATCACTCTCCAAGAGAATCAACTTGGGAGAGAGAGGACGAAATGCGCGAGCGGTATCCATATCTCTTCGAGACTTGAGTTATAATTCATTAGTTAATTGCTTGTTCTAGTGATGGTTATTTTAAATTTCGAGGACGAAATTCTTTAAGGAGGGTAGACTTGTCACCCCCACTTTTTGGATTAAGGGTATTTTTGTCTTTCCGTAATTAATGTGTAAATGATTTGCATGATATTAATTATAATTAAATAATTAAGGATGATTATTGATTGTTGCAATTTATCGCTGCTTCGATAATTTGGACGCGACACGCGAATAAATCCATTTCCCCTTCATGTATATTTTTCCATAATTTTGGGACTGTGGGAGTGCAACATCAATCTCTTTTAAACCATGGCCTCCAAACCTTAGACCCATAAAATTCTCACAATTTCATTAAACCCATTCGAAACCTAACCCATTAGACTATCTCCAAAATAAGCCAAGGCTTTTACCTAGAGTGGACCAAGACAATATAATTAGGTCAACCCGAGTCTATATATATATATATATATATATATATATATATATATATATATATATAGTATTTCCTTCCCTTTTATTTCTTTCCCATCTAACCTAGCTACAGCCGACATTCCCTTCCCCTTGCTCCTGCCGGACCTAGCCGAACTTCATCGACTCTTCCCCTTCCATGACTCATCTTCCCATCGACAGAGAGCCGAACCCGCTGTTCCTGAGCGCCGGACGACGCTGCACAGAGTCGAACCCGCTGTACCGCTGAGCGCCGGACCCCCGAGCGCCGGACCCCCGAGCGCTGCATCACGAGCGCTGCGCCCCCGAGCACCGGACCCCCGAGCGCTGCACCCCCGAGCGCTGCACCGCCGAGCGCTGTACCCGCCACCGAGCGATGTACTCGCTGCCGAGCGCTGTACCCGCCCCGACTGAGCGTCGGACCCCGTCGACAGAGCCGCCCGACAACGCCGCACGCCGCTGACCTCGCTGAACCTGACCGGAGCAGCCTTCGACTCGACGACGTCGCGACACGCACGTCTCAATTCCGCACGCAGGTTCGAGTTCCTTCTTGCTTATACGTGTGCGCATGCATATAATTCCCTTGGAGACCTTCGCACTTGTTATGTTGAATACTGGCATATAGATACATAACTTGGTGCGTACGTAAGTACGTATTAGTATTAGTATTGGTATACGTATATGGTTATTACGTGTACATTGATATGTATATAACCCTAATGTATGCAACCCAAGTTAGTATACATATATATATATATATATATATATATATATATATATATATATATATATATATATATATATATATATATACAGAGTACATGTATAAAAAATAGGATTAAATGTGTTTCAGGAATATATATATAGTATATATATATATATCTCCCTAATACCTGTTTAATATAGATACAAGGCATAAATTCTATTTAAAGCATATATATATACATATATCTACTATAATTATAACCCATAGAAATTATGTATATATTAGATCACTTTATGTGGAGGACTTGGAAGTGACCACGGATACCCCGTAGGTACATCGGCATGTGACCCCTAGCGTAGCCCATTGAGATCATTATGTTGAATGTGTGCTAGAGTAATGTCTGATACAGCATTATATTTATGATACATCTATAGGACTGTTGGATCATTCAGACGATACCTAGGAACCCGGACAGTGGTATTGCCAGCTAAGGACCACAGGCGAGTACATTCTCTGACAGTTTCTATTATGTTGATTATCTCTATAATTCTTGTTGTATAGCGTACATGACTCTGAAACTGTTCTTTACACGAGTTGGCATCATCGAGACCTGTCACGAGGAGTCGTGATTGGGATCCATCGTGCTAGCTGGGGGAAATGGGAAAGTATTAGTAGTTATGTGATCATACCCCTTACATGCAGCATTAGCTCACCCACATCTCACGTTGGTGCAGCCTTACCCTTACATGCCTCATCACTGTTACATTCCGGTTAGCCTGACCTGTTGGGGATGATCGCTAATCCATGTAATGAGTCATATAACCCAAGCCGATCACATGATATACTGATATTTCATACACTTAGATAGATGATTCTTGACATGTATCTTGATAGATTGATCTTGTATTTTCACATGTTCTAGTGGTTGTTCTTATACACACTTACATACCAGTTCATTGTTCTTGCGTGTACTAGTAGTTTTATTCATTGTCAGATGCTATTGATGATGACGTTCCAGTATCTATTTCCTGCATTCTTTATTCCAGTATTTCTTATTTCCAGCTATTTCATATCTGTCTTGTATTTCTTTACACTGTGTTATAGTTTTGTCAATATATGTGGAACTGCTGTTAGAGGTATATTTTTGTTCCAATCCTGACTGGATATTTTTTCCAAAGAATCTTGAGGATTTCTGTACCACGCACTACGGACCTGGTATAGACGCAGACTATGTACCAGAGATCCTAGAGGAGACCATGCTTCTAGATGAGGCTTTGCCTACATCTACCTAGATAGTATTTATTTTATGCTTGAGACTTATGAAGGATATTTCAGTTTATGTTAGACTTATGTTAAGTTTAATTGGAGACTTGTGTTGGACAGCTAGACTGTGAGTTATCTTTATGTTTGAGACATGGTGTTTAACTATGTTATTTCTTTTATCTTTTATCGTGCCTTATAGTTGTGGTGATTGAGTTATATTGTGAGATCATGGAGATGTATATTATTGACAGGTGTTTAGTTATCTAGTATTACTGTGACCTTGACAGCGTTCTACTGCCGATACTGCGGCGTAGGCTGGACGTACCCACGCTCTCGTGCCCCTATACCGGGTGCGGGTCGTGACAAACAGCGAGAAAAAATGTAGAAAAGAAAATAAAAAGACTCTCTCTCCAAACTCTCCTCTTTTTATAGACAAGAGCATTACAGAACCTGAGCCATCTCAAGCCACATGGCAATCTACGATAAAGAGCGGTGGTTGAGTTCTTGATCTGCCATCACCAACGAGTGAATCGTCGTCTCGACGAACATGTATAAAGGTAGCTCAAAATCCCCAAAAATCTACTCAAGGATCGAGCTGAATCCTGCATTAAATAGATATTTGACAGCCTGTCAAATACTCGTCCATGCGATCCACCATCCATGCGGACCAAAGTCCTCTCCTCCAAGCTTCTTATTCAAAGTATTCCAAACTTATCTATTTGAAAACTTTGTAAGAGGTCTTATAAAGCATAGAAAATCTGGACCCATGCGTCCAACTACCATGTGCCCCAAGATCAACTCAGAAAAAATTAGGCCACAAAATGACCATACGGCTAAGAAAGTGCAGCATCCATGCGCCCTAAATATTGGCCGCATAAAGGCCTAACACAAAGATTATGTCTAACACAGAATTCTGACAAAAATAATTTTTTGGACGCTTCAAAAATATGAGCAGACTAAGTGACAAGAATCTCTCGTCAGACTAATAATGACTTATGGTAGGCGTACAACACCACGTGTACAAGCCCACATGAGTCTCAGAGTCCATGTGTCTCTGGCCTCATGCGTCCCAGACTCCATGTGTTCCATGCATCTCTGGCCCTATGCGTTCCATATTCCATGCGTTCTAGACTTCATGCGTTCCGTGCATCTCTGGCCCCATGCGTTCCTTACGTCTCTGGTATCATGTGTTCTAGACTCTATGTGTTCCAGGCGTCTCATGCATCCCAGACTCCAGACGTCCAACGTGGCAAGGTTCCCTGAGATAAAAATTTTCTGTTACGACTGATGTAATTCTCTCCAACTAAATACGGGACACGTGTAAAGCTGACTAAGTTACGCAAACAAAAGGTGAGAACCACCTAGATCTTCAGCAATAATAAATCAAAACAAGCGTCCATGTGGCAGCTCCGTCTGGACTCAACTACATCCTATTAAGTATGTACACGCAACACCCTGTCCATAATATGCGCCTAAAGTTACAACCGTATTCAGTTGAAGGAGCTCCCTGCGGCCACCAAACAGGAGCATATGTGGCACCTATAGCCCACCAATATGATAGATATAAATAGGAGCAACTTAGATGTCACAAGGGCTGGCTAGTTTTTTCTACTTCAGAGACCATACCTTTCCAAACGAGCTACGTACGTGCACACAAGCTCAAGAGAGAGAGAGAGAGAAAAGAGAATAGAGCATCCCTTATTCACTCGTCGGACCGTCAACGGAGTAAAAGAGTCGCTGCAGTACTCGATCTTCATCGTCATATTACCCAGATAAAAAATATTGTACTTAGATTTTTTGTCTAGGATTTTTTTTTTACTTTTTATTTGCTATTAAATTTTTTTCCAAATTCAATTTCAATGGTTAACAGATATGTGATCAGCTTGGGTTTAATATTGTCTACTTTAATAGGATAACCGTTGTCTACTTTAACATTAAATATTGTCTATGGGTTTGATCACATATCTAGCTAACACTTCCCCCGTCTGACTAGTACAATGGATCCAACCATGACTAATATACATACGAAACTCAAGGAATTGTCTAATGTCAGCATGGTAAACATTGGCTAATATACATACAAAAATACGAGGAACAATATAAACATTTGACTAATATCCATACGAAAATATAAGGAACAGTATAACAGAAAAATAATATCATATGACTGAAGATTCAATATGTATACTAGTCCATGTACCATCATGTCAGGAATTAGGTATAACATTACTAAATACATGTATCATAGTAATTATCAAATAAAGAAAACTAATAGAGAATGTACTCGTCTGTGGTCCTGTACTGAATATCAAACAGTGTCTGAATCGGGACCTCAAAGATCTATATATGAATTTCCATGTCAAATAGGTACTTTGGAATAACAAAATAAGCTTATTTAGCCACATTCTAGGTTTCCAGGTTAAATCTAGGACACTATGGTCAAACTAGGTCAATACCTATTTTTAGGGTTTTCCAATACCATATTGGTGGGCCTATGAAGTTATATTAGCTATTATCTAGTTACTTCTAGGTTTTCTAGGTCAATACCCAATTCTAGTTGTATCTTAAACTAGGTCATTACCTATAATACTAAGTCATCTTAATATTTATAACTTATAACATTTTACTAACAATTATCTTATATGGGTTCCAAGCACTATATATAACTCTAATATATATATATATATATATATATATATAACACTCCTTACTTAATCCTAGACACTAGCTTACCCTTTGAACATAAACACCCCCCTCACTGGGTCTGCACCACAACTGAACTCAAGTTCCTGCACTAGGTATCCTCATGTATCACCCACCAACATTCACTCACTCCCTAGTATATGGATACACTCTAGGATACACATTATATGGGATACAATAATTTCCTATTTGATACCAATGCCAAATTCCACAAGTCAACCTCGAGGAACCCCAAGTAGTGGCTATTGGATATCTCTTCTACCATAATAGATGCTAATGCTACTACTGGAGTGGTTTTGCTTGAGCACTACACAATGCTACACTGGGTGCACTACAACCGAGCCCATACTCCTCACTGGCCTCCATACTTCCTCTGCACATTTGTATCCTGATTGCTCACTGGAACCATGCAGAAAACCCCTTACCTAAATACCCTACCTATTCTGACTACAACATAACAACAACCTAGTTGTTGTACTGCTACAGATGGTTTACAACTTGAGTCTACTGCTGCCAAGCAGTAGTTCACCAAATGCAGTGTAAAAACTGCCTCTCCCAGCAGCATAACCGAGCCCCAACCCTTCACACTGCTGCTGATAGCAGCCCCAGGTGATCCCACACTAAGGTGCAGATACAACTCTTTACACCAACCTACATATCAACATAACTGCACCCCCTCCAAACATACAACCAATTAAGTACACCTTCACATCAACACGCACACACACTAAAATCTGCAGTCCACCACATTCTAACTCACCTGTGCACTCAAACATACCCACTGGATAATCGTGTATCACACATCCCCCTACTGCCTATTGGACTGAACCTTACCTCTGCTGAATGCTATATCACAGTGGGAGCTGCACACAAGCAGTCACCCAATCTCCCCACTGCTGGCCTGAACCACGAACAACCAACAACACTATCATCTATAGACATAAATATATAACACTAACATAATATATATATATATATATATATATATATATATAGACACACACTCACAATAATTATCAAACACTGGTGATCATCAAGATACATACGAGTATCATGTCAGGATACTTATGTGATACTATGATACCAATACCAAACACCATCAACCACCATGGTACACCTCCAAAACACAATGAACATCACCAATATATAGTATATAACATAAATATATATACAAACAATAATTTACATATATAATAGAGTATTTGACACTAATGTGACACCAAAACAAAGAGAACGCTAATTCTAATCGTGCGTATCATGACGTATCATAATATGGTCGCTATGTATCCAATTGTGGACAAAAAAATACTATCACACAACCAATTAGACACTAATATCCCTATCGAGGACAACAATCAAACACTTGATGGACAAAATTCGAATTTCCTCCAAATTGGCCACAAAATACCTAGCACTATCAGATTAGAGGCCTCTACACCCTAATTCATCCCCTATTAGGTTGTACCTTGCCATAGGTGGGTTCCTAGAGTCTCAAATGAGTATTCTACCGTAGAAATTGATGAGAATAGAGATTTATACCTATTGGGAGTCGGATCCCAATGAAACTCCACCAAATGGGCACGAAGGGGTTGAAATGGACATGCTCCTCCTAGATAACTCCTCTCCAATGATTCTCCTTGCACTCCAATGCTTCTAGGTCTTCATGGTGATTGGAATGGGTGAGAATGAGTGGATTTGATTAGGGTTTGGTAGAGATTTGGGGAAATTAGGAAAGTAGGAATATTTTGGAAGAGTAATGTGATGGAATGATGAACTAATGGAGGCTAAACCCTACTTTTAGGGGCGACCACTAATAGGCTAGGGTTGTGTGATTTGATATGTCTAAAGTGCCCCTCTCCACTCTCTAATGGTTGTCATGAATGAAATATTTAAAGTAATGAGAGGGTATCTTCATTAAATAAAGGGAATATTATATTCATACACTAAGTCAATTAATTCTAAACACTAAGTTATAAACTAACATAAACGACACTAACTCACTCTACTAACACTTAGTCCATTCTAGTTAACTAGCACACTAACCAATATCAATCACCAACTAACTCCAACTAACATTATATTAATCTAGTTAGCTAGCATACTAACAAGTAAAAATATTATTATAACTAGATGAATATAAATATAATATTTAAACAATAGTGTAATGACAACAATACCCCTCTTCCAGAATTAGGTGGTTACATTCGGCACGACTATTTAACAGAGAAATCAAGGAGGTCCGCATTGATAATAGACTCGAGTCTGACGTATGGGTCTGGGATGCATCTTCCAGTAGAAAATTTGAACATTGACGTGTGTATGATGCCATCCGGGTACATCATCTATCGATACAACGGGTAGATTTCGTGTGGGTTAAAGGAGTCACAAGAAAAATACAACTTTGTATGTACAGACTTATGATGGGTAGTTTGTTGACATTAGACCGTCGGAGAAGTTCAGAGTTCAGACTAGCGGTCTATACTGCATCTTATGTCTTTGTGACTGAATCTATGCAACATCTATTTTTTAGTTGTGCCTTCTCATGGTAGATCTGGCAAATGCAGATGAAGAAGCTCAGCATGAACCATGGAGGGACTCGAGAGATGGAGGGAGTGATAAGGCGATTATGATGGCAGGACGCAAAGGCTCAAAATGGGTTAATGAGGTACATGTCAGATTATCAGCAGCAGTGTGGCATATATGGAAGGAAAGGAACAAGCGCATCTTCGAGGGGCTTGCTACTTCGATTGTGGGAATTATCCATAATATAGAGTATGATGTAATGGTAATGATGACTAAAAATAATACATCTACTAACGTAGATGGGATGTAATCTGTGTAAAATTTATAAAATTATCCTTTACATATATATATATATATATATATATATATATATATATATATATATATATATATATATATATATATATATACCCCCTTACATCTCAGCCATCATCGTACCGGTCGCACCTTCTGACCTTGCATCAACTTGAGCCATTCTTCATTTATGGTTGTAAATTCATTGGACTACGACGTATCCTACTCCGATTGGCTGCAATCTGATTTTTACCTATCTTCCACATCTATTGTACTTTTTTGAAGTCACCAACTTTTGGAATCGGGCAACATAGCAGCTTTGAAGGAAGCTCTTGGGGTGGAAAGACCATCTCTTATATCTCAGTCTTTCTCACACCAATGGCTCCTTTCACTACAATAAATTATATGTTTATAAACATATTTTAGCGACATAGGGTCTTTTATGTCTCCAAAAGCTAATTTTTTAGATATATTGACGACATGGTTCTAGCATATCATGAAATACACAAAACATTTGCTAATAGAAAATCAAATATTAATTCTACCAAAAACTCTCTATATATGGTGACATTAATATGTCGCAGAATGACACCATACAATTGACGACATCTGTCTGTGTTTTACATAACGATGCCATACATTTGGCAATATATCCTTGTGTGTCTCAGAACGATACGATATATTTTACTATATCGCCCGTGTTGGATATGCATATCTAAATTTTCCCAATCCTGGACTTACCCCGCACTTTATTCCTCTCTCTCCAATCTCCAAAAATTCCAATCCCCAGCCAGCTCGAACCCCACACCCCCGTTGGGCCTCATTTCCCTCCTAACCGCCTTGCCTCCGCAAGATGATTCACCAAAACCTCAACCCTACCTCCCCACTTTACCCCCAAAACCCCATCCCGTGCCTCCATCACACCACCATCTGCTCCACCATTGCCATCTAGAAGGAGGTCCTGGAGGCCGAGCGTCCTGACACCTTTCTCTGCTCCTTCAACGTCTCCTCTCAACCCTTCTCCCATCGATCCCGATTTGAAGGATTATCAGGATGGCACATGACAAGGTGTGCTCCGCCATCGTGGTTGTCGACAAAGGGGGAGGTTCCGGGAGGGCGTCTGGTCAAGGCCCGAAGGTGGCGAAGGATCAACTCTTTGTGATTGGTAAAGTCATTTTATGAATTTGGTATATAATTGGTTGAATCATTTTGGATTTTTTTATTTTTCTTCTTTTATACTATATTTTGGGTTGTGTGTGCACATATCTATTTTCTTAACATCATTATTGTACATCACATCCTATCAAGTACTTTCCCAGGATTTGTATTTAGGAGTCACATGGGGAGGCTGGGGATATCATCTATGATATTAATTATAATTTGGAGTCGTCCATGCTCTATCATTATGGAAATAGCAGTGGCGAGGTGTTCGACAAGTGTATCCAGTCGATGATGTAGAAGATATGGGGCGGTGTTGTTGTTTCAAGATGGGAGTGGAGGTAAATAAGTTTGAGCATACCATTTCCAATGGGGCATATAAACAATGATCTTATGCTCAACCTATAGCTTGGCATTACATATGGATCGAAGTCGATCTTCAATTTTTAGTTTGGAATTCGGTACTGGTTTTAGTAATTTTAGTCTGAGATTTACATGTACTATGTGGGCAAGATGACGACAACGTTTAAGAAAGGACTGAGGCTGGAGGATTTTGACCCAAGGGAAAAGTACTATACGAGGTTCTCGCTAGAAGGATCCAAGATCACACTACCTTACTAGTCAATTGATTTCTGGTGCAAGAACTATTGCAGCTTGCAGCTGGTGTTTAGTTATATTCTGGAATATTAAGGTTGATTTTTTTTTTTTTTTTTTTTGTGGGTTGGGTTGGGGGGGGGGGGGGGGGGGGGTGATTTTTACACTCTAGAATTGCAATAATTTTGTAGTTCGCAATCATTTGATTGTAATAATACCATTTCGCTTCCATGAGAACATTTGTGAGATGTTGCCTATTTTTAATACGAAGAATGGGAAATACTGTATCATTTTCTTTTAATATTCTTGGTAGTACTCTGTCATGCTTGAAGTTCTGAATTGTACTAGTGAATGACATTGCTCAACTGACATAAGAAAAGATGAATACTTTTTTATTAAAAGTTTAATTGTACTAGTGAATGACATTTTTAAATATTCATGTTTTTTTAGTATATGAGCCAACCTATGGGACAGAGAAAATTTCAAGCTCACTAAAGCATCTTTGCAATTAGTATGTGGATAGATATCCCAAAAAATTCCTTTCTTTTCTTCACGGGCCTAGTTCTCATATTTTTTGAGTCTAGTTTGGATTAGGAGTAGTTGTTTTAGGTATAATAAGATTTCTATTATAGGGCTTTCTATTTAGAAAATCTTATTATGACCTATTGTTGGAGTCCATTTTGGAATAGGAATAGCTATTTTTGGTATAATAGGAGTTTCCTATTTAGGAAACCCTATTATGACCTAGAATAGGATTTTTCATCATATATTTATGGGTTGAGGATGGAGGCACAAAGTATATAGCACAAGTTGGAATCCGGGGTGCTAGTCCACAAGAAATCTAAGAGAAAGTTCGTGATTTGCTCTTAGAACTTTGTCATCTAAGACATAAGGAATAAGGAGATCTGATCGAGGATTCGTCGCCTTTGTTCATGAAAATTACTACGGGGATGGTGAGTGATTTCAATTGTAATATTCTATTTTTCTTCTTGAGTGTGGTGAGGGGGTTGAACTTATTAGGGCAAAGGATTAAACATTTGTTTTGTCAATCTTGTAATTTTACCTGAGTTATAAAGGTTGGGATGTGTCCAGTGACGTAGTCATTGCCATATACTTGTCTTTATCTGTTCTTGGTGTTCGTTTGACAAGGGTCAGTTATCTCAGGTGGGTTGGCATAAAGTTTTCTCTGCTGGCAGTCTCAGACAAGGTATCAGAGCGCTTGCAGGGCGTGTCCAATCAAATCATCTCGTATCAGAGCTACTGGTTTTAGTTCTGGCAACTATGTTTACAGAGCAGATGAACACTCGTATGATCACCCTCATAGGAGGGAACTGGGCGATTTGGAAGCCAATGATGGAGGATCTACTCTGGTGCAAGGACTTGCATGGTCTGTTAGAGGGCGACAACGTCTAGCCGACGGACAAAGGTGTTGATGACTAAAAACGTCTAGATTGGAAGGCTGTTGGATTCATCCGCCAATGGCTGGACGACTCGATGTTTCACCATGTGTCCATGGAGAGTTCTGCAAAAGCATTATTGCAGAAGCTGCATTCGTTGTACGAAAGAAAGATGGCTGGCAACAAGGCATTTCTTATTCACCAACTCGTCAACTCGAAGTAAACAGAGGGTGCACCGGTGGCACAACATCTGAACGAGGTTCAGTGCATCATTAATCAGCTGTCTGCGATAAAAAATGTGATTGGGGATGAGTTTCAAGCCCTGCTGCTTTTGAGTTCTCTGCTGAAAAGTTGGGAGACGTTGGTGGTGTCGGTGAGCAACTCCGCTCCGGATGGAGTTGTTACGATGGAGGCACTCAAAAGCAGCTTGTTGAAAGATGAGGTCTGGTGTAATCAAGTGGAATCATCGCAGGAGTCCGCTCTGGTGGCTTCCTACAGGAAGAAAGACTCAATATACAGGCGAGGATGGAGGAGTTCTCAGAATCTTGCGATTGTTGACTGCAAGGAGGGCTGTTATCACTGTGGCAAAATGGGTCATATCAAGAGGAACCGCATGAAGCTCAAAGTTGAGAAGGCCAAAAGCAAGGACTATCAGGAAGATCTCACGGCTATGGGAGCTCTCATCATTGCAGTGATCGACGCAGATGAACCTTGTGGCATGTGTCATGATGGTGATTGGGTCATGGACACGAGGCATCGTATCATGCCACTCCATATAAGAGATATTCAGGTCACACCACGACAGCAGGTTTGGATGTGTGAAGATGGGTAACAAGGGGACGGGTGCAGTTGTATGCATCGGTGATGTGCACTTGACAAAGGAGCTTGGTGAGAAGCTCGTTCTCAAGGGTGTGTGACATGTATCGAGTGTGTGCTATAACTTGGTTTCGGTAGGGAGGATGGCGGATGATGGCTGTCGTAGTTTGTTTGGGGACAAATATTGGATGCTTACGAAAGGTTCCCAACAGCTGGCTCGAGGAAATTTATGTTATGACATATACAGGCTCAAGCCGCTGAGTTGTACAAGCAGGGCACAGACATTGGATGGAATCTCGAGGGGTATTCGGCAGGAGTTAGTGGATCGTCGGAAACTTGTTGAGGAGCATCTTCGAGATACTTTGAGGATTACAGAGGATTCGGTTCATCGAGAGAAAGCGATGAATGGTGATGAACTAAAGATTGAGGGTCAGTTTGTCGGTCCCATGACCGCTGGTCGATCTCCAGGTATGGGTTGTTCCTTGGATCTGGTTTTGGCGAGAAGTGGTTTGCCAAAGCTTCATGGAGCGACATCGGTTTTAGCAGTTCAAAATATATATGTATAAATGTAAATATATACATCTATATATATACCTATATATATATATATATATATATATATATATATATATATATATAATTCACAAGTTATGTACTATCCATTGAGCAGTTATAGATGAATAAGTTCTAACTACAACTGAACACAAAATAGTTATATGTATAATGGACATGCACGCATCAATGTGATCGCATAAAATTCCGTGTGACAAGCATTATAAGTGTTTCAAGTCTACATCTTCTTTATTCTGACTCAATTTTATTGTTTTGGTATCATTTGATCGGAATGGACAAATGAGTACACTTTTAATTCATGTTTTTTTTAGATCTACAATAAAATATTTTCAGTTTTTAATTCATGAGCATGTATACAAGATAAAGATAGAGGTTACTTTATAATTTGTAGATCTATACTTTAAATTCATATTCTTTAGGGGAGCTAAGGGTCATCGACGACATGCACAGTGCATAATATTCTTCTCGAGGATGCACGTGTACGGGGGAGCTTCAGTGTCGGACACGAAGGTGGACAGGTTCATGAGTCTGAGTCTCGAGAGAACCGCACCGTCCGCTTGCTTGGGCCAACCAAGGGTGAAAAAGCTCGTCAGAACGGTAGCACGTTCCGGTGGAAGACGAAAGTCGGGGACAGGTAGCCAAGACTCACCATGAGGCTGATCATCAGGGACTTCGGTTTTAGCCGTGTTATCGATATCGGCAGGATCCCAATGGTACAAGAGGTGCTACTTATGGCAGCTAGTGTCGACGTGACGGTAGAGAAGCTGGAGACGAAGAAAGATGCAAAGCAACTCGGAGGATCGGAGATTGGTGGCATGGGGGAGCAGAAACTTTGTCGTGGGGTGACATACATGGAGTTCAATTGAGGAGCCACCAGGTCAACACCCTCTCATCAGACTGGAGGGGGAGATTGTTGGAGTCCAGTCTGGATTAGGTGTAGCTGTTTTAGGTATAATAGGATTTCTATTATAAGGCTTCCTATTTAGGAAATTCTATTATGACCTATTGTTGGAGTCCAATTTGGGATAGGAGTAGCTATTTTTCGTATAATAGGAGTTTCCTCAATAGAAAATCCTATTATGACATAGAATATGATTTTCTTATCCTATATATATCGGTTGAGGGCGGAGGCAAAAGTATATAGCACAAGTTGGAGATTCGGGGTGCTCGTCTACAGAAAATCTAAAAAAAAGTCCGTACTTTACTCTTAGGACTTCACCATCCAAGACAGAATGAAGAAGGAGATTTAATCGAGGAGTCGTCACCTTCACTCAGGAAAATTGCTACAGGGTTGGTGAATGATTAATCTTCTATTTTTCTTTTTGAGTGTGATGAAGGGGTTGAACCTATTAGGGCAAATAATTCAATATTTGTTTTGTTAATCTTGGCCATGAACTCCGAGATTAACAAAACCAGGCCATGAACTTCGAGATTCTCCGACTAGGAGGTCTGCACTGCAGAATCGAAATGACAATGCAGAGCGTGGGCAGAATCAGAATCCTGCCCCAGCTCAAGCTAATAAGCAGACTGAACAGACGGGAAGGGCTAGAGTGTATCAGTTAAATATTGAGCACGATATGAAAGGCACGATGTTGGTGAGTCTTATTTCTTTGACCTCTTGATGTCTTGATCTTCGACTCCTTGATCTCTTAAGTTTCGAGGATGAAACTTCTTTTCAGTTGGGTATTATGTAATGCTCCGCTCCTAACGGGTTACTTAAGGAACACTTGTTATTTTGACTCAGTTGAGAATCGAGTCTCGGAGAAACCATACCGCCAAATAAACATGGACTAAATGAACCCTTCAAACTGATGGAATGACTTCTATTGACATGAGTCCAAGAATTTTTGTTGGTTGTTTTGCTGCTTGATTTTGTGTTGCTTTGTGTTTTGTCTTACTTTCGATGACTAGGTTTTCATGATTCGCTTTTATCGCTTGCGCATTCTTTTCAAATTGTAAGAGAAAGAGATCGAAGGATACTAACCAAGTATTATTGTAATTTCAGGACGCATAACCAAGGAGTGATCGTTGCATAAGGCTTCCCCATCCTCTCGTTGATTCGTTCGGTGGGTGGCTTCGACCCTTCGATGAATCCTTTAGTCTACAGGTCTAATAAAATGATCGCTAGTCTACTCAGTTGCATGCTCCTTAGTTCTATGTTAATTCACTACAAGATATGCTAAAAGAAATGAGCTGCATGCAAAAATATATATAGAGTTACTGCTTTACTTCAGTTAATGTTTGTCCCTTACTCACCTGCTGCACCACTAGATCGTGTATTGAACCTTTTATGGTTAGTGATTGTGTCCCATGTAAAAGATAAAAATAGAAGAGACTAATAGCTCGCCCTGATGTTCCTGTCCTACGGGATATAGGGGGTGTGGCTATTAGATAGTGATATGCTTGTTCATGTTTGGTGCATCCTAATAGTTTTTATCTGATAGATGTTGCTTGTCATGCATTGGTCTCAGACAACTTGTGCATAAGGTAAATAGTTTCTCGAATGATTCTTGGGGCACTTGGAATTGGTCGGTCTAGAGGAGATTGTGAGAGCACCCTGATGTTCCGGTCCCATGGGATCTAGGGGGGTATTTTTGTCCATCAGTGGGGCAACTTATGGAGCATCATATAGTTAGGTTGCATGCTAGGTTTACCTTCTTGCACATCTATTATTTTATACCAAGAGTGATACATAAGTTAGATTCATATATGCAAATTGTTGCTAACTTGTGTGTCTGCTGCAGGGATAACCATTCGACCAGGGTAAGAAATAATGAACTAGACAACTATAATTGTTTTTTTTTTGCATGAATTCAATTATCGTTTATGTTTCTTTGCATGAATTCAACTAGACAACTTAATACATATACATGGTTCAATTATCGTTTATGTTTCTTTGCATGAATTATGAAAAATGAACTAGACAACTAGAAAGATCACCTAATAATGTTAGCTTCACATATTTATGTAGTGTGGATTTTTAGGTGAGTTTGGCCACGGTCGTTCACCAGTATATGTTGTAGTACTGATCCACGTTTGTGGGCAAATCTCCAGGTTCTGGTAGCGAGAGCTTGGCGGACATTTTGAACCAGTGTTAGCACATCCATCCAGCGGAACCGTGCTCGTGTTGCTTCCTTATCTTTCCGCTCCTGTATGCAAGCTCTTCTGCTTGTTGTTTTAATTTTTGGTCCAACTACAAGGACATAATGTATACACGTTGAGGCTAGTTTTGGGTTTGTAAAAATGGATGTAGCCATCTATGACATATTTTGTAACTCAGCCATGCAAGTACTTTGTAATCCAATCTTCAAGTATTCAATAAAGATGTATTTTGTGTTCCTATTGAATGTGTTCAACTTTGGTTCTCTGTATTTAAATTCTGTGGCTATATATATGTATATTTTTTCTAACGTGTCTTGTGCAGGTACTATGCCTGGTGCAAGCACAACTTAGGCTTGCACGGCATCGCGCCCAAGCGAGGACGATCGGTTCCGTAGGGACCAAGCAAGGACGAACGGCCCTTACGGGACCGGAGCATGACAATGAGAAAGCTGATCGTCCGCCTATAGTGGATATTTCTACTGCGCGTCACACTACGGAACCTTTCGTTGTCAATCTCCTTCATACATATCACCCCAATCATGATCCACCACTTATGATTGACCTCACCAAAGTTGCAGCCGAAACTAGGGTTGAAGATGCACTTGAGGAGTATATAGATGCACAGTTGCTGATCCCTTCAATGAAGTTATCCCAGAAGAGAAAATCTTGTACCTTTTTAATAAAGGCAATGCTTTGAAGTACTCCGATGTCGATCTGTCTCTCACAGACATTCTTGATGCACTTCATTATTATGAACCTCTATGTATGCTGGTTTACCAAACAGAGACACCATGCCTACCCTAAAAGGATTCTTATTTCCAAGTTCCAGTAAGGAAGAAGAGAGATAAGCTAATAATCCTTGGCAGAGCAAATGCTCGTAAAAAGTTACTCGATGACAAACCTGAAAGGGACATAGGCAAGATACAACTCTACCGCTATAGTCAACCAGCCAAGAACATCATTCAGAAGATGGACTATGATCTGAAAAGCAATAAAGGCATTAACTTTGGCAAAGGATGACGTTTACCGCTATGCCACTTTGCTCCAAAAGATAAACCTAAAACCTACTATCAACGTACGCGTAGTAGTCTAGGTTATGTTACTCCTTCAACTCCTGAAATATCGAACACATAAGAGAAAACCCATTCACATTCATTAGAATCTTCTACTTGGGATACCGATAGGAGTATCGTTAAAATCTTTAAATAAGCATTGTCAATCAACATGGCGTCAATGGACCAAGTTGAAGAAGATGATCAATTATTATAGCCTTTTAAAGTTGATCAATGGCTCAAAAGATTGAATCTCACTGAAAACTAAGGTTTGAACAACGAGAACCACAGACTGATGATAAAATCATTCAAGTTGACCTCAGAGATGAATCGTCTCCTAAATCGATCTTCATCAACAAAAGTCTTTCTGAAGAAGAGAATCAATTTCTTATACAACTTATAAGAGAATACATCGACGTTTTTGCTTGGATCTACGAAGATATGTGTGGGATAGATCCTTATATAGTAATGCACCGGTTAAATATTCTTCTAAATGCTAAGTCAGTGAAGCAACAACAGATGTTTCATCCACACTTTATGAAAGTCATTGAAACCGATGCTAAGAAATTGATAGTAAGTAGCTTCATTCGTGAAGAGCAGCACCCTGATTGGGTAGCTAATGTTTCGATTATAAAAAAGAACGGAAAGATCCGAGTCTGCATCGACTACCATGATCTAAATGTAGCTTGTCTTGAAGACGAGTTTCTTCTTCTAATCACCAATGTTATGATCGACAACACATGTTGCTTCAAATGAATGTCTTTTATGGATGGTTTCTCTGGCTACAACCAAATTAAAATATTTTTGGATAATGAGAATGATACCTCATTATGAACACCGTTAGGGGTATACTGCTACATGGCGATGCCCTTCAGATTAAAAAATGCAGGTGCGATATACCAACGAGCTATGAGCATATTTTTTGCAAATATTTGTACAAATCAATAGAATGCTACATAGATGACATTGTTGTCAAAAGTCGTCTTAAGGGCGATCACCTCCAGGACTTGAGAACGGTATTAGAATTGATGCATGCACATCCAGCTCAAGATGAACCCAACTAAGTCCTTCATGGGAGTCTCTAACGGCAAATTACTTGGGTCCGTCATAAACTCAAAGGGTATCCACCTTGACCCTGACAAAGTCAAAGATATCCTTTAAATGTGTCCTCCGAGAAATCGTAATAAGCTTTGCGATTACAAGGTAAACTGGCTTATATCAAGAGGTTTATATCAAACCTCTTTGGGTAGTGCCAACCGTTCATCCAACTCATGAAGAAAGGTTTAACTTTTGTTTGGAACAAAAAATACCAGCAAACATTCAACAATATTAAGAAATATCTCACAAACCCTCCATTTTTGGTAGCTCCGGTTGTGGGAAAATCTTTTATATTATACGTTCGTGTGATGGATCATTCTTTAGGCTTATTGCTTGTCACGTTCCGATTTTATAGAATTGATAGTCGTCCTCCAGACATGATGTCGTGCGAGCCTAAGTTGCGCTCACACAAGGCATAGTCATTATGTTACATTGAGCACAATAACTGAGTACGCAGAAAATTGAATAACACACTTGCACATAAGAAAATTTTTCTTTATTGTTAATGAGCATTATTTACAAAGTCTTGAATACAAGTAGAGGGTTACCGCACGAACTTACAAAATGGACGCAAAATGAGATACTCGTTCCATACATTACTTTCTATTACTAAATTCAAAAGACAAAATACCTTCTTTAGAGAGTCTTCGCTTGGACACGGAGCTCAAAAAGAGATGCGCACGAGCTCCGATATTTTGTATGCGAGCTTCAAAAGCCACGAACACGAGCGTGCCAGTTAGTGGACGGGTTGGGAAAGGCCTCAGCTCCTCGCTACGTCGCCTTGGCTCGCAGAACCTGTAGAGGCATGGGTCAGTACGCTGGTGAGGGCGAGTTAACCCAACTCACCAAATCGATACAATATTCATATGAAGCATATAATTTAATTATGTGGTCTTTCTATCTTGCCTTAGTCCAAGTTATAAGCATGTGATAGAAATGAAATAAGAGAATAAAGTATGTCACCATATGGTGACTCTTATCCACAGCTGACGTATCCACCTGCACAATCTTACCATGTTCTTTCCTGTGGACTAGGCATCATTAGCACGATAGTGGAAATGTATATATACGGGTCACTAGCACCACAAGCCATCGTGGACTATAACTTGGCGATCCTTTTAATGCGGGTAGCGAGCCCCGCTATAAGTTTTTGAATCACCCCTGCTAGTATGCTAGCACAGATATCCGAGTTTCGTCCAGAATGAGTCAGTCCCAGTGCCCCGACGATCGTTCACAGGAACTAAACCTTGTGCACAACTTGTCGTGATTATGCGACATCTAAGAATTAAGTTATCAAGTGAAACACACAAGACAATATGAATGAAATGTAACTATGCGGCATAATCTGATAGCATAGTCTATCTGCTTAAGCGATCGCATTATAAAGTATGTAATACTCATTTTCACAGTTATAGATGAATAAATTCTAGATACAACGTAGAAATGATATAAGTACATTCATAGCAGACAAGCACACAACAATACGATCGTTTCATATATTCGTGTGACAAGCATCAAGTATTTAGGCCTACTTTTTTATCTTGATTCTTTTATTAAGGTATCGTTGATCGAGCACACGATAAGAGAGTCATTTTATTAAGTGTGAAGACTTGAAAATAAGGGTCAAAGCTAAGTCACTCACAATTTTGTGAATCACAGAGAGAAAGAGGGTTCTTTAGTTTCCCGTTCGTGCGTCGCCTATGCGATCACCTACATTTGCACCAACAGATGATCAATATCTTCTCCTCCCTTTCTTCCAGAATTTGATACGAATGCGATGTTTGAAGAACGCAAGCAATGAAATCCATCGAACACATTCACGAAATTGTATTTATAAAACCAATGAAAAAGTAGCATAGCGACATCAAAAAATGTAACAAAAACCATATAGCGGAAAGGTCCCTCGCGACTCTGCCGCAAAGTCCTTTCTCGAGTCACAATCCACTGAATATGGGACTTGATTCCGAAGAAACTAATCAATGATGAGGAAAGGATCTTGATTCAATCTATCCTGATCAACCGATACTGACAGTGTTCCTTAGATGTGCTTCCCGTGCGGGGAGCTGGGCACTACATTGCTAGCCCAAAAGTGTGATAAAGGCCACGAGCAAGCCATTTACTACCTTATTTGCATGATGATTGGTGTCGAGCACAGGTATAATCATGTGGAAAAGAATATGTTGTGTTGGTGTTTGCCATCCAAAAGACACGTCATTACGTGACTGGATGGACGATCTATGTTATATCAAGAGTAAATCCTCTCAGAGTCCTGATGACTAAACCGACCAAGCTTAATTCTCGCTAAGCTTTCTCGCTTAGCTACATGGGCAATGTTGTTGTCTTCATACAACATGATATTTGTTCCATAGAAGGAAGTTAAAGGCCAAGCATTAGACGATTTTCTGGCAGCCCATCTAGTGCCAGAAACATCAAAACTATATGAAGCTATTCCAGAAGAGGTGTTAGAATCCAATATAGTGTCTAACGAGGAAGCTATATGGCTATTGTTCTTTGATAGTGCGTCAAGGTCATGGCCTAAGTGTTAGCCTAATGATTAAGTTGAGTTTTTTAATACGGTTAATCGCTATTAAGTTTAAGATTATCTTACTCACTAATAATTATGCAATCTCTATAATATTGATACTTAAACTTAGCATTATCCAAATATGTATTAAATGTCGTCATATTTGCTTTTTTATATTACTTTGTTTGTCTAACAAGTATTTGCAGAAAAGTAATAAGCAACATCAGATATGGACATATGTAGTGAAGAAAACATGTTATGCCAAAGACGACATTATATCAGAAGATTTATCTGAACCGCCTGCGACATCTCCAGAACCTCGCACTCAAGGATTCCGTTATAAGAAAAAATACGTCTTCAAGTTTGCTCAAATGTCAAAAGTTTGGCGTCATCAAATTGTTCTTGATTTTATCATTTGTTATGTTTTTTTTATTAGGACTCAATGTAAGTCGAGTTGCATTGGCACCAGGAAGCTCAAACCCCAACCAGATCCTAGTCCACCAAAACAAACCTGACTAAACCAGAAAAACTATTCTGGCCTATAGAGACCAAACTCGGGAAGAACTCGGTCCCTAACCAAACTCGGTCCTTGTGACCCAGTAATCCTTGTTTCTCGTTCCTCCAGGAGATCAAGGTGCCAACGTTCGAATTTTTGAACGTTAGGGGACCGAACTCTACCCGACCTCGGTCACCCTATACCCCTATAAATATCCATATATTTCACTCATTTTTCATCAACCAATTCACTTGCAAATCAAATCATTCTGAGCTATAAACCTTCCTATTTCCAAGATCAACTCCCAACCTTCTAGTGCCAAGTACGATCTCGGTTAGAAGTCTGTTCGAGTTGTAAAGCTTGATTTTCTTTTTGTTTGAAGTCGACAAGCTCTTCGGATCAAATCTTGCAGTTGTAAGAAGTCGACGAGCACTTCGGATCAAAGGTCGTGGTTGTAAAAAGTAAGCGTACCATTCAGATCAAAGCACGTGTTGTACACTATTCAATCAGATAGTAGATTAACACCGGAAAAGCGTTCTCGAAACTTGACTATCCTACAAAAAGGTTACCAGCATACATCGTGGTGTTAGTATTTATGACTTCTCACTCTTTATCTATATCTTTATATTTTTGTTGAATATTTTGTGTTGATAATTAGTATCAGATTATTGGATTTTTAGAGTAATTATTATTTAACTCTATTCACCCCTTCTAGAGTTGCCATCACTAAGGGCAATATTGTTTCAGGAGTGGGGGTAGTGCCCGTCTCCCTTGATAATCTCATCATACACCGTGCTTACTCTCTCATGGAACCATGTTCCAATAATGTAGCAAAATACAATGCTTTACTCATCGAACTCCAGCTAGTACGACAATTGGGGATAGAATACATGGAATGCTTACTATGATTCCAAGATTATAGTTAGTCAGGTCCGAGGAGAGCATGAGGTTCGGCATGATGACCTCAATCCCTATTATCAAGCTACACTTGATTTAGTTGCAACCTTTAGTGGATTCTATAAAGACCATGTGTCTCAATTGCATAATACTAAAGTAGATGTGTTGGCCGAACTCGCAGCATCTCTCGCAGTCCCGATTAAAGCACAACAATTGGTCATAATAATGGGTCGGGAGATATTCTGTTCCAAGAACAACTTAGATGTTTACTGAAGTTATGCAACAGAAACCGGTGTTGAATTCGAGACTGGAGGTTTTCTTTTATATACTATGATGTCTATAAAATCCTTCCAGACGATCCGAAAGAAGCGACTTCAATCAAAATATGTTCCTTCCGATTGTACTTTTATACAACAACCAGAATATTGTACTGCGGTTCATATGGCAGACTTCTGCTACGATGTTTATCAGATACAGAATTAAAAAAAACCCTTCGAGAAGCTTACGATTGTACATGTGGTGCACACCAACCACGTCCTAAACTGCAGGATCGTGTTGACGAATGGGTTACTACTAGCCTACCATGGTAGCAGATGCCATAAATTTTGCTAGAAAACGTAGGTTGTGTCAGATCTATGCTGATTTCATACATCAACCATCAAATTTTTTACACCTAACCGATGCATCATGGCCGTTTGAAGCTTGGGACATGGATGTTTTTGGCCCTATCATCCCGTCTTCCTCCAAATGACATCGATTTATCCTAACCATAACCGATTACTTTTTAAAATGGACAGAAGTATACCACTTGTTGAAGTAAAAACATCAAATGTTGTTAGCTTTCTTAAGCATCAATTTATTTAGCGCTTCGATATTCCTTGAAGGATCATCCATGACAATGAATCGTGGTTCGCAAGTCATACATTCTACCGGTTCTGTGATATGAATCGGATCCAAAACATAGCTTCTATAACATATAATCATGCCGCTAATAGGTTAGTTGAAGCCTTCAACAAGACAATCATTAAGCTCCTCAAAAAGTTTGTGTCATCCAATAAATACAACTGTAACGAAAATCTCAGTGAATGTCTGTGGATTTACCGTATGACAGTACGGACTCCAACTGGTAGTACACTATATTCCCTGGTTTATGGGTGTGAAGTAGTTCTTCACCTCAAAATCCAAATTCCTTTCCTCATGATAGCTCTCTCTAATAAGTTAACTAATGAGGACAGTGATCACTTATGATTGCAAGAATTGGAAGCACTCGACGAAAAATATCTTCAAGCTCAACAACGAATTGAGCTGTATCAAGTCCATATTTCTAAAGCCTTTAACAAAAGGGTGAAAGAAAGGGTATTTCGAGTCGGTGACCTAGTATTAGCAGTAAGAAGTCCAATGGGCACGACGCACAAAAGCAAAGAAAAATTCCAGCATAAATGGGAAGGCCCGTTCGTCGTGGAGTTAGTGTATTCCAATAGAGCTTACAGGATCGCAAAGCCAAATAGCGACTTGCTTATGATGTCTATCAACGACAAGTTCCTGAAAATGTACTATGTTTATTCCCAGTTGGATTGACATGGTGATATAAATTGTACAAAGTGACATTTGTTACGTCACCAATTTTCCACAGTGTATTTTCAAGCTATTATTCATATTCAAGAGTCTTGGATACACAATGGATATTAATTCGAGAAAAATTCTCCAGTGGAATTATCCTCAAGTCTGACGAAATGTTCTCGTTCAAGATCACAGATCGATTCTTCCACAAAAGATCGAAAGTGTGACTTTAGATACCAGTTGTTCTAAGATTTTCTATTTCTAATCCCTAGTTGGGTTAGGAATAATCTGTCCTCGTAATTATATTTGCTCATCTCAAATTGAGTTAGTAATATTTCTAGAAGATAGTCATGACCAAGTTACCTCTGAACTATTCTTAAAATCTATTTCCTTAGGGGAACCATCTTTTGATCTTCTTAGTCATGTCCATATTACCTCTAAACATGAAGATCAGATATTCAAGTTTGACTATCTTGTCCATATACCTCTGGTAATCTTCTTCTAGTATGTTAAGGATATTAAATCCTCCCAAAATAATCCCCTAGAAAATTTATTTTTCTTACTATTTATACCTAGTTGTAGGTATACCATGAACAGAAAATCCACTCAAATTTTCTTTCCAAAAACAAATTTTTTCTTTACTTTTGTATCCAAGTAGGCAAGTAAATTGTGACATAAAGGAATTTTACTTGTCTAAAAGAAAAAAAAATACAAAAGGTTCTTGACAAAAGGACTAATACAGATTATCAGAGCTATTGAGAATTCTATGATCTTCTTCCTCAGAAAAGCCAGTCGATGATGTTTCTTTGATTCAGCTCTTTGTCTCGCCTCAAGCCTCTGACCTTCTTAATTTTAAATAGTGTCAAAGGAGCGTATGATTTACTTATCTCAGTCTATGTTTGATCAATTGTCGCTTTAGCCTATTTGAGAATGGTAGCCGATAACTCATTAACTGGAGTTACTTCGATTCTCGATGAATATTGGGTTGTAGAGTGCCTATCTCATCTTGAGACTGCTTTATAAGGATTTTTAGTTATGCTATTCGGGAAGAAATGTCATTTTTGGCAGTTTGGTGCTGAAGGAGAGAAGTTTTTGTAGAGTCAAGCTCTTCTATTAATTTAGCACCTCTCTCTCTCTTCATTAACTTTCCTCTTATATTCAAGCTTTTTGCTTCATGTATTTAAAGGTCAGTAGTTATTGCTTGATACTCATCATCGGCAAGGGAGGTCAGATTTCCCTCGTGAATCTGCAGATAGTTATTGGTGAATTGCTCAAGATCGTTCAAAACATTTTTTAGCGCTTGAGGAATCCCTTCGCCCCTACATTTCCTGATTTCCTAATAGTATAGATATGGGGAAGGGCCATCTCCTTTATCTCGCTAAAAGCCAGATCTTTATCAAGCACCAAATTCCAGTTGATTCTGACTTCGATCTGGCTATCCAAATATGGATTCGAGCTTGGTGTCAATGCTAATGACAAAATATTTCTTCTTGGAGGCGGTGGTGCCATCATTCCTGAAGATTCTCTCACTTCAATTATCTTCCTAACATGGACTGTTTGAGTCGAAGGCATAATATCGGAGGACGATATTGTAAAAGACAAAGAGAAGAGTTTAACAAAAATGATCTATATCTCAAAATGATGCATTCAAATTATAGTCTCATACCATCAGTGATTGAAGAAGTAACGATTACAAGGTCACCTGGTTGACCTATGCTGACCGAATCAGTTAACCTTACCTCCTTAGCAGGAGTAGTTTCAGTTATCTCTTCAACTCCACCTACGGGAGTTGTCTTCGATGGTTCAACGACCACCTCCATATGTTCAGGAGGGATTTCTTCATGAATCAATGAACCTACAATCTACCCGGGCAATGGTATCAGTAGAGTTAACATAAGGTTAAGATTTAGTCTAATTGAAGTGAAATGACACATTGGCTCATTGTAGCCTGGGTTGTCATCATCTTCACTTGTTCTATAGCAGGTTGGAGTGCAAGCATTTGCTCGGTAGTAAAATTGGAGAGGCATCATACCCATCGTTGGGAAATACCCCTTTATACGACTTCTTAGAGGTCTGTAGAGCCAATCCCGTCTTGTTGCAATGATTATTCTAATTAACTCGCCTTAGTTTGCTGCTTCGTCTCTCAGATTACATAGGGTGCGAGGAAGAAAAAAGTTAGGGGTTCTTGCAAGCATCTCTCCCTCTATTTATAAGAGAAGGCTGATGTTTCGTATATCGAGAGATGTTTAATGGCTCACGATAATAGTGCCCAAAAATCTGCATGCAATGCTTTGGAATTCTTCCTGCCTTAGTGATTGCTTCAAATCTAAGATCGCGTCAAATTAATGCTGATTAACATCCTGATGGTGCAAGAATCGCACGTAAATGTGCGCGACAGTTAAAATATGACTAGATTCCAAGCCAAGATAAAATTTGAAAACAGTTCTAGTTTCTATGCTTCTTGGTTCAAAGTATTTCGAATTCATGTAAAAATTTGAAAACTTTGAAGGGGTTTTGTAGAAGCATAAAAAATTATGCGTAGAAATAAACTCTACAAACAGTCTAGAAGAAAGTAGTCTTCAAAAGAAAAGGAGTGCACTTTTTTATTTGTAGACTAGACAAAGCGCACATTTGTCTCTCAGTATCAATAGAGGTCCAAACACACGTATTTGTTTCTCTCTCTCATCAGAAGCCTAAAACACATACATTTTTACTCAGCGGAATCGAAATGTACCCACAATTAAAGCCCACCAATTAAATGACAAGCTGTCATCAAAAGACGTGCTCGATGCCTAAAATCTCGTACAATGTACGAAGACTAAGAATAGTAGTCGAGGCAATCAAATCAATTACATTAGAGTAATTATGATCCTTTAACTCTTTCTCTGAGGGAAGAACCACGTGGCAGTCCATAACGGAGGCTTGCTTGAAAAGTGCGCACATATTCACATTTTTCTCCCAGAGAGGAAGAATTGTGTGTATTTTATTAAAAATTAGTTCTTAAACTGAGGGTTCGATGAACGGTTGGAAATTCGAGGAGATCTCGTGCATTTATTGTTGAGATTTCGATGAATGTGGAAGAGATGGGTGTCTCCACGATAAAAAAAAAATTCGTACTGGTGGCCACATGTCAACCATGCATTATTTAGTACGAGCAGAAAGTAAAATATAGGTGGAAATTACCTATTATTTTGCGTAAAAAGGCAAAAATAAAGACATATTGCACATTTTCTTTGCAGAAGTATATTCTAACTGTTACAGTGCTTAACAGCTATAAATAATTTGGGTTCAACGTCATTCCAGAGGATCAAAAGCATCGTGTCTTGTGATAGAGACTTCTTGCTGCTAGTTTATCCAGTGTTAGTGACTTAGCAAGCTACTTGCTCTCATTTTCTAGTGGTTCAAGGAGTAAAGTGATTGACTACAGATCAGATCTCAATAGCTGTTACTTCCTCAGAATATTTTTTTATTACTTGTACTTAGATATTCTTGTATAGGATTCTTTGTACTTTCAAAGTAATAATTTCTTAGTTTGTAATAAAAGTTTACACAACTTTTGTAAAGGCAAACATGGAGGGAAATACCGTGCACGAGCGTTCGTCTTTCTGAAATAGGAGAAGATGAGAAACAATGATAAGAGATTCAAGAAGGGTATGATTGTATATATATACGAGGTTCAAGACCGATAGTGGAAGTCAAAGGAAGTTCCAATAACATATGTGGATTGAGAACCTAACACGATTATCCTAACGTAAGCTTGTTTGGTACAGTAACATAACCGAGACGATAAATCGACCTGCATAGGCCACTACAAAAACTATGTTATGCTCCAGTTCCAAAATACATGGGACCAGGTCACGTGACAATTGCCAACTACGCATTCAAGCAGACTCCAGTCTAACTTAAATTCACATAAGCTGTCCTAGGTTTGTGTAGCTATCTCAAAATCATCTCTATAACTCAATTCACTTGAAAAGAACAAAAAGAGAGGGAAATATAAGTACCAGTCTACAACCTAATAATCATATTTTTCCGAATAGACTCAAAAAGTAATAATATAAATCTATTATACTAGGCTACTAAACAAATACAAATAGCGAAAATGAAACATATATATTACGGAAGAGTAAATACCTGCAATAAAATGGGTGCCCATCAACAATACATCAAAGATCTCTGTAACCAACTCAGTTAACCTAGAAGAAAACCATGTCTTTAGAGAGACGTAACAAGATACGTAATATACAAGCCACAATGATTAAATAAAGCATATAAAGTCCATGGGTCACTATATCTAAGTATAAATGCAATGAGCACAACCTTCAACATATGGGAATGTCTCTAATTGGGTACATATGGAGCGGCGCTCCCTCAGGACGCCCATCATGTAGCAACAACAAAGTGAATGTTACTCGTATCCCCTATGCCTAGTGACTGTCCTCCCCACTAAATGAACTACATGTGTCGGCTCCTCAACACGCCAGATCCTAATGAACCCAACCAATGTATATATAAGAGTACTAGCATGACCAATGCTGACACATGTCATGTCGTACTGATGATCAGTTGTGATACGAGGATACGTGTCATATGTTATTGCATCATAAACTTTGTATCCAGAAAATATATCATGGTCCTGCGAGATATTAGTGTATCTTCTCTGTAATGCAAGGGTAGTCTCCTACAGCCTAGATTGGAATAGTGAAGAACCAACGCATCATGTTGGTTGCACCCAGAGTCATGCTCGGACGCGCAGATAAAATACAAAAAATAAAGTACCAGGGCAGGAACTATAATTGGAATGGAAATATAACATCGTGGCAAGGTATACTTGCCAGAATTCAGAAGCTGGGAGTGAAAGTCTAATCCTGAGTCCAAGTCCCGAGAACCCAAATAACCTAGAGAATGAATGAATTATTAGATTTGGAGTTGCTTATAAGGCTACACATAAGACTAATAAGGATTTTACCAAAATATTACTAATACTAGATTAATATTACCCATATGCTACACATATAGTACCTCTATATACACCTATTAATATATACCCTCACAAGTACCCAAGTATGAAGTGGCAGGTACTATGCAAATCCTTATACTAATACTCTGTATTCTTCCATAACCTCATCAAAAATTTATTCTGCCAAATATTTGGACCCAAGTGCTGGTCATGCAAGAACCATATGTACAGCTCACAAAAATCTATATCATGATTTAACCATCTATTTTACAACACATGTATTGCTTCATATGCTCACACATCCTTTTCTTTTTTGCAAGCAAAATAACCACTTCATTTAAACAAAAGAAAAGAAGTATCAGCAAGAAGCTGGTCTTTTATACAAACAGGTGGTGTATGAAACAACGACAGAGACTCTGGCTAAAGAGTAGAGCCAAACTGAGCGAGGTTATGAGCCACAGCATTGGAGGATCTAGGAGAGAACCTAAAGTAGAACCCCATCGACATTGAAGAAGCCGGACGGATTTCCTCCACGATATGGCGAAGCTTCCAAGGAATGAGCATGGTCCTATTGTTCACAAGTTTGATGATAATTTCAGAATCCCTTCAAAATCTACCAGACTGAATCCCTGCTTGATGCAAAACTGCAGTCCAAGATGCAAAGCTCTCCCTTCCGCTTCAATAGGAGATCCTCCCCACCTAGTTGAGGATACTCCACCTAAGAACACACCCTGTGAATCACGAACAACCGCGACACCACTCATCATACCGTTCGTGTACGCCCCATCAAAGTTGCACTTGATCCTGTTCGGAATAGGAGGAGACCAGATAGTTATGCAACTGGGATGCGGTGAAGCAGGCATGGACAGTAGTGTTAGGGAGGATGGGAATACCTGGAAGAGGTTACGAGCAGATTCTAATATCGAATCGATATTAATCTTCTTCCCTTACAATAGCAGAGAGTTTCTAGCTTTCCAGATGGCCCAAGTTAAATAGCTAGCAAAGCAGAACGACGACTGATCCTGTCCGGCAATTAGAGCCCCCAGAACGTCAGAAAGACTAGTAGAAACATCCTGAGTAGCTATGCCAATTGGAGATGCAAACCAAACATGATTGGAAATCTGGCATTTGAGGAGGAGGTGATCGATTGTTTCTGCCTCTAATCCACCGACCATATAGGAAGCGTCTACCGAAGGCAGGATTCGGTTGATGTTTGCCTTGACAGCAATTGTCCCAGTTAAAATGCGCCATATAAATAGCTGCACCTTTGGAGCTATAGCTTTGATCTTGCATAGATTTTTCCATTTGAAGGGTGAGATAGTATCCGAGAAGAGGGAGGCAAGTTGTTCTGAATTGCTCTGTAAGCCAATTTCGTGGAGAACACACCAATGGGAGTATGTTTCCAAATCAACCGATCCTCCATAGGGATAGAGCTCGTTGAGCTACTAATAATAATTGATGCTTCATTGCTGGGAAAAAAATTGACCTTATCAGATCATGATTCCATGTCTGGGTACCAGGTAGGAACAGATCTTTAACGAAGATGATATTGTTTCTACTATCCGCCTTTCCTTCGACCATGTGGGATGGAATAGAAGCCACCCATGGATCCTCCCAGATGCGAATTTTGGACCCATCCCCTATGGACCAGAGATAAGCAGGTTTGATGATATCTCTGCAAGCCAGGATGCTACACCAAGTAGCAGTACAAGAGGAAGGCTTCTTTGCAGTCTAGAAGGATGCACGAGAGAGGTACTTGGCATGCAGGATACGTACCCAGTGAACGTCAGGGTTTTGAATCATCCTCCTGCAAATTTTTAAAACTAGAACCTGGTTACTGATCTCTGGTATGCGAAATCCAAGTCCACCGTCCTCTTTAGGCCTAGTGAATACCGTTCATGCTGTAAAGTGAGTCTTCCTCTGCTCCTCATTAGCACCCTACCAGAACTGTCTTTGGATACTAGCGAGCTTCCTCAAAACACCCTTGGGTAGGAGGTAGCATGACATGTGAAATGTTGGTATGGTCGCCAATGCAGATTTGAGTAGAATGGTTCTACCTGCATGAGACAAACACCTCGCCTTCCAACCATTAAGCTTAACATGACAAGAATTGATCAAATTTGTGAAAGTAGTGATCCTATTTTTATGAAGAAGAAGGTGGTGTCCCAAATATTTGTCATTAGAGCTTATCACTTGCACTTGAAGCAAGTCTAAGAGGAGTTGTTGCATATAGATGTCAAGTTTTTTGGACAGGAAGACTGAAGATTTAGTGAAGTTGACGGACTGTCCTCACCGGTTGAAGAATGTATTAATCATGGATATGATATGGGATACATTGGCCGGGGATGCTTCACCAAAGATAATTATGTCATCAGCGAACATAAGGTGAGAAATACTAGGGGGGCCCTTCTATTAAGTTTGATGCTTGTAAACAAACCTATTCTTTCCTGATGAAGGATGCACCTAGAGAAAACTTCTCCATACAAGATGAATAAGTAGGGGGAGAGGGGGAACCCTTGACGAATGCCTCTAGTTGGTTTAAAGGTTGTAGATGGAGAACCCTTAACAAGGATAGCAAGAGTAGAGGAGGATAGGCAGGTCATAATCAGATCATGAGTTTTGCCTGTAAACCCGAATCCTTTCAGAACACGGCTAAGAAAGGGCCAATCAACACGATCATAAGCTTTGGATAGGTCGAGTTTAAGTGCTAAGCCACTCTTGGAAGGAAGGAATTTGGCGATGGAGTGGAACATCTCCTGTGCCAAGATAATGTTGTCAGTGATATCTCTGTTGGGGACAAATGCATTTTGAAATGGAGATATGATATAGTTTATCAGAGGTCCTAAGTCTTTTTGTAAGGATTTTAGTAATAAGTTTGTAGATAACATTATACAAAAAATAGGCCTAAAGTTTGCAGGAGTTATGGGTGTTGATTTCTTAGGAATGAGAACAAGAAACGTGTGATTAAGATGAGCAGGTAAAGAATAATTTGAATGAAAGAAATTTTGGACAAGATTGGTTTCTTCCCCTCCAACCACTCCCTAGCTCTTATGGAAGAAGTTTGCTGGGAACCCATCTTGGTGACTTGTGTGGATTGATCTCGAACATTGTGTTTCAAATCTCTTTCCCGGTTGGGATAGCATAGATGGATGTATTATTATTGCAGTCGATAACATGAAGCTCCTCTAGAATGTAACTCAGGACATCATGGGTATTGACAGCTTGGAATAGAGAAGTGAAGTGATCCACAAGATGATCAATAATTTTTTTGTTGTCCTTCTATCCAGGTTCCATCAGTAGCTCGAAGGCTGGATATAGTGCTTTTCCTCTTCCTATTCAGAGCCGAGAGGTGGAAAAGCCTGGTGTTTCTATCTCCGCTATGGATCCAATTCAATCTTGATCTTTGGTGCCAGTATTTCTCCTCCTGGTGAAGAAGTTTATTAAGAAGAACTTGATTTTCTTTGATGTCTCCTAGCAACTCATCTGTGGGTAGTTTACTTTGCAAGTCCAGGAGTTTGTGTTCTAACTTCTTGATAGTGTCAGAATAGTTCTTCGACCTTATTTAGGGCCAGCCGCCGCAGCCACCGCCACGGAGCTTTCAATAAGGGCAACTTTTTGAGAGGTCGTGATCTCTGTTCTTCATTATCAGTATTACCAGCAGTCTCTAAGATCCTTTTAGACCCAATGTTAATGGAGGAGGAGGACTTAACTTGAACATGATGTGATTTCTTCCAATTTTTTTTGAGGCCCGTTTTAGCAATAGAAGCAGGTAAGATACTTTTGATAGCAGGGGAGGAGGTAATAGGGGAAGATATGGTCAGATCGTTAGATTTTGGTGGACAAGTGATGGAATCTTTTGGATGGCAGTAGGACTGGGTACCAGTTCTGCTATCAGAGTATTCAGAGATATCCAGAATAAGTTGGGTAAAGGAGTTGTTAGAATTATTAGTGTGATTTGGATGACTGGCAGTTGGTTGGAGGTTATGAGGAAGACAACTAGTAATCTTGGAGGGGTTAAAAGACAAGTAGGAATTATGGGTAAGCATGTAGGTTGATGTGGAGACTTGGGTAATGACTGGTCCCCACTCTCATCTACATCCAGCTTGGAAGGAGGATATTCGATTTGTTTTGAATTGGAGGTGGAAACATAGGAATGGTTTATAACATGCTTGTTGGGTTCAGGGTTATTAATTCTGGAGTTAAGGATATTAGATGTACTTGGTTCTGGGATATAACAAGAGAATGAAATTTGAGCTATTTAACGAAGTATATCCGTACGTATTTGATGTTATATTGTTCTATCATCAAGAACACAATCAAATTTCTAATTAACAAAAAAACAACTGGGAAGTTCTCAAGATGAGAACAACTCTCTAAAAGAAAAAGAAAACTAGAAGCGAGATCTTTAGATTAGTAAATGATGAAAGTGTTCGTTCATTCTTTTGTTTTCTTTTCTTCACCAACACTTCTCTTCTGACTTCCCTATGCTCTCTCTCTCTCTCTCTCATCATCATCTTCCTCTTCTTCTCATCACTAGTTTAATCATTTCCTTCATCATCATCACCGCAACATCTTCAAACGCTCCCTCTCATTTTCTCTCTCTATATTCGATGGCTACTTCTTGAAAATAGCAGGTGGCTGTGAGAAAAGGAAGCTTTATTTTTGAGGGGAATGTTGTCTGGCTCGCGGTCCTTAATAACTTAACAATTATCATAATAACCTTTCAAGATGGGAGGAGATCTCGGACCAGGCTTCATCCCCCCCCCCCCCCCCATCATTGCTTCCTAACTCTCCTCTCCTTCTCTCCACACTGCATGTGTGTGTGCATGGATCTACTGGTAAATATGCTAGGTTACTTCTTCTCCTTTTGTTCTACTCTAATATTACATAGATCTATTATCTAAATATTTAGTGGCTAATTCAAGTACTATTTTCTTGTTGGTTTTTGGCAGAGAAAAGGGAACATAATGATGTGACGATATTAGGGTGTTTAACCCTTTCATTCTCCTTCCTTTTCTGTTCCCTTAATTTATATATACTGAAGAAAAGAAAAGAAAAGAAAAGAAAAGAATAGAATGAACGAACATTTTCATAATTTATTAAACTAAAGTCCTCGCTTCTAGTTTTCTTTTTCTTTTAGAGAGTTGTTCTCATCTTGAGAACTTCCAAGTTCTTTTTTTGTTAATTAGAAATTTGAACAATATAACATCAAATACGTACGGATACTTCATTAAATAGCTGGATTATCTAAAGGCCTGGCCTGAAAAAGGAATCTCCCAATGGACATCTCACTTCATGGATCAGGGGTTTCGTCACATCAAGAGATACTTTAGCCCTAGCGAATAGAGACCAAGTGTCGACGTTGGCTTGGGATGTCGGCCATACCTTTCCCATGTTTGATGAGAGTAATACAATCCATTATTAAGAGATTAACGGCTAATTTAGTTTCTTCCCAAATCCTTAAACAACACACACAGTATAACTGCAACTCTTCTCATATCTTATTATCTTTACCACCAATCATCACGTGGCAGCCAACCATCCGACAGAATAAGAAGAGGACTTCTAGTTATCCTAAGTACCTCAAGTTGGACATTTTTGTTGGAGCGGATGAGATTTTCAACCTATGTGAAGAATATTTCGGAGTGCGACGAATGTCATCCGTGTGTCGGAAAAGCTTGAAAAGTGCATCGAACGTCGTATATTGGAACATTTATGGTAATCAAATATTATATTTGATTTTTATCTTTGACTTTAATTATATATTTATGATTGTATCTTTCATATATTAACTTTCCATATAATTGAATTTCCAATTTATGGTAAAATAATTTATGATTTGATTTTCATTAAATATATGATTGAATGTAATTGGATTTCCATAAATATTTTTGGCTTCCCTATATTGATTTGTATATGGAAACCCTAATTCATGCAAGGGTTTATATAAAGGCTCATGTAATATACAACAACATGAGAAAAAATAAGAGAAAAAAAGGTGGTAAGAGTGTCATTGCAACTTTGGACAGGAGAAAGAAGGATTGGAGGCCGTTTCGGAGAGGAAGATCAATTTGGGGTATTTTTCATTGTCTTTTTTCTTCGTGGTTGTAATCTATTTTATGTTCCAAAGAGTTGCGATGATCCGTGTTGGATCGGTAAGGAGCTTGCTGTGAGGGGTGTAATCTCTTTATTCCATTAGTGGAGGTTCTTCAGGGTTGGACTCCGATCGTTCCGTAGTTTTTGTTTCATCTGGATTTTTCACGTAAAGATTTTTGTGTCTGCGATTTGTGTTTGGTATTTTTTTGTTTTTGCGTTTTGCTCGTCTCTCTCGCAGGTAATCTCTGGTTTGATGAACGGTTTTCGCGTCTCGTTTCCAACAGTCTGGTATTAGAGCCAAGTTCTG
Source organism: Iris macrosiphon (assembly GCA_036927795.1). NCBI lineage: Eukaryota > Viridiplantae > Streptophyta > Magnoliopsida > Asparagales > Iridaceae > Iris > Iris macrosiphon. The sequence goes on from JAYESA010000010.1 coordinate 85,477,602, forward strand.
AAATTTCAGAAGGGTGTCAGGAGTTGATAGGTAAACCAGGGAGGAGAGATGGACGCGAAGCCGGTGCGCATGGTAAACCTGAACGGTACCAACTATCATTACTGGAGGAGCAAGATGAAGGATCTGTTATTTGTCAAGAAGCTGCATTTGCCGGTATTTGCTTTCGAGAGGCCCAGTGACAAATTCGAAGAGTACTGAAAGTTCGAGCATATACAGGTGTGTGGGTACATCAGGCAGTTCGTTGACGAGAACGTGTACAACCACGTTGCCAGTATTAAGCATATGAGGACACTGTAGAATAAGCTAGAATCTTTGTATGCGAAGAAGACCGGAGTAAATAAATTGTTCCTGATCCGGATGATGATGGGTCGGCGGTACAAAGATGGGGCATCCATTACAGATCATTTGAGTGAGTTCCAGGGCATGGTTGACCAGCTATCCTCGATGAGAGTCAAGTTCGATGACGAGGTTCAGGGACTATTGCTGCTGTGTACATTGCTAGACTCGTGGGAGACCGTACGAGTGTCTATGATCGCTTCTGCTCCGAAAGGCATGGTCAGTCTGGAGTTTGCCAAGAGTGGGGTACTGAATGAAGAGATGCGGAGATATTCTCATGGCACTTCATCCACATCCCACTTAGAGGCCCTTGTTTCAGATAGCCGCAGAAAGGGTAAAAAGCAGGGGTCCAGGCGGTGGCAGAGACAAAAGCAGTGGAAGATCCAAGGGTCGGTACGAGAACTCAGAGTGTTACCATTGTGGCAAGAAGGGCCACATCAAGTGGAACTATTTTGCTTGGAAGAGAGAGAAGAAAGGCGACAAGGGAAAGCAGGACGAGAATACTACAACGACGGTAACGACACGTGGAGGCGATATGATCATTGTAGGTGATGCGATAGTTATGAATCTTGTCTGCGATGACAACTCTTGGCTGGTGGACTCAGGTGCTTCAGCTCACGTATCTCACAACATGGCACTATTTGCTACTTACACTACAGGCGATATGGAGTGTTGAAGATGGGCAATGGAGATGTGTCGAAGGCAGTTGCCATTGGAGATGTGTCGAAGGCAGTTGCCATTGGAGATGTGCATTTGAGGACAAAGATGGGTGTTGTTCTTATTCTGAAAGATGTTCGTCATGTCCCTAATATCTGTTTCAACCTGGTATTGGTTGGAAGGTTGGATGACGAGGGTTTCTTGAATCTCTTCGGGAACAGTCAATAGAAGCTTTCCAGAGGTTCGATGGTGATTGCCAGAGGAAGCAAGAGGTCCGGACTCTACTATATAAAAGGGAGCGCACACGGGGCACATGAGGTGAATGTAGCTACTGATGCGTCTACCGAGTTGTGGCACAGGCGGCTCAGACACATCAGCGAGAAGGGGATGGGCTACTTGGTGAACAGGAAGGTGATTCCAGGACTAAAGTCTACAAAGCTGGAGAGGTGCATGCACTATTTGGCGGAAAAGCAAAATATGGTGTCTTTCCAAAGTCACCCAAGTTTAAGGAAGCCGGCGTTTCTCGAGTTGATTCACTCGGATGTCTGCGGTCCTATGAAGGTAAAATCTATTGGTGGTGCTTCTTACTTTGTAACTTTTTTGATGATTGTTCAAGGATGGTTTGGGTCTATCCTTAAAGACCAAGGATCATGTGTTGTCTACTTTCAAGGAGTTTCAGGCCTCCGTTGAAAGAGAAACGGGCAAAAAGCTATTATGTGTTCGGTCGGACAATAACGACGAGTATATCGGTCCCTTTGATGCTTATTGCAGAGAGCAAGGGATACGACACCAGAAGACTCCACCAAAGATACCGTAGCTCAACGGTGTAGCAGAGCGCATGAACATGACGCAGATGGAAAGGGTATGGTGTTTGTTGTCAAAAGCAAAATTGCAGGAAGCTATTGGGGTGAGGCACTTTACACAGCTGCTTACATTATTAATTTATCTCCTAGTGCTCCTTTGCAGGATAATGTGCCTGACAAAGTATGGTACGAAAAAGAGCTGTCTTACAATCACCTGCTAGTATTTGGTTGCAAGACCTTCGTGCATGTACCGAAGAACGAAAGATCCAAACTTGAGCCGAAGATGAGGCGGTGCGTCTTTGTCGGCTATGGTCGGGATGATTTTGGCTATAGACTTTACGACCCAGTGGGAAAAAAGCTCTACAAAAGCAGGAACGTGGTATTCATCGAGGATCAAACCATGACCAACACTCAGGATTCCGAGATGCCTTCTAAGGCTAAGAAATTTTCTGAGTTAGAGTCATTTCGCTTCGAGTAGTTTCAAGAGGATATCGTAGAGGGTCTAGTTATGGGAGAGCCAGTAGATGGAGTTGCTCCCAACCCTGATCATCAGCCTGCTGATGGTGGTCAGGGTGACCCTCAGGAGGATGAGCATGTCGTTGAGGTAGTTCCTGAAGGGGAGGAGGCTGTTGATATATAGCCAACACCAGTGGTTCCGTTGAAGAGGAGCGATTGTCACGACCCGCACCCGAATATTTGGGCACGAGTACATGGTTACACCCAACCTACGTCGCAGAATCAGTGGTAGAACGTTGTTTGGATCATTTCTAACTATCTAACATCTCAATAATATAATATGGTACCTGTCAATCATCTCAACTCCAAACGAAGGAGCAATATGGTATCTCACCAATATATCTAATCTCAATCACAAACAAACTAAGAAAGAATAATGCACGAATGGAATAGCGAAGGAAAGAATAAGATACAATCCACAATCTGAAATAATAATACAATGTTGTGAATCCACCAAAAGAATAGTCTAATACAATCCAAACAAATAAATCTAGACCTCCTCGGGCTCTGTAACTAAGTCCTCCTGGTCATAGGAGTATCCTCTAAAGGTACGCCGTCATGTGGCCCGTAGAATGTGGGACACTGCTCTAGAAGCCAGTCATCTGGAAAAATATATCCAGTCAGGATTGGAGCAAAGTACATACCTCTGAAAGCAGTTTCAATAACATAATCGAGCATATAAACAAATATAGAAATGAAATACAAGATCACAAAACATATGAATGAATGAACGAACAAGATATACAGGTAATGTACGAGAATATAGATCAACAATATGAATATCACAATATGATAAAATAACTGCAATCTAAACTGACTAATGTGCCTCAGAATACAAGTTCATTATGTGATCAGGGTAGGTGAACATGATCAGGTAAGACGGATTACAAGTGAGGTATGTAACAAGAATATACACGATGTAACAATGGCTTTGATCATATAATCAACTCCTACTCTCCCGCCCCCAATTAATAGCGATGGATCCAATCACGACACGCTACGAACACAAAATATAACCACTGAACACGAGCAGTGGGTGTACACGAATATCATAGCCACCGAACACGAGCGGTGGGTGTACACGAATAAGCAAACTAAACACGAGCAGTGTGTGAACATGAAATATAATCAATACCCAATATACACGATGAGATACATTGTACACGAGTACCCGCTGAACACGGTAGGGGATAACATCTCATGACGGGATCCATATAGCACCAGTCCGTGAAATCACTGTATCGGGATCAATTTATACAATTCTAGAACATGCATATATACAATATTATGAATTGAAAACAATCAGAGAAATGTACTCGCCTGACGTCCTGAGCAAGGTGTCTCTCGATGTCCAAGTCGGTGTCTCACAACCTATATATGGTATATTGCATCAATACAAAGTTCAATAATAAAAATAAGTGAAGTTGATACAATTCTAGGTCGATACACCATTTCTAAGTCAAACCAATGAAATTTAGGTTGCAAGAGTCTAATGCTAAGTCATTAAGTCGATACACTATGAAACTATTCTATACTAGCTAAGCTACGATACTAGAATCACACAAAAAGTTCATATCCCAAGATACGCAAGTTTTCTAATATGAAAATAGGATTATATATATATATATATATATATATATATATATATATATATATACAAGTCAAATATTATAATATCATAATAATCAAAAGAAATATGACACCTTGGCCTTGCGCCAATGCATATCGCACCTAACTCGATACCCAAACTCAATACCTTAGGTATCGTCCCAATACCTTGGTGATACCTTGGTATCCCATGGTAAACCAAAACCTATTGCATATAGCTAATGTATGTCTAAACCCAATACTAAACCATATGCTACTCCTAGCTATTAAGTACTATAACTACTAACAAACCATCTATATACTAACAATACAAACTATACTATAATATACATATATAGTCTAAGTGCTACTAACAACCAATACAAGTATACATATATATATTTAGCTAACTATTAAACTAATAAGGTATATCTACACTAACATATATATATATATATATATATATATATATATATATATATATATATATATATATATATATATAGGTACTAGCTACTATTAGCTAACTTAGTAATTCAATTCACAACTACTAATACCCAAAGTACCTTGACATAATCTAGCTAGCTAATACCTACACTCATCACTAATTTACTGAACTACTACCCAATAGCACAAGCCAACTGAAAACTGGACTGAAGTATGCATACCTGCACAGAGAAATCTACACGATTACTGTTCATCACTTGCACTGTGCAGATACTGCACAGTGCACTAACTACAGTTGTGCCCGAGCTCCTTTCCCCAGTTGCTGTGCTCTTCCTTCCCTGCTGATACTGCTGAACTGTTCGACGTCTCAGAGCACACTACCTCTGCTGCAGGTGTAAATGTTGCAGCTCCCCAATGCTTGGTTGCAGTGGTTGTTAGCCACTTGTTGTGGATTTATCCCATGCCCGAGCTGGAACTGCACAGTCTCCTTACAGTGCCCGCTGCACAGAAACTCCTCCACTGCCCGAGTCGGAACTACACTGTCTCCTTACAGTGCCCGCTGCACAGGAACTCCTCTACTGCCCGAGCCGGAACTGCACTGTCTCCTTATAGTGGTCACTGCATAGAAACTCCTCCACTACCCGAGCTGGAACTGCACTGTCTCCTTGTTGTGCCCACTGCACAGAAACTCCTCCACTGCCCGAGCTCCTCATACACCATACACCCCAACCCATCTACATATATCTAGACATAACACAAAACATAACACTCACAGACATCACACCACACAACACAACCATATATATATAAGTATAGATACATAGCACTCTATGTTAAAATATATATATATATATATATATATATATATATATATATATATATATATATATATATACCTCTCTATTACATATATCAATATGTATCAACCCTCACTACTAGATATGTATATATATATATATATATATATATATATATATATATATATATAACCACACATATATAAACATATATATAACCAACACATATATACTTACATATACCTATAGATATATATCTCTATATATATAACTATATACACTAATATATATATATATATATATATATATATATATATATATATATATATATATATATATATATATATATACACACATAAACCCACACTTATACATAAACCCAATATACACTATTATATACTCTAAAAACACATATATAGCATATAAATAGATAAATATACATGCACATATAGGAAAATGAGCCAAACAACAAACACATGGAGCGCATCGCACCGGTATCATACTTTCTCTATGATACGCCTGCGATACGGTTCCAACACACAACCAAACGTATCCCGGAGGACACGAACAAGTCTAATACATAAATTATGAACAATATGTATAGTAATGAGAGTGTCTACGTGTCCATGTTATAATGTGATATACACAAGGCCCCGTGTCGGAGGAAAACCCCCAAAATCAACCCGTTTCGTCAAATTGACGAGATACGGCCTACACGTATCCAATTATGGACACGACACTAGTTACAAACAAGAAATCAAGTGTCAATTAGATCTATTAGACCCAATGACAAGTACTACATGTGCCAATCTCGGAATTCCCTAAAATTTGGCACCAAATTGGTCATAACTTCTACCGTAGGTCTCTGATGAACCTAAAACTAATTTCTATGGGTAGCCTATGCATGTGGATTGGCTTCTCATGGTTAAATCTCAGATCTAGGGTCTATTAGAAGGGAAAAAACTTAATTGTACCTATTGGAAGATGGATTCCCAATTAAAAGTTTTCAATTGCCAAGTAGCTCCTCTCCTTGTAGATCTTGGCCTCCTCCTCCTTGCTCCTTGCTTTCTTCTTGTAGATCCTTGGTGTAGAAGCCTTAATGAACAATTAGGGAAGAGATTGGTGAAGAATTGGTGGAGAATTGATGATAGAATGGAGGGAATTGGAAGAGGGAAAATTGTAGATATAGAATTTGGGATATTATGAAATGAGGGCACTCTCTCTTCTCCTACTAAGGGCCGGCCATGTAACCCCCTCCCCAAGCAATGCACAAAGTCACAAATACCCCTTGGGGTCTCTAATGAAGAAATTAATTGGGGAGGGAAGGTTCTAGTCTAATGGTTTCTCTAATTAATCAAGCCTTTTAATCCATGGGCCTAATTCATGGGCTCAACTTAGACTCAACTAAAAGTTAGTTCATGCATTCTAAATAAAAGGGTTAGGTCCACTACACAAGTCCAAAATAAAGCTATAACTAGCAAACAATAAATAATATAAAAATTAAATAATCATGCATGCACAAATATTAAATATAATACATCCTAAAATAATTAATACCCATGTCAATTACCAAACTATCCTTGAATAAAAAGTGGGGGTGACAATCCTACCCACCTTAGAAAAATTTTATCCTCAAAATTAAGAAAAACTATCTACCAAAAGCAAACAATACAATGCAAGAAAGAACTCACGGCTCAAACAGATATGGATATCGCTAGCGCATCTCGGTCTCTCGCTCCCAGGTACTCTCTCTTGGCGAGTGATGCCTCCACGCGACGCGCTCCAAAGGAATCGTATGGTTCCTCACCATCTTCTCTCTCCGATCCAGAATCTCCACTGGCTGCTCTGGATAGCTGAGAGTAGGGCCCACCACTATCTCCGAGTGATCCAACACATGACTGGGATCTGCCATGTACCGTCTCAGCTGCAACACGTGAAACACGTTGTGCACTCTCTCAAGTGTAGGTGGTAAGTCTAGTCTGTAAGCGACTGCACCGACTCTCTTAAGAATACCAAAAGGACCGATGAATCGCGGACTAAGCTTGCCGCCTCCACCAAGATGAATCGTGCCACGTGTCGGAGAAATCCTCAAGAAAACTAGACTGCCAACCTAGCACGAAACACAACCTTAGCACTCTAACAAACAACAATCAAACACAAGTAAGACAAACTAAAGCTATACCTCAAACTCCAAAGGTATCTGGTGGCTATCGGCCCAATGCCGCTGCCTGTCCTGCGCCACTCGAAGTCTGTCCCTGATAAGCTTCACCTTCTCTGCTGCATCCACTACCATCTCTGGTCCCAATAAAGCTCTATCACCAACATCATCCCAGGACAACGGAGTGCGTCACCTCCGTCCATACTATGCCTCGAATGGTGACATCTCAATGCTTGGTAGCTATTATTGTATGAAAACTCTACCAAGTGAAGGTGATCCTCCCAATAACCTCCAAAATCCAAAACACAGGTGCGTAGCATGTCCTCGAGAGTCTGAATAGTCCTCTCCGACTATCCGTCCATCTGAGGGTGATAAGCGGTACTAAACTTGAGCTGGGTGCCTAAGCTAGCCTGCAAACTCTTCCAGAAATGGGACATGAAGCGACTATCCCGATGGGAGACTATGCTCACTGGGACACCGTATAATCTGACAATCTGGCGTATATACATATCCGCAAGTCTCTCCGTAGATGTACCCACTTTAAATGGCAGAAAGTGGGCTGATTTGGTCAACCTATCCACGATGATCCAAATCGCATATTTGCCTCCTGGAGAACGCGGAAGTCTCGATACAAAATCCATAGTCACATGCTCCCATTTTTACTCCGGAATGGGTAAAGGTTGAAGCAATCCACCTTGCCTCTGTCTCTCTACCTTGACCTGCTGGCAAACTAAGCATCTGGACACGAAGCTAGCTACCTCTCGCTTTATGCCATACCACCATACATGCTCTCTCATGTCTCTATACATCTTTTTGGCACCGGGATGCATAGAGTATTGGGAATGATGCGCCTCTTGTATAATCTCTCTGTGCAAAGCTCATCTTGGTACACATAACCTGGTACCGTGTCACAATAATCCATCATCTGCGACAATAAAGTCCTCTACCAGCACGATCTGAACCTGTGCTCTGATGCTCCTCAGAGACTCATCCTCATACTGTCCGGCTCTGACTCAGTCCATCAGTTTCGACTGAACCTGAATTCCCCACATTTGTGCTGCGACTCCCGAAATCAATACCTCAATGCCCAGACTGTCAAGATCTGCCAATAAATATATATCTCTAGTCAAGCACATAGCCATAAAATATCTACTCAAAGCATCTGCGACTATGTTGGCCTTCCCTAGATGGTACTGCAAAGATATGTCGAAGTTTTTCATCAGCTCCAACCATCGCCGCTGCCTCATGTTGAGCTCTTTCTGTGTAAACACATACTTTAAGCTCTTATGGTCTGTGAAGATCTCTACTCTCTCTCCATATAAAGTGTTTCCATAATTTGAGAGCAAAGATAACCGCTGTCAACTCCAAATCATGGGTAGGGCAGGTCTTCTCATGCGAGCGTAATTGCCTGGAAGCATAGGCAATCACCTTCCCGTGCTGCTGTAACACACAACCCAAACCCTTCCCGGATGCATCACTGTAAATAAAAAATTCTCCTGCTCCTGATGGTAGTGTCAAGATGGGAGCTGTAGTCAATCTCTTCTTCAGCTCCTCAAATGCTGACTGACAATCCTCAGTCCAGACGAATTCTACGTCCTTCCTGGTCATCCTAGTTATCGGCTCTGCAAGTTTGGAAAAGTCCTAAACAACCTCCGGTAGTAGCCTGCTAATCCAAGGAAGCTCCTGATCTCTGCTACTGAACTCGGGGCAGACCACGATTCAACTGCTGAGATCTTTTTCGGGTCCACCGAGATTCCATCTCCTGTAATGACATGCCCAAGGAATTCAACCTTATCAAGGAAGAATTCATACTTCGATAACTTGCCATACAGCTTCTCCTTCCCGAGGGTCTCCAGAATAATCCTCAAGTGCTGCTCATGCTCCTCTGGGGTCTTCGAATATATCTGAATATCATCTATGAAGACTACAACAAACTGGTCCAGGTACTGATGAAATACCTTGTTCATCAGGTTCATGAACACTGTCGGGGCATTGGTCGACCCAAACGGCATCACCAAGAACTCGAACTGCCCATAGTGAGTCTTGAAAGCTGTCTTTGGGATATCTTCCCTCTTCACCATCACCTGGTGGTACCCTGACCTCAAGTCTATCTTGGAGAATATCTTCGCTCCGCTCAACTGGTCAAACAAGTCATCTATCCGCGATAACGAGTATTTATTCTTGATAGTGAGGTTATTAAGTGCACTGTAGTCGATACACATACGTACCGACCCATCCTTCTTTGGTACAAAAAGTACTGGAGCACCCCATGGTGATGAACTGGAATAGATAAAGCCTTTGTCCTGCAACTCATCCACCTGCTTCTTCAACTCTGCCAGTTCGCTGTTGTTTACTCTATAAACGTGCTGAGAGATTGGCTTTGCGCCTGGCACTAAATCTATAGAGAATTCCACATCCCTGTCCGGTGGCAACACCGGTAACTCCTCTGGAAAGACATCCAAGAACTCCGCAATCAACGGATGTGGCGGCTCCTGCTCCTCGACCAAAGCTCCACAGAAATTGCCTTGGCTCTGCTTTGCTCATCGGATGAACTCGAACTCCGGCTCTCCTGGCATTTGAAATAAAACTCTGCCTCCAAGACAATCGATACTAGCGTGATGTCAACTCAACCAATCCATCCCGAGTACTATATCGTAACTCGGAAGTGACATTACAAGTAAACATACGCTCAACTCACTGCCTCCCAAATAAACTCTCTGGTTCTTGCAAACATCACTGACCAGGATGATGCCACGCCCGGTCGTGATCTTGCAAGTCCTCGCCAATGGTTCAGAATCAAGACGATGCCTCAAAGCAAAAGATACAGATACAAAGCTATAAGAAGCACCAGAATCGAACAAAACATGAGCTGAAAATGAATCAAGATAAACTGAACCTGAGATGACATCGCCAACCGGCTCCTCCTCCTCGACAGTCAGGGCAAAAGCTTGCCCCTTTCGATGCAATCCTCTCTGCTGCTGATGCTGGGCAAACTACTGCTGTTGTGGTGGAAGAGGTCCTCCGCTGGTGGTCTAGCGGGTGCCCTCTGTGCTTGTCCTTCATCCTGAGCTGGACGAGCTAGAACTTTGGGACAAGCCCATAATTGATGATCTCCCGATCCACAGAATAAGCATTGGCCTAGACTCATCCTACATGCGTCCCATCCGTGTCCTTGCTTCTTACAGAAAGTACAAGGAACTGCTGCCCTCAAGATTTGATGCATCTGCTGAACCGGTGCTCTAGCTGGCCCGTGATATTGCTTCCTCTGGTGCTGGTATGACCTCTGGTGCTGCTGTTGGAAATGAGGCCTCTTCGCTGGACCCGTGTAGTTGCTGGATCCTCCAGTGTCCCACGACCTCTTAGAGCCAAGCTCTAAGTCATCCTCCGCTCTCTGCACATGTCTGAGTATCTCCTCGAAGTTGGCAGTAGGATCTCCATTGGTGTGGGGTTTGTCTTCCCGGTTCAGGCCCTTCCTGAACTTCCTTGCTCTGTCTCTAGGGTTCTGACCCTCCATGAAGTGACCTAGACGGCAATACTCCGACGCATACTCGTCTACTGACATACCTCCCTGGACGAGGTATTGGAACTGACTCTCCAAAGATGTAAAAGGCACGTCTGGGAAGAACTTCTCCTTGAAAAGCTCTTTGAAGGCTTTCCAATACAATCCACAGCCTCTATCTGTAGTATCTCTGGAATCTGCGTCAACCACAGGTTTCGCTCGATATTTTTGATCCACTTATCTGCATAGATGATCCCCTTGGTGCCCTTGAAGTCCTTCGGGCCCATCCTCTTGAAGTCGATGATGATACCTGGCCTCGACTGATGCAGAATAAACTGAGCTGGTGTCGTCTGTGTCTGGGCTGGAGTAGCCCTCTCAACTGCTGTAAGTGCGATATGGTGAGCGTTCTCCACTCTCTATCATCTGCTAGAAGAGCGCGAACATCTGCGTCTGATCAACTACTGGTGGTGGAGGTGGAAGATCCTCTGAAGTTGTCTACCCTGTCCTCAGCACTGGAGGTGGAGCACCTCCGAGGGCTGCTGCTGATACGCCCACCTAGACCGGTGAAGCTGACCTCCTGAAGGTACGTGCTGGACTATCGTTTGAGGGTGCTGCCCCCATAGGTGATGAAGTGACTGATCGCGCTGTCGTGGCACCTGAGCGTTGGGAACGTGTCTTCGGTGGCATCCTTAAGACAGATTGAAATACAGAATCAATATCGAATATGACACGATATCATCAAAGAAGGACATAATTGTATTCAAGTAAAGCAATATTCAATAGATAAGGATTTACAAAAATAGATTAGAATTTTTCTAGGTGTGATTGAGTAAACTCTCATCCTAGATTCTATTTCCTAAAGCAGGCTCGTAGAAGTACTCTAGACGAGAACCATTATGATATCTATCTAGACCTGCATAGGCCACCACTAAAAATGTGTCACTACCCGCACCCGGATATTCGGGCACGAGTACGTGGTTACGCCCAGCCTACGCCGCAGAATCGGCGGTAGAACGTTGTCTGGGTCATTTCTAACTATCTAACATCTCAAAAATATAATATGGTACATGTCAATCATCTTAACTCCAAACGGAGGAGCAATATGGTATCTCACCAGTATATCTAATCTCAATCACAAACAAACTAAGAAAGAATAATACACGAATGGAATAGCGAAGGAAAGAATTAGATATAATCCACAATCCGAAATAATAATACAATGCTGTGAATCCATCAAAAGAATAGTATAATACAATCCAAACAAATAAATCTAGACCTCCTCGGGCTCTACAACTAAGTCCTCATGGTCAATAGGAGTATCCTCTAAAGGTACGTCGTCCTGCGGCCCGTAGAATGTGAGATACTGCTCTAGAAGTCAGTCATCTAGAAAAAAAAATATCCAGTCAGGATTGGAGCAAAGTACATACCTCTGAAAGCAGTTTTAATAACATAATCGAGCATATAAACAGTTATAGAAATAAAATAAAAGATCACAAAATATATGAATGAATGAACAAGATATATAGGTAATGTACGAGAATATAGATCAACAATATGAATATCACAATATGATGAAATAACTGCAATCTAAACTAACTATTGTGCCTCAGAATACAAGTTTATTATGTGATCGGGTTGGGTAAACATGATCAGGTAAGACGGATTACAAGTGAGGTATGTAACCAGAATGTACACGATGTAACAATGGCTTTGATCACATAATCAACTTCTACTCTCCCGCCCCCAACTAATACCGATGGATCCAATCACGACATGCTACGAACACGAAATATAACCACTGAACACGAGCAGTGGGTGTACACGAATACCATAACCACCGAACACAAGCGGTGGGTATACACGAATAACCACACTGAACACGAGCAGTATGTGAACATAAAATATAATCAATACCCAATATACACGATGAGATACAATGTACACGAGTACCCACTGAACACGGTAGGGGATAACATCTCATGACGGGATCCATATAGCACCAGTCCATGAAATTACTGTGTCGGGATCAATGTATACAATTCTAAAACATGCATATATACAATATTATGAATTGAAAACAATCAAAGAAATGTACTCGCCTGACGTCTTGAGCAATGTGTGTCTCTTGATGCCCAAGCCGGTGTCCCATAACCTATATATGGTATGTTGCATCAATACAAGGTTCAATAATGAAAATAAGTAAAGTTGATGCAATTCTAGGTCGATACACCATTTCTAAGTAAAACTAATAAAATCTAGGTTGCAAGAGTTTAATGCTAAGTCACTAAGTCGATACACTATGAAACTATTCTATACTAGCTAGACTATGATACTAGAATCACACAAAAATGTCGTATCCCAAGATACACAAGTTTTTTAATATGAAAATAGGGTTTTATATATATATACAAGTCAAATATTATAATATCATAACAATCAGAATAAATAGTATACCTTGGCCTTGCACCAATGCGTACCGCACCTAACTCGATACCCAAACTCAATACCTTGGGTATCGGCCCAATATCTTGGTGATACCTTGGTATCTCAAGGTAGACCAAAACCTATTGCATATAGCTAATATATGTCTAAACCCAATACTAAACCATATACTACTCCTAGCTATTAAGTACTATAACTACTAACATACTATCTGTATACTAACAATACAAACTATACTATAATATACATATATAGTCTAGCTGCTACTAACAACCAATACAAGTATACATATATATATTTAGCTAACTATTAAACTAATAAGGTATATCTACACTAACATAAATAGATATATATATATAGGTACTAGCTACTATTAGCTAACTTAGTAATTCAATTCACAACTACTAATACCCAAAGTACCTTGACATAATCTAGCTAGCTAACACCTACACTCATCACTAATTTACTGAACTACTATCCAATAGCATAAGCCAATTGAAAACTGGACTGAACTATGCATACCTGCACAGAGAAATCTGTACGGTTACTGTGTATCACTTGCACTGTGTAGATACTGCACAGTGTACTGACTGCAGCTGTGTCGGAGCTCCTTTCCCCAGTTGCTGTGCTCTTCCTTCCCTGCTGATACTGCTGAACTGTTCGACGTCTCAGAGCACACTACCTCTGCTGTAGGTGTAAATGTTGCAGCTCCCCAATGCTTGGTTGCAGTGGTTGTTAGCCACTTGTTGTGGCTTTATCCCATGCCCAAGCCAGAACTGCACTGTCTCCTTACATTGCCCGCTGCACAGAAACTCCTCCACTGCCCGAGCTGGAACTGCACTGTCTCCTTGCTGTGCCCGCTGCACAGAAACTCCTCCACTGCCCGAGCTTCTCATACACCACACACCCCAACCCTTCTACATATATCTTGACATAACATAAAACACAACACTCACAGACATCACACCATACAACACAACCATATATATAAGTATAGATACATAGCACTCTATGTTAAACTATATATATACATATATATATATATATAGATATATACCTCTCTATTACATATATCAATATGTATCAACCCTCACTACTAGATATGTATATATATCTAACCACATATATATAAACATATATATAACCAACACATATACACTTACATATACCTTTAGATATATATCTATATATATAACTATATATACCAATATATATATATATACACATAGACCCACACTTATACATAAACCCAATATACACTATTATATACTCTAAAAACACATAGATAACATATAAATAGATAAATACACATGCACATATTGGAAAATAAGCCAAACAACAAACACATGGAGCGCATCGTACCCGTATCATACTTTCTCTATGATACGCTTGAGATACGGTTCCAACACACAACCTAACACATCCCGGAGGACACGAACAAATCTAATACATAAATTATGAACAATACGTATAGTAATGAGAGTGTCTACGTGTCCGTGTCACAGTGTGATATGCATAAGGCCCATGTCGGAGGAAAACCGCTAAAATCAACCTGTTTTGTCAAATTGACGAGATATGGCCTACACGTATCTAATTGTGGATGTGACACTAGTTACAAACAAGCAATCAAGTGTCAATTAGATCTATTAGACCCAATGACAAGCACTATATGTATCAATCTCGGAATTCTTCCAAAATTGGTACCAAATTGGTCATAACTTCTACCGTAGGTCTCCGATGAACCTAAAACTAATTTCTATGGGTAGCCTATGCATGTGGATTGGTTTCTCATGGTTAAATCTTAGATCTAGAGTCCATTAGAAGGGGAAAAACTGAATTGTACCTATTGAGAGATGGATTCCCAATAAAAAGTTCTCAATTGCCAAGTAGCTCCTCTTCTTGTAGATCTTGGCCTCCTCCTCCTTGCTCCTTGCTTCCTTCTTGTAGATCCTGGGTGTAGAAGCCTCAATAAAGAATTAGGGAAGAGATTGGTGAAGAATTGGTGGAGAATTGATGAGGGAATGTAGGAAATTGGAAAAGAAAAAAAATTATAGATCTAGAATTTGGGCAATTATGAAATGAGAGCACTCTCTCTCCTCCTACTATGGGCCGGCCATGTAACCCCCTCCCCAAGCAATGTATAAAGTCACAAATACCCCTTGGGGCCTCTCATGAAAAAATTAATTAGGGAGGGAAGGTTCTACTCTAATGGTTTCTCTAATTAATCAAGCCTCCTAATCCATGGGCCTAATTCTTGGGCTCAACTTAGACTCAACTAAAAGTTGGTTCATGCATTCTAAATAAATGGGTTAGGTCCACTACACAAGTCCAAAATAAAGCTATAACTAGCAAACAATAAATAATATAATAATTAAATAATCATGCATGCACAAATATTAAATATAATACATCCTAAAATAATTAATACCCATGTCAATTACGGGTGGTGCTAGCATTGGCAGCCAGTTTCGACTTGGAGGTCGAGAAGATGGACGTGAAGACGAAATTTCTCCACGGTGATCTTGAGGAGGAGTTATACATGGAGCAGCTAGAGAGATTCTGTGAGAAGGGCAAGTCACACTTGGTCTGCCGGTTTAGGAAGAGCTTGTATGGTCTGAAGCAGGCTCCGAGACAGTGGTACAGGAAGTTCGAGTCATTTATGGGGGAGTATGGTTATGCACCGACGATGTCAGATCCCTGTGTGTTTGTGAGGTACTTTGCCGAGGATGATTTTATCATTTTACTGCTCTATGTTGATGATATGCTACTGGTGGATCGGAATACCACTAGGATAGCGGAGTTGAAGTGCCAACTGGGCGCGGCCTTCGCTTTAAAGGATTTGGGTGCAGCGAAGACTATTCTTGGGATGGAGATCAGACGAGAGAGAGAGAGAGAGAGAGAGAGAGAGAGAGAGAGAGAGAGAGAAGAGAGTCCAAGCATCTATACTTGTCCCAAAAGAAGTATATTTATCGGGTACTTCAACGTTTCGGGATGGACGGGTCAAAGAAAGTGAGTAACCCCCTTGCGGCTCACTTTAAGTTCACTAAAGAGCAGTGTCCATCTACCGAGGACGAGAAGAAATATATGGAGCGGGTTCCATATGCCTCAGTTGTGGGGAGTCTCATGTATGCTATGGTGTGTACGAGGACAGACATCGCTCACGCAGTTGACACAATTAGCAGGTATACTTCCAGTCCCGGAAGGGTACATTGGAGTAGGGTCAAGTGGATTCTACGATATCTTCTGGGCACTGTCGATTGAAGACTTTCTTTGGTGGTGATGAGCCGATATGGCTGGAGATGTAGATACGAGGCAATCGACTTTGGGCTATGTGATAATGTTTTCTGGTGGAGCAGTATCGTTGCAGTCATTGTTGCAGAAGTGTGTTGCCTTATCGACGATACAGGCAGAGTACATTGCGGTGATGGAGGCTTGCAAGGAGTTACTGTAGAAGCTATTACAGAAAATTGGGCTAAAGCAAGAGCAGTATCCTTTGCTTTGCGATAGTCAGAGTGCTATTCACCTTGTGAAAAACCAGACATTTCATAGCCGATCCAAGCACATTGAGACCCAGTATCATTGGATACGGGATGTTATGGAAAAGAATAAAATGACGCTTGAGAAGGTTCATACATATGACAATGGAGCAAACATGTTTTCAAAGATTCTTTCAAGAGAAAAGTTTGAGAACTCCAGACGGATCGTCGGGATGATGACCCCCTCAACATAGTTGTGAAGGAAAAGATTTGTTGGAGTGGGTGGGGTTCCTAACCTATGTGGAAAATACTCCCATTCTAGAAATGTGGTAGTTACACTTCCTATCTCCAAGATCAACTCCCTAGCCTTCTAAGTGCCAAGTGTGATCTCGTTAGAAGTCTACTTGAGTTGTAATAGCTTGGTTTATCAAGTCTCTCTTCTATTGTGAAGTCATCAAGCTCTTTGTATCAAAAGCTTGAGGAAGTTAGCAAGCCTTCAGATCAAAGCTTGTGGTTGTAAGAAGTGGTAAGCCTTCGTATCAAAGCTTGTCATTCACTATTGGTGATTATAGTAGATACAACTTCGAGCAAGAGTTTTTGGGCCTGAACTAGTCCTTTCAGAGAAAAATCAGGATAAAATCTCAATGTTTGCGGTTGCTCTCTTCTTAACTCAACTGCATATATATCTATCTTGCTTTTCATTACTTATATAATTGCTGGTAACAAACTTCTTTACTTAACTATTAGTAGTTGATTACTATCGGCATTCACATTTTTAACTAGTAATTTTATTCCGCTGCATACACAAATTCTATTCACCCCCTTTAGAGTTTCTATCATGGTCCTTCAATTGGTATCAGAGCAAGTTCTCTTGAGTACCAGATTAACTTCCAAAGAGTATAACTCATGGCAACAATACGATCACTCTTTTTCATCAACGGAGAAAGTCAACATCCAGATAGGTCACCCCTATTTGATGGCACTGACTACACTTTCTGGAAAGCACATATAAGTATTTTTCTAAAATCTCTTGGCTTTGATTTATGGTCGTGTGTCACTAATTGTTACAAAAATATTGACAAGGCATATGATGATTACACTGAAGAATAAAAGAAAGCAACAAGCTCAGCAAAGACAATTTATGCTCTTTACTGTGTTATGGGCAAAGATGAGTTCCAACATATTTTTACATGCAGCACATCACATGAAATATGGAAACTACTATAAGCAACTTATGAGAGCGATGAAGAAGATGAAGAAAGCAACTACGAAGAAGGAGAAGAACTATATGACACTGCAAGCCAATACCTAAATGAGAAGGCAATAAGCTTGGAGAAATATGCAAGAATTTTATGCGAGAATGAAGCAATCAAATCGAAGGAATAAAACCCTCAACATTCTACAAATCTATGCTTAATGATAAGCGAGGTAAATGATGATTCATCAGTTAAAGAGTTTTCCCATGACGAATTATCTGATGCTTTAATGATTTATTCAATGATTTTAAAAATCTTAGGAATAATTATAAGCAAGCTCGAAAGAAAATCATGTCCTATCAGCTTAAGAATGAGCAACTTGTTTGTTTACTTAAGGAAAGTAGATACAACTCCTCTTCTGATGACTCTGTTAAAATCTCCAAACTTAAGCTTACATTTCAAGAAGCTCATGAGTGCTTTGATGAAAGCAATCAAGAAAATGCTAAACTTAAGGAGGACCTAAAACAGGAGAATGAGAAGTACTATAATGCCTCACTTAGAATTAATACTCTTACTGCTAAATATGATGATTTATGAAATAGCTATAAAAAGTTAGAGATCAGATTGGGTAAGCAGGCTGTTCAAACTAATGCTCAATCAAGCACAAAACACATGCGACACGTGACTCAACAAAAGTTCACCAACACGAAAAGTTTTCAAAAGAAAGATAGAAAGTCACACAATCACGCTTTCATATACACAAAACCATGAGAAAATGTTCATGTCACACATCATGATTACACACCTATTGTAAACACAAATAGTCATATTACATGTCACTATTACGGTTTGAAATGACCCACCTCACATTTTTCTAAAGCTCAAAAAATGGTAAATATGAATGTGTTTATTTGGGTTCCTAAAACTGATCACTGTGGGTCCAAATCTTGGATACCAAAGTCTTTTCCTAATCGTGTAGGTGGAACGCACTGCGTCATGACGTAATACCAAGAAAGATATTGGTGATTGCAAAAAGCTATAAATGACATCTTCATAGCAATTACACCAACATAAATATGACTAATAAAGTCACTCGGTAACATACAGAAACGGTTTCTATTTACATTTATTCAGATTATTTTATCGTCTAACAGTTAACTATTTTGATATAGTTGCATACATCTTTTGCTTAGATTCTGATATTGTACGAAGAAATACTTTGTCATAATTCTTGTAAAATTTGAGCTCTCTAAAGATAAAAACTATCATTGGATAATAGTCGAAAGGGTCCTTCTGTCAACAAAGGTGTAAACAACCTTAAGCGATACGGTACTTAAGCATCTTCGAACCACCGCTAGCTGAGAACCGGCCCCTACGGCTAATCCATGATATTTGAGACCTCACTGAGAAACAATATACAAATAATTATCTACAAACGTTTCTGAAATACAAATATCATCATTAAATTCTTTTGGATTACACCTTTACAGCTATTTGATTTGAACTCCTGTAAATGATTTGTTTTATACTCTATCAGGAATTCAATACTCATTAAATTATTCTAAGATATTTTTTTTTGTCATATCCTTGTATACAATCTAGTTATATATATATATATATATATATATATATATATATATATATATATATATATATATATATATATATATATATTTATATAATATTGTTTTTAATACTCCTGATACTTCATATCCCTGAATACTTATTTTCTTATAAATATGAGTTAATGACATATCTTCACTACTCTTAAATTGCTTTAAAACTAAAGTGCATTAGACCATGTCTTTAGAACCTAAGTAGGGACGAAACTCGGGCCGAGTTCAGTCCCAAATTGAGTTCGGGCCAAACTCGGTCTGGGTATTTCCAACAGCTAGCAACAACTCTCAATTTTGATATAAACCCTTCATATCCCCTCTTCTTCCCCATCCGAACAGACCTCTCCTCTCAAAAACCCTAACCCTAGTTTGGTGATCTTCATATCTAAAGGATCTCTCTCTCTCTCTCTCTCTCTCTCTCTCTCTCAAAACGTTGGATCTAGGGTCTCCTCTTGGTTCTCCATCACTCTAATCAATCTTTTTGAGGTATATCTTTTTCCTTCTCCTACATTTTTGATGGCACCTAAATTTGGGAAAAAGAAGAGAAAAGCTAATGAAGCTTCCTCTTCTCATCCTCCTTATAAGGATGTTCAACACTCCTTATTTTCTCCCAATATGTCTGTAAAGCCCCTAACCCTGAAAAGGTTTTATTATGAGCCAATTAGAGAGAATTGATTTTATTAGATTTTATTTTTGAGATATTTGAGCACTTAGAGGATTTATGAAGCCATTATAAATTTTCCCAAATTTATTTCATGAAGGAGATCCTTTGGGCAATTGCTAGCTTAACCGTATGCACCAATATAATTTTTATATATATATATATATATATATATATATATATATATATATATATATATATAATTATATATAATTTATTAGAATAGAATTTTCCATCGGATCAAACCTAAAACCCAAACCCGCAACCCGTTAACCATCACCCCGCGTATACTTCTACGCGCGTAAACAGCAGCAGCGGCAGTAGTTTTAGTTTTCTTAAACACTAAGTTTCTCCACCGCCTCTTATTCTCTATATATATCCATGCAATACACCCCAAAACCCTAAACCTCACTCCTTCAACTTAATACTGTTATAGACGCTTGCACTATACGGATCTCTTACTTGGCAAGTATACCTTGCCAATTCTACTGTTTAAATTATAAATTGTTGTATATATTCCTGTTGCAAAATACATATAACTGTGTGCGCCTGAGATTGACTCGGGTGCAATCGACAAATATGTCGATACGTAGTGTAACTGACTTAGACATTAGCAGACCCACCTGCAGATGCGAGGGTATTCTGATATCCTCCTAGACCCTGACACTGGTACACGCATCACGATTGCAACTCATGTTGGGATGCAGGTTCGCGTACTCGATTAGCTACCGGTGCGTGGAACACACATCACGGTTTAACACGTAGTCAGGATTATCTAGAAAGTTGTGACTTGGCATATAGTTACGTGGTATGCACGTCGTGTATTCGACTGGTATATCCGCATTGGGTGGGGAAGACGACTAGTAGGCGTATGGGACACCCACCTCCTTTATTGCAGATACCGCACTCTTCGGAGTGATACAGACGTATATATACTTTGCAGATACCACGTCCCTTAGAGTGTTGGACGTTACGTATATATATGTTGCAGATACCACACTCTAGAGGACGTTGGACGTTATACCTACGCCTACCCATACGTACCAAGGTTGTCTTCACACTTGCATACATTTAGATGGTTAGCTCACCCTTTATTTATTCAGTATTATATATGGCATGCTTTTATGTATCTTGTTATGTCCCACTGAGGACCTGGTTCCCTTCCAGATTTAGATGAGGCGTACTATCCCACGGTGTACGGACCTGGGCAGGAGACGAGGTATGCATCCGAGGAGGAGTTAGAGATGCTGCCATCTGAGTTCCTTTGATCTTGGATAGACTTGCCATCTAGAGCTGGAGCCTCTTCATCTAGATAGCTGATGCTCTAGTCATGTTATATTTTAGCACTCTTATTTTAGTTTTTATAGTGGGTTTGTTCCCACCAGACATATCTGGATTGTACTATGATATTTCAGACTTAACACTTATATTCCAGTACTTATTTCAGTGTTCCTTGATACATTGTGGATGAGATTAGATGTTACATGTTATATGCTAGTACTAGACTTGTTAGTATTTTAGGATAGCGTAGCACGTCTCTTTGGGTCCAATAAATTAGGTTTTCCTTCGGAGACATGTCAGCTGGCCAATGCCACGTGGACAGGTTCCACATTACTTTGGGTCTGGGGCGTGACAATGTCCAATCCCGATGAATTCATTTTCACATCAATTGAAGCTTCCAACTCTTGGTTTAGTAACTTTATTAGAAGAAATATTTGCAAAGGTAGTCCTATCAATTTTACTACTTTTCATGAATAAAAACCAAATTTTGTTGAATTTTATCTTGATCATCTGGTTACCATTAGAAAACTCATATACCTTAATGCAATTAGAATGTTCTATTACAATCTTGGTCATGATAGGGGCACTATATTCTCAAGGGTTGGTGGTACAGACATTGAGTTTAATGATGTAACTTTAGGCAAAATCCTTGAAATACAAAACGAGGGTGACGCCATAGTTAGCATCGATAAACATAACTTTGTGGATGACATGACCATCGATTCCTTTAAGGATATTTTGTGTCACCCTTATCGTGGTTCCACCAAAAAGTTCTATGTCCATTACCTTAACCAATACTTCTATGAACTTCATCGGATTATCCACTCTACCATCCTACCCAAGCAATCCTCTAAAGACGAAGTCTCTTATCGAGAGATGGCGGTCTTATATCATTTTTATACCTCCACTCCCTTTAGTCTACCTAAGACCATCATCAGACAGATGATAAACTGTTAAGCGGCCAAGCGTTAACTTCCTTATGCTATGTACCTATCCTTCATCTATGAGCACTTCCATATTCCTATGGATGAGCTAACTTATCTATCTAAGCTAGCCTACCTCTCTAAGGCTCACAGAACTGAGCCGAATTTTCCTTCTGATGATTCTGCATCTGATTCTGATGACCCGACTGTCCCTGTTGACCCTACACCTCCTGCTACAGCATCTGCACCATCCTCCTCTGCACCTCCTGCTATATCCACTCCAGCATCATCTGCACTATCTGCCTTTGCATCCCCTGCCACCTTGGACTCTATCCAGGAGATATTTTGCGAGCAGTTTTGACTGCAGAATGAGTTGATGACTGCTCAGCACAGTGAGCACAACATCTTCATAGCTGCTAAGCTCTAGGAGCAGAACAACATGCATATCACTCATCTTCTCGATCAATACAACCGTACCACTATTCAAGCGCACTCCCTGGCCAAATCCATAACAGACATGCACTACCATCAGGCTCATCATCCAGTCACTCCATCCCCAGTGGTTCGTGATCCTTCTCGCCCAGGCTACCTAGTCGACGATCCTTTCGTGCAGTAGTACTTTGAACCGACAGGAGCTTACTTTGACGACCACCTACCTGCTGATGACCCTGCAGATGATGACGATATGTGACTGCTGTTATGATGATATAATATTTTGCGCTATTTTTATGATATTTAGGTTATTATATGAATCTATATTATTTTAGTTTTATGGTTGTACTAGAAACCTCTATGCTCTATTTAAGATATTTCTATGTGTCTGGTGAAAACTTCTAAATATTTTTCTTAATTTATGCATCTTAGGCTTATTTGTACTCGCACTCAAGATATAAATAGTTTAATTTCTTTAATATGATGATTTGTTCTTTTTTACACAATATATTACTATTTGGCTATTTCCTTCACTTCGTTATTTACTTCGGGGGAGCATTATTTACCTCCTTAAGATTAAATAACAAAAGAGGAGAAATGACAAATACATAAGATACTAGATTGTTGAGAAATGACTGTTTGACATAAACAAAAGTTTATACGAAACTTTATGTTATAAACTATTAAAGAAAAAGTGGTACAAAAGATACTAAACATGAATCTAAGTACAATAAATGTAGAGAAGTATAGCTATGGAGATCTAATCTGCACTTGATTACATTACTCCTTTGACTACTCGACACAAGAAAAAGATGCCGGAATACTTGGACGATTTGGAGAGTCTGGCAATGAGAGAGCTTGGCTATACTAGCACAAAAGCTTCTATTCTTCTTTTCCTCTGTATGTCCAGGCCGCTGTCCTGATGAATATGTTGATGCATATATTTATAGTATTTTATGTTTAAAAAGGTTACTCGGTGCATGCGTACGAACGAGCAATATACGCGTACATTTTGAAGCCATATAACCCACATTCTAGAAAATGGGTGTATAGATCACTAACCTCTCGACACGTAGCTTCCTATGTGAGGAAGGCTCATGACATGGAGGCATTTACTTGTACACGTCCATAAAGGATATGACATGTATGACACATCACCATAACCGCTCACAGTCGGTTATTAATACCGACGTGATATTTGAAAGCAACAGCCATGCTGGCGTATATCTGAAGAAATTACCATGTTGGCGTATGCCTGAGGGGATAATCATGCAGGCTTACTCAGGTCGAAGGACCAATTTTTGCGTACATAGTGAGTGGTAGCACCATTTACGTACTATTGCTAGAGTATCCAAGTCGGCATATTCGAAAGAGATAGCATCAACAACATACTCTGTTCGAAGTAGCACTATCGGCGTATCATAGAAAAGTGGCATTGGTAGCGTACTTGGAATAAGGTAGCAACCTTGGTCACAAAAAGACAACCTGGGTCGGCGTGCTAGAAATACTCTGTATTTAATGTCTTGGTGTGTCACATTTAGGCAGCTTTTGACGTTGCAACATTGGCGTACTCTGATTAAGTAACGACCTTGGCATACTTTGGAGAGGTAAGAACCTTGGTGCACTGAGAGGAAACCAGAAGGTCGACATATAAATAAATGAAGTGCCAACTTCACTCAGTCCCTAGATGACAACCTGGGTCGGCGTGTCAATAATCTTATGTATTTAATGTAGTGATCTTTTCGAATATTGTGTCAGCCTGTCAATTGTCAGGTTTATCTCATTTAATGTTGGACGAATGGTGGCATTGTACGCCACTATATTGTGTTGAATAATCAGTGAGCAGAATACGTTGCTTAGTCAGAGCATATTTAATACATCACTGAAGTAAAGCATATGGAGTGTGTCACTCCTTCATTGTCTGGAGTTTCAAGGGTAGTACGTCACTGCTTCTACTGAACTTGATTTTAATCATCCTTTAGGGAGGCGTACTTTTTGTGCTCCTACAAGATCCCCCTTCAAAGTTTTTGAATTGTCTCAATGACTAATTCGAAATACTTTTAATTAGAGGCATAAAAGCTGTTTGGATTTGTGCACGCGTGTTCGGTTCACCAGGGCTTCATGTCACGTGGCCTATATCCCTTGATACACCATGACTGATGATGGTTGGTATAACCGAGGTTCATTCATAGGAAACTGTTGTACCACCAATCGGTGCTTTGGAAAGATGAACTGACTTTTCATTGTTCGAATTTTGCACATTATTCTGAGAGATAGTATGCTGCCTTGAGAAGGTAGACCGCTACCTCTTCCCTTATATATATATATATATATATATATATATATATATATATATATATATATATATATATATATATATATATATGACTTACACTTCTTTCGTATTTCAAAAACTATTGGGCATGAAGTCAAAGAAAACTTTGGGTTGGGAACCTTGGTCGCCTGCCTTACCCTCCCGACGTTCTATTCCTGCCCCGACCCAGTATTCGGGCATCGATGGGGCTCGTGAGGGATAGGTCATTGTGTTTACCTCGACTATTTCCTCCTCCTCGTCTCTGCCTAGAAACTGAACGCGGGAAGATAATGAATTAACCCTTGTTGAGGACTTTTTGTCTTCCTTTGGGCAAACTTTGGAGGCCCTTGTCAGGCCTCTAGAGATGACACAGAATTTTGCCTTTCTTTCCATAACTCCAGAGGAGAGAGAGATGTTGGATATGAGGGAAGCAATGTGCCGCCTGTTCCACCATGCAGGCATGTGTACTCTCCAGGAGGTTGCGAATGCGCTTCGAGAGGCCTGTGGCACCTCTGACTAACCGTGTTTTCATCCTTCTTCTTCTTCTTCTTTTGTTTGGGCCTTGATGGCCAAATGCTGTAGCCTTATTCGTTTAGTAATGCACTTTTGTTTTAATCAAACATTGTCATCTAGCATACAGACACAATACATATTATTCAACATGCAACGTAGATTTAACTTAAACAAAAAGTGTTATCCCTCATACTATGCAACATTTCTCAAGAGGTTCTTGGAGAGGTACACATGAGTCTAACAGTTCACTGACGTGGTCAAGTCCTCCAATACAGACTTTGCTTTGGTTGTGACCCGATCTTTGATCTGACACAATTTTAAAGGCAATGCATATGGCACTATTTTTGGGGTTTGTTTGGAAACTAAAATGTTTCTCCTAACCTATATAAGGAGAAATAAGGAGCAATCTTCATCAAAATATTACCCTCTTCATGATT
This sequence comes from Iris macrosiphon, assembly GCA_036927795.1. NCBI lineage: Eukaryota > Viridiplantae > Streptophyta > Magnoliopsida > Asparagales > Iridaceae > Iris > Iris macrosiphon. Next base: position 85,503,693 of record JAYESA010000010.1, read on the forward strand.
CCTCAGACTCTTTCATCACAGAAGAAATGATCGCGGCTGTTTATCGATTTATCCGAAGAAGAGGAGGCTAATTGCAAAAAAGCACTACAGGCGTTTAAGTGGCCGCAAGAGAAGACGTCTTCGAGCGAAGGGCTTCTTCCCCGATGGAACATGGAAGGATATTATAATTTTTTTCGTTCAAAATGATCAACAATATCATTTGGCGATTTGCCTACAATGAGGAAGGACTTTGATCGGAGCAATCAGCATTGTCCTAGTCCATGCAGCATGCTAGCTGTATTTTGCACCGTTATGAGGCTGGCTACTTGGGTACAGCTGGGCCACAATTTTGGTTGTTAAATTGGGATGGAGTCCCAATCAAAACTCTGTCGACGGAGCTTGGTGGCATTGGAGGATTAGCTTATTTGGGCTTACAAAATTGATGCATGTCCAGTTCTGTATCCTTCAACCATCATCACTGTACCTAATTTTAAGGAGCGAGAGCATGTCTAACATTTATGCTCCCTAACATTGGCCTTAGAAGGGTGGAGATGATCATGCGATCATTATCCATCATATGTAATCATGAATTTTAGAATAAAAATCCAGATGTAATAGATTTTCATCATATGTAATCATGATTTGTACGTTAATAAAATTTAGCTTGATCTTGATTTATTGTCTACGTGTTGTTGATTGATCACTGTCTGCTTCGATTCAAGGAGAAGGAAGAAACTTACTTCGCGTATTTAGGGAGTATTAGACTCTGCGTGCATCCTGCAACTTGAACAACTGACTAGCATATGTATTACGTGAGCATTCCTGAATCATACATGAGAGCCTTTGGACGGATACACAGAATCCAAACAGCAACACTTCAGATTATGTATAAGATTCTTTATTTAGGAAAATAAAATGTTGCCTTCCCTCACTAATGAATCGTGTGTGGGAACTTGAACTGTTATCCTCTTTCAATGATAAGTTATGTATGGGGATTTGAACTGTTACCCGCTTCCTATAAATACTATAGTCAGTTTCTCAATCCAACATTCTTTATCTGAATTTACTGGTGGCTTCTCAGGACCCGTTTCAAAAAGATATAGGAGATTCTGTAGGACCAACTGCTCTTTCACCCACCACGGCTGACTCTGAGCACACCCATGTTATTCTTGTGTCATTTCTTGCTGAAGAGAAGAAGGAAACACTTTTGGGCTAACCGTGTGAAACAGAACTTGTTCATGCTCCCCTTGACCACTCGCCCCAAAAAGAAGTCAGGGGTTTTAATGATTTTGTCGCTGACCTAGAGAGACATAATGAAAAATCTAGAGTAGAGGCCATTCGTGGGATATTTGTATATTCAGATATTTGTATTTTTTATGCTCTTACAACTTTTGTGAACAATAGCAACTGGGAGGATCTTGATTTCTCCTAAAAGTTGTACTGCTATCATTTTTTCTCTATTTTATAAATAAAGAATCTTGAAATATTTTCATGGGTTTGTTGTTCATTGTATATATTAAACCTAATAATCGGTATATGACAGGTCTTCAAGATAAAAATCCTATTGTGCACATCTGCTCAGAGGTAATGTTGACATGGAATAATGTTTTGGTAGAATTTATTTGGTAAACCCAATACCCATGTCATATTCATACTGAGTATAAACGACAATTTAAAGATGCAATATTGTCAGAGATAATATGGACATGATAGACTGCCAGTCTACTTAAAAAAAGGGTAGTTCAAAAGATGAACCATTGTTTTCTCTATTAGGGATGATGAATATAGGACGATCCAGAGGTAATATGGACATGGATCCCATAATTCATCTGGATTGGTGAAGAACCATGCGAGATTATTTCCAATCCTACTGGGGATTAGGAATAAGATGTCCTTGAAGCGACTGGGGTTCAAAAATGGGACACTTTGCTGGAGATGATTATTTGGATGATCTCAATGAGAATGTTTCATCTAATCTGAGGACTATTTTATTGTGAAACTTTGAGGACCTATTACATATTTTTTATCCAAAATGAATAAAGGTAATAGTTCGAGGTGCATCTTAACTTACTCTACTGGGGACGGAGAAGTGTACTTCTTAACTAGATGTAATACTTCTTGAGAAATTTGTCGTTAATGGGCATCATCATCAAATCTTCGTTAGGCTTAGCGAGCCTGTAGGCACCGTTGGAGAACTATGTTTCCACCATATAAGGACCTTCCCATTTAGCCTGAAACTTGCCTTTGCTTTTGTGGGTTGTTACCATGGGTCTCCTCACTGTAAGGTCCAGTTCGCCGACTTGGAATATTCTTTGTTTCACTTTTTGATTAAAGGCTCTGAAAATGTGCGCTTTATATAACTTAATACGTTGTTGAGCATGTAAACACTTTTTATTCAATGCTTCTAGCTCCTGAAGTGTTAAACGATCGTTGTTCTCCACTATTAACTCATTACCAATATCTATCCTAAGAGAGGGGATCTGGATCTCAATTGGCAGAACTGCTTCACATCCATAGACCAAGAAAAATGGTGTACAACCAGTTGGAGTTTGGTCTGTTGTGCGATAAGCCCACAAGCATTCTCCAAGCTTCTCATTCCAATCACGCTTATTAGATGAGACAAACTTCTTGAGTATGTTAATTATGGTTTTATTAAAGGCCTTCGCTAAACCGTTGGCTGCCGGATTATAGGTCGTAGAAGCTATGTTCTAGATTCGATTCTTGTCACAGAATCGATCGAACACTTAAGTAGCAAACGGTGCTCCATTGTTGTGTATTATCCTTCAAAAAAATACCAAAATGATGGATCACATGGTGTTTGACCAAAGTAATCACGTTAGACGTCTTTATCTCGATGAGTGGAACTACCTATGCCCATTTAGAGAAATAGTTAGTTATTGCAAGTATGAAACGATATCCCATGGAAAAAGGTGGGCTGATAGGACCAATAATGTTCATTTTTCATACTTTAAAGGCACTGATGCCATAGTAGGATGTAAGAATTCTGATGGCTGGTGTATAAAGTCAGCATGGATCTGACATACTCTGCATTTATGAGCATAATCTACTGTATCTGCCACCATGGTAGGCCAGTAATAACCCATTCTTACGAGACGGTCCTGTAGTTTAGGATCTAGCTAATATGCTCCATAGATGCCATCATAAGCTTTGCGAAGTGTTTGTCTTGCTTTAATATTAGAAAGATAATGTAATAGCAGCCTGTTGTATGAACGATAATATAATGTCTTGGATGAGGCATTATAATAGAATTGGAGTGAACGTCTCTTAATAGAAGTGGCCTCTTTCGGATCTTCTGGGAGGATCCCATAAGTAGCATAGTCTATAAAAAGGCTTCTCCAATCTTCATCAATGGAGGTTGACTTTATGACGTAGCTCTGTTCGATATGCAGATTATTCTTGGTACAGAAAAATACTCTACTTGTTATCATGATCGAGTGTTGTCTCTTCAGAGGGATAGCCAACGATGCAGCTAAACTAGCCAGTTTATCTGCTTCTATATTCTTTAATCGAGGCACATGCTCGATGAAGAATTCTTTGAAGGTAAGAGCTAATTCAAATGTTTCTTGATGATAAGGGATGAGGTCCTTATGCCAGACTTCATACTCTCCCCTAATCTGATTGACTATTAGATTGAAATATTCGTAGGCTTCCAGGTACTCTATATTTAATTGTTTGGCTAATTGGAGGCCAATAAGTAAAGCATTATTTTCTGTTACATTATTGGAACATGGTTCATTGAGAGAATATGCGCGATGAATGAGTAATTTGTTAGGAAATACTAGGACTATGCCCACTCTGGCTACGTTGTTGCCTTTGGGTCATATTCTTGATGCGCCATCAAAGAACAACTGTCAGGTGTCATCTTCTATCGCTATATCAGATTCTAAAACTTCGTTAGGAATCTCGCCATACAACTTGGAGGTCTCTGGTACAGGATGAGATGCTAGAAAATCGGCTAGTGCTTGACCATTTACTATTTTTGTGGGATATATACCATGTCATAAGGTGATAACAATATTTTTCATGTAGCTAATCGAGAACTGAGCATGCTTAGTTTTGTCATCAATACCAGGATATGATTCACTCTAGATATGACATTAATAGTTTGACCTGTCACATAGTGTCGTATCTTTTGAATAACTAACATCAGAGCCATGCATTCTTTTTCTATAGGATTGTATCTATGCTCGATGCAGACCATTATACGACTGCGATAGTAGTTTTCTTGTTTATGGACTTTATTACTCTTCTGTGCGAGAATAGCTCCTAAAGAATGATCCATTGTTCGAACATACAGCAAAAATAGTTTCCTTACAATTGGAGGCACTAGAACTAGCGGATTTGTGAGATATCATTTGATGTCTTCGAATGATTGCTGAAGATGCTGATGATGTCATTCTCATCAAAGGAATATTCTTCTTTGGGATTTGAGAACTCCGAAGATTTTTGTGTTGGCGAAAAAGTAGATCATTTAGAGACGTTTATGGAAAGGGACTCATTTTCCTTACTGTTGCGATTGTTCGTATTAGTAAGGAGACATTTTTTCTTATCCTATGTACTAGGCATTTACAATCCTAACAAACAGGCTTCCTTCGTGGTACCTTCAGCAGCTTCAGTACCTATGATGAAAGTCGTCCAATCTTGAAATTGGGTAGTGTCACTACCACATTTTAGGAAAAAGGGTATTTTAGTAATTTCCTATTTAAATAAATATTGTGCATGGTAAATAATTTTTGTTGTATTATTTAATTGTTTTTGGATGTTATTTAATTATTTTGGACTTATTTTAGTGGACCCAACTAATATAGTTTGGACCCATGGACCAACATGAATTAAATAGTTAGACTTGGCCCATTTAGAAAGCCCATAGTTAAGGAGATGGATTAAATTAATTAAGTGATTAGACTAGAAGCTTCCTTCCTTAATTATTTCTTCATGAGAGGCCCCAAGGGGTACATTGGACATTTTACAATTGCTTGAGAGAGGGGCAAGGCCGGCCTATTAAAAGAGGGGGGGAATTTCTCTCTCCTCTCATTCTCATTCCAAATCTAGATCTAAAATTTTCCACTCCCAAATTCCTTTCATTCCCATTCCAATTTCCTACCAAATTTATTTCAAATTCTTTCCAATTCACCATTAGAGAAGGAGAAAGCAAGGATCTAGAAGAAGGAAGCAAGGATCTACAAAGAGGAGCAAGGATCTACAATTTGGAAGCAAGTTCATCTCAATTGGAAGTTTCATTGGAAATCCATCTCCCAATAGGTATAATTCAGATTTTCCCATTTAAATAGCTTCTAAATCTGAGATTTAATCATGTAAAATCAACCTATATGTATGTACTACCCATAGGACTTTGTTTTGTGTTCATAGGAGACCCATGGAGAAAGTTATGGTACTTTTTGTGTTAATTTTGTTGGAATTCTGAATTTACATTTTGTTGTGTGTATCAATTGATCCTATAGATCAATTGGACATGAGCTTATGTGTTTGGGGCTAGTGTCGTGTCCATAATTTGGTACATGTGGTTCGTATCCCAACTATTTGGTGATACGTGTCATTTTGGGGGTTTTCCCTCCGACACGGGGCTTTGAACATGTCGTATTTTGACACGGACAGATAGATCTACTTTTGACACTTTGATTTATTCATAAATATTATTTGTGATTTGTTTGTATCCATCGGGGTGCAATTGGTTGTGTGTTGGACTCGTGTCACATGCGTATCCTAGATCTAGTCGGATACGGTGTGATACTCTCCAATTGTGTGGATTTTTGAATAGATCTAATTATGTATGGTTTAAATTCTTCAATTATAATTAGTAAATATATATAGATATTATATATTATTTTAGTGTATTTATTATGGTATTTATTGTAGCATAGATCTATAGATATTTTTATGTGTTCTAATATGATGTATAAATATATGTATGTAGCTTTCTTACATGCAATTATATATGTACTTATGTTAATAACATAAATTATACATAAATGTTTTATAAAATATATTTATGTGTTTAAATGTGTAATTATATTATTTATAATTATTATGTAATTATTTGGATATTAATGAATGTATTTTTATGTGTGCTTCTAGCCATGTAAAATACGTACATATGTGCATGTGTTTAGTATTTTAATTTTGTAAGTTTATATGTATGTATATATATAGGTGTTTTGTGAGGTATAATACTAATAATAATATATTATTCTATTTTGGTTTGTATATACATTATTTAGAGTGTGCATTATTTGTATTATTAGTATTCTTGTGTGGGTATCTTTTGGGATCTAATTTTGATTTCCTAAATTATTGTATTTTATTTTCATATTATTTTATATAGAGGTTTTGTGAGGTTGACCTTGGTTTGACCATGTTTGACTTTAGAGTTGACCATAGTTGACTTTTGACTTAGAATTGATTTATTGACCTAGAAGTTGACTAGTTTGACTTGTTCTCTCTCCGGGACCTTGTATTAATGTGGTATTCCATATCTAGGTCTTCGAGGTACCGAGTCAGACATCTGTGAGACTGTTCATTGGACTTCAGGCGAGTACATTCTCTGATAGTTTCTCATTTATGATATCCTCTATGTTCGTTGTATCTAGTGTAGATATATATGTTTCTCTTGACACTATGGTTACACGGATTGGTATATCCGGATCTCGTCATGAGATGTTATTTCTTGGTATATGGTGTATATGGTGCAAGTATTGTTTCATTGGTTATCTTGTACATGTACAGACACCGATTTTCGGGAGGAGTCGCTCTCTTCTTGGGGAATCTAGTGCCATAGCATACCGTGGTTGGATCTATTATACCAGTTGGGGGTGGGGAGTAATAGTATAGATATGTGATCAAATCCCTATTGAATAAAGTATTGGTAAGCGAATAGTGTTGATCATGCACCGCACGTATGATTAGCCAGGCCGCATTGTATCTTGCCCAAGCCGATCACATGTTAAGCTAATACTCACACACTTAGTCATTAGTATTTTTGTTTCTTTGGCATATTGTTCATTATTGTATTTCTTTCCAGTATTTACTTATTGTCTATATATCTCTTGTATCTATTGTGCATCTTGTTTATCCATAGCTATTTACTGTTACATAGTTTTTATCATGGATTAGAACTGCTGTTAGAGATGTACTCTGCTCCTTTCCTGACTGGATATATTTTTCCAAATGACACTGAGGAGTACCCTACCTATTATGGACCCCAGGATGTTGTGGGTTTAGATTCCGAGACCCTGGTTCAAGAGGGACTTATCCCAACTGAGACAGTTGACCCTGGAGTGTAGCTTTGTAGTATGATAGTATTCTTTTGTACTGGATTTGTCTTCAGCTTATTTTGTTACTCTTCAGACTCATTGATGTATTATTTTAAACTCATGAGTTGATGACTATTCTATTCTTATCTGATCCGTATTCATTCTATCTTAGTTCTGTGATTGAGTACACTATCTTTTGGTGGTTCATTATAGTAGATAGACTTTCTAGACAGCGTTCTACCGTCGATTCTGTGGCGTAGGCTGGGCGTTGTTTCCGACTAGTACCCTTACCCCGGGTACGGGTCGTGACAGGTAGGGCCTGTCCAGTGCCTTATTGTAGGTAGCATATGTTAGGGTTATATACTAAAAGCATCACTTTGTATAAACTATATTTCCTTATTTTTAAATAAGAATTATATGGGCAAATGTTTGCATGTTGTATTTGTTATAATGTTAATACAAGTGTCTGATATTCTCTATTGTAGATAATATGGTGTGTGGTGTCACACAGAAGATCATATTATCAGTTCCCTGTGAAATATATAAATAGTTTACAACCTAGATGCACTTGGACAAACCATTGGAAATGTTGTAGTAATATGGTATAGTCTATCCTGAATATAGGTTTATACTAGTACACATTGTGTGTATTGAACATGACCACTTGAGGTTGTTCTTTTTGTACTGACTACATAAAAGAATAAACACCTCTATTATTATGGATGCTTGTGCTCTTAATCTGGATATAATAACAGACATGTATATGCAGTGTGCATTACTTTGACTCATAAAAGAGTGAGATCCATTATGGGTCAATAACCTCTATAAATTGGGTAATAACATTGTGTGTATGATGGACTATTGATTATAAAATGAATCCATGTCCCGATACATCGGGTTGATGATGTCCCCTTAAGGAACTCATAAGGATTGTCATGTAAACCCTGTAGGTGGATTATATCCGAAATAAAAAATAAAGTTGAGTGATACTACATAAGGATAAAAGATGTCGATCAATATAGTTGTCAGTAACTTAATTTGATCGACAGACATTCGATATCTTAACATGTGGAGACAAATAAGCATATAATAAGGAGTCCATAATTGTAATTTGGGATTAGGAAGGTAGTGCAACAATAGATCTTTAGTGGACCGAGCTATTGTTGACAGGCTAAGGTTGTGTGTTTGGGATGAATATGTACCCAGATCCGTTAGGAGACCTAACCCAAATTTTTCTCATGATCTCTGCCGTAGCCTATATATATATATATATATATATATATATATATATATATATATATATATATATATATCCTTTATTCTCTGCCCATCATGGTCATAAAAAAGGAAGTAGCTTTCTCTAAATTCATTTTTCATGTAAGGAGAGAAAGGGGGTCGGCCAAGGAGAAAAAAAGGTTGGAAGATCATCGCCCACACGACGTCCAATCTGAGGAAAGAATACGTTCAAAATATCTTGGGGTCGCTAATTGATCCAGGTTGCTGAAAACCTTCATCTTCTTCTCGTTACTTCAGGTATAATTCGTGAACCCTAGTTTTTGTCTTTGAAGGATTAGATCACATATTAAACTTGTTAATCTTCGATTGATCGATATGCACACAAATCTACGGTCTTGGGAATCCCCAGTTCCCTCAACAGATTCTTCTTGCATGTATCTATGAATGCGGGGTCAGGAATACCAAGAGGTAACTTCAAAGTTGCTTGCCTATAACGCTCTATGAATTCTCGAGTGGTTTCCTTATCCTTTTGCTTAATGTTAGTGAGGGAAGACATAGTCATGTCCATGCCTCCGTCATAGAATCGGGTAAGGAAGAGACATTTTTGATCTTCAAACGATGATATGTATTTATCAGATAAACTGCAGTACCAGTCATAGTCTACTCCGGCTAAGCATCAAACAACTACCCTAGTGAGGAGGGTGTAATTCTTTTGTAGGTGAACTATCATCATATTGAAGTAGTTGATATATTGACGTGGAGATGTCCTTGCGTCAAATAAGACCATCGATTGAGGCTTGTATTTGGGAGGGAATGGAACATCATCCCAGTGATATGGAGAAGGTTATTTCACTCCCAACTTCTGGAGTTGGTCTTTGTTTTTGAAAGCATCAAACTGGGCCTGTAACTTACGAATGGCTTCGTATGGATCCTCGGTTTGTGGGGGTGCAGTTAACTGAAGTGATGTTAATTGAACTTGTACAGTAACTGGTGTAGTTTAACCCCCATCTTTTCGAGGTTCAAGAGTTGGTGCGGCCGATTCTTGATTATGAATCACATCCAGATTTATATTGCCTTGAAGAAGTGTTACTTCTAGGTTGGGTTGTGTGGCAATAGGTGTGGCCGCTTGAATAAGTACTAATATAGGAGAGTATTGGACCATCATCATCTAATGCATGTTCTGCATCATACTGTGCATGTCTTTAAGTGCGACCTCCAACGAATTGAGGCATTGCTCAGTATTCCCTGACGGAGGAATATCTTGTTCATCGCCAATGGCGTATATACTAGCCTCTCTGTGTAGAATAGAAGAGCTAGTAGAAAGAATTATATAGTTGGAGTCTACACTATTTGTCTCTGATTCAAGGGGATGGTTACCCCAAGCAAGATCTGCTTTATATTCTGAGGAATGGGGACTCTTCATTAGCAAGTGTTCCCGTATTCGAGAATGAGTATTTCGGTAAACTCCTTCAAAGGATTCAACAAGCTGGTCGAACCTCCTTTGACTGGGCGTCCTCGAGGTATGCCGTCTTGAACGTCTTTCATTGCGGAAAAGGCGTGAGGCCATGTTTACTGGGGCAAAAAGAAGTTCATCTTCCTCTTTTTGATTTTTAGCTCGCCTTTCTGCCTGTTGTCTAATGGCACAATATAAGTCAATCGATCAAACACAGACCTTCTTATTGATGCATAATAATAATTGATTACAACTATGTGGCCACTATAACGATGCTTGTTAAGGAGCACCATTGCAGGCAGAGATGACTCCCTTTCTCTGTATTTTTGTATAATAACTTGGCGTAGATCAGAAGGAGGAAGGAGAGAAGAAGTGGAAGGAAGACTAGGCCTTGTTACATCAGTTACAATTGACTTGGGACCTAAGTTATTGGTACCCTGTATATACAGTGTATCACTGAGTTGAGCACCAGTCCTCGGTGGCGTACACTGGGGTGTTGTAGTGGAAGAAGAAGCATTTTGCCTTTATGCGCACAACTTTGCACGTAGGTCTGGAGTTTTGTGCGTACTTACGTAGCTTCCAGACGGGAGACACAAATATGTAGTACATTTAAGTTGAACATGCAGGAGAGGAGCCTTCACCGACTTTCATTTTATGCGCCGATATAGGACTTGACAGTTTGGTATTATTACCGCAGGTGAGTGCAAGTACACCCGTACTTTTGTACGGTTGTGAGTTGACAATGACAACATCCTTGTCTTGCACGTTATGCTGAACATGCAAATATTCGGCAGCTTGGGAATGAATGTCACAACCCGCACCCGATGTAGGGATGCAAGTCGGGAACAACGTCCAGCCTACATCTCAGAATCAGCTGTAGAACGCTGTCTAGGTAATCTATCTAGCTATATAAAGAGGCACCAATAATATCAATATACTCAATCACAGATCTAAGATGGAAACGAGCACGAATATAATAAAGAATAGAATAGTCACATACAACTCATGAGTCTAAAATAATAACATCAATGAGCCTGAAAGAATACTAACAAATAGCTGGAGACAAATTCAGTACAAAGAATACTAAGAAGCTACTAAACTCGGGTCATCTGTCTCAGTTGGGATAAGTACCTCCTGAGCCAGGGTCTCTGACTCTAAACCCACAACATCCTGAGGTCCATAATGTGTAGGATACCAGTCCTCGGTGTCATCTGGAAAAAAAATATCCAGTCAGGAAAGGAGCAGAGTATATCTCTAACAGCAGTTCTAATCAATGATAAAAACTATGTAACAGTAAATAGATATGAATATACAAGATGCACAATAGATACAATGAGATATATACAATAAGGAAATACTGGAACAAATACAATAATGAATAATATGACAATGAACAAGAATACTAATGACTAAGTGTGTGAGTACTAGCTTTAACATGTGATCGGCTTGGGAACATGATACAAGATTTATGGCCTGGTTAATCATACGTGCGGTGTATGATTAACACTATTCAAGAGCAAGACTTGATACAAGGAGGGTATGATCACATATCTATACTAAAATACTCCCTACCCTGACTGGTATAATGGATCCAACCATGGTATGATATGGCACAAGATTCTCTAGGAAGGTAGCAAATCTTCCCGAGAATCAGTGTCTGTACATGCACAAGATAATCAATGAAACAAGACTTGCACAAGATACACCATATACAAGGAATAACATCTCATGACGAGATCCGGATATACTAATCCGTATAACCATGGTGTCAACAATATGGATATCTACACCAGATACAATAAACATAGAGGATATCATAAATGAGAAACTATCAGATAATGTACTTGCCTGAAGTCCAATGAACAGTCTCACAAATGTCTGATACGATGCCTCGAAGACCTAGATATGGAATATAACATCAATACAAGGTTTCAGAAAGAAAATAAGTTAAACTAGACAACTTCTAGGTCAACAAGTCAATTCTAAGTCAAAAGTCAAACTAAGTCAACTCTAAGCCAAACAATGGTCAAATATGGTCAATTATGTCAAACTACCTATTTCTAGCTTGCATGAGTCTATCTCAAGAATATTGGGTTCAAACACTAGAGTCTAGGTCATACAAGCTATACCTTAGGATACTAGGATACCGTATCTCAGGATACGTAAAACAATAGGTAAAGCATCACATATACATATCAAACAAATATTAATTATATAAAATCCTAATTACAAGCATTAAATGGATACCTTGGTTTCGAACCAACTTGGTATCACAATACTAAACAATAATCTTGATACCCAAACCCAATACCTTGGGTATCCCCAAATACCTTGATACTTACCTTGGTATTTCAAGGTAATATCCAATACGTTGTTTATACTAACTACCCATAAATAATAGATGCTAACAACCAAATATTATAAATATAGTATACTACAACACAATTTGTTATTAGGAAAGTATATACATATAAATTAATACCATATATATATATATATATATATATATATATATTATAATTAAATACATAATATCCAATAGAAATCGCAGAACTGTCATTAAAACCCTGCCGACTGTCGCTGAAAGCTGCTGATACCGCTGATACCACTGCTGTTTTCGTGACAGTTTTCTGCTGCTGTCGCCAAAGCTGAACTACTGCTGTCGTTGTTGCTGCTGCAGCCATCGTTATTGTGGCTGTTGTTGCTATTGCGGGTGTGGCTGCTGTTGTTATTTTCTTGCTGCCGCAAATGCTGCTGCAACTGCTGCTGCTAAATCCTCTACTGCTGCTGCTGCTGTTATATGGCTGTTGTCGCTATAACTGTCCCCAAAGCTCCCTATTCTCCTCTCTTATATATATATATAAAACACCAATATATATATAATATATAACACAATATATATATATGCTAATATATATAACACAACTATATAACTATATACATACATACACTTCCACATACATATATATGTACACAATAAATACATATAACAATAACATACATATATATAGTAACATATATATATATATATATATATATATATATATATATATATATATATATATATATATATTGTAGTATATATATATATATATATATATATACTACAATATATATACATATACTACAATATATAATAGAACTTACATGTGTAGAAAATAGCTACATAAATATATAACACATAGATATAATAGATACATAAATCTATGACACATTAATACATAAATATATATACACAACAATATATATATACATATAATTAAACATCACCATGACCAAGAACAAAAAAAAAATAGATATAGAAATAATTGCACAAACACATGGAGTGTATCACACCCGTATCCCACTAGATCTAGGATACACTTGCGACACGAGTCCACCACACATCCAAACGTACCCCGAAGGACACAAACAAGTCTAATATATTATTTAAGAACAATACGAAGAGTCAAACACAAATCTACGTGTCCGTGTCAAAATATGACATGCACAAAGTCCCGTGTCAGAGGAAAAACTCCCAAATCAACACGTATCACTAAATTGTTGGGATACGACCTGCACGTACACAATTATGGACACTACACTAGGCCCAAACACACAAGCACCTGCCAAATTGATCTATATGACCAATTGACATACACAACAAATGTAAATCTCGGAATTCCCCCAAAATTGACACAAAAGCACCATAACTTTCTCAATAGGCCTCCTATGAACACAAAACAAAATCCTATGGGTAGCCTATGTATATGGGTTAATTTTTTATGGTTAATTCTCAAATTTAGAACCTAAATTAAGGGAAAAAATTGAATTGTACCTATTGGGAGATGGATTCCCAATAAAACCTCCAAATATGATAAAATTGGCTTCCAACTTGTAGATCCTTGCTCCTCTTTGTAGATCCATGCTTCCTCCTTCTAGATCCTTGCTCCACTAGCCTCCAATGGTGATTTGGGAAGGAATTAGGATAAAATTTGGTAGGAAAATGATATAGGAATGAAGGAATTTTGGTTGAGGAAAGTTCTAGATCTAGTTTTCAAATAAAAAGAGGAGAGAGAAACTTTCTCCCTCTTCTTTAATAGGCCGGCCCCCTCCTTATCTCTTTCTCAAGTCATTATGTAATGTCCATTATACCCCTTGGGGCCTCTCATAAAAAAATAATTAAGGAAAAAAGCTTCTAGTCTAATGGTTTAATTAAATTAATCATCCTCCTAATCAATGGGCTTTCTAAATGGGCTAAAATCTAACAATTAATACATGTTGGTCCAAGAGTCTAAACTAAACTAATTAGGTCCACTAACACAAGTCTAAAACAAATAACTAACATCTAACAATAATTAAATACTACAACAAATAATTATTTATCATGCACAATATTTAATTAAATATGAAATTACTAAAATATTATTTCCTATAAAATGTAGTAGTGACAAGTCTATCCTCCTTAAAATAATTTTGTCCTTAATATTCAAAGACAAAAACTGCCCCCAGAAAATAATATAACATAACAAAAGAACAGAATTAACTATGAAAGAACATACCTCAAGGCACAAACAAATATGGATAATGCTCTCGCATTTCGTCCTCTCACTCCCAAGTAGACTCCCCTGGAGGGTGATGCCTCCAGGCGACGCGTACCAAAGGAATAGTCTGGTTCCTCAGCACCTTCTCTCTCCGATCCAGAATCTCAACTGGCTGCTCTAGATAGCTAAAAGTAGGGCCCACTTCTATCTCCGAGTGATCCAACACATGACTAAGATCTGCCACGTACCGTCTCAACTGCGATACGTGAACCATATTGTACACTCCCTCCAATGCAGGTGGCAAGTCTAGTCTATAAGCAACTGTACCGACCCTCTCTAGAATAGTAAAAGGTCCGATGAATCACGGACTAAGCTTCCCGTCTCCACCAAAGCGAATCATGCCTCGTGTCGGAGAAACCCTCAGAAACACCAAACCACCCACCTAGAACAAAACACAACCTTAAGAACTTAATATATAACAAACAACCAATAACAAGCACAAAATAAAAAATATAACTATACCTCAAACTCCAAAGGTCTCCGGTGGCTATCGGTCCAATGCCGCTGTCTGTCTTGTGCCACACGAAGTCTGTCTCTGATCAATTGAACCTTCTCCGCTGCATCCACAACCATCTCTGGCCCAAGCAAAACTCTCTCTCCAACATCGTCCCATGACAAGGGAGTACGACACCTCTGACCGCACAGAGCTTCAAAAGGTGACATCTCTATACTATCATGGTAGCTGTTGTTATAAGCAAACTCTACCAAATGGAGATGGTCCTCCCAAAAACCCCTAAAATCGAGTACACAAGTGCACAACATGTCCTCAAGAGTCTGAATAGTCATCTCTGACTGCCTATCTGTCTGAGGATGATATGCAGTACTGAACTTGAGATGAGTGCCCAAACTCATCTACAAACTCCTCCAGAAATGAGAAGTAAAATGACTATCCCGATCCGAGACTATGCTGACAGAAACTCCATATATCCTGATGATCTGCCTCACATACATCTCTGCCAGCTTCTCCGTAGACAAACCCACCTTGAAAGACAAAAAGTGGGCCGACTTGGTCAACCTATCAACGATGACCCAGATTGTGTCTTTCCTTCCTGGAGATCGTGGAAGTCCGGACACAAAATCTATAGTAATGTGCTCCCACTTTCACTGTGGAATGGATAATGGCTGAAGTAAACCTCCTGACCTCTGCCTCTCGGCTTTCACCTGCTGGCACACTAAGCATCTGAATACAAACTGTGCCACTTCCCACTTCATGCCATACCACCACACACTCTCTCACATATCTCGATACATCTTGTTGGCACCTGGATGCATGAAATACTGAGAGCGATGCGCTTTCTGTAACACCTCCTCACACAGCTCCCTACTAGGCACACGCAATCTAACTCCAAGCCGCAAAGAACCATCCTCAGCAATGGTGAACTCATCTTCCAATCCTGCTCTCACCTGAGCTCTGATGCTTC
The DNA here is from genome assembly GCA_036927795.1 of Iris macrosiphon. Classification (NCBI taxonomy): domain Eukaryota; kingdom Viridiplantae; phylum Streptophyta; class Magnoliopsida; order Asparagales; family Iridaceae; genus Iris; species Iris macrosiphon. The sequence continues at coordinate 85,519,657 of JAYESA010000010.1, forward strand.
TCAGAGATACATCCTCATACTAGACTGCCTTAATTTTGTCCATCAAATCTGAATGTATCTGCAATTCCTACATCTGCATCGCACAACCAGGAACTATCACCTCGATGCCCAAGCTCTCCAAGTCCTCCAACAAATATCGATCTTGCGTCAAGAACATAGCTACCAGATACCTACTCAAAGCATCGGCAACTACATTAGCTTTTCCATGATAATACTGCAAAGATATATCAAAATCCTTTATCAGTTCCAACCACCGACGCTGCCTCATGCTCAACTCCTTCTGCGTGAAAACGTACTTCAAGCTCTTGTGGTCTGTGAAGATCTCCATACGCTCTACGTACAAATAATGTTTTCACAACTTCAGGGCGAAGATGACTGCTGCCAACTCCAAATCATGGGTAGGATAGTTCTTTTTATGATGACGCAATTGCCTGGATGCATAGGCAATCATTTTCCCATTCTGCTGAAGAACACAACCCAGATCTTTTCCTGATGCATCACTATAAATAGTGAAACCTCCAGACCTTGACGGCAACGTCAAAATAGGAGCAGATGTCAACCTCTTCTTCAATTTCTCAAAAGTAACCTGGCAATCCTCCGTCCAAACAAACTCTACATCCTTCCTTGTGAGTCTGGTCATCGGCTCGGCAATCCTCGAAAAATCTTGCACAAACTTTCTGTAGTAGCCTGCCAATCCCAAGAAACTCCAGATCTCTGCTACCGAACTCGGGGTCTTACAAGATTCCACTGCTGCGATCTTTTTCGAATCCACTGAAATACCATCACCAGTCACAACATGCCCCAAGAACTCTACCTTGTCCAGGAAGAACTCACACTTGGACAGCTTCCCATACAACTTCTCCTTCCTCAGCACCTCCAACACAATCCGTAAATGCTCCTTATGCTCCTCTGGTGTCTTCGAGTTATGAGTATGTCGTCGATGAACACCACCACAAACTTGTCAAGGTACTAATGGAACACCTTGTTCATCAAGTTCATAAATACTTCCGGTGCATTAGTCAAACCAAATGACATCACCATAAACTCGTACTGACCATACCGAGTTCTAAAAGCAATCTTCTGTATGTCCTTCGGCTTCACTTTTACCTGGTGGTAGCATGATCCCAAATCTATCTTAGAAAATACCTTGGCACCACTCAACTGATCGAACAGATCATCAATCCGTGGAAAAGTGTACTTATTCTTAATAGTGAGATTATTCAATGACCTGTAATCAATGCACATATGCACCGATCCATCCTTCTTTGGTACAAATAATATCGGGGATCCCCACGGTGAAGAACTCGATCTGATAAACCCTTTATCCTGTAATTCGTCCACCTGCTTCTTCAGCTCGACCAGCTCACTGTTGTTTACTCTATAGACATATTGCGAAATTGGTTCTGCAGCTGGCACCAAGTCTATAGAGAATTCAATATCTCGATCTGGCGGCAACCTTGGCAATTCCTCTGAAAACACATCCAAGAATTCTGCTATCAATGGATGCGGCAACTCCTTGTCTTCCACCATATCTCCACAAATAATGCCTTCTCCCTGCTCTGTAGCTCCTCTAGCAAACTCGAACTCTGGCTCTCCTGGTGGACCAAACAAAACTCTACCTCCTGTACAGTCTATGCTAGCACGGTGCCTACTCAACCAATCCATCCCGAGTACAATGTCGTAGTTCGGAAGTGTCACGCCCCGGTCCCGCCCGGGCCGCCGCTCCGCCCTGCCCCGCCCCGTGGGCCGGGATTCAACGAACCGGGGACGAATCACCGTGCCTCGGCGCGCCGGACGCGAATGCCCGCGCCCGTCCCGCGGGTGCGAGGGAGGAAGGAAGCCAAGCGAATGGCCCGTTCGAGCTTTCGGGGACGTGATGCCGCACGGGCCTGGGGTTGCGCCCGTGCAAGGCCAATCGTTTAAGTTGATAGTTAGCTATCATCGCATCAATCGAGTTAGCAGCGGAAAGGGACTTGTTGTAATGCAATGCATTAGCCAACTGAGTGTTCGGGACAATCGAGGCAACTTGGATTTCCTTTAGCAAAGGCACACGTTCGTTCCATACATTATGCTCCCTTATACGATAGCATTCTCGGGGCAACAATCGAAACTAGGATTCCGGGTCTTCGGGACTGTGGCACGCCTATCGCTCCCTCGGACGATCCAGTACCTGCGAACAAGTAAACTGTTGGTGGGTCAGCACTTTATACAAGTACTGGTGAGATAAATCAACTGAACAGAAACAAGCATTCACTCAAACAGGCACTAAGTAATCATGTTATAAAACATTACATTACTAGTGATCTTTCTAGTTTTACCTAGGTTCGTTTCATGCAGTTCTAGCAGAGTCGATTTACTTGTTTAGAAACATGTTTGGAAACAGAGTTTCATATTGAATATGCAAGCAAGCAAACCGTTCATGTTTCAGGGTATGCGCAGTGTGTCTCGTACGACTCGAGGGTCTGATACAAAGCTAGACACACAATGCACATTCTTAGGGGCAGTCACTATCCAAGCCAACACAATGACTTAGCTATATGCAGGGCGGTCCCCGAGTATCTTAGGATCGGCAGCTGGTGGAACAGCATACCAATGACTCTTTATCTGATGCTAGAGGCAGCTGTGACTCATGGTTGCTTTGCACTATCATGGTAGCAGCCGTGACACATGCAGTTCAGCTCTCCACCAATAGCCATTGTCCGACCGCGTGCGAATGCATGGAACACTATCAAATAAACTCTAGTATGCAGACAAGACGAACCATCAGAATACACTCATTGTTGTGGGGCAATCCGACTTATCACTTGAACACGTTCAGGCACAGTATGGTTCTCTCGAAGCATAGACGATAGTGAACATATTCATGCACTCTAAGCAGGCGATTCAGGATTCTCGTTATGCAGGCATTGTTTCAAAGACAAGCTAGGTGAGTTCGTTCATTAACATGCAAGGCAGGTTCTATCATTCTCTTAAGAAAACATTGCAAGCAAAAACTCAGGTTATTATTAAGGCGTGCAAGAATCAGAGAACGAAGTTCTGCCCACTCACCTTGATACATAACGCCGGCGCAGAGTGGGGCGTTACAGGATGTAGCATTACAAGTAGACACGCACTCAACTCCCGGCCTCCTAGAGTAACTCTTCGATCCTTGCAAATATCATTAACCAGGATAATGCCTCCTCCGGTCATGATCTTGCAAGTCCTAAGCAAAGACTCAGCTACTAAACCATGCTTCAGAGCAAAAAAAACAGTTACAAAACTATGGAAAGCACCACTATCAAACAACTCTAAAGCTGGAATGGAATTAAGAAAAATAGAACCTGCGATGACATCTCCGGTGGGTTCATCCTCCTCGACGGTCATAGCAAACGCTCATCCCTGACGTACACCTCCCAGCTGCTGATGCTGGATATAACATTGTTGTTGTGTCGGAAGCGGTCCCTTCGGCTGTACTGCAGGTGGTCTCGTTTGTGTCCTCGGAGCTGAAGCTACTCCCTGAACTGCACGACGAGGATTGGAAGGATACTCCCTCAGCTGATGCCCTTCAGTACCACAATACAAACAAACTTCTAACCTCCTTCTGCAAACTTCCCAGATATGACCGGGCTTCTTGCAGTAGTGGCAGAAAGATTGTTGTAACTGTCTTTGCTGTTGTGGTGCCTGGTGAAATGGTGCCCTAGCTGGAGTTTGGTGCTGGAAAGGCCTAGACTGGAAATGAGTACGTTTTGCAGATATTGCACTGCTGTTGGCCCCCAGAAAAGAATCACGGTCTCTCTTGGGCTTCAAACCCAACTCCCGCTCAACCTTGCATGCCTCCGCAAGTATCTCCGAGTAGGTCTCATAAAAAGATGGAATGGGGATCTTTACTTCCCAGTATAGATCCTTATAGAAATAAATAGCCCGAACCTCCATCTCTCTCACCAAATACTCTGCAAATCGTCTTAACCTACCGAACTCCGTAGCGTACTCCTCCACAGACATGCTCCCCTGAATGAGGCTCTCAAACTGCCTCCCCAAGTCTAGCCTGTCTGCCCGAGCGAAGAACTTCTTCTTGAAGAGGTCCTTGAATACCTCCCAAGACTGTCCCGCGTCAATAAGAATCGGCTCATTTCTGAACCAAGTATGGGCGACGTCGAACAGTTGAAGTCCTACTGCCTCAACCTTCAGATCCTCAGAAAGACGGGACACCTTCATAAGATGCTCAATATCCTCAAGCCAATCATCAGCATAGACGATGCCCTTCGTCCCTTTGAAGACCCTAGGCTCCAGCTTCTTGAAGTCCTGAATGTTGCCTGGTCGAAGCTGAGCAACCTGAGGAGCAACCTGCTGCTGGATCGGAACTCCTCTTTCTACAACGACAAGAGCAAGCTGATGCACTCTCGATACCCTGCCATAAAATATCGGTCTGCCTCTGATGTGCCTCAGACTGAGCCCTCTGTGCCTCGAGCATCTCACGAAATAGTGTAAACATCTGTGTCGCCTCTGCTGGCACGGGAGGTGGAGGTAGAAGCCCCTCAGATACAGCTGGCACAGTCCTCTGAGTAGGTGGTGGACCTCCGAAAGCAGCTGACACTCCAATCACCGGAGAAGTGATTGGTGCAGGCCCTCGGGATATCGCAGACCTCTCAGAAGCTGCTTTTCCCTGCTGCGATCTAGTCTTAGACGGCATCATGAGACAAAGTGAAAGAAAGAATCAATATGGCACATGATGTAAGACTCTCAAGGAAAGGACAGATTAAAAGATTAAATGTCAATATCAAGGAGAATAGTTGAATGAATGAAAAGAATTTTTCCTAGATGTGATTGAGTATTCTCAGCCTATAGCCTATATCCTATATCCTGAAACAGGCTCATAATAGTACAACTAAATCATCGTACTACTACGACATCGCACAACTTGCGAAGCCTGACCTGTATGGGCCACCACTAAAAATGTGTCACGACCCACACCGGATGTAGGGATGCAAGTCGGGAACAACGCCCAGCCTACGCCACAGAATCGGCGGTAGAACGCTGTCTAGGTAAACTATCTAGCTATATAAAAAGCTACCAATAATATCAATATACTCAATCACATATCTAAGATGGAAACGAGCACGAATATGATAAAGAATAGAATAGTCACATACAACTGATAAATCTAAAATAATAACATCAATGAGTCTGAAAGAATACTAACAAATAGCTAGAGACAAATCCGGTACAAAGAATACTAAGAAGCTACTAAACCCGGATCATTTGTCTCAGTTGGGATAAGTCCCTCCTGAGCCAAGGTCTCTGAATCTAAACCCACAATATCCTGAGGTCCATAATGTGTAGGGTACCAGTCCTCAGTGTCATATGGAAAAAATATATCCAGTCAGGAAAGGAGTAGAGTACATCTCTAACAGCAGTTCTAATCAATGATAAAAACTATGTAATAGTAAATAGATGTGAATATACAAGATGCACAATAGATACAATGAGATATATATAATAAGAAAATACTGGAACAAATACAATAATGAGTAATATGACAATGAACAAGAATACTAATGACTAAGTGTGTGAGTACTAGCTTTAACATATGATCGTCTTGGGAACATGATATAAGATTTATGTCCTGGTTAATCATACGTACAGTGTATGATTAATACTATTCAAGTGCAAGACTTGATACGAGGAGGGTATGATCACATATCTACACTAAAATACTCTCCACCCTGACTGGTGTAATAGATCCAACCATGGTATACTATGGCACGGGATTCTCTACGAAGGTAGCAAATCTCCCCGAGAATCAGTGTCTGTACATGCACAAGATAATCAATGAAATAAGACTTGCACAAGATACACCATATACAAGAAATAATATCTCATGACGAGATCCGGATATACTAATCCGTATAACCATCGTGTCAAGAAACATGGATATCTACACCAGATACAATGAACATAGAGGATATCATAAATGAGAAACTATCAGAGAATGTACTCGCCTGAAGTCCAATAAACAGTCTCACAGATGTCTAATATGATGCCTCGAAGACCTAGATATGGAATATAATATCAATACAAGGTTTCAGAAAGAAAATAAGTTAAACTAGTCAACTTCTAGGTTAACAAGTCAATTCTAAGTTAAAAGTCAAACTAAGTCAACTCTAAGCCAAACTATGGTCAACTATGGTCAATTATGTCAAACTACCTATTTCTAGGTTACATGAGTCTATCTCAAGAACTTTGGGTTCAAACACTAGAGTCTAGGTCATACAAGCTATATCTTGGGATACTAGGATACCGTATCTCAGGATACGTAAAACAATAGGTAAAGCATCACATATACATATCAAACAAATATTAATTATATAAAATCCTAATTACAAGCATTAAATGGATACCTTGGTTTCGAACCAACTTGGTATCATAACACTAAACCATAACCTTGATACCCAAACCCAATACCTTGGGTATCCCCAAATACCTTGATACTTATCTTGGTATTTCAACGTAATATCCAATACCTTGTTTATACTAACTACCCATAAATAATAGATGCTAACAACCAAATATTATAAATATAGTATACTACAACACAATTAGTAATTAGGAAAGTATATACATATATATATATATATATATACATATATATATATATATATATACATATATATATATATATATATATTATAATTAAATACATAATATCCAATAGAAACCACAGAACTGTCATTAAAACCCTGCCTATTGTCACTAAAAGCTGCTGATACCACTGATACCACTGCTGTTTCCGTGACAGTTTTCTGCTGCTATCGCTGTTGCTGCTGCAGCCGTCGCTACTGCTGCTGCTATTTCTATTGCGACTGTTGTTGCTATTTTCCTCCTGTTGCGAATGCTGTTGCAGCTGCTATTGCTAAATCTCCTGTTGTTGCTGCTGTCGCTATAACTGTCACCAAAGCTCCCTGTTCTCCACTCTTATATATATATATATATATAACACCAATATATATATAATATATAACACAATATATATATATGCTAATATATATAACACAACTATATAACTATGTATACAAACATACACTTCCACATACATATATATGTACACAATAAATACATATAACAATAACATACATATATATAGTAAAATATATATATATATAACAACACATATACGTATACGTATATATAATCATACACAATATATATGCATATAACATATAAGTTTATATATATATATATATATATATATATATATATATATATATATATATACACACACACACACATACATATATATATACTATAATATATATACATATACTATAATATATAATAGATCTTACATGTGTAGAAAATAGCTACATAAATATATAACACATAGGTATAATAGATACATAAATCTATGACACATTAATACATAAATATATATACACAACAATATATATATACATATAATTACACATCACCATGACCAAGAACAAATGAGAAATAGATCTAGAAATAATTTCATAAACACATAGAGTGTATCACACCCGTATCCCACTAGATCTAGGATACGCTTGCGACACGAGTCCACCACACATCCAAACGTACCCCGAAGGACACGAACAAGTCTAATATATTATTTATGAATAATATGAAGAGTCAAACACAAATCTACGTGTCCGTGTCAAAATATGACATGCACAAAGTCCCGTGTCAGAGGAAAAACTCCCAAATCAACACGTATCACCAAATTGTTGGGATACGACCTACACGTACCCAATTGTGGACACGACACTAGCCCCAAACATACAAGCATATGCCTAATTGATCTATAGGACCAATTGACTCACAAAACAAATGTCAATCTCGAAATTCTCCCAAAATTGACACAAAAAGAACCATAACGTTCTTAATAGGCCTCCTATGAACACAAAACCAAATCCTATGGGTAGCCTATGCATATGGGTTAATTTTTCATGTTTAATTCTCAGATTTAGAACCTTAATTACGGGAAAAAACTGAATTGAACCTATTGGGAGATAGATTCCCAATGAAACCTCCAAATGTGATGAAATTGACTTCCAACTTGTAGATCCTTGCTCCTCTTTGTAGATCCTTGCTTCCTCCTTCTAGATCCTTGCTCTACTAGCCTCCAATGGTGATTTGGGAAGGAATTGGGATAAAATTTGGTAGGGAAATGATATAGGAATGAAGGAATTTGGTTGAAAGAAATTCTAGATCTAGTTTTCAAACAAAAAAAGGAGAGAGAAATTTTTTCCCTCTTCTTTAATAGGCCGGCCCCCTCCTTACCCCTTCCTTAAGTCACTATGTAATGTCCATTATATCCCTTGGGGCCTCTCATGAAGAAATAATTAAGAAGGAAAGTTTTTAGTCTAATGGTTTAATTAAATTAATCCTCCTCCTAATCAATGGGCTTTCAAAATGGGCTAAAATCTAACAATTAATACATGTTGGTCTAAGAGTCTAAACTAAACTAGTTAGGTCCACTAACACAAGTCTAAAATAAATAACTAACATCTAACAACAATTAAATACTACAACAAATAATTATTTATCATGCACAATATTTAATTAAATATAAAATTACTAAAATACCCTTTCCTATAAAATATGGTAGTGACAATGAACAACCCCCTTGGCATCGTATATAATTCCTTTGCCAAAGAAATATTGGTTCACCCCTCTCTTGTGGTTGTGAGAGATCTGGGGTTTGCCCCTATTGGTTGGCACAACAACGTGGCCAAGGGGGATATCCACCAAGTCACAGACTAGGGATGAGGTAACAACGAGTTGGTCCTCGTTGCTTGCATTCTGAACTTCCTTGTCCTTGTTGACAGCAGCATCAGGGTAGGAAGAGCGAGGCTTGGGAATCCATATCTTATGGATATTTCTTGTCTTGGGTACGGATTAGGGGCTGGTGCTACCCCAATATTGAGCATTTTTTATAGGCCTGTTAGTCGAACTTCACGACCAAAGTCTTCTGTGTTGAGCCGATCAACTCGGTATCTTATTGAGCTATCACCTTCTCGTCAGAGAAGAAGGTCATCCCCAGCAGAGTCGTTATCTTGTTTACTATAAACAAAAGTTTATACGAAACTTTGTGTTACAATCTATTAAAGAAAAAGGGATAAAAAAGATCCTAAACATGAATCTAAGTACAATAAATATAAAAAAGTATAGCTTTGGAGATCTAATCTACGGTCGATTACTTCACTCCTTTGACTACATGACACAAGAAAAAGATGTTGGAATACTTAGACGATTTGGAGAGTCTGACAATGCGAGAGCTTGGCTGTGCGTTGGCCTTTCCTGGGTGGTACTGTAATGAGATGTCAAAGTCTTTCATCAACTCTAACCACCTCCTCTGCCTCATGTTCAGCTCCTTCTGTGTAAATACGTACTTCAAGCTCTTGTGGTCTGTGAAGATCTCCACACGCTCTCCGTACAGATAGTATTTTTATAGCTTTAGAGTAAAGATAACTGCTGCTAACTCCAATCGTGGGTGGGATAGTTCTTTTCATGAGGGCATAATTGTCTTGAAGCATAGATAATTACTTTTTGGTGTTGCTGAAGAACGCATCCTAAACCCTTTCCTGAAGCATCACTGTAGATAGTGAAACCACATGTCCTTGACGGCAACGTCAAAACTGGAGCCGTCGTCAATCTCTTCTTCAGCTCATCAAATGCGGCCTGACATTCCTCTGTCCAGACAAAATCCACATCTTTCTTGGTCAGGACTTTGTACAGTCTAAGTATCAAGGGTACCTACTTATAGGTAAGTATCAGGTGTATACATATAAGTATGTATTAGGGGTAAGTAGGGTAGGTATTGTATCCATGATAGGGTATAATCTATGTAGGAGATATAGGATACCAGTTACTTGTGTGAGGGATACCCATGGTTTAAGTTATAATTAAAGTGTTAAGATAAGAAGTATCAAGTAGATAACTAAGGCAAGTTATGGATACCAAGTAATGGGAAGGAACCAATTTACATACTAGGATAATACTACATATTAAGAGAGCACTAGTATATTTATGAGTTATGATATAGTTAGTATCATAAGTAATAAAGTTAGAGCTACTTTTGAGTATCAAGATACTTGATTATAGGCTAGTCTAGTATTGTTAATTGGTCATAGTAATTGGTAATTACATACTAAGGTAATAATAGATAATAGATAAACTAGTAAAAGTATAAGTTATACTCAATACTTAGTGATTTTAACTTGATTAACCCTAAAGCCAACCCTTAGGGTGATTTTGACCTAGTTTGACTATTTTGACCTAAAAATGGCCTATAAACCATACTTTAACTAATTAAGCTAATTTATCACTCATTTATACCCAATGACTTGATATTCATATATATAGGTCTCTGTGACACCAGTTCGAACATCATTTTGTATCATATGCTCAGGACCTCAAGCGAGTATATTTCTTTGTTAGTTTTTAGTACTTGATAGTGTATATATCACATGTTCTAAATATGTTTTACTTGACTTTGACACCATGATTACACGGACTGGAATTATATGGATCAAGTCAGAAGATGTTATTTATTTGACGTGTGCATTGGATACTCCTTACACATGTACTTTATCGTGTGCATCGGGTATTCCTTGTCTCTTATCTATTCGTGTGCTCATATAATATTCATGTGCGTAATGTGTCATGATTGGATCCATGTACATTAGTCGGGGCGGGAGAGTAGAAGTTGGTTATGTGATCAAATTATAGCGTATTCGTGTGTATGCCAATTATACGATATACGTATAATTGAGTTACCGTAGTATAGACTTCTGTAACCCAACCTGATCACACGCTCTACGTATAATTGAGTTACCATAATATAGACTTCTCATATCTATTCATGTTCTAGATATGTTTTTCTTGACTCTGAAACTATGATTACACGGGCTGGTATTATATGGATCGAGTTAGGAGATGTTATTTATTTACACGTGCATCGAATACTCCTTACACATGTACTTTATTGTGTGCATCGAGTATTCCTTGTGGTCATATCTATTTGTGTGCTCCGTGTCTCATATTATATTCTTGTACGTAACGTGTCGTGATTGGATCCATTTATATTAGTCAAGGCAGGGGAGTAGGAGTTGATTATGTGATGAAACATTTATCGTATTCGTGTGCATGCCAATTTTACGATACACGTATAAATGAGTTACCGTAGTATAGACTTGTGTAACCCAACCCGATCACATAATGAACTTATACTCTAAATTACTTAGATAGTATCACCAGTTCTCTTATATACAGCTCACGCCATATTGCTTGTATTTAATTTTCAGTTACCCTTCGTGTTTATCTACTTATTATAGTTATATTTTCATTTCATAGTACATGTGCATCTTGTATTCTTTCCTTTGTTATTATATATTTTCTACCATGTATATGAAACTGCTTTCAGAGTATTGTACGTCGCTCTAATCCTGACTTGATATATTTTTCCAGACGGCTATTTAGACGACTGGTGTCCAACCTACTATGGCCCGCAGGACGGAGAGCTAGCTGAGGTAGCACCCTTAGTCCAGGACGATCCGGTACCAGTTGTCGAGGAGACACACCTAGATATAGCAGACCCTTAGCTAGTATCTATTTATTTATACTTGATATGTCTCCAGCATTAGACTATGGCATGTTATTTATATTGAGATTATTTATGTTTATTGCTAGACTCTAGATTTGGATATTGTTGAGACTTGTGATTTTCCTTCTTGTTTAAGATATTGTGCCATTATATGTCTCTAGTTTGGTGATTGAGTATTGATGCTATATATTCATCTTGTCCTCCTTATGGAGTTGAGTTACCATTGACAGATTGCATATATATATATATATATATATATAATATATATATATATATATATATATATATATATATATTATTGCGTAAGATTGTTAGATAGTATTGTGGACCTTTATAGCATTCTACTACCGATGCTGCGGCATAGGCTGGACGTACCCACGACTTATGCCCAATTTTCGGGTGCGGATCGTGACAATCAGTCCTCAAGTGCACTTGTTGTGTCATTGCCCCTCGAATTAGTGCACTAGAAAGGATTATCCGTAGTATATGATAAGGGATAACATCTTCTGACATGATTCATATAGTACCAATCTGTTTAATAATATATCAGAATCAAGTATACAGTTCTAGAACATGTGATATATAAAATATTATGTAATAAAAACTAACAGAGAGATGCACTCGCCAGAAATCTGGGGTGAAGAATCAAACTATATCCGAAATAGTATCTCGAAGACCTAAATACATAATATCACAACACAATATTTTAAATGATAAACAAGTTAAACTAGTCAAATTCTAGGTCTTAAAGTCATCTCTAAGTCAAACTAAGCCAAAATAGTCAAACTAGATTAGTTATAGGTCAAACAAGTTAAAGTTAGTCAGACTAGCCATTTCTAGGTTGTATTAGCCTATATCTAAGTTATTAGATTGTTATCTAGAGGATACAAGTCATATTAGCTAAAGCTAGGTACGATATTACCTTATGATATCAATATCCATATATAACTAAAACTAGTTATTAGTACTAGGTAATAGGTTACCCTATACCTACATCAATATGTATAACTAACATACACATACTATTTAGTATATATATATATATATATATATATATATATATATATATATATATATATATCAATATCTAACTCACATATATATAAGTTATTCAATACTTTAAACAATATAAATTAATACCAATCTCTAACTTGATATGTAATATCACCAACGTATTAACTATACTAAGACCAAATACCTTGGCATTTCCCAAGTACTACCTCTAACTCAATATACACATATATCCACATCTATTAATATACCTTAGTATCACTAATATATAGATATATAAAACAACACAACTCTTTACCTACACCTTGGCCTGGCACCTGACAGTAACCCTAAGCTCGTCCCTTCCAATTCAAACACAACTTATACTATGGCTTATCAATCATCCCTCCTCTCTCTCTCTCTCTCTCTAACAGTCAAATGTTCATTCATGAGCACCGATAAATTCCCCTACTACTATTATATACCCCTTGCAACTGAGCACAGGGTCTGTACTGAATGATCTTTTAATTCTGATATTACCAGTTCAACCATCTCCATGTATACAATGTAACTCGACTGCCCCCTCTTTTGACCCCTGATGCTGCTGTCTTCTTCATACTTATGCTACTGCTACTGCTGACACTATGTGTTGCTGCTGTTGTTGCTAACTTATAACCACAGCAGCATCTGATAGCTGTTGCTGCTCCTAAATTCTCTTGCACTAATCACTGCAGCAACAACAATAATACAAACCACAACAATAACAACAACAAAGCCACAACTTGAAATCTGTTGCTATTGTTGCTAAATGAGCCAACCCAACACCCCAAGGCTTCCCCCTCCTAAAGTCTTATACAGTCCTACTGCTTGCAAGTGCAAGCACCATATATCTCACGAGCTACCAATACTTGCATCATGCACTAGTCCACTCTCTAACTAAATATAACCTATACAAACCTCAACTACTCAAACCCCACATACACAAATATGGCACATAACACACCGACTGCTACTGTCAACTGAGCACACACTAATCTTAGTGTATCAATCAACCTACAAGTGTGTACCCACACACACACACACACACACACACACACACACACACACACACATATATATATATATATATATATATTGTATTTAGAATACAATAAGATACACAATATGCATCAATAAGACAATTCAACAAACACGAAGAGTGCATCACCAAAATATCACACTAGCTCTATGACACTCTTGTGATACACCCTTGATACTCTACCAAACATTACCTAGCTCTCCACAAAGGTTAGGAAAAAGTCCAATATCCCAATTAAAGCCTAATTAGAATGTAAGCTACATATTCTAGTGCTTGTGGTAAAATATGACATGTGTACCTCCCGTGCCGAAGAAAAAATTCCCAAAATTATCCCCTATCACAAAGTATCAAGATACTACCTACTCGTATCCAATTGTGGATACGTCACTAGTCTCACACAACCAATCTAGTATCAATTTAGTCCAATTGACCAATTGATAAACACATGGTGCACTAATGTCAGATTTTCCCCAAATTTGACACAAAAATCAATGTGATATTCACAATAAGGGTCCCAAGAGGTCAATTCTTCTTCCTATAGGTAGCCCTAGTCTATAAGTAGATTCTTAAGGATTTAATTGCATAAATAGAACCTGGTTAAAGAGGAAAATTTGAATTATACCTATTGGGAGATGGATTTCCAATGCACTTCTCCAAATGGACACAAAGAGGGCTCAACTTGTGCAATCTCCTCCTCCTTGGTGCTCCTTGCCTTCTCCTCCTTCTAGATCTACTAATGGTGAAGAATAAGAGTAATTGGAAGTTATTTGGTAGAAATTTGGTAGATGGATGGGTTGATTTGGGGAAGAACACTAAATTGGGATAAAATAAAATGAAATAGAGAGGAGAGAGAAACTTTCCCCCTTCTATAGGTCGGCCACCTTTCCCTCTTCTCCAAGCAATGTATAAAGTCCATTATACCCTCATTGTGTTGTCATTAGAAGGATTTAATTAGTGGAAAGCTTCTATTCCTATTGAAGGGATTAGTTAAATCACTAATTAACTAAGGGATGACAAAAACTAGGCCTAATTAGATCTAATCTAATTTTTTGGTCTATGGTTCATGTCAAGTCTAATTGGGTCCACTAAAACAAGTCTAATAATAGTCTAATCTACTAATTATGGCATGACTAACCAATTGGGTCATGGGCCTACATGTTGGGTGCTAACTAGGTCCATGCACTAGTCCAAACTAACTAGCTACTACAAAGGCTTTCTAGAATATAATAAATAATGAATAATACTAATAACAATAATGATAAATATTATTGCTAATACAATTATATATATATATATATATATATATATATATATATATATATATATATATATATATATACCATATACATCAAGAAACCACATAATTATATAGTTATAATACAATGAATATATATATATATATATATATATATATATATATATATATATATATATATATATATATATATATATATATATATTGTATTTAGAATATAATAAGATACACAATATGCATCAATATGACAATTCCACAAACAAGAAGAGTGCTTCACCCGAATATCACACTAGCTTTATTATACTCTTGTGATACACCCTTGATACTCTACCAAACATCACCCAACTTTCCACAAAGGTTATGAACAAGTCCAATATCTCAATTAAAGCCTAATTAGAATGATAGCTACATATTCTAGTGCTTGTGGTAAATTATGACATGTGTACCTCCCGTGTCGAAGAAAAAACTTCCAAAATTATCCTCTGTCACAAAGTATCAAGATACGACCTACAAGTATCCAATTGTGGATATGTCACTAGTCTCACACAACCAATCTAGTGTCAATTTAGTCCAATTGACCAATTGATAAACACATGGTGCACTAATGTCGGATTTTTCCCAAATTTGGCACAAAAATCAATGTGATATTCACAATAAGGGTCCCTAGAGGTCAATTCTTCTTCCTATAGGTAGCCCTAGTCCATAAGTGGATTCTTAAGGATTTAATTGCATAAATAGAACCTAGTTAAAGAGGAAAATCTGAATTATACCCATTGGGAGATGGATTTCCAATACACTTCTCCAAATGGACACAAAGAGGGCTCAACTTGTGTAATCTCCTCCTTTTTGGTGCTCATTTGCTTTCTCCTCCTTCTATATCTACTAATGGTGAAGAATGAGAGTAATTGGAAGTTATTTGGTAGGAATTTGGTGGAGGGATGGGTTGATTTGGGGAAGAACACTAAATTGGGATAAAATAAAATGAAATGGAGAGGAGAGAGAAACTTTCCCCCTTCTATAGGTCGGCCACCTTTCCCCCTTCTCCAAGCAATGTATAAATTCCATTATACCCTCATTGGGTTGTCATTAGAAGGATTTAATTAGTGGGAAGCTTCTATTCCTATTGAAGGGATTAGTTAAATCACTAATTAACCAAGGGATGACTAAAACTAGGCCTAATTAGATCTAATCTAATTGTTTGGTCTATGATTCATGTCAAGTCTAATTGGGTCCACTAATACAAGTCTAATAATAGTCTAATCTACTAATTATGGCATGACTAACCAATTGGGTCATGGGCCTACATGTTGGTTGCTAACTAGGTCCATGCACTAGTCCAAACTAACTAGCTACTACAAAGGCTTTCTAGAATATAATAAATAATGAATAATACTAATAACAATAATGATAAATATTATTACTAATATAATTATCCAATATTATTAAATAACAAAAATACCCCTCTCCTGAAATTAGGGAGTTACAATCCTACCCCCTTAGAAAAATTCTGTCCTCAAAATTAAAGCACCTCGCCACTCTCTCTCTCTCTCTCTCTCTCTCTCTGTCCAGTCATAATCTATTCATCATAATCTTTACTACGATCAAACCCCCCAATGATCATGGTCTATGAAAGTCCTATCTAAGTTCGTACAACATACAATTCTATACTTCTATTGAAGGAACAATCGTGCATGGTTATAGTCCCTAGCTGTTATAGATTGCTATTTCTATTAAGGGTTTCTACTGACTATATTATAGCACCAATTACTATGGCAAACTATAAGATACTAAGTATCACACAAATCAATAAATGAAAAAGAAAGGAAAAAGAATAACTGGACCTGCTAACCCAACACATGTAGCGTCGGTTCCCTCGATCCTTATTGCAAAAAGCCATGCCTTGTTGGGGTGTCCCCCTCTGCTGGTGCGGGACAATTTGATATGCCATAGGTGTACTACTTGGACCTCTTACTTATCTCACACCAAGCACTTAATATTCTCATCTACCTGCTTAACACTAACATATCCTACTGGCACACTATTGGTACCTTTGATACTAAATCTTTCCTTCATAATACTCATAAAGCTGGTGCTTTATTTCACTACTCATGCTTTCCTCACACATTCCTATTAATACTTCAATACTCCTGAATACTAGGTAATATACCCATACTAGACACATACAGGTGCACTCATATCTATCCATACCAATACCCAACACTCAACACATAGCATAAGTCTTATTACTAGCACAACATATTAATACATTATCACACTCACCTATATACTTATGGGTACCACTCACTAGTACCTCTCCTGAATACACCTTCTCTTATCACGACACAACCAAGTATCAAACACCAAATGGAATATCATGCTCCATTGATATCCAAATATAAATTTTTATGATACTTAATTGATACATGGATCACTCAAATATATGAAGTTATATCTACCTAGAACATGCATGCTGACACTGACACCAACTCTTGGAATCACAACCGATACCCTACTCTCCCTTCTACCATTGTTACAAATTCTAACTATACTGACACCTACCATAGAACTATTATTACAAGGTACTGCACTATGAGTTATCTTTAGACTGATGCATATAGCTCACATGTCCAACCAGGAACCACTCACAGACTTACAAGCCACACTCCCAATAATCAATACTGATACTCAATGACACAAATATATCTGTAAGTTACCAAACTACTATACTATCTAAGGAATCTCATGAACTAATAAAATGAAGCTCTATAAGGAATTGGACTAGAGGAACTAAGGATATCTCTATTCCTGAGCTAGTGAAGGTGATAGAATAGAATTCTATAATAACAAGAATAGAATGATAGAGATAATACGGTATGAACAAATATAAGATACAATATGATAATTATCCATGTATATCCAAAATTATGTTACCCAAAATCCTCGTAATGCCAGTTAGCATAACTGCGATAAACTATAGAGTCCATAAATAAAGTATATACCTCTATTATCATGTTATATAGAATTCTCACCACGCCAACCAGTATGGAATATACCTTAATTTAGTCCATAAAATTTATCTCGATACAAAATCATAGTCAAGAATGAACACCAAGAATCAAATTCAACAACAAACAAGTAAGAGTAAATGGGAACTAATTGAAACAGATTTCAAAAATATAGATTATAGTGAGATTCTTAAGGTTCGTCCCAAGAATCTCTCAAGAAGTCCTCATTTGTGATTGAGTATTTATCATCCTAATATCCTATATCATATATCATATCGTAGACTCGCAGAAGTACAACTAAGCCATTGCACTACTACGACATCGCTCTAATTACGAAGCCTGACCTACATGGGCCACCATAAAAATATGTCACGATCCACACCTGGAATATGGGCATGAGTACGTAGGTATGTCCAGCCTGTACCACAGCATCAGCGGTAGAACGTTGTCTAGGTCATCAATATCTAGCTATCGAACAATGTCTAGGTCATCAATATCTAGCTATCAGTCATACTAATACAACTTGATCTATCATGTACTCAATCACAATAATCTAAAGAAAGAATGAATAAGAAGGATAAACAAAATAATATTCTAAAGGAATAAAACTATACATGATATGAAATAAGAAACACAAGCCTAGATCTCTACAATTGTCACATCAAGATCCACAGTGTAAGAGCAGTCATACCTAGATCTCTATAATCACTGAAAAATATTATCCAGTCAGGATTAGAGAAAAGTATAAAACTCTGAAAGCAGTTCTAAATACATGGTAGAGAATATATGACAAGTAATAGAAAAGAATACAAGATGTACAAGTAACTAGGAAATAAAAATATAACTGAGATAATCAGGTAAAATACTGAAAAGATAAATACAAGCAATATGGAATAAACTGCAAATAAGAGAAACTAGAATATTAACTAAGTGTCTTAGAGTACAGTTCGTTATGTGATCGGTTTAGGTTGAACATATTTATTCTAAGGTAACTTGATTATACGTGAGGTGTATAATTGATATGAACACGAATACACTATAGGATTTAATCACATAACCAACTTTTACTCTCACACCCCAACCAATACTCATGGATCCGATCACGACATGTTACGTACACGAATATAATATAAGTACACGGAGAACACGAATGAACACGAGCACAAGGAATACCCGATGCACACGATAAATTACATATGGAAGAAGTATCCAGAGTACACGATAAGAGATAACATCTCATAACATAATCCATATAGTACTATTTCGTATAATAATGTGTCAGAATCAAGTATATAGTTCAAGAACATGTGATATATACATTATTATGTAATAAAAACTAACAGAGGGATGTACTAGCCTGGAATCTGAGGTAAAGTATCAAAATATATCCGCAATAGTGTCTCGAAGACCTAAATATAGAATATCACATCAACACAATGTTTTAAAATGATAAACAAGTTAAACTAGTCAAATTCTAGGTCTTAAAGTTATCTCTAAGTCAAACTAGGCCAAAACAGTCAAACTAGGCCAAAATAGTCAAACTAGGTCAACTCTAGGTCAAACAAGTCAAACATGGTCAAACTAGCCATTTTTAGGTTGTATGAGCCTATATGTAAGTTATTAGATTTTTATCTAGAGGATACAAGTCATATTAGCTAAAGTTAGGTACTAAGTTACCTTATGATATCAATATCCATATATAACTTACACTATTTATTAGTACTAGGTAATAGGTTACCTTATACCTACATTAATATGTATAACTAACATACACATACTAATTAGTATATTTATCAATAGCTAACTCACATATATATAAGTTATATAATACTTTAGACAATATAAATTAATACCAATCTTTAACTTGATATCTAATATCACCAACCTATTAACTATACTAAGACCAAACGCCTTGGCATTACCCAAGTACTACCTCTAACTCAATATATACATATACCCTCATCTATTAATATACCTTAGTATCACTAATATATGGCTATATGAACAACACAACTCTTTACCTACACCTTGGCCTGGCACCTGACAGTAATACCAAGCTTCTCCCTTCCAATACAAACACAACTCACGCTATGGCTTATCAATCATCCCTCATCTCTCTCTAATACTCAAATGTTCATTCATGTGCACCTATAAATTGCTCAACTGATGTTACATACCCCATTGCAACTGAGCACAGGGTATGCACTGAATGCAATGATCTTTAATTTCTGATGTTAGCAGTTCAACCATGTACATGTATACAATATAACCCGACAGCCCCCTCTTCTGACCCCTGATGTTGTTGCCCTCTTCATACTTATTCTACTGCCACTGCTAACACTATGTGTTGCTGCTGCTGCTAACCTGCAACCACAGCAACATCTGATAGTTGTTGCCCCTTCTAAATTCTTTTGCACTAATAACTGCAGCAACAACAACACAAACCACAACAACAACATAGCCACATCTTCAAATCTGCTGTTGTTGTTGCTAAATGAGCCAATCTGACACCCCAAGGCTTCTCCCTCTGTCACACCCAATTCCAGATTTAATATTTTTTTAATTTTTAGAATTTAATTTTTTTGATAATGTATTCATGTTGTATTTCTCATGTTGGTTTCTGTCATTTTATTTATTATTTTATTTTTTTCTGTTGTTGAGAGAGACTACCCGAGACTAGTAGAATACCCATTGGTATTGCCATAGACCAGGTTTAGGACCCGCATATAGAATGGACACTTGGTTCGGTTCATTTTGGGTGAACCCATGACTAAACCATTTTCCTCTCCCCTTTGTATATATATGAGCTTTTCTCTCTCTCTCTCTCTTCTCTATTTCTTCTTCTTCATTTTTATTTCCTTCTTCCTCCTCTCCCTCAAGCTCCCTTTAACCCTAGCTATAGGGAGAATTGTTGTGACTTGGACCATGAGAGGTTAAGGCTGAGCTACCCAAGGAAAGTACATCTTGCTCAATGATGAAGTCATAAATTTTTGGATTTTATATATGTTGTTGTTTTAAAAATATTTTGATGTAAAATATTCTCCTTGAGTTGTTGATCATATTTAGTTCTTGGAGTTTGGGATTTTGATATATAGATTTTTGTAGATCTGAGTTTCAAGTTTAGGGTTTTTATGTGTTTCTGACCCGATAAAAAAAATGGGATCACTTCTTATGGATTGGCCTGGGTGCCCTTTCACCCTAGGCCCTTTTTCTAGGGTCTGATGGGGCTCGAACCCGCAGCTTCCACCTTGACAGAGCGGTGCTCTGACTTATTTTTGTACTTGCTATTTTATTTTCCAATTATTTCTTCAATTGAGAGAAAGAAAAAGAGTAGTAGGAATTCTCTAAGCCCTAAAGTTTCTTGCTGCCTCAAACTCTGCCAAGAGAGCGCTTCTTGACGTTTGATCCTATGTGCCCTTTCCTTAGTTTTGATTTATTAAAACTTAATTTTTTTTTTCAAAAACTAGTGGTTCTTTGTGTTAGAGCATTTTATTTCGTACAATTTGGCTTTTGTTTCACTTGATTTAGAGTTAAAATACAAATTTTATGAAGAAAATAATTTTTAATTTTTGGAGTTTTTCATAGCTGAATCTGCTGTTGGAGAAGACGAAGTCATCATGCGACTGAGAGTGCCATGCGGCCCGAAAGGATTATACGGCCTAAACTCTTGTCGCATACTGACAGCATGTATCCATCTTATTGGACGCATGACTGCTTATTTACACAAGTGTCCTTGAACACCTTATGTTTTTACTAGTTGAACGAATAAAAAAATCGCTAAGTCCAAGAGTGATTCCATGCGGCCAGTGAGTCTATGCAGCCAGTGAGTCCATGTGGCCAGTGGGTGCATGCGGCCGGTGAGTCCATGCTGCCAATGAGTCCATGCGGACAGAGGGTGCATATGGCTAGTATGTCCATACGGCCAGTGGGTGCATACTGCCAGTGAGTCCATGCGGCCAGTGGGTGTATGCAACCAGAAATTCTTGTGTACTTTTTGTGTTCCCTGTTGTTATGTTCTTTTAGTAATTCCTTTCAGTGATTATTGTTGTGTGCTTCCTTATGTTGATGCAAGTTTATGATACCAGACAAATTTTGCATGTGAGTTCACAAGACAAGTTTATGTACAAGCTCACCATCCTCACGACACCATAGGAATGTTTGTGTATAAAAATCTATTGTATTTGGCATCAGACAATCGAGTATGAGTATTGTCCAATGTATCGCGTGTCGTAAAATATTATGACTCATAAAAAGCTCGTACTTGTGACTCGTCATTTTAGGGAGTTTCAAGTGTCCACGACTTGAGAACTTGAAATAATTTAGAACGATTAAACAAGATAAGAATTACCTAGATCATTGGAAGAAAAGAATATTGCGCTATCGGCTACCCAAATCCCTAAGGGCTCCATGCGGCATAGACAACCCTACTAGGCAATGGCTCCATGACTGACCAAGTTTACGTGTGCTACGACACTTACAAGACAAGCTAATATATAAGCTTATGTTTGTAAAGCAAGTTTATGATTACAAGTTCAAGTTTATGCTTTTAAGTTTAATTTTTGTTTGTGACAAGTAACAAGTTATGTTATTGTATGGTTGAATGTGAATTTAAATTTACTAGACAAGCATACCCTTGGACATCCGGGTTAATTGCAGTGTCGATGGTAGCAATATTCTTAAAACATGCATTTAGAATTAATGTCTGTGACAACCATAGCTAGTTAATCGTAGCAAGCCATAAAGTTGTTTGGACATTCGATGAATGATCTTACTTTCATTATAGCTCGCTCTTCTAGTTTTATTTTCTTTCGGCACGTGGTTAGGATACTAAGTTATGCTCGGGTGAAGGTCTGTAACCCCGGTTCTTGTTTAGTTTAAGGGTTGTGGTCCCAATCTAGAGTAGTTTCTATGCTCTCTTACCGCTCGTCGCCTTACTTTTATTTTTATTTTTATTATCAGTTATTCTAGTATTATTCTTGAGAAGTACATTGGTACCGTACTAGTCTCGATCTGCATTTATTTCTTATATGTCTCTTTCTGCTAATATTTTGATGTGTCTGGTCTATCACCTTGAGCTCCTTTGTGGTACTTGTTGCTTGGGGTTCTTACCCTACTGGCTTTGCATGGCCAGGTTACCCCGAAGAGAACCAGGATCTACTGTACTTCCAGCAAGATGGCTCGCACTCATATGACTATGGCCGAAGCTCGCGAGTGGGTTTTCTTCTTTCACCCCTCGTCTTGATTACTTTATTTTGTGGTGTTCAGCAAGGGGCATAGTTAGCTCCTTATATTTCTGAGACTATGATCAACATGATGTATATATTAGACATGGCTGGTATATTTGATCATGTATATTTAAACTCTGCTAGTGCAGCATTTTGTATTCACTAGCTTCATGATCATATGTGACATATAATTTGGGACACTTTTTTACTTTCATGTATGATATACTCTTGTACTTGTATTACTGGATTGGGATAATAGGATTTTTTGGCCTTATGACTGACGTCATAGCATGCTAGAGTTCATCCATCTGTCTTCTAGAAAACCTTAACACATTGCGGCTTACTTCGGTATTCTGCAAGGTGCAGTTGGCCAAGTCAGTCCCCGTATTTATCCAATATTCTTGGAGCGGAGCGTGACAAGATTTTCTTGGTGGCCCATGCAGGTCTATTTTTCAAATTTGTGGGAGGACTCATCTTATTAGAATCCCAATCCTTTATTATCTTCGATTGAACTCCACTTGCAACATGCACCTCTCATTTTCCTTGAACTTTAAACTTGCTTGACATGATTGTTCCATTCTTCTCCCTTGTTGATATCCTTAAATCCTTATCCTTCAGGGATACCCCATATGCTCCTCCTTCCGAGGGTTCTAATGTACCGATAACTCCAGTAGATCTAGTAGGCCAAGGCCAAATTCTAATATTGAACCAAGGGCAAGCGTTAGTGGCCTTTTATCAGCCGGCTCCGTAAGTCACGCATGCCCGACCAACACAATCAGCTCCACCAGTCTTGCCAGAATAACTAGTTCATTCCGTTTTGTTATTCATACGAGCCTAACCATCCCAGACGATACCATCAGTTCTACTAGTACAACCAAGGCAGGGAGGCTCATAAGCTATGTTAGAGGTAATCCAAGCTATGATGATGGTACAACAACAACAACAACAACTCCAGCTTCAGCAACAAGTGGTCCAACTCTGCCAGCAGTTTCAGCAAGGACAAGAACAGACCAACACTACTCTTTGTCAGGGAGTTAGAGTAGCACTCGAGAACAGTGGGCGATATACTCACAACTCGGCGACCAAAATTATTAGCATGATCCCAACTAAGTTCCTTGACAATGAAGATACAGTTTCAGCAGATTCTTGGCTCCAGGACTTTGAGGCCATCCTGGATGCAACCAAGACCCCAGACGATGAGAAGGTAGCAGTCGTAAAGCTAGAATTATCTTTATCTGAATGGTTCAGATCTTGCCCGAGATTGGTGGGCAATGTCACACCTCGATCTTTATATTCGCCTTAGTGATAAACTGATAATATTTCTACCGGTTGTCATTCTAAGTTTGACTTATCTTTATCTGAACGATATCCCAATCTCGCTTGCAACTAGCTCGCACCAAAAGGGTCTTGGTGCGCGATACTCTACACAACTTAGCTGAAAGGCTGTGTGCATGGCTAACCGTTCGAACGATATTCTATCTAGCACATTAACCAGCTTGGTAACCACGTATAGGTAATTGGTTTGCACATAACTCATAAATTATAGTACGAGTATATTCCCACAAAGTCTAACACAGGTTGGAACAAGAGTCTTTACATAACTATCCAATACAAGAAATTATATCAATCACATGCAATTTTTAAAATTATTTAGAGTTATTGTAAGGAATATTCCATTAAAATATTGAGAGAAAGAGAGTATACACATAACCCACGAACGAGCTTTTGAAACTGAGAAAATCAATAAGAAGTCCAAGGACATAAAGCCATGCTCTGATACCAATATGCCACGCCCCGATCTCCCGCAGGAATCGGTCGTCCCCGCTAGGCGCGAATCACCGCGCCAGCGCTCCAGCGGGACGATCTTTTCTATCTGGACGTGATGTCGCACGAGCATAAACTGCGCCCGTACAAGGCCATGAACCGAACAGACGATAAGATGACTAAGCTACAGAGTCGCACAAATAGTCCGAATGCATTGGAAATAAGAACCAAACAGAAGATTGGTTACGAGTTCACAGAGTAGTCATAGCGGAAGCATTGAATGAACACAAGTATGAAACAATAACAAGCTCTTTATTGATAATCCAGAATTATTACAAGCGGTGCTAGGCCGAGATTACAAGTCGCTCAAGCTCCCTCTCCCTCTCTAAATAATAAATATGTGCCAAGCAGCTTACAACTTGGAATGATATATAGGCGATGTTTCAATATTATATCTTGTATATGTGCTTCGGCTTCGAATGCAACACTCCAAGGCTCCATAGCAAACTACACGCCTTAGCAAGCACGAGGGGATATTCCGCACCGAACGAAGTTCTTTCGTACCATGTAAGCAATCTTGTGGGTTATCAGTACATGAGTGCGCTTGTGGGGAGGCTTCTCGCCTACTCAATAAATCCAAACACGTTATATAGGTTTCGTGCACCATCTATTAAGTTATCTTTCTAGTCTTGTCTTAGGATCAGTTTTATGGCATAAAATACAAAGTCTAACTCGTGTGGCAGTACGCCGTGCGATATAAGAGTAACACGACGAGACTTACCAACTTACCATTTCTAAGTTTAGTCGAATGCATATGTTTAAGGGATGCCTTGAACGTGTGCATGATCCAAGACTCAATGATATGTTGAACTCGAGTGCAAAGACTTCGCTATCGCTAAGTTGGTTGACATACATATGTTTAAGGGACGCTTTGAATATGTGCACGATCCAGACTCGTGATATGCTGATCTCTAATGTTAGTGCAAGTGAATATGTTAGATTCGCATGGACAAGTATAATAATTTGGATAAGTTTGCCTTAGCCCTACATCATCATTCAAGATTAATCATAATGTACCCCTCGTTAAGCGATATATGTTCCGCGCTAAGGCGTATTAGAGACCGAGTGAAAGCTTGGATCGAATGATAGTGTCATTCAATGAGACAGACCCAATATATATGCGACACGATATAATGAACGAATAGGAAATTATGTTCAAACAGATCTAGTGGTACCAATTACTATGCTTGAGATAGATTTAATAGTGCGATAGAACGGTTTACGCTTAGGATGTCTCAAGGACGAGACTTTTTTAATTGGTGTATAATGTAACGACCCGTTCCGTTCAAGCGGATAGCCGATTTGAACGACACAAGTGAAATAACCCGACCTGATTTGCTCAACATGAAGACTCGTTTGAGGCAAAGGATTCCAGACTTAGCCTTTCAGGAGTTCAGACTTAGACTTTCAAAGGCTCGCTCGGAGTATCGCTCGACCAAGATGAATCATCGTTAAGGTGGGTGGCTACGATGAACTTGTCTTTGCTTAGCCAGCACACTTAAAATATGGACGATACATGCTAGTCGCTAGGTGAATTACCCCATGTATGCTAATAAATAATACAACGCACCTAGCTAAGGGAATAATCCCATCTTGTATTGCTTGTGTTATAACATTAAAATAAAACTTGGATTATAACTTAGGCCCTCGTATGCTACCTTTGCTTCGTGCAAGTAGACCCCGCTATGCTTCGAGTAGATCATTATATACTCTTCGTAGTGCACTGCTTCACTTGTTTACACTACACGCCTTATGGATTATGTCGCACGATATATCCCTATAAGGTTTCAATCCTCGCACTAACCCTGTTAGACTCGTGCTAGCATAGCGGTTTACGTTTCCATGGTTTCGATGCTTGCCTGCTTCATGTGTAAACTAGTACTCGCTCGTCTTGTTTCAATGCTAGTCTCGTAGATTCATGCCATGCCTGAAAAATAACAGGAAACATGATTCACTCACCGGAGGCAGGAAGACTATCAAAATAGTCGTTCCGAGCCAAGTAATAAAAAATATGGAACGGCTTCGGGACCGTTGGGTCGCCAGGGTAGTTCCTATACCGGGAGCTGCAAAGATGATAAAAAAACATAAAAGTAAGATGCAAGTAAAGAATAACTAAAATGAATGGCACTAAGAGAATGGCACTAAAAGAATGGCTCGAGGAGTCTGTAATAAAGAAAGATGTAAAGAACCAATGAGTCAGGAACGGCCTGGGATGGCTTGTAGCGAGGCTCATTACCTGTGCCTACAACCATTATCGTTTAATCAGAAGAAGAAGATATCAAAAAAAGAATAAATAAAATAGACTCGCTTGGTCGTGGAAACTTGTGCACAAGCTTAATTTCCTACGGACGGGGCGCTGGGGCACCAGGACCGATCAGGCCTAGGGGATATCCGGTAGTCGCACTAGTTGTAACTAGCACGAATAAGTTCGGTCTATCGCCGGGGCACTGGGAATACCATCTTATTTGCGACTATATCCATAATGGCGTGTAGGCCAGCGAGCCTTTTATATAGATTTATTCAGGCTCGGTTGCGGCAATTCGCGTATGAGTCATTGTATTTTGTCTAAGAAATCTGAATTTGAGTATTATAAATATTAAACAATTAATCTGTGTAGCCTGAGTTTTATAATTACTTGAATAATTTGAGAAACACGCCTGAATCAGAGTAATAAAGTAACTTGTGTTTTATAAATTAAGCAAACTCGTGCACCTGATTTAGGAACACACTCGTAGTATACATGTGTTCGCTATGTGATTCCTTGGATTCCAATATATGCATATATTCGTATTTGGCTAACTTGGTTGTGTCATTTGATAGGGAAGGAAGAATGGTAAGTTGGTAAGTCTCGTTGTGTTACTCTTATATCACATGGCATACTGCCACATGAGTCAGGCTCTGTATTTTATGCCATAAAACTGATCCTAAGGCAAGACTAAAAAGATAACTTAATAGATGGTGCACGGAACCTATATAACGTGTTTGGATTTGTCGAGCGGGCGAGAAGCCTCCCCACCAGTGCATTCATGTACTGATAATCCACCATATTTCTTTCAGGGTGTGGGAGAACCTTGTTCGGTGTGGAATGTTCCCTCGTGCACGCTAAGGCATGGAGTTCGCTCTGGAGCCTTAGAGTGTTGCATCCGGATCTGAAGCACATATACAAGATATAATATTGGAACATCGCCTATATATCATTCCAACTTGTAAGCTGCTTGGTACGCATTTATTGTTTAGAGAGGGAGAGAGAGCTTGAGCAACTTGTAATCTCGGCCTAGCACCGCTTGTAATAATTCTGAATTATCAATAAAGTGCTTGTTATTGTTTCATATTTGTGTCCATTTAATGCTTCCACTATGACTACTCCTTTAACTCGTTACCAATTATCTGTTCGATTCTTATTTTTGCTGCATTCGGACTATCTGTGCAACTCTGTGGCTTAGTCATCTTACCGCCTGTTCGGAGCATGGCCTTGCACGGGCGCAGCTTGTGCTTGTGCGGCATCACGTCCAGATAGAAAAGATCGTCCCGCGGGAGCGCTGGCGAGGTGATTCGCTCCTAGCGGGGACGGCCGATTCCTGTGGGAGATCAGGACGTGACATATTGGTATTAGAGCATGGCTTTATGTCCTTGGACTTCTTATTAATTTTCTCAGTTTTTAAAGCTCGTTCGTGGGTTATGTGCGTACACTCTCTCTCAATATCCCAACGGAATATTTCTTATAATGTGTCTAAATAATTTCAAAAATTATATGTGATTGATATGATTGCTTATATTGGATAGTTATGCAAAGACCCTTGTTCTGACCTGTGTTATACTTTGTGGAAATAGACTCGTACTAGAATTTGCAAGTTATGTGAAAATTAATTACCTACATGTGGTTACCAAGCTGGTTAATGTGATAGATAGAATATCATTCGAACGGTTAGCTATGCACACAGCCTTTCGACTAAGTTGTGTAGAGTATCGCGAGCCAAGACCCTTTTGGTGCGAGCTAGTTGCAAGCGAGATTGGGATATCATTCAGATAAGGATAAGTCAAACTTAGAATGGTAACCGGTAGAAACATTATCAGTTTATCGCTTTATCATCGAAATGATCGAGACACCATATTATTTTACTTTGCTCCATCCAAGTTATATATAAAATCCATCAAGTCATGTCCGTTCATGCCTTGATTATAATTCGTCTAGCAAAATTATCCAAATTCAATGTTACCATTTGATAAATCCATAGTCTACTTCTGGCATTCCTCAAATAACTAAGTTTCAAATATTCAAGCCAAAGTCAATCCACTTTTGATACGTTGCATTCATCGAGTTCGTTTGAATAATCATCGAGCATGTTCCCATTTCGATCATCCCCGTCGGACGTAAAATTACCACGCCAACACTCCCGCAGGATAATCGTTCTTGGCTGGGACTGATTGTCGAGAGTTATCTTTCGATCTAGATTCAAGATCGTTCTTCCAAACTCCAGATCAAATCCGTTATCGCTTACCTCTTTCATCGAACTATAATATTTCTTTCTTAGGCTAACTGCTATTTGAGCGATATCCTACTCAAGTTTCAATCCGTTTGGTTCAATTTGAAATTGATCGCATGATCCACCAAGTTTTCTTGACCAAGATATAAATTTTATTACCTTAAATCCCTATTCTATATAAGCCTTATCGCTTATTCAAGGTATTATCAATCGTTCAAACCAACTATCGCACGAGACCTATGAATTCGCTTGAACATTTCCAAAATAATCCATATACCACTCAAAAATTGAGTCATCTAATTAAATCCTCAATCGATGTTTGCATCACTTGCTAGCATATTTACCAAATCGTTCCTTAGAACTCATGCACAATACCTAAGCATCACCTAATAAATCTTAGTCTACTATATATCATGTTGATAGTCATCTAAGTAAACCATATCTGATTTGTATCTACTGACACGAAATACCGTCCGAGCTATTTCTCAAAATTTCAAGCACGATCTCTATATTTTTAGTGTACTGGCTAAGCAAAGATAAGTTCATCGTAGCTACCTACCTTAGCGATGATTCGCCTCGGTCTAGCGATACTCTGAGCGAGCCTTTAAAAGTCTAAGTCTGAACTCCTGAAGGGCCAAGTCTGGAATCCTTTGCCTCAAACGAGTCTTCTCGCTGAGCAAAGTGGGTCGGGTCGTTGCACTTACGCCATTTGAATTGGCTATCCGCTTGAACGGAATGGGTCGTTACATTCTTCCTTCTCTGTCCAATGACACAACCAAGTTAGCCAAACACGAATATATGCATAAATTGGAATCTAAGGAATCGCATAGCGAACACATGTATACTACGAGTGTGTTCCTAAATCAGGTGCACAAGTTTGCTTAATTTGTGAAACACAAGTTACTTTTGTTACTCAGATTTAGGCATGTTATTCATTTGATTATAAAACTCAGGCTACACAAATTAATTGTTCATTTCTCAGATTACTCAAATTTAAATTTTTTAGATGAAATATAATAACTCGCACGCGGATTACTGCAACCGAGCCTGACTAAATCTATATGAACGGGTCGCTGGCCTATACGCCATTATGGAGATAGTCGAAAATAAGACGGTAGTCCCGGTGCCCCAGCAACAGACCGAACAAATCCGTGCTAGCTACAACTAGCACGACTACTGGATTTTCTCCTAGGCCGGATCGGTCCAGGTGCCCCGGCGTCCCGTCCTTAGGAAATCAAGCTTGTATACTAGCGTCCACGACCAAGCGAGTCTCTTTTATTTATTCTTTCTTTTTATTTCTTTTGATATCTTCTTCTTCTGAGTAAACGGTAATGGTTGTAGGCACAGGTAATGAGCCTCGCTATAAGCTATCCCAGGTCATTCCTAACTCATTGATTCTTTGCATCTTTCTTTATTATGGACTCCTCGAGCCATTCTGTTGGTGTCATTCTCTTAGTACCATTCATTTTAGTCATTCTTTACTTGCATCTTACTTTTATGTTTTCTTATCATCTTTGCAGCTCCCGGTATGGGAACTACCCTGGCGACCCAATGGTCCCGAAGCCGTTCCATATTTTTTATTACTTGGCTCGGAATGACTATTTTGATAGTCTTCCTGCCTCCGGTGAGTGAATCATGTTTCGTATTATTTTTCAGGCCGTAGCATGAATCTATGAGACTAGCATTAAAATAAGACAAGCGAGTACTAGTTAGCACATGAAGCAGGAAAGCATCAAAACCATGGAAACATAAACTGCTACTCTAGAACGAGTCTAACAGGGTTAGTTTAAGGATTAAAACCTTATAAGGACATATCGAACGACATAATCCATAAGGCGAATAGTATAAACAAGTGAAACAGAGCACTACGAAGAGTATATAATGATCTACTCGAGGAATAGCGAGGTCTACTTGCACGAAGCAAAGGTAGCATGCGAGGGTCTAAGTTATAAGCCAAGTTTTATTTCCATATTCTAACACAAGCAATACAAGATGGGATTATTCCCTTAGCTAGGTGTGTTGTATTCTTTATTAGCATGCATGGGGTGATTCACCTAGCGACTAGCATGTATCGTCCATATTTTAAGTGTGCTGGCTAAGCAAATACAATTTTATCGTAGCCACCCACCTTAGCGATGATTCGCCTCGGTCGAGCGATACTCCGAGCTAGCCTTTGAAAGTCTAAATTTGAATTCCTGAAGGACCAAGTCTGGAATCATTTGCCTCAAACGAGTCTTCTCGTTGATCAAAGCAGGTTGGGTCATTGCACTTGCACCGTTTGAATCGGCTATCTGCTTGAACGGAAGGGGTCGTTACAGGCAGCACAAGAAATGGGGCTTCCGAAGTCCATTGACTGGCAGACGTTTAAGAAGCGCTTCCAGGAGAAGTATTTTCATACAACCGCCAAGTTCTAGCTCCAGCAGAAGTTCATCAACCTCCGTAAGAACACAAGATCAGTTGACCAGTATGCTGTCAAGTTTTGCCGACTTAGTCGGTTTGCTCCCCATATGGTAGCTTCTGAGGAAGACCGAGCCAAGAGATTTAAGCAAGGGTTATATCTAGAGCTTCAGTATTTTACGGTGGGTCATAATTATCCACCTACGATGCATTACTCAGGGCAGATAGGTCTCAAGAACTTGTCGGTCAGAGATTAGTAGCAAGGACCGGAGGCCAAAAGAAGTCGCACTCATCCTTGAGAAGCACCAGTATTCAGTCATCACCTCTCATACAAGCAGTCAAAACTCCTTGCCCGCCAATACCTCCTACCTCCACAGTAACCTCAGTACAATCTACCAGGCAGTATATATCTGTAGGATGCAGCCACTACGGCAAGCCAGGTCACACCAAAGAACAGTGTAGGAGGGCCAATGGCCAGTGTCTTAGATGTAGGGCATCCGACCACCTGATTGCTTCATGCCTAATCATGTACCCAGAGACTTCCTTATTTTGATAGTTACCAGCTCTGCCTCGAGCATCGATTGAAGACCCACGAGGGCTAGTATTAGTAGTTTGACCCCTAGCCCAGCATTCTCTCCCGATGCAGACTCAGTAGTTCCAACAGCAACGTCTGGCGCAGTATGCGCAAGTCCAGCAAGCCTAACCAACAAGACAGAACTAGCAAGTTAGAGCCACGGCCCCTGGACGATGGTATGATGAAATATTTGGCAACCTAGAGCAGTTGTTAGCCGAAGGCTCTATAATTGTGGGTAAGATTTTTTAGCTCTCTTGAGCTTGTCTTATTCTTGGGTTCTTGATGAACGATCTCGTGTTCCAACGAGTTCAAAATATGATAGTCGTTTTGATTCTTTCGTTGAGCAAAAGGCGAGTTCATCGCCCCCCCCCCCTCCCTCGCTCTTCTACCCTTGTATCTAGTGGTACGTGATGTCTATCATGTATCCCGACTGCGATTAGAGTCATGTCCTCGATATAGTCGTTGGTACCAACTTACCTCTAGGCCTGGCTCTTGTCCATTTGTGTGAGTCAGCATAGAAAAACGAGGACGAGTTCCCATTTGAATGACTCAGGAGTATATGTATCTATATACCTCCATTTTCCTGTGTGTTACTTTTGTGCATTTATTCATTAGTTACTTCTACAACTATCTTTCATATTTTGTTACTTGATTAGTGTAATCATTTGAATTATGATTTAATTTATTAAATTTTTTTGTGTGTTCTAGCTCGACAAGCCTTGGTAAAATTTTGAGGACAAAATTTTTCTAAGGAGGGTAGAGATATCACACCTAATTCCAGATTTAGTATTTCTTGAATTTCTAGAATTTAATTTTCTTTATAATGTATTCCTGCTGCATTTCTCATTATGGTTCTTGTCATTTTTATTTATTATTTTATTTTTATTTTTTGTTGAGAGAGACTACCCGAGACCAATAGAATACCAATTGGCATTGTCATAGACCTGATTTAGGACACACTTGTAGAATTGACACTTGATTTAGTTTATTTTGGGTGAACCCATGACTAAACCATTTTTCTCTCCTTTTTGTATATATATGAGCTTTTCTCGCTCTTCTCTCTTTCTTCTTCTTCAGTTTTATTTCCTTCTTCCTCCTCTCCCTCAAGCTCCCTTTAACCCTAGCCCTAGGGAGAATTGATGTGACTTGGACCGTGAGAGGTTGACGCTCGGAGCCACCCAAGGCAAGTACATCTTGCTCAATGGTAAAGTCATGAATTTTTGGATTTTTTATATGTTGTTATTTTTAAAATATTTTGATGGAAAATGTTCTCCTTTAGTTGCTGATCATATTTAGTTCTTAGAGTTTTGGATTTTGATGTATAGATTTTTGTAGATCCGAGTTTCAAGTTTAGGGTTTTAATTTGTTGTATGAGTTTTCCTTGGTTTTGATCTATTAAAACTTAGTGTTTTCGTAAACTGGTGGTTCTTTATATTAGAGCATTTTATTTTATACAATTTTGCTTTTGTTTCACTTGATTTGGAGGTAAAATAAAGTTTTTATGAAAAAAATATTTTTTGGTTTTTGGAGCTTTCGGTCATGGCTGAACATGCTATTGGAGAAGACGAAGCCTTCATGCGGCCAGTGATCTATGCGGCTGAGATTGCCATGCGGCCCGAGAGGGTTATGCGGCCTAAACTCTTATTGCATATTGACATCATGTGTCCATCTTGTTGGACGTATGACTTCTTATTTACACAAGTGTCCTTGAACACCTTGTATTTTTACTCGTTGAACAAATAAAAAATTCGCTAAGTCCAAGAGTGAGTCCATGTGTCTAGTGAGTCCATGCGGCCAGTGAGTCCATGCGACTAGTAAGTCCATGCGGCCAGTGGTTCCATGCGGCCAATGAGTCCATGTGTCCAGTGGGCATATGCGGCTAGGAATTCTTATGTGCTTTTTGTGTTCCTGTTGTTATATTCTTTTAGTAATTCCTTTCAGTGATTATTATTGTGTTCTTTCTTATGTCGATACAAGTTTATAATACCAGACAAGTTTTGCATGTGAGTTCATAAGACAAGTTTATCTATAAGTTTACCATCCTCACGATACAGTAAAAATATTTGTGTATGAAAATCTATTGCATTTGGCATCAGGCAATCGAGTGTGAGTATTGTCCAATGTATCACGTGTCACAAAATATGATAACTTGTGAAAAGCTCGTACTCACGACTCGTTATTTTAGGGAGTTCTCAAGTGTCCACGACTCAAGAACTTGAAATAATTTAGAACAATTAAACAAGATAAGAATTGCCTAGATCATTGGGAGGGAAGAATATTGTGCTACCGGCTACCCCGATCCCTAAGGGCCCCATGCAGCATGAACAACCCTGCTAGTAAAGGGCTCCATGACTGACCAAGTTTAGGCGTGCTACGGTACTTACAAGACAAGTTTATATACAAGTTTATGTTTGTAAAGCTAGTTTATGATTACAAGTTCAAGTTTATGCTTTTAAGTTCAATTTATGTTTATGACAAGTAACAAGTTATGTTATTGTATGGTTGAATGTGCACTTAAATTTACTAGACAAGCGTATCCTTGGCCATCCAGGTTAACTACAATGTCGGTAGTAGCAATATTCTTAAAACATGTATTTAGAATTAATGTATGTGACAACCGTAGCTAGTTAATCGTAGCAAGCAGTAAAGTTATTTGGCCATTCGATGAATGATGTTACTTTTATTATAGCTCGCACTTCTAGTTTTATTTTCTTCCGGCTTGTGGTTAGGGTGCTAAGTTTTGCTCGGGTGAAGGTCTGCAACCCGATCCTTATTTAGTTTAAGGGTTGTGGTCTCAATCTAGAGTAGTTCCTATGCTCTCTTGCCGCTCGTCGCCTTACTTTCATTTTTGCTTTTATTATCAGTTTTTCTAGTATTATTCTTGAGACAAGTACATTGGTACCGTATAAGTCTCGATCTGCATTTATTTCTTATATATCTCTTTCTGCTTATGTTGTGATGTGTTTGGTCTATCACCTCGAGCTCCTTTGTGGTACTTTTTGCTTGGAGTTCTGACCCCAATGGCTTTGGATGGCCAGGTTACCCCGAAGAGAACCAGGATCTACCGCACTTCCAGCAAGATGGCTCGTACTCGTAGGAATGCAGCCGAAGCTCGCGAATGGGTTTCATTCTTTCACCCATTGTCTTGATTACTTTATTTTGTGGTATTTAGCAAGGGGAAGAGTTAGATCCTTATATTTTTTAGACTACGGTCAACATGATGTACATATTAGACCATGGCTGGTATATTTGATCATGTATATTGAAACTCTGCTAGTATAATATTTTATATTCACTAGCTTCATGATCATATGTGATATATAATTTGGGATACCTTTTTACTTTCATGTATGATATACTTTTGTACTTGTGTTGCTGGATTGGGATAATAGGATTTTTTGGCCTTAGGACTGACGTCATAGCATGCTAGAGTTCACCCATTTGTCTTCTAGATAACCTTAACACATTGCGTCTTACTTCGGTATTCTGCAAGGTGTAGTTGGCCAAGTCAGTCCCCGTATTTATCCAGTATTCTGGGAGCGGTACGTGACACCCTCCTAAAGTTTGATACACTCCCACTGCTTGCAAATGCAAGCACCACATAGCCCACGAGCTACCAATACTTGCATCTTGCACCAGTCCAGTCTCTAACTAAATACAACTTATACAAACCTCAACTACTCAAACCCCATATGCTCAAATATGGCACATAACACACCCATTTCTACTATCAACTGAGCACATACTAATCTCAGTGTATCAGTCAACCTACAAGTGTGTACCCACACAACCTACATACTCCCATATATATATATATATATATATATATATATATATATATATATATATATATATGATACATATTATACATCAATATGACAATTCCACAAATACGAAGAGTGCATCACCCAAATATCACACTAGATCTATGATACTCTTGTGATACACCCTTGATACTCTACCAAACATCACCCAACTCTCCACAAAGGTTATTAACAAGTCCAATATCCCAATTAAAGCCTAATTAGAGTGATAGCTACCCATTCTAGTAGTTGTGGCAAAATATGACATGTGTACATCCCGTGTCGAAGGAAAAAACCTCAAAATTATATGTATCACAAAGTATCATGATATGGCCTACTCGTATCCAATTTTGGATACGTCACTAGTCTCACACAACCAATCTAATGTCAATTTAGTCCAATTGACCAATTGACAAACACATGGTGCACCAATCTCAGATATTCCCTAAATTGGGCACAAAAACCAATGTAAGATTCATAATAAAGGTCCATAGAGGTCAATTCTTCTTTCTATAGGTATCCCTAGTATATAGGTGGGTTCCTAAGGATTTAATTCCTTAAATAGAACATAATTAAAGAGAAAAATCTGAATTATATCTATTAGAAGATGGATTCCCAATACACTTCTCCAAATGGACACAAAGAGGGATCAACTTGTGCAATATCATCCTCCTTGGTGTTCCTTGCCTCCTCCTTGCTTCTAGATCTACTAATGGTGAAGAATGAGAGTAATTAGAAGTGATTTGGTATAAATTTAGTAGAGGGATGGGTTGATTTGGGGAAGAACACTAAATTGGGATAAAATAAAATAAAATAAAATATAGAGGAGAGAGAAACTCCCCCCCTCTTCTATAGGTCGGCCATATTTTCCCCTTCTCTAAGCAATGTATAAAGTCCATTATACCCCCATTGGGTTGTCATAAGAAAGATTTAATTAGTGGAAAGCTTTTATTCCTAATGAAGAGATTAGTTAAATCACTAATTAACCAAGGGATGACTAAAATTAGGCTTAATTGGATCTAATATAATTGTTTGGTTCATGGTTCATGTCAAGTCTAATTGGGTCCACTAATACAAGTCTAATAATAGTCTAATCTACTAACCATGTTATGACTAACCAATTGGGTCATGGGCCTATATATTGGGTGTTAACTAGGTCCACGCACTAGTCCAAAATAACTAGCTAATATAAAGGCTTCTAGAATATAATAAATAATAAATAATACTAATAAAAATAATGATAAATATTATTACTAATATAATTATCCAATATTATTAAATGATAATAATATCCCTCTTCCGAAATTAGGGAGTTACACAAGGGTGATAGTAGAATTCAAAAGGGAGTTGTCAATGCAGTTGCGATTAAGATCATATTTTGGTCTGTTCCTAATCGCAGGCTCGTATCAGTACAGTTAAGTAGTCGATACGATATTCTTTGACCTGCATGGGCTACCACAAAAACTATGTCATACCCCAGTCCCAAAATACGTAGGACCGAGTACGTGGCAATGGCCAGCTATATACCAAGTGGACTCCAGTCCAACTCGAATACGTATACGTTGTCTATAATAGGGCATAATTTCTATTAAGGAAAGTCAATATATATCTTAATCCACATAAAGAATGAACATCAAGAATAAATAATATGGTTCATGCTCTACAGCCCACTAGCATATATGTTCGAATAGACTCGAATGAATAATACGAGTCTATAAAAGCTAGGCAATATCAGCAGAATAAGTCACGAGAATTAAATTTAACAATAAACAATGATAAATGTGAATATAAATAAATTAATCTCATCAAGAATACAAAAATTAGTCCGGTAGAGATAAATCCACTACTAGAAGACGTAAAAGATAAAGATAAGAAAATAAATCCAAGTTTATGTTATATGAATAACTAAGCAATAGTCAAGTCGTCAACTGTGGTTGTACTCTCCTCTGGTGCCTATCGTAGGACTTTGAGTAATCCTGCACACTGGAGAACGAATCCAGGTCCTCAGTGGGATATAACAAGATACAACATGCGAGCCAAGTATATCAAAAATATAGCATCTAAAATAGGCAGGTGATCCGGTAGAAAAATAAACTAAGGCATAACATATACAATAGTAATATATGAAAGAGAATAACTAACTACACATGAACTACAGATACGACGGACTATAAATATCGTAGCTCGCAAGTAAACCATGGTTAGGAAAATACTCATCTGACCTTAGTGGCCACAGGGTGAACAAATAATCCAAACCTTAGTGGCCACAGGATCACAAAATGGATAACCCGACCTTAGTGGTCACAAGGTTATGAATAACGATAATAAAGAAGAAAAAATAGTATGTATTTATAATCATTCTCGTGCATCTAACACTAATGTGGGTATATACAATCCATTTTTATCCAAACTAATACATGGTGTATGACAAATATTTTTAATCATAAAATAATAATAATTTTCTAAGGCTAGCATCATGAAAACAAATAAAGATCATATAATAAGTAAATTAAATTAACATGCTATATGAAATTAAAATTTTGGCAAGGTATACTTGCCTTGGTTTACCAGTCCAAATCTTTGTTGAGGTCGCCGGTACGGGGTCTGCTCTCAACTTTTAGATAAACCAAAAACCTAATAATTAAATAATAATTTCAAATAACTTAATTTCTTTATAGAAATACTGAATATATAAATTAGGGGTTAAATAAAAATACCTACTTGTTCAGGGGTTTAAACAAATTTTCCTATGTCTAATATCAGTTTTCCTTCAAGTAGCGATCCATGTCGTACCCGTACCCAACTGACAGTGCACAATAGGGTTGTCGGTTGAGAGCTTCATAAGTCGTCTGGATGCAGAGGTGTCACTCCCCGTTCCCGGTGATATACGTATTTGGGACGTATTATTTCTTGGTTGTATGTTTATTAGGTTGCATAAAGATTAGACCCATTCTTTGGTTTAGTGTGGTTCATGGTTTATTTTGTGGGTTGGTTCAAGTTATAAGAGAACCAATGGTCTAAACCTCAAAGCCAAGCTATATAACCCAACTTCTTTCTCTATTTTTCCTTATTCTCTCATTTCTCCTCTTTTTATTTTAGGCAAGTACACCTTGCATGATATGGAGAAACCCTTAAATTTTAATCATTACTTTTTTTGCATTTTATTTTTCTAATATGTGTACATTATGATTCTTAACACATTTAATATTTGGAGTTTCCTTTTTTTATGGGTGGATGTGTGTAGATCTATATTTTTAGTTTAGGGTTTTCATGGGTTCCATAAGTTTTTCTTGGTTTTGATCTATTAAAATATGGTATTTTAGAAAAACTAGTTTTCCTAGGTGATAGAGCATTCCATTTCAGGCATTTTGACTTTTTGTTCACTTGATTTGGAGTTGAAATAGTTTTTTTGAAGGGAACAAGTTTTCGGGCTATTGGAGCTTTTCCATGGCCGAAACTTGTTGTTCTGGGACGATGGAGTACCATACGGCCCAACAACAAGCGCCCCTCCAGCATGCGCCCATCTTGTTGGATGCATGTCTGCTCTGTGTATGTGTTCTAAAGTCGGACGCATAGTACCTTGAATGCATGGGAATTCACTAAGGCCTGACTCCATGCGCATATACGGCCAGGAGACTATGCGGCCACGAGTCATGCGTCTCTTCTATTGGTGCATGCCTCTTCATGACTTTTATGACTCTGCACAACTTTTTTATGCTTTTGTCTTATCTTCCTGATAATTTTGTCTTGTCACATCAAGTCACATCAGTCACTTCTCTGAGTTGTATTTATTGCCCGTCACTTAGCACTTGTCCCGATGAGTGGACTTTGCTTGTCCATGCACCCTATATTCCATGTACCCCATATTCTATGTGCTCTGATTCTTATGTGCCCTGATCGACCATGCGGCCTTGATCTTCATGCGCGTATGTCAACCCTGCACATTTTATTTAATTAATTTGGTTTGAATATTCCATTGGACTTTTGATTTATATGTGTGATCTTAATGATTGTGAGAGTATTAGACCCACCTGTGCGCCAGAACCATCTATACGCCCAACCCGACCATGTGTATAGTTCGACCATGCGCTAAGTGACTACACCACTTATATGCATGACTTGACTTATGTGTTGCAATATGATAAAACTCATGTGATTTACTGTGATTGGTGACTTGACTCGACCACGTGTATCTGTGCTGATACACTTACTACGTGTTATGTGTTCCTACGTGCTAAGTGTTCCTACGTGAATATAATATATATTTACACTGAGGGGTCACCTACGTGCTATGCGACATGTGATATAATAGGATTCCTCCAAGCATGGACAAAATATTTTAGTCAATTTTCAAGCATGGCTAGGACTTGTTTGATTGTTGCATCACGCTGGGGTGAATCCAAATTGGACTAAAAAGTGCTAAAGTGGATTCGTATCTAGCATGTCCGTACTACGGTACGACATATAAGAGAAATATTATGTGACCACCCCATGAGATTTCAGTAACAGTAGGGTTAACTAGGCAACTAAAACATATAGAGCATTGGGAGAAAAAAAAATCTCGAGATCGTGCTTAACTAGCCACCCCCAAAAAATTGTTTGGGTATGCAAGCTGGCCCCCTTGGATATTATTTAAATCCTCATTAGTGGATGGCAATATCCGAATATTATATTATACTATGTGTTCTTTGCGATATTAGCATAATGGCCTTACGAGGGACCGATGCATAAATACTACGTGTTATATGATGATTCATAGCTCGGCTATCCCTCCTAGAACATGGCTCGATCTGAGAATTCCTATTATACGCACATATCTCTGGGATAACCCAGACTCCACCTAGTAAGCCGTACAAGTGATTGGTCGATATATAACTGAACTTGATTGTCTGTTGTATCTTCTGTTAAATAATTTAGGTGTATGGACTATCATGATGCGATGGTCTAACCATTATCCTTATTTGGTTGTAGGATTAGATAGTTGTATCAAGGTAGGCTATGAACCAAAACTATGAGACAGAACTATATATATGTGGTTAATTCTCACTGGTTTTGTTCCTTTATTCGTGTTTCCTTTGTGGTACTTGCTATTTGGGGTCTAACCCCACTGGTTTTGCATAGAAAGGTTTAGAGCCAGCACCAGAGGATCTAGCTTACTTTACCCTAAAAAATGGCGTACACCAGATGGATGGCCATTGAGGGACATGAGTGGGTTTCTCAATTGCTGCTCGTTATTATATATTGTTCTCTTTTGGGCATTTAGCCACCGGCACTTGTTAGCCAAAAATTTGGACATTTAGTTTTTTTACATGATTTTAATTAATCTGACTGCAACTGATCATGGTCATGTACTTTTGCTACTTAGCCAGCTTCCCATTTTGTACAACTGGTTTCTAGAATATTTTTACAGGGTATTTGGAATGCCTTACTTACTTGTTATATATATTATATATTTACTATCCTCGTTTGACTAATTAAGACATTAGATGTTCTATGTGATCCTAAGTGACCTTCTTGTAGAATGCACCCCCTTGTCTAGTTACAGCCATGACCAACGTA
Source organism: Iris macrosiphon (assembly GCA_036927795.1). NCBI lineage: Eukaryota > Viridiplantae > Streptophyta > Magnoliopsida > Asparagales > Iridaceae > Iris > Iris macrosiphon. Next base: position 85,561,450 of record JAYESA010000010.1, read on the forward strand.
CGACGTTCTATACCTTATACGGGGTAGCTGGCTATGACCGTCTCCGTATTTTAATACAGGGGAGTAATAAGATTTTAGTGGTGTCCCATGCATGTCAGTATTTTTAGACTTATGGAGTGTTATGGTCATAGGAGTCTCAATCAAATATGTTCCCTTTGATATCTTGCTTCATCTTCCTCGATATCAATGCTTGAACTACTAAAAGTGCTTGCCAACTTGAACTTTCCCATCCTATTCTTGATGGTTCTTGTCATTTCTTTAGGGCTTATTCAGTTGTTGGAGCTGGAGGCATGGCATGACAGGGTTCCCCTGGGCAACAACGGGAGGTAGCACCTGCTCAGAGTCAGATCCGGATAGAGCCAGTAGTTGAGCAAGCTGGCACAGTGAAACCAGAAGTTAGATATGTTGAACAACCAAAGCCTGAGATCCCTGTACCCCCAGTAGTACCAACAGTACCAGCGGTACTTGACACCCTAGCATTATTAGAGATCCTCCGAGGAATAATGGCTACATAGCAGCATCAAATAGTAGAGCACCAACATCAGCAATTTCAACAACAAGAGCAGAATGCCTTATTGAGTCAGGGTTTACAGACGGCTCTAGAGAGAGGCGGAAGGACTGATTCGGGGGCATCGATTAGATTTTGCTGACTTAATCCAAGGTAACTTAATGGCATAGAGGACGCCATCTCATCAGATGCATGATTGCAAGACATTAAGGTTATTCTGGCAGCAGCGAAGGTTCTAGCTGATGAACAAGTTGACCAGGTCCGACTGCAGCTTCAAGACCTTGCCCGAGACTGGTGGGCGTCAGTAGAGGTTGGCTTGAGGCATCCTATCTCTTGGGACAGTTTTAGGACTCGATTTTGGGCAAAATATTTTGGAGTCATCGCACAATATGAGCTTCAGTAGAGGTTTATCGATCTCAAGCAAGCCGGTAGGGGTGGACGGATATGTAGCAGAATTCTGTAGGCTGAGTAGATTTACTCCGACTATGGTACCTACGGAGTCAGACAGAGCAATAAGGTTCCAACAAAGATTTTATCTGGAGATTCTACAACTGGTAGAGGGGCACGACTACCAGACTTATGAGAAAGTATTGATAGCAGCTCAGAGGCATGAGCTTACCATGCAGAGGTTGTCGACGAGGACGGAAGGCCAAAAGAGGAATCATGCTCAAAGTGGATGGGGTAGAGGAGTACCCCGGACGTCAACACCATCACCTGGCATTCGTATCCATGATTCAGCACCACGAAGGATGGCAGTTTCGACAACAGTACCAGCTCGACAGCATCCGAGGTAGCAACAACAGCAACAATACTGGGGAGCACCGATAGGATATACTTATTGTGGCAAGGGAGGCCACACTAGAGATGTGTGTAGAGAAGCCAATGGGTAGTGTATGAGGTAAGATAGTCCACATTACCTGATTTCCAATTGTCTGAAGATGCAGAGGACTAAAGGGTCAGTCCAACAGTTGCCAACACTGCCAGCAGCAGGGCAGTTCAGCACAGAGGGCCAGCGATAGTAATACGGCCATTAGCTCAGCGTCCATTACTGACACAATCTCAGATGTACCAATAGCAAAAGAATCAACAACAGAGCCAACAGAGGCCACAATAATGATTCCAAGGAAGTCAACAACGAGAAGCACAGCAGGGCCAAGGGCAAGCATTCACTTTGTCCTTGGAAAAAGCTTTGGCATCAGGTAACATGGTGGCAGGTAACATCTCTGTCGTATCTTTTCCTACTATTGTATTATTTGATTTGGATTAGAGTTCGAGGCGTTGCTAAAGAGGTTGAATATACTCACTGGTTATGGGATCCTAGAAGTTAGTAGAGTGTGTATAGCGTGTTCAATCATAGTATGCGGGTATTCATTACCTACACGGTTGACCGAGTTTCTTATGGGTAACTTTGATGTTATCCTAGGCATGGACTAGCTGAGAGACAGTCATGCTATGATAGATTGCCATAGGGTTAGGGTATTGTTTAGTATCTCAGGCATTAAAGACACCGCCTTTGATAGATATGTGGAAGACCAACATGAAGAGATGATCACAGTGGCAGCAATAGCAGAAGAATAGTTTCCAGAGATAGTTAAGGAGTTTCTAGATGTCTTCCCAGAAGAACATCCAAGGTTACCCCTAGTAAGTAAGAGGTGTAAAGTTTTTCATATAATTGATTCCCGGAGCAGGACCAATATCTTGTTAGGTTTACCAGATGGCACCATCAGAACTGGACAAGTTATACCAACACATAGAAGAGCTGAAGGAAAAGAAGTTTATCCAAACCAGTGGATCACCTTGGGGAGCGCCAGTGGTTCTAGTAAAGAAGAAGGATGGGTCAATACGGTTGTGTATCGACTACAGGTAGCTGAATGCAGTGACAGAGAAGAACAAGTACACATTACCAAGAATCAATGATTTATTTGATCGGTTGAGCAAAGCTAGGGTTTTCTCCTAGATCGACCTTCGGTTAGGATATCATCAAATAAGAGTTCGGGAGCAAGACATACCCAAGATAGCATTTAGGTCACGATATGGGCATTATGAATTCTTAGTTATGCCATTCGGACTGACAAATGCTCTGGCAGTATTTACGGATCTGATGAACCGCATCTTCATGTTGTACCTAGATCAGCTTGTGGTAATTTGCATAGAAGACATTCTCATCTACTCCAGTAGCGAAGAGGATCACGAAAAGCATCTTCAAAAGGTCTTACAAATTTTGAGGGAACACCAGTTGTATGCAAATCTCAGGAAGTGCAAGTTTTGGTTAAATTATGTGTCGCTCTTGGGACATATTATCTCGGGAGCAGAAGTGGCAGTAGATCCGAAGAAGGTTGAGGCCTTAGAAAGTTAGCCAGTTCCTAAGACGGTAGCTGAAGTGCTTAGTTTTCTATTATTAGCAGGATATTATAAGAGGTTCGTAGAAGACTTTGCAAGAATTTTTGCACCATTGACCCATTTGATACGCAAGGAGGCTAAGTTTGATTGGTCAGCAGAGTGTCAGATAGCCTTCGAGGAATTAAAGAAGAGACTAATTTTGGCACTGATTCTCACGCTCCAGTAGGTTCTGGAGGGTTACAGTATAATATGATGCATCTGGCAAGGGATTGGGGTATGTATTGATGAAACATGGAAGAGTGATAGCTTATGCGTCTCAGCAGCATCGAGATCATGAGAAAAACTATCCAACACATAATTTGGAATTGGCGGCAGTGGTGTTTGCACTTAAGTTATGGAGGGACTACATAAGGTGATCGGGTGGAGATATTTACAGATCACAAGAGCCTGAAGTATGTATTTACCTAGAAGGATTTGAACATGAGGCAGAGGAGGTGGTTAGAATTATTGAAGGATTATGATGTGGAACTCCAGTACCATCTAGGCAAGACGAATGTGGTAGCAGATAATTTAAGCAAGAGAGGTAATGCATATATGGTGACATTGCATCAACATATATTGGAGGATCTTCAAGATATGGGTATTGAGATAGTACTTCCGCTGGATGGAAGAAATTTGGCAAGCTTACAAATACAGTCTACTTTGGTTGAGATGATTAAGGCAGCTCAGGCAAAGGATCTGAAAGTTCAGAAGCTTCGGGCAGAATACGAGTCTGGTTGCAGGAAGGAGTTGACGATTCACGAGGATGGAACACTTAGATTCGAAAATTGTCTCTGGGTACCAAGCGGAGATATCTGTAAACCCCCTCACCCAAAATTAGGGCTACTTGGCTTAGATAGTAAAATTAGGGCTAGTTTGAACCTATTTGAATTAGAACACGGGATTATTTAATTATGCATTAAATTATATCGCGTAGCACGCATTACCGATGCTACGATAATTGGAGACACAATCTTGCCCGTCTTGTGCATCTCAAATTTTATTAATATTCTACATTGTCCCCTCTATGCCCTGACACTTGTGCCCCGCCTAAATCTAATCACATGTACTCCTAATTAATTCTAGAACATCGTGCGCGGTTCGATTTAATTAATTAAATCTAATTTCTGCCTTTGTGCCAATTTTCCAATTGTCGGAGGGCTTCTATGCAAGAACGTATTAAGGTGCCCCCACCATTGGACAATTTGTGAAGAAACCTATTTTTCCCTTTCATGTGGATTTTTCCGTAATTTTTTGGGATGTGCAACGCGCGCACATCGCACCGTATATTTTAAATCTACCCTTGCAATTAAATAATTGTAATTTCTAACCATCACCATCATGCAAGCCCAAGGCCCAACCCAAGAGGAATGTTGACCAAGTCCAAACCTAGGTCAAACACCAAACCCTAGGTCAACTCAAATTTCTACCTCTTTGCATATAAATATACTTTAAAATTTCCTTTCACCTAAAAACCAAAACCTATGCAACCAGCCGACCCTTACCTCTCCTTCCTTCCCTGTGCATTCCCTTAGCCGGAAGCCACCCACCGGAGCCCGGCGAGCAACCCATGACCTCCGCCCTTCTCTCTTCCTCGCCTCCTTCCCCTCGGCTGCCCCTCGTCGGACTCCCAAACACCACCGCCACCACAGCATCCCCATCCCTATCCATCTTCTCCTCCACTTCTACCTGTCCTTCCGACCGGCCGAAGTCGACCCTCGACTCGCCGGAGATTACAGCAGCCCTCGACTCACCAAAGATTACCGCAGCTTCTCGACTCCCCGGCCAGTTCCCACCACGACCACCACTTCATGACTGCCCCGAGCTCCAACACCTCGAGCCACCGTATAAACTCGATGAACCTCGCCTGAGAACACCCACGGCTCACCGGACCGCCGACATCCCCGGTCATCCCGAGCAACTGATCATCGACCTCCCCTCTCATCTTCCCTTCCTCCGGTCACCCAACCTCGCCGGTGCACCGCTCCTCAGCAGCGACCTCGCCGATCCGACTGCTCAGAGTTCCCTCGACCATTGCTGAACCTTTCCCCGGCCGGCCGACCAACCCAGCCCGGCAGCGCTGCTCCGGACCACCCCCAGCCATCCTGTTATCATCACCACCACCATTGCAGCCTCCACTGCTTCCCTCCTCCGCCTGGACGACAGGGAGCTCCTCCTCCTCCCTATCACCATTGAACACCATCACCACCTCTCCTCGACCACAGCCCTACTCCCTGAGATCCTCCTCTCCTCCTCCCCCTGCTGGCCGGACCCCCACTGGCCGGATCCTTCCCTGGCCGGAGCTGCATCCTAACCATCATCATACTCATCATCATCTTTATCATGAACTTCATCAACCCCCATCATCGTTATCATCATCACCATCATCCACATCACCCTCTTTCTCGTCAGCACCATCCTGTAATCATCACCATTCATTCAACACAGTAACCCTAAACATCTCTCGATTCATCATCAGCATCGCACCATCGTCATCCATCATCTCACCACTCTCGTCGTTATAGTCGTCACCCTCGTCATCATCGTCGTCAACCCCACCGTCGTACCCGTGCGTGTACTCCGAGGTATGAACCTGTCTGTCTTCTCCATTATGTGTGTTTGTGTACGTGCCAGTAGGATAATAGTATTGCTTATTGACTGTTAGCTGATGTCGGACCCTGAGTCGATGAACCCAGTGCTGCGTACATGAACTTGTACACGTACGCGTATACTATTTAGTTTGATATAATTATATATATTTAGTATTTGCATACTATTCAACTTAGAATACATATAATTATTGGATGATATATATGTACATATATATATATGGTATATATGTATATTATAATTTACTATATGTTAATAATAATTAGGACTATATATCCAGACTGTACGACCCTAGGACACCGTGAACCGTCCTGAACTTGCCCTGACCATGTTGACCCTAAGAACTTATGAATTGCCTGCCTTGCGTACCTTAACGTACTGGCTTAGAGACCTGTCAGTTGACTGTCTGATTGTGTACATCACTTGAAGATGAGACCCCGCGTAATTTAATGCATAATTTACCATGTTAGATGACTAGTGTTACTCCTAGTATACCCTGAGTCCAGTGTAAATATGGTTGTGTATGTTCTAGCGTAACGACTGATGAATTTTATTATATTATATTATATGTACATAGGATGTTGGATTTATTCTGTGCGACTTTTGGAGTAGGTTATTGGTACATCGCAGTCTTCTGGCCAGGCAAGTATACCTTGCCATTGTACTGTTATTCTTATTCCATATGATTGCATGCATCTTTATTTTCTGTCTTTAGTTCATCTATTTTAACTGTTATATAAAATGCGCACGACGGTGTCGTCGTGAAATATTTTTATTTATGTATTTGTATTGACCTGTTTATGAGACTACCCCATTATCATGTAACATCATTAGGTTCATTGGCCGTGACACAGTTGTTATACGAGTTGTGAGTCTCATGTAGATTACGGACTCGCGTGCAGGTTTGGCCTCCTGTACGTGTGGGCCGTACGTTAGGAATAACTGCTGTTAGAAACTTTGCATACTAGTAGACTGGGCAGTTATTAGAGGTATTATCGTGTCATGGATGTGACATGCTTAGAGCATGGGGTGGGGAGAACAATAAGTAAGACGTGTGGGCTCCGTTGTACTTCCCTTGTGTAACCCGTACGCTCCGCCGGAGATGCGCGGTCATGATGACCACTATATATTATATTATTATCAGGCGGGCCTCCGGTGTTCGAAAGACGCCGTGCCTTTGTAGGCCCCCGGATCTCCAAGAGAACTATGCCAATCCCATTTTAGCCAGATAGCCCACGCATTGGGAAAGTTGTTCTTAAACTACATTCACTTTAGCCGGTTAGGTGACCCATTGGATATTTATTTTAGTACTTTATTGGCATGTGTTTAAGTATCTTGTTATGTCCCTCTGAGGACCTGGTCCGCTGCCAGGTGTACCTGTTCTTGAATATTTGCAGGAGCGCAAATTTGGATGGTTATAGATGCTTCGTGGATGTTTTCTCTTCGAGCCCGTGATTGATAGTTGGTATACTTATATAGTGTTTATTGTGTTGTACTCATCTTGTATTGCTCTTATATTCGAGTTGGTAGTAGATTTGTTTCCATCCAACTATCATCCTTAGATACTTCTTATTGAGATCTAGTTTTATAGATGTTGGTTATTATTTATATTTGATTTTGGTGGATAAGATTTAGATTATACCCTGTGACTTGTGATATATGTTATACCACTTGTGGATTTGATATTCATATTACAGCGTACGTGTGGATTTGGTTTCCACATATTGGAGTTGCCATATCCATGCGGCTGGCATGCTTACGTGTCCTAGTCCTACATATTTTTGGGACTGGGGCGTGACAATATCCGACAAGAAGTCATGACCGAGGCACATAATTTCCAGTATTAAATTCATCCAGGAGGTACCAAGATGTATCAAGATATCAAGAAGCATTTCTGGTGGAACGGGATGAAGAGGGAGATAGCGCAATTCGTTTCTTGATGTTTGGTATGTCAGCAAGTGAAGGGTGGCCAGAAAAGACCAGCAGGATTATTACAGCTGCTTCATATTCTGGATTGGAAGTGGGACTATATCATAATGGACTTTATGACCGGTTTACCTAGATACCCGACTGGTCGCGATACAGTTTGGGAATAGTGGATTGACTCATGAAAGTAGCTTATTTTTTTTCCTTTTCGAGTAGGACTATCTACAGATAAGTTGGCAGAGATGTACATGCGGCAAATGGTAAGGCAGCCCGGTATCCCAGCGAGTATCATATCAGATCGAGATACTCGGTTTACTTCACATTTTTAGAAGAGCTTGCACCAGAGTTTGGGTACCAAACTGAGATTCAGTACTCTTACCATCCTCAAACAAATGGGCAATCAAAGAGAACCATCCAGACATTAGAAGATATGTTGCGATTTGTATTTTAGATTTTGGAGGGTCTTGGTAAGATCACCTTCATCTTGTCGAGTTCTCCTACAACAATAGTTATCAAGCGAGTATTCAGATGACTCCCTTCGAAGCATTATATGGGAGAAAGTGTAGGTCACTATTAGCATGGGATGATATTGGCGAACGAAAGATATTAGGCCCAAAAATGATCACACAGACAGTAGAAGTTTTCAAGCAGCTCAGAGAGCGACTTCGGGTTATGCAGGATAGGAATCGTCATTAGGTGGATCAACATCGTAGGCCTTTAGAGTTTCTGTTGGCGACCACGTGTTCTTGCAGATTTTGTCGACCCAAGAAGTCATTAGAATCAGGGTTCACATGAAGCTTAGTCGGTGATACGTCAGTCTGTTCGATATCCTCAAGCGGGTGGACGATGTTGCTTATCATCTTGTCCTTTCGCCTTCGCTATGTGAGGTACACAATATATTTCATGTCTCTCAGTTGCGTAGGTATGTCCCAGATCTGCGTCATATCCTGTATCATTCTGAGCTAGTCATTGGTACCGACTTGTCTTACAAGGAGAAACCTGTATCCATTTTGGACTGAAGGAAGAAGGTTCTCAAGAATCGGACTATTCATCTTGTCCGGGTTGCTTGGAGTCATCACCCATTAGGAGAGTCAACGTGGAAGCGCGAGGACGATATCCGATCTCGATATCCGTACCAATTCGACTCGGAAGGTATATTTGTCCTTATGCCTTCGTATCTCGAATCTTGTAATTCGTTCACCCATGCTATGTGAGGTTGCTTTTCTTTATTATATAATTGATTGTTAATTTCATGTGTAGATGTGCTTATAGTTAGTATAGTATAGTGTTTGTTTCGATTTTTCTAACTAGCCTTGAGCTTGAATTTCGAGGATAAAAAATTTCTAAGGTGGGTAGAGATGTCACTCCCCATTCCTGATATACGTATTTGGGATGTATTATTTCTTGCTTGTATATTTATTAGGTTGAATGGAGACTAGACCCATTCTTTAGTTTAGTGTGTTTCATGGTTTATTTTGTGGGTTGGTTCTAGTTTTGAGATAACCCAGGGTCTAAACCTCAAACCCAAGCTATATAACCCAACTTCTTTTTCTCTCTTCCTTTATTCTCTCATTTCTCCTCCTCCTTTTATTTTAGGCAAGTAAACCTTGCATGATATAAAAAAATCCTTAGATTTTAATTCTTCGCTTTTCTTGCATTTTATTAGTCTAGTATGTGTACATTATGATTCATAACACTTTTAATGTTTGGAGTTTTTAGTTTTGATGAGTGGATGTGTGTAGATCTATATTTTTATTTTAGGGTTTTCATGGGTTCTATAAGTTTTTCTTGGTTTTGATCTTTAAAACATGATATTTTAGAAAACCAGTTTTTCTAGGTGATAGAGCATTACATTTCAGGTGTTTTGGCCTTTGGTTCACTTGATTTGGAGTTGAAATAAAGTTTTTTTTAAAGGAACAAGTTTTTGGGTTCTTGGAGCTTTTCCATGGCCTAAACTTCCTGTTCTGGGACGATGGAGTACCATGCGGCCCAGCAATATTTTCCCCTCCAGCATGCTCACATCTTGTTGGGTGTATGTCTGCTTTGTATATGAGTTCTAAAGTCAGACGCATAGTACCTTGAACGCATGGGATTCACTAAGGCCAGACTCCATGCGCCCATGCGGCCATGAGACTATGCGGCCATGAGCCATGAGTCTCTTCTTTTGGGCGCATGCCTCTGCATGATTTTTGTGACTCTGTACAGCTTTTTTATACTTTTGTCTTATCTCCCTGACATTTGTTTGGCTTGTCACATCAAGCCACATCAATCACTTCTTTGACTTGTATTAATTGTCCGTCACTTAGCACTTTCCCCGATGAGTGGACTTTTCTTGTCCATGTGCCACATATTCCATGTACCCCATATTCCATGCACCCCGATTCTCATGCACCCTGATCGACCATGCGGCCTTGATCTTCATACACGTATGCGGCCTTTGCACATTTTATTGAATTAATTTGGTTTCAATGTTCCATTGGACTTTTGATTCATATCTGTAATCTTGATGACTATGAGAGTAATGGACCCACATGTACGCCTGACCCGTCTATATGCCCAACCCGACTATGTGTATAGTTCGACCATATGCTAAGTGACTACACTACCTATGTGCATGACTTGACTTATGTGTTTTAATATGATAGAACTCATGTGATTTACTGTGATTGGTGACTTGACTCAACCACTTGTATCTGTGTTGATATAATTACTATGTGCTATGTGTTCCTACGTGCTAAGTGTTCGTACGTGATTATATTACATTTTTACACTGAGGGGTACCTACGTGCTACGCAACATGTGAAATAATATGATTACTCCAAGCAAGGAAAAAATGGTTTAGTCAATTTTTAAGTGTAGCTAGGACTTGTTTAATTGTTGCACCACAGTGGGGTGAATCTAAATTGGACTGCCAAGTGATAAAGTAGATTCGTGTCTAGCATGTTCGTACTACGGTATGCCATATAAAAAAATATCATGTGACCACGCCATAAGATTTCAGTAACAATAGGGTTAACTAGACAACTAAAATATGTAGAGCATTGGGAGTGACAGTGTAAACCCCTAGATTTCTAGGATTTTAAAAATAAATTTTTAGAATTTTTCTGGAATTTTAACTAATTAAAATTAAGATATTCTGGTTATAAATCATTTTAAATATTTTTATTAAATATTAAAATATTATAAAAATAATATTTTTGGGTGTAAAATAAAATATTAGACATAGGGTAATTTTTCTGGAATTTATTGGACCCCAGAACTATTTTTAAAGACCTAAAAACTAAAATTTTTATTAAACCCAATTAAACCGGTTTGACCCAACCGGCTTATTGAACCGAACCCATGCTAAACCGAACCGAACCCTGACTCAGACCCAAAATCTAATTTAAAACCCTAACGGGTCGGATCCATCAACCCGACCCGTACCCGCGATCCATACCCGACCCGTACCTTTGCGGGTCGGATCAGACCCGAATCTCGAACTCGACCCGAAACTGAAACCCGAACCCAATCCCCTCTGCTACAGTAACCCGACTTCTTCTCTTCCCATAACTGCCGCGATCCCGCCGCCTTCTCTCCTCTGCAACCCCGCGGTTGGCCGCGACTCCTCGGCTCACCTCCCCCACCGGTCGGCCTTACCCCTTCTCCTCCCAGCCAACGGCCGGCTATCCCCCTATAAATCCCTCGACCCCGGCCACCCCCTTCACAAACCCACCACCACAGCCGCTCCATCACCGTCAATCTCTCCGTCCACCCAGACCCTCAGACCTCCGCCGAGCTCCCTCAGCGCCAACAATGCCTCCGCCTTGACCTCGCCAGCAACGAAGATGACTCCGCCGACCAGCAGCTACAACAGTGCCGCCGTGCCGCGTCGCACTATCACGAAAACGCAGAATTTAGTCATTTTCGACGCCCTGCTCAGGTGAGGTTTTCTCTCTCCTTGTTCTCCAGTTTTTCATTATGTCTGTTGCTACGCGAACCATGCGTGACTCTCTCGATACCCGTGCAACTCGTTCGAGGTATCGCGTCCTGTGGCGATCGCAAACTACGACGCAAAATCAGGAAAAAACTTTTCGAATTCTAAAAATTTAGAATTCGTCCCAACTCCCCAGTTCGCGACCGTTTTACGACCAACCTGTGTAATATTTTCAAAATTGGCCTGAATAATTATTTAGACCTTATGACCAAGTTTTTAAACCCTATTTTAGTGTAATTTTTTGAGCTGTAGATTGCATGTTATTTGAGGGTGAAAATGACCGAAATATTGGTTAATAAATACCATTTTTTTCTCGGAACTGGGTGCGCCCCGCTAAATGGGACGACTTGGTCATGTGTGGACTTCACCGAAAGGTGCACGCCGTCGATACGGATGTATAAGATTTTGCGAAAGTTGATTTGGATGTGCGTGCACACCGAAATCAACGCGTATCCGTCGACAACATCCCGTATCAGCCCTATTCTGGAACTCGTTGTAACTTCGTGTACGCACGTCATATCGAAACAAAACTTACGCCATCGGACTCATAGTAATACGCTAGTCCTGTGACCCAAGTTTGATTCAATTTTGAGAACGTTGACAAAATCGCGTATTGTGGGCCCCATGGCTCCACTTGACGGACGATTTTGTGATCGGCTCATCGGAATCCAGTTTCGGATATTCCGTTGGATTTGTATCATCGTTCTGGATTTATAGACACTAAGTTTGACGAATTTGAAGAATATTGTCGCTGGCACATTTTTCGGTGCGAAGCGGGCCACATGTGGACCCCGCTTTGACCAGAAACTGTCACTTTTGCCCCTGTATCCAAATTGGACTTATGGACAGGCAATTCTAGCTATTTGATGTCTTCTGAATCTGATGGTAATGTTTATTACAGCATTCGGAGGAGTACCTGCAGATCCCGCTGATACTAGAGCAACAGTTGGAGTCAGAACCCCAGGCAAGTGTACCTTGCCATACTTGTAGTATTTTGGTTCATAATATTCCTTCGATTCATTTATATATTGTGTATGTTCAACCTAGGACCGTGTGACATTACTAAATGTCCGAATAATATTCTGGTGTCAACGCCGTACGTGGAGTTGTGTAACGTCACCTAGACCTAGATATCGAGACCCTATACATTTTCGTGCTTGCATTATCAAGTACGTCATACCATAGGACACTTGACATTGTTTATGAGACAGAATCTTCCTGAGATATTCATGGTGATTCTGTATAGGATACAGGTTCATGACATATACTTTATACATGCTTAGATATCATTATGACTTACTGCATTAGATATGATCTTGCGTGACATGGACATGAGACGTCGTGGACATAAGACGTATGGTTACATTGGGTGGGGAGAGACACACAGGCTACAGGCTGATTATATATATAAACCCTTATTAATGCGGTGCTCAAGACTCTAAACCCGAGCTTGACCCATTACGTGATATTACCGCTACCGACTCCCCGACACCGAGCTTGTAGTGGTCTCAGCTCAGCCTAAGTTTTAGTGATGCTCTCATCTTGTATTTCACTTAGCTGGTTATATAGTTTACCCTATTGTTTCATTAATTATTGCACTGCATTTATTTTGGCTTGAGTTATTTTGTACCTTGCTATATCCCCTGAGGACCTGGATCCGGATTATGTCCCCAGGTTTAGAAGATGAGTTCTATTCCGAGGTATATAGAGCAGGAGCAGGAGCAGGAGCAGACACTGGAGCTGAACCGATCCCCGAGGACGAGGTTATCGTCGAGGATTTCTCTTGAGTATTTGTTTCATCTATACTCAGTATTTGTCATTATTAGACTCTTTTATTTCTGGTCTTTTGAACCATTGTATCAGACTTATTATCGGGTTGTTCCCCGATTTACTTTATGGAGACTTGATGATGGTTATATTTCATTTTATTGTTATTGATCATATTTATCTTCTATGGATGAGATTAGATTATGACCTATTATTTAGACCTTATTGTTGTATTACAGCTTAAGTACACCCTGATGGGTCCATTAAATTGGATTTGCCCATCGGTGTGTGCTGCTGGCCATTGCCTCGTGCCTAGTCCCTCGATATTTTGGGACTGGGGCGTGACATAGTTTTTGTGGTGGCCTATGCAGGTCAACGACTAAATTACTTCGGTTTTAACTTAGGAACCGAGCAAGCCTACAATAAGGATAGGATAAGTTATAGGATCTCATCCACTTGATTGAATCGTTCTTGATCTCTATATCGGATTCGAATTAAAATTCTTGACTTGCATCCTGCCTTGATTTCTCTGTGCACCTCTTATAGTTTATTTTGGATGCAGAGAAATGGATCCACGAGCAAATGACAAGACTCCTGCAGGATCACCACAAGGTGTTGTAGCCACCTACAGAGAAAATAAAGTGACGCTATTAAGTGGAGATCCCTCCACTCACCGAAGCAGTCAAGCCAATCAGCATACCTCAAGGTCTCGACATGATGACATCCTACCACCACCGCAGTTCACTCCACCAATGCCCGTATTCCCACAAGGGCAAGCTATGGATGGGCAACAGATGTTTCAAATATTCTACGCGATGATGCAAGCCTATCAGAAGGTTCATGAAGAAGCCCAGCAAAGCCAAACGGAGGAGTTCATTTACAGACTTAGCTCTGAGCTACGGAAGTTAATCAGCTCCGTTACAAACACGAACGTTCTTGCTGCAGTACGGCCCATGGAGTGCATCACCAGGATAGAGTCCAGCCAGAAGCAGCCGCATGCATTAGCACTAGACCATGTACAACAGGAAAAAGCTGCAAAGCGACCACAGATGAATCCACCACAGAGAGCATCTACACTAATAGCACTAGTCCTTCCTACTTGTCACTACTGTGGCAAGGTAGGCCATCTCGCTAAAGAATGCTGACTCTTATTGGGATTATGTCTAGCTTGCGGATCCAAACAGCATTCGGTAAGGGATTTCCCTGAACGTCGAGAGAAAGCATTGATGATTCACCAACCAGCCACATCAACACCAACCAGAGCATCACAAGAGGAGTCTGCAAAGCGACAACAGATAACTCCAGCACCAAGAGCCTCATTCCTTCCTACTTGTCACTACTGTGGCAAGGTAGGCCATATTGAGACCGAGTGCAGACGCAAATTGGGATTATGCTTGATTTGCGAATCCAACCAACATTTAGCCCAAGGATTGTCTTGAGCATCAAGATAGAGCACTAATGTTAAACCGACAAGCTTTACCAGTACCAAGGCCAGCCTATTCAGCATTAGGAGCAACACAAACGAGAGTTAAATGAGTCATACTACCAGCTCCGGGAGGATATCAGCCGAGGCCATCCTTGGCACCACAAGCAGCACTCTTCTGGCAAGCTCAGCAACAGCAGAGGGCACCACCACAAGGATGCGGACAAGCTTATGCGATGACCATGGAAGACATGCAGACTCATGGTGTAACAAATGCGCGTAAGATTTAAGTTATTCCTAGCTATTTATTCCTATCATTGCTTTAGCACGTGCTGTTAGTTCATGACCTTAGCTATAAACCTAGTATTTAAACTTATTAATAATTGATAACCTAGCTTTTCTAAAAACTGTAGTTTTCTTTCCTCTAACCAGATTTTCCTCTTGAATTACCAAACTTGTATTTTCTAGGAAAATACTTTATTCCTTCCCTAGGTGTTTTGCTTAACCCTCATCCTTTGATTCTCCTTGATCATGATTCTTTGATTGTGTCAAGCTTCGAACAATGCTTGCAACCATGTCATCTTTTCTGACCGGTTATTTCTTTGATTGCGAGGACGCAATCCTCTTAAGGGGGGTAGATTGTAAACCTCCAGATTTTTAGGATTTTAAAAACAAATTTTTGGAATTTTTCTGAAATTTTAACTAATTAAAATCAAGGTATTCTAGTTATAAATATTTTTATTAAATATTAAAATATTATGAAAGTAATATTTTTGGGTGTAAAATAAAATATTAGACATAGAATAATTTTCCTAGAATTTATTGGACCCCAGAACTATTTTTAAAGACCTAAAAACTAAGATTTTTATTAAACCCAATTAAACCGGTTTGAACCAACCGTTTTATTGAACCGAACCTATGCTAAACCGAACTGAACCCTGATTCAGAACCAAAATCTAATTTAAAACCCTAATGGGTCGGATCCATCAACCCGACCCGTAGCCGCGATCCGTACCCGACCTGTACCTTAGCGGGTCGGATCCGGACCCGAATCCCGAACTTGACCCAAAACTAAAACTCGAACCAAATCCCCTCTGCTACAGTAACCCGATCGCTTCTCTTTCCATAACCGCCGTGACCCCGCCGCCTTCTCGTTGCTGCAACCCTGCCGTTGGCCGCGACTCCTCGGTTCACCTCCCCCACCGGCCGGCCTTGCCCCTTCTCCTCCCAGCCAACGGCCGGCCATCCCTCTATAAATCCCTCAACCCCGGCCACCCCCTTCACAAACCCACCACCACGGTCGCTCCATCACCGTCAATCTCTTCGGCCACCCAGACCCTCAGACCTCCGCCGAGCTCCCCCAGCGCCGACGACGCCTCCGCCTCGACCTTGCCGGCAACGAAGACGACTCCGCCGACCAGCAGCTGCAGCAGTGCCGCCGTGCCGCGTCGCGCTATCGCGGAAATGCGGAATTTAGTCATTGTCGATGCCCTGCTCAGGTGAGGTTTTCTCTCTCCTCGTTCTCCAATTTTTCGTTCTGTTTGTTGCTACGCGAACCCTGCGTGACCCTTTTCATACCAGTGCAACTCGTTCGGGGTATCGCATCCTGTGGCGATCGCAAACTGCGACGCAAAATCAGGAAAAAAACTTTCCAAATTCTGAAAATGACCGAAATATTGGTTAATAAATACCCTATTTTTTCCTGGAACTGGGTGCGCCCCGCTAAACGGGATGACTTGGTCATGTGTGGAATTCACCGAAAGGTGCGCGCCATCGATACGGACGTGTGAGATTTCGTGGAAGTTAATTTGGATGTGCGTGCACACCGGAATCAACGCGTATCCGTCGATAACACCCCGTATCAGCCCTTTTCTGGAACTCGTTGTAACTTCGTGTATGCATGTCGTATCAAAACGAAACTTGTGCCATCGTACTCGTAGCAATACGCTGGTCCTGTGACCCAAGTTTGGTTCAATTTTGAGAAAGTTAACAAAATCGCGTATCGTGGGCCCCACGGCTCTACTTGACGGGCAATTTTGTGATCGGCTCATCGGAATCCAGTTTCGGAAATTTCGTTGGGTTCGTATCGTCGTTCTGGACTTATAGACACTAAGTTTGACGAATTTGGACAACATTGTCTCTGGCATATTTTTCGGTGCGAAGCGGGCCACATGTGGACCCCGCTTTGACCAGAAACTGTCACTTTTGCCCCTGTGTCCAAATTGAACTAATGGACAGGCAATTCTAGCTATTTGATGTCTTCTGAATCTGATGGTAATGTTTATTACAGCATTCGGAGGAGTTTCTGCCGATCCCGCTGATACTAGAGCAACAGTTGGAGTCAGAACTCCAAGCAAGTGTACCTTGCCATACTTGCAGTATTTTGGTTCATAATATTCCTTTGATTCATTTATATATTGTATATGTTCAACCTAGGACCATGTGACATTACTAAATGTCTGAATAATATTCGGGTGTCAACGTCGTACGTGGAGTTGTGTAACATCACATAGACATGGATATTGAGACCCTATACATTCTCGTGCTTGTATTATCAAGTACGTCATACTATAGGACACTTGATACTATTCATGAGACAGAATCTTCCTGAGATATTCATGGTGATTCTGTATAGGATACAGGTTCGTGACATATACTTTATACATGCTTAGATATCATTATGACTTGCTGCATTAGATATGATCTTGTGTGACATGGACATGAGACGTCGTGGACATGAGACGTGTGGTTACATTGGGTGGGGAGAGACACATAGGCTACAGGCTGATTATATATATATACCCTTATTAATGTGGTGCTCAAGACTCTAAACCCGAGCTTGACCCATTACGTGATATTACCGCTACCGGCTCCCCGACACCGAGCTTGTAGTGGTTTCAGCTTAGCCTGAGTTTTAGTGATGCTCTCATCTTGCATTTCTCTTAGCTGGTTATATAGTTTACCCTATTTTTCATTAATTATTGCCCTGAGTTATTTTGTACCTTGCTATGTCCCCTGAGGACTTGGATCCGGATTATGTCCCCAGGTTTTGCAGATGAGTTCTATTCCGAGGTATATGGAGCTGGAGCAGACACTGGAGCTGAACCGATCCCCGAGGACGAGGTTATCATCGAGGATTTCTCTTGAGTATTTGTTTCATCTATACTCAGTATTTTTCATTATTAGACTCTTTCATTTCTGGTCTTTTGAATCATTATATCAGACTTATTATCGGGTTGTTCCCCGATTTTCTTTATGGAGACTTGATGATGGTTATATTTCATTTTATTGTTATTGATCATATTTATCTTCTATGGATAAGATTAGATTGTGACCTGTTATTTAGACCTTATTATTGTATTACAGCTTAAGTACACCCTGATGGGTCCATTAAATTGGATTTGCCCATCGGTGTGTGCTGCTGGCCATTGCCACGTGTCTAGTCCCTCAATATTTTGGGACTGGGGCGTGACAGACAGAACTATGTATATGTGGTTATTTCTCACTGGTTTTGTTCCTTCATTCGTGCTTTCGTTGTGGTACTTGCTATTTGGGGTCTAACCCCACTGATTTTGCATGGCCACTGATTTTGCATGGCCAGGTTTAGAGCCATCATCCGAGGATCCAGCTTACTTCTCCCTGAACAATGGCGTGCATCAGACGGATGGACGTTGTGGGGCACGAGTGGGTTTCTTAATTACTGCTTATTATTGTACATTTTCTCTTTTGGGCGTTTATCCCCCGATACTTATTAGCCGTAAATCTGGACATTTAGTTTCCTTACATGATTATAATTAATCAGACTACAGCTGATCATGGTCACGTACTTTTGTCACTACCACTTTTTCAGATAAGGGCATATGGGTAATTTCACTATTTTGAATAATTATGTATTTAATTTATCTGCTGAGTTTTTAAAACTATTTATATATTGTAATTGATATTTGGTTTTAGGTCAAACCCTAGAATCTTCCATTAGGACTAACCCTAGAGTGAAACCCAAATTCATGACCTAGCTTTAGTGAAACCCTAAAATTCCAATTTGAGTTTAGGACTAAACCCTAGTTAATTAATTCTCCATGACTTAACATAAAGGATTAGCCTAACCCTTGCAATAGAGAAACCCTAAAACCTAGTCTGATATAAAAGGGAGCCTCCCTCAAAGTCATTCTTCATGTAAAAAGAAGAAACCCTAGCCTCCATCAAGAAAACCATTTTCCCCCACCCCAAAATTCAGAATCAAACCCTAGGGATCCCATATTTCCTCTTTCAAAGCAAGAAGAACAAGGAGCTTGGGTCAAGGAACCTTGGGGAAGAAGAACTTTCATAGGGAAACCATCTCTATAGGTAAAATCCAATTTTAATTCATTTTAATTATGTTTTTCTTGTTTTTTGGCCATTAGAAAACCTACCTTGATGTATGGATCTCGATTTCTAGGGATCCTACATGAAGCCCTAGGAGAAATTAGGGTTTAGGTGTCCCAACATTTGGTTTCCCCAATTTTTTCGTGAACCTTAACCCTAGGGGTTTACATGTGGGCAGATTTCCTCATTTACGTATAGATCTAATCTTGATTTTTAGGGTTTTGATCTGAGGATTCATGATGTTCTTATGTAAAACCATTTTTCCTGCACACCAAGTGTTTGGTGATATGGTTCTTAGGGATTACCTATCTACGTGTTCTAATACTGCATGTTAAATTTATATATATATATTGTGTGATTTGGGGGATTTTCTGTGGAGTGCTGTTCTGGGTGTTTGGGAACTGCTGTGCAGTCGGGCCTGGGAAGTATTACCTATGTGTTCCTGTGTGTGTATAGGATTAAGTCTGTGAGTTTATCTGTGTTTGTAGGTATTATTTCCCGTTTGAGAGTGTATCCCTAAGTTCAGGGGGTGTATTCTCAGTAATCTTGTGTGCTGTCGGGTAGTATGTGTCAGTGTCTTCCTGTATGTGGTTGGGTTCTCTTGAGTTAGGCATCAAGGATTTGGGAACTGGTGATTAGTGTATCAGTATCTTAGATAAATTCTGTGAACAGTGTGGAATACTGTGTTAGCTGTGTCTGTGAGAGAGTGAGACTGGGTCCAGTAACATGCCTGTATACCTGTGTCAGTGTATCAATGTGCAGCTGTGCAAATTTATAACCTGAGTGTGCTAGATGCCTCTGTATACATGAGGAATTGTGTGAGTGTGGGAGTGAATCTCCAGGTCAGTGTATCCAGTGTATTTTCAGTGTGTAGTTCCAAGTTACTGAGTTGGCTGATACTATGTACCAGGTTCAGTGAGAATGCTGTGCTGTGCTGTGTGCAAATTGTGTGTGTGTGAGCTGTGTATTAGGTGCAGTACCTGAATGTGTAGAACCTATGTGTGTCTCAGAACTTGTGTGTTAGGAACTAGGTCAGTAGTTAGTTTAAATTATGTGCGTGTGTGTGTCAGTTAGGTGAGAAACCAGTGTGTCTTGCCTAAGGGTGTCTAGGTACTATGAGTGTATCTGAGTGAGAGGGAACCTTAGTGTGTAATCTCAGTATCTAGGACCTATGTGTCTGGGTGTATCAGTGAGTGTAGGGTGAAACTGTGTGGGATCAGTCAAGCTCAGTTGTTAAGTTTTAGTATAGTGCAGGTGAGGGTGTGTAGGTAATGGCTTTTGTTGGGATGTCTAATAGTGTATCAGTGTAGCAATATTTGGGAAGAGGGGATAGAGGATTAGGTTCAGCAGTTAGTACTTGGTTCCAGTATATAACTCTATGTGAGTTAGAGAGAATCAGCATGGATGTCCAGGCACCTATGTATCAACAAGGGGTTGATAGATTATGGTTGTTTGAACAGTTCAGATTTTAAGTACCAGGTTTCTGATACTTAGTGGCAATAGGTTGTGTAGTTCCTGTATTTCAGTGAGTTGTTATGCATCAGTTGAGTGTTCAGTCATGGGTCTTCAACAGGTAACTATCTGCCAAGTGTAGGTAAGTGAATAGTATGCAAGGGTATTGGAGGTGGGTGGATATACTAAGTTCAGGGGTAAGATTAGGTGAGGTGATACATGTATCAGTGTGATAGGGTATCAGTGTTATTATCAGTTATGTGGGTGTGTGTTGTGTATCAATGTTTCCCTCATGGAGAATTCAGGTACTAGCAGTAATGAGTTGGGTATTTTGGGTCAAGTATTAAGGTAAAGAGCTAGTATAAGATAATTTCTAGATACAAAGTAAATAGTTAAAATACTATTCTGTATGATTTAGATAAGTATAAATATCTCTAGTATGGTGTTTGGTATATCTTAGCTGCTATTACTACCCAGTCAGCCTAGTAAAGACTAGTTTAGCTAAGTTGGTCCAGTGTGGAATATTATGGTATATAAATGGACTAGTGCGACCAAGTTTGACTAATATTGACCAGTAGATTTTAGTATGACCTAGAGGCCTCATATTTAACTTAGTTAAACATGGTTATTTCCTAAATTCAATATTCTGACTTTAATATTCCATAAATAGGTCTCTGTGATTTCACCTTGGACATCGATCCTCTTACCTTGCTCAGGACCACAGGCGAGTACATTCTCTGACAGTTTTCATTGTTGATTATTTCTATAATGCAGTTGTATTACATACTTGATTCCGACACTATGGATACACGGGTTAGCACCCTAGATCCCCATCATGAGGAGTCATGATTGGAATCCATCGTGCTAGCTGGGGGATGGGGAACTATTAGTAGATTATGTGATCATATCCAAATCCTTTACATGCATCATAGCTCACCCCACTTCTCACGTTGGGTGCGGCCTGACCATCTTACATGCATCATAGCTGTTATATATCATTAACCTGACCACTACATGCATCATAGCTAACCATATGGTTAGCCTGACCTACAAGAATCATAGTTAATCATATATAACCAGCCTGATCAAGTCCCAAGCCGATCACATAATAAACTGATAATTCAAACACTTAGCTAGATGTCTATTTTATTCAGATTCATTTGTTCTAGCATTCACTGTCTACTGTTCATTGCTAGATGCTCTATTGCCTATTTCCATTTATTCCAGTACTTTACATTTCCAGCATTGGTTTCCATCTTGTATTTCTTACACTGTTTATAGTCTTTGTCAATTTAATGAAACTGCTGTTAGTGCTTGTGCTTCGCTCCAATCCTGACTGGATAACATTTTTCAGAGGACCTGGAGGATCTTTGCCCCACTCATTACGGCCCAGGATTAGAGGGTGATTTTACCCCAGAAACCCCAGAGGAGTTGCCTAGCCTAGAGGAGAATTTACCTGGCTGTTCTTAGACTACTTTTTCTGCATTATTGTTGTTGACTGAGACTGAGTTGTATTTACTATTTTGTGATTTTGTGAGGTCATCTAGACCCAAGATTTGAGTTGGACTTATTGTGGTTGGTTTTATTAGAACTCTTTTCTATTCTCATCGTGCCATTATTTCTATTAGCTTGTGATTGAGTATATCATAGAACTGTGGATTATTTATCATTGTCCTCCGTGCGGAGTTGAGACTATTGTCAGGATATATATTATATGTTGAGACCTAGACAGCGTTCTACCGCCAATGCTGCGGCGTAGGCTGGACGTACCCACGTCTCATGTCCAAATTCTGGGTGCGGGTCGTCATACGTTTTAGTGGTGGCCCATGCAGGTCGAGTCCTAGATTCGTATTAGAGCAATATCGTGGTGGTGCTCGCTTAGAGTATTACTACGAGCTTGTTTTAGGAAATAGGAATTAGGCCGAGGATATGCTCAATCCCAATTAGGAAATTCTGATTCTTATGACATTACTCTTAATAATTTTTCCTTTAGAAATTTTCTGTCCTTCCTTGATGATATCGTGTTTATTACCTTAATTGATTCTTTCGATCTGTCTTCAGGATGCCGAGGACCAGGTCCCAGAGACTCGGAGCAGCAGCTTCAGAGAGGTCTGCCACCTCTCGCCCTACCGGACAGACATCCGCAGCACCTCCTACATCTCCAGTACATGTGGGAGTGTCTGCAGCGTTCGGGGGTCCTCCACCACCTGTTCAGAGGGTCCCCATAGCTACGACGGCACCACCACCACCACCAGTTCAGTATCCAGGAGGTGTGCCTGTCGATGGGGCACAGATGTTCGCCTTGATTCAGGGCATGGTCGATGCCCAGAGGACGTCGGCAGAGGCCCAGAGAGTGCAGGCTGAGGCACATCAGGCCCAGAAGAGATGATGAGGGTGAACATGGAGAATGCTCATCAAGTGGCTCTCCAGGCTGTGGAGAGAGTCACTCAGCAACAGCAGCGTCCTGATCAGCACCACCAGAGGCCGGGCACCACTGTGGATTTCAAGAGGATGATGCCTCGGGAGTTCAAGGGGACAGAAGGGATACTCTACGCCGATGATTGGCTAGAGGACATCGAGAAAAACTTGCGCTTGGCGCAGCTTCCAGAGGCCCTCCAGATCGAGGCCGCTGGCAGCCAGATGTTCGACATTGCCTTGACGTGGTTTCGCACGGAGCCGAGACTCTTGCGCAGGGGACTCACTTGGGAGGATTTCAAGGAGCTCTTCAAGGAGAAGTTCTTTCCTGATATTGCCCTTGGAGCTTTGAAGAGTCAGTTCCATGACTTAGCCCAGGGGAGCTCGTCCGTCGATGAGTATGCCGCAGAGTTTTCCCGCCTGAGCCGCTTCGTACCGTCGATGATTAGAGATCCGGGGGACAGGGCCCGGAAGTTCAGAAAGGGGCTGACAAGGGAGATCAAGTCTCGCACGTCGGGACGTCGCACAGCTACCTACGAGGGCATATTGATGGATGCCCAGATAGCCGAGGACGACTTGGGCCTCAGGCCCAAGAGGGGACGCGATGGTTCCGGAGGAGCAAACAGTAGTGCGGGACCGGGAAAGCGTCCACACTTTCAGCAGCAACAGCAGAGACCCTTTCAGCAGCAGCATTAGGCACCAGCCCGAGGGCAGGTCCAGCAGCAGCAACAGAGACAGACTCAGCCTGCCATCCAGTGTGCGTACTGCGGGAAGATGGGACATACTAGAGATATCTGCAGGAAGAGATTGGGCTCATGTCTGTCCTGCAGATCGACGACACACCAGTTGAAGGATTGCCCTACCATTCGTTCAGGTCAGGGTGGAGCAGCCGCCCAAAGAGGACCAGACAGGGTACCTACCGTACCAGAAGGCCAACAACAGAGGGGACCACTTCCACCACAACATCAGAAGTTTGCCCAGCACCAGCAGCAGAGAGGTGTACCCCAGGGGCGAGCGTACGCCATGGCAGTCGAGGAGATCGAGCCAGCAGGAGACTTGATCACAGGTTCGGTTCTTCTCGATTGTATTCCCGCATTTACCTTATTCGACTCTGGCGCTTCCCATAGTTTTGTGTCTGTATCTTATGCACTTCGATATCATTTAGACACAGAACCATTAGCTAGGACTTACAAGATCATGACTGGTGGAGGTATTATCCTAGTCCGTTATCACTGCAAGGACTGGAGGATGTCAGTAGGAGGCCGAGAGTTGAGCGTGAGCTTACTCGTCATGCCACTTCCGAGGTATGATATTGTACTCGGAATGGACTGGTTGAGTAGGCATCATACTACTATAGATTGCTATAGAGGCAGAGTTTTGTTTAGACCACCAGGAGAGCCGGAGTTTGAGATCGTCAGAGGAGCAGCGGAACAGAGGAGGAGCACATTTTGTGGAGCCAGGGTGGAAGCAGAGGAGTTGCCACATCCTCTGATAGCGGAGTTCCTGGATGTATTTCCGGAGGAGTTGCCAGGCTTGCCGCCAGACAGAGATGTTGAATTCTCTATAGACTTGGTTCCAGGAGCGGAGCCCATTTCACAATATGTCTATAGAGTCAACAACAGTGAGCTGGCAGAACTGAAGAAGCAAGTTGAGGAGCTGTAGGACAAAGGCTTCATCAAATCCAGTTCATCACCATGGGGAGCTCCGGTATTGTTCGTACCGAAGAAGGACGACACGGTGCACATGTACATTGATTATAGAGCTTTGAACAATATCACTATCAAGAACAAGTACCCGCTACCGAGGATAGATGATCTTTTCGATCAGTTGAGTGGGGCGAGGGTGTTTTCAAAGATAGATTTGAGGTCAAGCTATCACCAGGTGAAGGTGAAGAGAGAGGACACGTCGAAGACAGCCTTTCGGACCAGATACGGCAAGTTTGAGTTCATGGTGATGCCATTTGGTTTAACCAATGCACCGGCAGTATTCATGAACCTGATGAACAAGGTGTTCCACCAGTACCTTGACAAGTTCGTAGTGGTGTTCATTGATGATATTCTTGTGTATTCCAAGACCCCGGAGGAGCACGAAGAGCACCTGAGGTTGGTCTTAGAGACTCTTAGGAGGGAGAAGCTGTACGGGAAACTCTCTAAGTGTGAATTCTTCCTTGACAAGGTCGAATTTCTTGGGCATGTGGTATCGGGTGATGGAATCTCGGTTAACCCGCAAAAGATCGAGGCAGTGGATTCGTGGGCTACCCCCAGTCCGGTAGCTGAGATCAGGAGTTTTCTCGGGCTAGCAGGATACTACAGGAGATTTGTACAAGACTTCTCCAAGATTGCAGCGCCGATGACCAGACTGACTAGGAAGGATGTGGATTTTGTCTGGACGGAGGATTGCCAGGCCGCATTTGATGAGCTGAAGAAGAGGTTGACAACAGCTCCATTTTGACGTTGCCAGCAGGGACAGGTGGTTTCACCATCTACAGTGATGCTTCAGGGAAGGGTCTGGGATGTGTTCTTCAGCAGCACGGAAAGATAATTGCCTATGCTTTCAGGCAGTTACGCCCTCATGAAAAGAACTACCCCACCCACGATTTGGAGTTGGCAGCAGTTATCTTCGCTCTAAAACTGTGGAAACATTACCTATACGGAGAGCGTGAGAAGATCTTCACAGACCACAAGAGCTTGAAGTACGTATTCACACAGAAGGAGCTGAACATGAGGCAGAGGAGATGGTTAGAGTTGATGAAGGACTTTGACATCTCATTACAGTACCACCCAGGAAAGGCCAACGTAGTCGCCGATGCCTTGAGCAGGTATCCGATGGCTATGTACTTGACGACAGATAGACATTTGTTGGCGGATTTGGAGAGCTTGGAGATTGAGGTGTTAGTTCCCGGTACTGAGATTCAGATGTGGGGATTACAGATACAGTCCGAGCTGATGGACAGGATCAGAGCTGCGCAGTATGATAATGAGGCTCTGAGGAGTATCAGAGCACAGGTTCAGATAGGATTGTCGGACGACTTTACTATCGCAGATGATGGTTCTTTACGGCACGGCACGAGGATGTGTGTGCCGAGCGGGGAGCTGCGCGAGGAGGTTTTGCAGGAGGCACACCGCTCTCAGTACTCGATGCATCCCGGTGCCAACAAGATGTATCGAGACTTGAGGGAGCACGTATGGTGGTATAGAATGAAGCGCGAAGTAGCACGCTTCGTATCCCGGTGTCTAGTGTGCCAGCAGGTAAAGGCAGACCGGCAGAGGCCAGGTGGTTTGCTTCAACCTTTACCGATTCCAGAATGGAAATGGGAGCACGTGACCATGGATTTCATTTCAGGGCTTCCACGTTCTCCAGGAGGGAAGGACGCGATTTGGGTCATCGTGGACAGGTTGACCAAATCAGCCCATTTCTTACCTTTCAAGGTGGGCACGACGACAGAGAGGCTAGCAGAGATGTACGTACGACAGATCGTTAGACTTCATGGAGTTCCTGTAAGTATCGTCTCGGATCGGGATAGCCGTTTCACTTCCCACTTCTGGAGGAGTCTGCAGGCTAGCTTGGGTACTCAGCTCAAGTTCAGTACCGCATATCACCCCCAGACAGACGGGCAGTCTGAAAGGACTATTCAGACTCTCGAGGATATGCTACGCACTTGCGTTCTAGATCTCGGAGGTTCTTGGAAGGATCATCTGCACTTGGTAGAGTTTGCTTACAACAACAGCTACCAGGCCAGCATCGAGATGTCACCATTTGAGGGTCTTTATGGACGGAGGTGTCGTACACCGTTATCTTGGGACGACGTTGGAGAGAGAGCCTTGCTAGGACCAGAAATGGTCGTGGATGCAGCAGAAAAGGTGAAACTCATCAGAGACAGACTGCGAGTGGCGCAGGACAGACAGCGGCATTGGGCCGACAGCCACCGTAGACCCCTTGAGTTTCAGGTATAGATCATTATTTTTCTGGCTTGTGTTTGTTTGTTTAGATTGCGTGTTGAGACTGTTTTGTTTTAGGTTGGCGATCTAGTATTCCTACGGATTTCTTCGACGCGTGGCACGATTCATTTTGGTCGAGGCGGGAAGCTTAGCCCACGCTACATCGGACCCTTTGGCATTCTTGCGAGGGTAGGTGCAGTGGCGTATAGACTGGACTTGCCGCCTGCATTAGAGGGAGTGCATGATGTGTTCCACGTGTCGCAGCTGAGACGGTACGTGGCAGACCCTAGTCACGTACTTGACCACTCGGAGATTGAGGTTGGTCCGACGCTCAGCTACCCCGAGCAGCCCGTAGAGATCTTGGACCGCAGAGAGAAGGTGTTGCGGAACCAAACTATTCCTTTGGTTCGTGTTGCATGGAGACATCACTCTCCAGGGGAGTCGACCTGGGAGAGAGAGGACGAAATGCGCGAGCAATACCCGTATCTCTTCTAGACTTGAGGTATATTTCCGTTTCTGATTTCGATCTTGTTCTAGTTCAGTCCAATTTCGAGGACGAAATTTCTTTTAGGAGGGTAGACTTGTCACTACCACTTTTTCAGATAAGGGCATATGGGTAATTTCACTATTTTGAATAATTATGTATTTAATTTATCTGCTGAGTTTTTAAAACTATTTATATATTGTAATTGATATTTGGTTTTAGGTCAAACCCTAGAATCTTCCATTAGGACTAACCCTAGAGTGAAACCCAAATTCATGACCTAGCTTTAGTGAAACCCTAAAATTCCAATTTGAGTTTAGGACTAAACCCTAGTTAATTAATTCTCCATGACTTAACATAAAGGATTAGCCTAACCCTTGCAGTAGAGAAACCCTAAAACCTAGTCTGATATAAAAGGGAGCCTCCCTCAAAGCCATTCTTCATGTAGAAAGAAGAAACCCTAGCCTCCATCAAGAAAACCATTTTCCCCCACCCCAAAATTCAGAATCAAACCCTAGGGATCCCATATTTCCTCTTTCAAAGCAAGAAGAACAAGGAGCTTGGGTCAAGGAACCTTGGGGAAGAAGAACTTTCATAGGGAAACCATCTCTATAGGTAAAATCCAATTTTAATTCATTTTAATTCTGTTTTTCTTGTTTTTTGGCCATTAGAAAACCTACCTTGATGTATGGATCTCGATTTCTAGGGATCCTACATGAAGCCCTAGGAGAAATTAGGGTTTAGGTGTCCCAACATTTGGTTTCCCTAATTTTTTTGTGAACCTTAACCCTAGGGGTTTACATGTGGGCAGATTTCCTCATTTACGTATAGATCTAATCTTGATTTTTAGGGTTTTGATTTGAGGATTCATGATGTTCTTATGTAAAACCATTTTTCCTGCACACCAAGTGTTTGGTGATATGGTTCTTAAGGATTACCTATCTACGTGTTCTAATACTGCATGTTAAATTTATATATATATATTGTGTGATTTGGGGGATTTTCTGTGGAGTGCTGTTCTGGGTGTTTGGGAACTGCTATGCAGTCAGGCCTGGGAAGTATTACCTATGTGTTCCTGTGTGTGTATAGGATTAAGTCTGTGAGTTTATCTGTGTTTGTAGGTATTATTTCCCGTTTGAGAGTGTATCCCTGAGTTCAGGGGGTGTATTCTCAGTAATCTTGTGTGCAGTCGGGTAGTATGTGTCAGTGTCTTCCTGTGTGTGGTTGGGTTCTCTTGAGTTAGGCATCAAGGATTTGGGAACTGGTGATTAGTGTATCAATATCTTAGATGAATTCTGTGAGCAGTGTGGAATACTGTGTTAGCTGTGTCTGTGAGAGAGTGAGACTGGGTCCAGTAACATGCCTGTATACCTGTGTCAGTATATCAATGTGCAGCTGTGCAAATTTATAACCTGAGTGTGCTAGATGCCTCTGTATCCATGAGGAACTGTGTGAGTGTGGGAGTGAATCTCCAGGTCAGTGTATCCAGTGTATTTTCAGTGTGTAGTTCCAAGTTACTGAGTTGGCTGATACTATGTACCAGGTTCAGTAAGAATGTTGTGCTGTGCTGTGTGCAAATTGTGTGTGTGTGAGCTGTGTATTAGGTGCAGTACCTGAATGTGTAGAACCTATGTGTGTCTCAGAACTTGTGTGTTAGGAACTAGGTCAGTAGTTAGTTTAAATTATGTGCGTGTGTGTGTCAGTTAGGTGAGAAACTAGTGTGTCTTGCCTAAGGGTGTCTAGGTACTATGAGTGTATCTGAGTGAGAGGGAACCTTAGTGTGTAATCTCAGTATCTAGGACCTATGTGTCTGGGTGTATCAGTGAGTGTAGGGTGAAACTGTGTGGGATCAGTCAAGCTCAGTTGTTAAGTTTTAGTATAGTGCAGGTGAGGGTGTGTAGGTAATGGCTTTTGTTGGGATATCTAATAGTGTATCAGTGTAGCAATATTTGGGAAGAGGGGATAGAGGATTAGGTTCAGCAGTTCGTACTTGGTTCCAGTATATAACTCTATGTGAGTTAGAGAGAATCAGCATGGATGTCCAGGCACCTATGTATCAACAAGGGGTTAATAGATTATGGTTGTTTGAACAGTTCAGATTTTAAGTACCAGGTTTCTGATACTTAGTGGCAATAGGTTGTGTAGTTCCTGTATTTCAGTGAGTTGTTATGCATCAGTTGAGTGTTCAGTCATGGGTCTTCAACAGGTAACTATCTGCCAAGTGTAGGTAAGTGAATAGTATGCAAGGGTATTGGAGGTGGGTGGATATACTAAGTTCAGGGGTAAGATTAGGTGAGGTGATACATGTATCAGTGTGATAGGGTATCAGTGTTATTATCAGTTATGTGGGTGTGTGTTGTGTATTAATGTTTCCCTCATGGAGAATTCAGGTACTAGCAGTAATGAGTTGGGTATTTTGGGTCAAGTGTTAAGGTAAAGAGCTAGTATAAGATAATTTCTAGATACAAAGTAAATAGTTAAAATACTATTCTGTATGATTTAGATAAGTATAAATATCTCTAGTATGGTGTTTGGTATATCTTAGCTGCTATTACTACCCAGTCAGCCTAGTAAAGACTAGTTTAGCTAAGTTGGTCCAGTGTGGAATATTATGGTATATAAATGGACTAGTGCGACCAAGTTTGACTAATATTGACCAGTAGATTTTAGTATGACCTAGAGGCCTCATATTTAACTTAGTTAAACATGGTTATTTCCTAAATTCAATATTCTGACTTTAATATTCCATAAATAGGTCTCTGTGATTTCACCTTGGACATCGATCCTCTTACCTTGCTCAGGACCACAGGCGAGTACATTCTCTGACAGTTTTCATTGTTGATTATTTCTATAATGCAGTTGTATTACATACTTGATTCCGACACTATAGATACACGGGTTAGCACCCTAGATCCCCATCATGAGGAGTCGTGATTGGAATCCATCGTGCTAGCTGGGGGATGGGGAACTATTAGTAGATTATGTGATCATATCCAAATCCTTTACATGCATCATAGCTCACCCCACTTCTCACGTTGGGTGCGGCCTGACCATCTTACATGCATCATAGCTGTTATATATGATTAAACCTGACCACTACATGCATCATAGCTAACCATATGGTTAGCCTGACCTACAAGAATCATAGTTAATCATATATAACCAGCCTGATCAAGTCTCAAGCCGATCACATAATAAACTGATAATTCAAACACTTAGCTAGATGTCTATTTTATTCAGATTCATTTGTTCTAGCATTCACTGTCTACTGTTCATTGCTAGATGCTCTATTGCCTATTTCCATTTACTCCAGTACTTTATATTTCCAGTATTTGTTTCCATCTTGTATTTCTTACACTGTTTATAGTCTTTGTCAATTTAATGAAACTGCTGTTAGTGCTTGTGCTTCGTTCCAATCCTGACTGGATAACATTTTTTAGAGGACCTGGAGGATCTTTGCCCCACTCATTACGGCCCAGGATTAGAGGGTAATTTCACCCCAGAAACCTCAGAGGAGTTGCCTAGCCTAGAGGAGAATTTACCTGGCTGTTCTTAGACTACTTTTTCTGCATTATTGTTGTAGACTGAGACTTAGTTGTATTTACTATTTTGTGATTTTGTGAGGTCATCTAGACCCAAGATTTGAGTTGGACTTATTGTGGTTGGTTTTATTAGAACTCTTTTCTATTCTCATCGTGCCATTATTTCTATTAGCTTGTGATTGAGTATATCATAGAACTGTGGATTATTTATCATTGTTCTCCGTGCGGAGTTGAGACTATTGTCAGGATATATATTATATGTTGAGACCTAGACAGCGTTCTACCGCCGATGCTGCGGCGTAGGCTGGACGTACCCACATCTCATGCCCAAATTCCGGGTGCGGGTCGTGACAACTTTTGCTACTCCGCCAGCTTCTTATTTTATACAACTGGTTTCTAGAATATTTTAGCAGGACGTTTGGTACTCCTTACTTCATTGTCATATATATTCTATGTTTACTATCCACATTTGAATGATTGAGCCATTAGATGTTCTATGTGACCCTAAGTGACTTTCTCGTAGAATGTACCCCCTTGTCTAGTTAGAGTCGTGACCATCGTATAACGTTATATACCTTGTACGGGGTAGCTGACCATATCCGTCTCTATTTTTCTATATTGGGGCTGTAGAAGCATAAAAACTTTGCTTAAGAAGACGGTACAATTTTCTATAAATAAACCCAACAGTGGAATAATGGCACATTTTCTACCTGTTGGGCGCACTTTCTACTTGTTTCAGAAGAAAGACTCGCACTTTCTTTGTGCTCAATACTTTGGCCCACTTTCGAAAGATGGCAACTTTCTTAGTGTTATGAAAGTTGCCGCACAAACGATCTTCTCTCTCAACATTTAATGCAGCAGACTGACACCTGATAGATGCAGAAATTGAAGGGTCAAAAGTCATTATTACAGCTGAGTTGCGACACGTAGACCCAGGTTATCGTTTAGCGACCAGTACGAATCAGTTTCTTCAAAGTATGCCACCATGGTCAGTTTCTTCAAAGTGCGCCGATGTGCCAACTTCTTCAAAGTACACCATTGTGTCAATTTCTTCAAAAGTGTGCCACAATGCCAATTTATTTAAAAGTGCGCCACTGTGCCAATTTTTTCAAAAGTGCGTCGTAGTGCCAATCTCTTCAGCAGTGCGCCACTGTGCCAATTTCTTCAAAAGTGCGTCGTTGTGCCAATCTCTTCAAAAGTGCGTCGTTGAGCTAACTTCTTCAAAAGTGCGTCAGTCTTCAGACCACTTCTAAAGTGTGCATACTATTATAACTGATAGTGAGCAGTTATGAGTGCGTGTCTTAATGCCATGCTTTTCGTGAAAAGTGTACAAATAACTGTCCCCATGACCTATGATTTTCTCGTTTAGAAAGCTATATGTTAAGCAGGCAGTAAATTGTGCACCCACTCATTCAGAACGTGGGGTGTTAGTCTACCAAAAGTGTGAACACAATGGTAAAATAGTGTTGACTACCCAAAGTACATGTACACTCGAATAACCGCTCCTAAATTCTAAAAATATAGGTTATGTACAACTATTAGGGACACATACATACAGACAGAGGAGACATACAGAGAAAAGTGCTAGAATTCTCAACTCTTTGAAGTTTGAGAACAAAAGGAGAGAGATAGAAGCTTCTCGTGTCGTTGTGCCAAAGCTTTCTTATTGCCCAACTCTTCATGTTGTTCACAGCATTCTCTGTATTTCTTCCAGTTCTTTGCATTTCTTCATTGTCGAGTGGTCCAAGGAGTAAAGTGATCGTCCGCAAATCAGATCTCTGTAGCTATACTTTCCTAGAATTAACTGTACTTAGATTCCTGTTTAGGATCACTTATACTTTTCTTTCTTTTCAAAAGTTTGTAATACAAAAGTTTCGTATAAACTTTTTTTCGCAAACAAAGATTGTGACTCTGCTGGGGACGACTTTCTCCTCTGACGAGAAGGTAATAGCTCAACTCGATGTTGCTTTGGTCGGTTCGATGCAGAAGACCTTGGTCGTGAAGTTCGACCAAGAAGCATTCGAAGAAATGCTCCATTCTGGGGGTAGCGCCCACCCCTCATCCGCACTCAAGTTGAGAAAAACTCGTAAAGTATGGGTGCCCAAGCCTCGTCATGCATATCCCGAAGTTGCTGCTAACAAGGGAAAGAGCATTCTAATCAACGAGAGTTCCCCTGTCAATTTTGTTCAGATCAATGACTTGATGGATAATTCTCTTGCGTTAAACAAGGAATACAATTAGCGCAACTCGCACAATTTTAAGCAAAGGGTGATCCACACCCAAGCTTCTGAGTCCCTTGTGTTAAACAAGGGATACAATTTGTGCAACTCATGCAATTTCAAGCAAAGGGTGATCCACACCCAAGCTTCTGAGTCCTTTGCGTTAAACAATGGATACAAATCGTGCAACTCGTACAATTTCAAGCAAAGGGTGATCCACACCCAAGCTTCTGAGCCCACACATATTGGTTGTAATATGCGGGGCAAGCAAGTCATGGACACCACTGTCCAAACCAATCTCGCTACAGGCGCACTCTTCAAAGAGAAAGACTACAAGTGCACAAATGAGGTGTTAGTCAGGGAGAATCATTCTCCTGACATTATGATTACGCGCACAGTGGAGGGAAAGTTATGCACCACTCGTCAGAAGCCTACTATTAGTGCGCCATGTCAATACCTTCATACAAAATCAAATACACGTGGTCAAACTTCGCCAACTCTGCCTATACCGCAGAAATCGTGCCAAGTATGACCAACCTCTTCACAATATGTTGATTGTGCGCGTGCACATAAGAGGACTCCTAGAGACAATTTTCTCTCATCCGTGAAGGACAAAGGCTCGAGAGGTGATTAATCGCTTGCCAATCAAGCTAGCACATCACTCTATACACAAGGGACCAAAAATATGCATAGAAGATTCAATATATCTCATGTAAAGAGGCAGAGTCTGCCTCTTCCTCCTCTTCTATTCCCTCTTTTAATTTATGTGAGCTTATTGTACAAAAACATAAAGCGGGAGACCTTTCTGACGTTATAACGTTGTTTCCTAATGAACATCGTTGCAATTGTCAGAGTTGTAATCGAATGTTACTATAAATCAGCAAAATGGTCTGTGTTTGACCGATTGACCTACACTATGTCTCCTAATCCTCTGCATAGAAAGCAAGTTGACAACCAGGAGTATGATAACGAACCGCTCTTTACTTTAGCATACATGGCTTCACATCTTCCCCATGGCAGGAGACAATCAAGATGAAGTTCTTCAAGAATACCAAGCCAGAGGAGGTTTGACCAACTCGTCGACTCCTTTGAAGGAGTATACCAAAATACTAATTATCGAAGACGGGAGCTCGTTCTTCACGAAAATCCCCATTCTTCAGAATCCGAGGCTGGGGGTAGCAATCCCCTCCCATTCTGAAACTGACAGTGTAGATTCCAACTACACAGTTTTTTCTACTAATCCCTCTATCGTATACATAGATGTTAGCGTTTACGTCGTCTGTGATGAATAAGACACTTCTCCATCAGAAGCCATTGAACAACGCCTCAACTCATTAGAGGCCGCTCTCAGGAAGATGCACACTATGATGTAAAATATGCATCAAATAATGACACCCCAATATTCTGCTATACCAGTACCAGTCTAAGTGGCTTCATTCATACCTGCACAGCCTACTCCTAGAATAACACATCTGCAGGATAACAAAAATCCAGAAGCAGTCATAAACCAAGAGTCAGTAACGCAAACTCTTAATCCTCTCAATATTGGGTGTGGACCTTCGCCGATGGTAATGCATGTTCAACCAGGATCTTATCAGTCAGTCACACCAATCCAAAAAGAAGATCCTCTCAAAGCTATTCGAGAGTTGCGTGCACACGTCGATATTTTAAAGAACAAAGACCAACTCCGAAAGCTGGAGGTAAAACAGCCTTATCTTCCTCATTGGGATAATATTTCATTCCCTCCTAAATACAAACCCCAATCGATATTTTTATTTGAAGGTAGAAAATCACCGAGCTAATATATTAATTACTTCAAAATGATGATAGCTCATCTGCAGAAATAAGATACTCTCCTTAATAGATTATTCGTGGGGTGCTTGGCTGGCATAGCCTACGATTGGTATCGTAGTTTACTTGATAACTTCATATGCTTATTTGATGACATGAAGTGTCTTTTTCTCTCACGATTCTACGAGGGAGGCATGGATATGATGATGTCTTCGCTCATCGATATCAAACAGAAGAAGAAGGAATCTGCTCGTGAATTTGTTGAGAATTTCGGCAAGCAACTCTGAAGTTATCCCCTGGTATTCTAGACTCTGCATTCATTGATACTTGCAAAAAGAACCTACTGCCTATAGTAGGGCTCTAGACAGGTCCAACTCAATTTCAAGATTGGACGACGTTCATCATCGGGGCCGAAGCTGCTGAAGGTAACGCGAAGATGGAACGTAATTTGGAGTTACAAATAACTAATACGGAAGGGAAGCGCCCCTCCAAATAATCGCAACAGCAAAAGAAAGGAGACCTTGGCAATAAATCAGTCAAAGCGACCCACCTCTCCTCCAGCACAAAGTCCTTCAGAGTCTTCCAGGCCTAAGGAAGATTATTCCTTTGACGGGAGGGATATTCACATTATTTTTGAATATTTAATAAAAAGCAACAAGTTGTAGTTGCCTGATATCAAGCGACCAAATGAGGCTGATAAAACAGATGACCCAAAGTACTGCATGTATCACCGATATATACATCACCCTTCCAAGGCTTGTTATGTCTTAAAAAGGAAGATACAACAGTTGATAGATGCTAAAGCTATCACCCTTTACAAAGAAGAAAAGACGGTCACTGCCAATATGGTGTCTCTTCAATTCGACGACTTTCCAGCACAAGAAGTCCCAAACGGCATCGTCCCAATACCTTAAGCTACGAAGTCAAACAGAAGGGTTGGTGCCTCTTACCATTTATTAGAGCAAAATTATGTGGATTCATCCCGACCTGCTACCAGATTGGGACTAGGGAGAAGCATCTTCCAATTTAAAATAATTTAAAATCCAAGAAGGGTAAGAAGTATAAATCATGCAATATGATTTCTTCGGATCATCATTCAAACATAGAACAAGACCAACATCAAGAATACATATCTCTCAAAATTATATTTCAAAATTTTTATATTACCTCACCGAGCTCTACTCGCAAGCTTCGCTTGACACACCGACAATGGTCCATTATTGGCATTGTTCTGCTGTATAGGGCACAACAAGTCTTCGTTGCTCATGGAGGTGCTCCTACACAAATTCCTTCTCCTCCTTCTGTAACCATTAGAGCATCGACCTCAACTCAGGTGCTTGAAGAGGATCGTCCCCAATTTCATCAATACAGCCAGCAATTTGTGCGCTTTATGCAAAATATGGGGTATGATTTCTAGAAAGCTGAAGGTTTAAACTTTGGCAAGGGATAACATATTCCTCTACAACTCTGAGGACAGTCCAACAAATCCTGTAGTAGATTAGGCTATGACGAAACTAGCCCACCGACTCGCTCCAAGAAGATGCATGATAAAAAGAAACTCAAGTCATGTAACACAGTACTTCTTTCTCTGATGCCCGAAGAAGAAGCCATGACTGCTACCAGGTCTGGAAAAAATTATCATAAAACTTACGAATCTGTCCCGGAAGATGTTCCTTACACTCTTCCTACTTCGCCAACTCCTGTTGCTTCGGTCACAACTGAACATGGTCCATTGAAACCTACTACGGTAGAGAAAGGGAAGCATAAAGAAGTACGCTTCGACAAATTCCTGAAGAAGAATGTACCACAAGGACTTGAAAAGCCCTACAATTTTTACATATTGGCACAACTGGCCAATACCCCAGCCCGACTTTCTATATTCGAGTTACTTTGTTTGTCGAAGGAGACTCGTGAAGCTTTGAGCGAAGCTCTGATACATACTGACTCATGCTTAGCTCAATTCAAGACTCTAGATGGAGAGCCATTAGCGTGTTCTCAATGCTACAGCGTGATCGAGAAGATTCCTAACATCACCTTCACGCAAGATGACATGTTACTCAAAGATAATCAACATGTCATGCCTCTGTATTATAACGGTTACATCAGATCTATTAAGGTGAACCAAATTCACATTGACCCTGGTTATTCACTCAGCATCATTCCTAAATGCCTACTTAGAGGATTAAAGATACCAATGCATAACCTGTCTGCTACTAGCACTACAATTATATGCTTCAATACTGGAAGGAGTAAACCGCTGGGAAAGATAAGCCTAAAAATTTA
This sequence comes from Iris macrosiphon, assembly GCA_036927795.1. Taxonomy (NCBI): domain Eukaryota; kingdom Viridiplantae; phylum Streptophyta; class Magnoliopsida; order Asparagales; family Iridaceae; genus Iris; species Iris macrosiphon. The sequence continues at coordinate 85,598,528 of JAYESA010000010.1, forward strand.
GATATGTGATCTACGTACTGAAATTATATGCGATGTGATTGACTCTGACGTATCCTACAATATTTTGCTGGGACAGCCATGTATACACGAGCATAAAATTTTACCCTTTACCCTACATCAATGCTTCAAATATATAAACAGTAAGGGAGAAGTCAAAACAGAGGTAGCTGACCTCAACCCATTCAAAGGTGTCAAAGCCTATTTTGCTGACTATGCGCTCTACACACCGGAGTATATGAAAGAAGAAGCTAATCAATCTAGTGATGGAGCTAAAAACATCCTAAAAGAAGAGCCTTTGATAATTCGAGTTAAAGGACGTACTACTCGTCCAACTCCTTCGAAGCCTCTCGGCATTAACCTACACAAGTCACCTCCATTGGTCATCAACCTCCGATGCAATGAACAGCCGACATTGGAGAATGAGCCCCTTGTTATCAACCTTCATCGTAACAAGCAACCAACATCATTGAATCAACCCCTAGTCATCAATCTTGTTAAGCCTCCTGTCAAGGCTGAAGATTCTGCTGACTATGTTAAAGATGAAGAAATCTTATATTTCATGAATAAAGTGTTGGCCCATCCAGTCTTAGTAAACTTGATTTTGATTGTTAACTAAACCATACATTGATATATCACGATCTGAAGCCTTAACACTGCTATCTCGTGTCGTCTGTATTGTGTCTATTCAAATGTAATCTTTTATTTATTTGAGTCTAGGACTGATGTAAGCTGAGTCGCATTGGCAAATTCAAGTACCTATACCCAAATACGTAGTCCAAACAAATAAATCAAAGAACCTATCCACCAAAATAGGCCACATTCATTTACAAAGTCTACCATACTTAGAAACTGAACTCGGGCCGAACTCATGCTGAATTCTGGCCGAACTCGGTTACCCTTTTGGAATGAAATCAACCAATTCAATTAGCTCCTGATTTCTTGGCCCAGCGGTTAAATATTTGAATCAAACCCCATCCGAATTCTAGCCAAATTTTATTTGCCTACACACTATAAATGGATTGGAATTCTATATTCCTACTCACTCAACCATTCTTAAATCTTCTATCTATTGTAAGCAAATATCTAAGCCTTCCATCTCAAATAGCAACTCCCTAGCCTTTCTAGTACCAAGTGCGGTCTCGGTCTAGAAGTCTACTGAGTTATAAAGAGCTTTGTTCCATCAGTTACTCTCTCTCTCTCTCTCTCTCTCTCTCTCTCTCTCTCTCTAGCTATGAAGTTGCGAGACTTCGGATCTGTCACGCCCCAGTCCTAAAACATATGGGATCAGATACGTGGCAATGGCCAGCTGGTACGACTTTGTAGGGCTTTCTAATTTAATGGACCCGACGAAGTGTACTTATGCTGTCCACGGTCAAGTGATCAAGCTAAATATCTAATTCTAACATGCAATAACTAAACTAAATCTCAATCCATGGTAAATAAATCACAAGAGAGAATGGTACGCATTATTAGTCTGCATCCCAATAATACAGTCGTTCGAATAGACCAAGAGAATAATATAGGCCTATAAACACTAAGCTACAATAGATGAGTCACAATGGGAAATAGTACATAACTATAATAGAGAAAATATATAATGATACCTGCAAGGATGTCCAACACACCACCAGATCAAGCCTCATCCAAACTGCTCAAATAACCTAGAAGGGAACCAGGTCCTCAGAGGGACCTAACAAGATACAAAAAGTATATGCCATAAAGTAAATACTGTGTAAACTCGAGGGTGAACTAACTAGCTAAGTGAAATGCTCTTGAAGACAACCTTGGTACGTATGGGTAGGTAAAAGGTATAAAGCATAGCATCAAGCCAGAGGCTATGTATCTGCATTAGCAGTAAACTGGATACCAGAAGTATATACTAACTACATCATCGATCATGATAGCACGCAGCTAGTAACCTCTGTCGGATGTATCGATAATCATATACGCCCATAACCGGGTAACACATAGCCCATAACCGGGTAACATTGAGGCTCATGACCCCGTAGTTTACTCTGAAACTACGGTAGCCAAATGTATGTCCCATATGCCTACTAGTTGTCTTTTCCGTCCAATGCCAATGTACAAGTCGCGAATACGACATGGACATCTCGTACTATAATGCAAGTCACTAAAGAAATATACAACTATGCTAAATATCGTCACACGTGCTTCTCACACCGATGGCCGGTCAAGTATGAAGATCGCGTCCCTACATGAACTCACTCTATGATGAGCAATGATATGTGACAAGGGCCCAAGGAGTCATAATAATAACTCCTCAACTTTAGGTGCGTCCACTAGACACTAGGTCAAACACAAGTCATAACGTCAATGCCTTCGTCGATTGCACCCGAGTCATTCTCAGATATGCACAGTTATATAATATTAAAGCAATAAACATACAAATTATAATAACTAAATTTAAACAGCATAACAAGGCAAGGTATAATTGCCTGGAAGTCAGGCGAAGATTTGAACACGATCTCGCCAAGGAAGCAGCAACACAAGAAGGGGACCAGAACAGATATCTCTGGATGCTGTCACAAATATCACCAATAGTCCTAAAATGAGTGAGATGTTCAGAAAAGCATATCCATACATCCAATTTGGACACAGGGGCAAAAACACAGTTTCTAGTCAACACGGGGTCCAAAGGTAGGCCCGCCTTGCACAAAAAATATGTCAGGAACAAAGGTCTCTAAACTTAGCATATTATAGGACAAACAAGTTCTAAATGACGATACGAACTCAACGGTATATCCATATTTGGATTCCGATGAGACGATCACAAAAATATCCGTTGGAACGGATCGTGGGGCCCACAAAATAGCGATATGGGGACTGCCTCAAAATTAGACAAAACTTGGGCCACATGACAAGTCTAACACCACGAGTCCAATGATGCCAGTTTCGTCATGATACGACGAATGTGCACAAAGTAATTAGATAATTTGTAAAACAACGATACGGGGGACTTCCGACGGATACGGGTTGATTCGGGCGTACACACAAGTCTGAATCGAGTTCCGTGAAAGCCCACACGTCGGGAAATATCGTACGCCCCTTTTGGTATAATTGGTATGTGGCGTGATTGTCCGATTTAACGGGACCAACTCCGTATCGAAGAATTTTAATGTTTTGAAAACTGTTATTCTTGGTTGTTGGAGCTCAAATAACTACCAAACTAAATCAAACTAAAATAAAGTAATTAAAGGCGCCGGAAGAAGGTCAAGTGGAGAGTTAACCAGAGGTAGCGGTTCGAGGATCGGACGAACGAGGAGGGTGTAATCGTGCCGTAAAGTTGGCTCGTTGATACTAAAATTTTGCTTTGATTTGTGCCGTTCTTGGTCGTAGAGGGAGATCTCAGTCGTGGCGAGCTTGATTTGCTTGGGGTGCCTTGCCAGAGGATAGTGGGGGTCATTGGGGTCAGAGGTTGTCAGAGGGGGGGTGCTCCGGCGGCCTACTCCAGCCAGGGAGGCCAGAGTAACTACGGCAACAGCAGCAGTTCATACAACAACAACAACAATGCAGCAGCAAACGCAGCATTCGTAGCACGGTGGAGGGAGTGGTGGCTGATGGTGGTGGTCTGGGGGTTGATGGTGGTGGTCGGAGTAGTGAGGGAGGTCGGGGAGGTGATGAGGATAGGGTCAATTTTGAGAGAAAGGAGGAGAGGTGAAGGTGATGATGGTGAGGATGGTGACTTTCATGGTGATAAGGGTGAAGGTGATGGTCGGGATGAGGGTGAAGGTGGTGGTTGTCGTTGGTGGTGGTCGTGGAGATGATGAAGGTGGTAGTCGGGATAAGGGTGTCGTTGGTGGCTGTCGTGGTGATGATGAAGGTGAGGGTGTCGTTAGTGGCTGTCGTGGTGATGATGAGGGTGTCGTTGGTGGCTGTCATTGGTGATGGTCGTGGAGATGATGGAGGTGGTGGTCAGGATGAGGGTGAAGGTGGTGGTTGTCGTTGGTGGTGGTCATGGTGATGATGGAGGTGGTGGTCAGGATAAGGGTGAAGGTGGTGGTTGTCGTTGGTGGTGGTCGTGGAGATGATGGAGGTGGTGGTCGGGATGAGGGTGAAGGTGGTGGCTGTGGAAGAAGGTGAAGTAGAAGGGAATGAGAAGAAGAAGTAAAGTGCATATGAGGATCAAGAAGAATGATAAGTGAAGAGAGAGAGAATAGATGTATTTAATAAAGGGAGAGAGTATTGGGATTATGGCCGGCTTCTCCTCTCACATTCCTAGGTATGTGTGATGTTGAAATGAGAGAATGAGTGGTGAGGATAGCTTGAATTTGAATGGAGGGTTAGGATTGAGTAGGTGTAAATTTGTGTATAGTACAAAACAAAAAGGGAGAGTGGAGGGTGCCAAGATAGGTCAAGCTACCAAGATTGGGTCTTCTTCATTTGGTTGCTCTAATAGGAGATGGAAACATGGCTAGCTATTTGCACAAAAGTCTCCAATAGTTTAGGACTTGCACAAAGAGGAAAAAGTGGATTGGATGTAAAAAAATGCCATATTTGGTATATTGTAGTGGGGGAAATTGGTGTATGGTATTTTGTATGAGCCATGGGGGTATGAGTGTGGGCTTGGATTGGTGTTTGGTCTAGTTTTGGGTTAGGTTGAGTCGGTTGCCCCAAATTAATTTAAAAATAATGTCATAGGTGATTTTAAATAAATTGGAAGTACATATGGTCTCAATTGGGAGTGACACAAGTGTCATGGACATAGTAGACTCGGAATAGATTACTGTCATATATTGGGTTGTAAGAAATGGGTCAAGGTTGTGTCTCCAATTTTGATTGGAATGGATATGGGTACAAAGTCAAGGTTTAAAATTAGATATTTTATGACCAATATTGTGCGATTAAAATAAAACACAAGAGAGTGTGTTTATGACTGACACAAAGGTCACGATTGAAGATTGGCTTATCTAGGTCAAGGGTGTAAATTTTGTTGGAAGGCAAAAGCTAGTATAGTGCTCCAAATATTTAAACAACGGTAAAGTGCAACAATTGAATCAAAAATCAAAGAGGTAAATAATAACTCCAATTATTAATCCAAAATAATTTTAAATTAATCACTATACCTAGATTTTTGGTCAGAGGGTTTACAGGATCAAACCTCGTGGTATAAAGAAGTGGCAAGCCTTCGGACAAAGCTTGTGATTCACTATTGGTGATTATAGTGGATAAAACTCTGAGCTTGAGTTCGCGGGACTGGACTAGTCCTCTAAGAGAAAAACCAGTATACATCTTGGTGTTTGCGTTTGCTTTCTCCCTACTTTACTGCTTTACTTTACTATCTTTATATACATTGTTAGTTAGCAACTGCCTTCATTCTGATAACTTAAATTGGGTAGATTATTCCCTATACTCTATTCACCCCCTCTAGAGTTGCCTCACGGTCCTTCAATTGGTATCAGAGCTAGTTCTCTTAATATTTGGCTTAACATCCTAAGAGACTTATGGCAATTGTTAGATCCATCCACACCAACAATGGTGAAGGCCAGTCCATAAATAGGCCACCCCTATTTGATGGTACTAACTACACATTCTGGAAGACAAGTATGAGCTTCTACCTAAAGTCCCTTGATTTTGACCTTTGGGCTATAGTAGTAGAAGGATACAAGAAGCCACCTAGAATAATCATAGATGGTAACCTTGTAGAGAAACCTGATGATAAGTACACAGACACCAAAAAAAAGCTAGTCTTGATGCTAAAGCTATTAACGCTCTATTTTGTGCCATAGACAGAATTAAATTTAACAGGGTCTCCACTGTGAAACTTCGCACGAAGTATTGAAACTTCTTGAGGTCACTTATGAAGGAACCTCCCAAGTAAAGGAATCAAAAATAAGTCGTCTAATATAAGAGTATGAAGCATTCAAGATGAAACAAAATGAGACGATCACTCAAATGTTCACGAGATTCCTCAATATCATCAACCCTCTATTATCACTTGGCAAGAAGTACAGCAATCATGAGAAGATTTGTAAGGTACTCAGGGGACTCACCAAGAATTAGAATCCCAAGGCCACTACAATCATAGAAGGGAATAATCTTACCACGATGACCCTCAAGACGCTCATGGGCAAGTTGATGACTCACGAGCTGGATCTCAAGGAATTTGAAGGACCCACTCCCAAGGAGAAGACGATTTCTCTTAAGGCACATCATAAAAAGGTTACCAACTATAACTCCGACGATAATGAGTCTCAAGATAAGGAAGTTGCCCTGACCACTAAAAATTTTAGAAAATTTCTAAAGATTGAGAAATCAAAGAAGAAGGAGCCAACTGAAAACAGTTATGAAGAGCCTAAGTGCTACAACTGTAAGAAGACAGGGCATATAAAGAAAGATTGTCCAACCCTAAGAAAAGGAAATTGCCACAATTACTCATCCAGAAGAACATCATCACAAAAATATACAAATACTAGTATTTGGCACGAAAGTAAAGCTAGTGAATCTGAAGAAGAGAATCCTCGAGAAGTAGCAAATCTATGCTTCATGGCATTAGCTGATCAGGTAACAGATAAAAACTCTTATGATGAATTTACTTTTGATGAACTAGGTAATGCTTTTAGTGATTTGCTTGATGGTTTTAAGAAACTTAGAAATAAGTACAAGCATGCTAAGAAAGATGTTCAAGAATGTCAGACTAAAATAGAGAGACTAACATCTCTACTAAGTGAAGTAAAGGATACCTCTAAAAATTCAGACAAGAATTCTAGACTTAAGCTTAACCTCCATGAGGCACTTGCCAGTCTTGACAAGAGCTCTCAGGAGAACGCTAACTTAAGAAAGAACTTGAATCTGAAAAGAAGAAGTATTACATTGATGCACATATAATAGATGCTCTCACTGCTAAATATGATGACGTATATGCTACCTTTAAAAGGTTATAGATTAGCTTGGGTAAACAGGTCGAACAAACCTCCACCCAACCTAACACGAGACATGTAGCAAGACAAAAGAACACTCACAGCTATGCTCCTACCTACATGCATAACAGTTCATGCAATTATATGTTCAGAACACATCATACACATAGAACCAAACATAATCATGTATTCTATTATAAATATCCATGAAGACCACAAAGAAATATCCTACACAATCATGCATTCTATCCACGAAGGCCACAAAGAACTGCTTCACACAATCATATCTATCATGCTGCACCAAGCACCAATCACACAGCTATGTCACTATTGTGGTAAGAAAGGACATATATCTAGATTCTGTAGAACAAGAAAGTTAGTAGATATGAATATTTATGCATGGGTACCAAAAACTAATACAGCAGGACCATCAAAGAAATGGGTACCAAGGGTTACATCTATAACTCATTTTGTAGGTGGAACAACCTTCTCATATTGAAGCAAGTGGATTCTCGATAGTGGTTGCTCACGATATATGACTGGTGATGCTAACCTATTTGCAATGCTATCGATGAAGAAAGAAGGTTATGTATCCTTCGGCAATAACCTCAGAGGATATATTATTGGTAATGGTAATATAGGTGTCCCTCCCTATCTTGTCATTAAAGACGTTTGTCTAGTAACGGAATTAAAATATAACCTACTCAGCATCAGTCATCTAGCTGACCATGGTTAAGGTATTAACTTCGTTAAAAATAAATATTCTATTTATAAAATTGACTGGTAAGGTTATCTTTGAAGGGATCAGCTAAGATAATATATATATAATTTTTCTATCTTGCAAAAGACACTCACAATGCAGAAAAATGTCTATACGCCAACAAAGATGACAGCTGGATATGGCATATACGTCTAGGACACGCAAATATGGATATTATTGTAAGACTATCCACAAAGAAACTCATAACAGGCTTACCAGATATTACTTTCAAGAAAGATATGGTATGTACTGACTGTAAAAAGAATAAAGCTACTAAATCTTTCTTTAAATCAATCAACTCTGTAAGTACCTCTAGACCTCTACAACTATTTCGTATGGACTTGTTTGGACCCAGTAGAGTCACCAGTCTTGGCGGTAAGCATTATGCTTAAGTTATTGTTGATAATTTTTCTAGATAAACATGGGTTTATTTACCTGCAAACAAAAATAAAGCATTTTCTGAATTTGTCACTTTTTACAAAAAGGTTCAAAACAAAAAAGGTTTCATGATTACTCGTATCCGAAGTGATCATGGAGGCGAATTCGAAAATAGTGATTTCAAAAGATTTTACAATGAAAATAGTTTTTTCATGAATTTTCTTGTCCTAGAACTCCACAACAAAATGGTGTTGTAGAGCAGAAGAATAGAACTCTTGGCGATATGGCTAGAGTTATGTTAAATCAGTATAATATTCCGAAATACTTTTGGGCTGAAGCTGTAAGTACTTCATGCCATATTTTAAATAGGGTACTTATTCGACTTATATTGAAGAAAATCTCCTATGAACTTTTGTTTGGTAGAATCCCCACAATTAGTTACTTTAAAGTTTTTGGCTGCAAATGTTTTATTCTTAATACCAAAGATAATCTAGAAAATTTTGACTCCAAGGCCGATAAAGGTATTTTTCTAGGTTATGCCGCCAAAAGTAAAGGATTCAGGGTATTCAATAAGAACTCATTGACTGTTGAAGAATCAATCAATATTATATTTGATGAACACAACACTCAAGTACTAAAGGAAAGCGACGATGAAGGTAGTCAACCAGCAACCAACAAGACATTTGAAGATACAAACAGTACAAGTCATCCGAAAAGTCTGCCAATGAGACTAAAGTTCTCCACAGATAATCCTAAGGACTTGGTAATATGTGATGTATCGAAAGGTGTAAGTACACGTTCCTCAAATAGGGATATTATTGCAAATATTGCTTTTATTTCTTAAATAGAACCTAAAAATACTAATGAGGCTTTTGCTGATAAATTTTGGATTTTTGCTATACAAGAGAAACTCAACCAATTTTAACGTAATCAAGTTTGGGAACTCGTTCCTAAACCTAATGATTATCTGATCATTGGTACTGAATAGGTTTTCCGAAATAAATTAAATGAGGATGGTTCAGTTATACGTAACAAAGCACGTCTCGTAGCTCAAGGATAAAACCAAGAGAAAGGTATTGACCACGATGAGACCTATGCTCCTATTGCTAGACTTGAATCTATCCAAATGCTTTGCGCTTTTGCTAGTTTTCATAACTTCAAACTTTTTTAAATGGATCTTAAAAGTGCTTTTCTAAATAGAGTTATCAAAGAAGATGTTTTTGTCAAACAACTCCCTGGTTTTGAAGATTTCAAACACCCTGACCATGTATTCAAGTTACGAAAGGCTCTATACGGACTAAAACAAGCCCCATGTGCTTGGTATGAATGTCTTAGCTTTTTTCTACTTGGAAACGATTTTTCAAAAGGAAAAATTGATAGTACCCTTTTTATAAAATTTTCTATTGATTCTTTGTTATTAGTGCAAATATATGTTGATAATATCATATTTAGATCTACTAATGAGATGCTATGTAACGAGTTTGCTAAGTGTATGCAGAATGAATTTGAGATGAGCATGATGGAAGAACTAACTTTTTTCCTAGGATTGCAAATCAAGCAAGATTAACAAGGAACATTTATCCATCAAGCTAAGTACACGAAGAATTTGCTCAAAAAGTTCAACATGGACAATAAAAAGCCTATCAGAACTCTAATGGCAACATCCACTAAACTTGACCTTGATGAAAGCAGTAAACCAACAGACATGCGTAAGTATAGAGGTATGATTGATAGTTTGTTATATCTAACTGCTAGTCGTCCAGACATTATGTTTGTTGTATGTCTTTGTGCTAGATATCAGGCTAATCCTAAGGAATCACATTTGTGCATAGTTAAGCGTATCTTTAGATACCTTAAAAAAATTTGTCGGCAAGCTTATGGTATCCCAAAACTACGTCCTTTGACCTTGCTGGTTACTCGGATGCTAATTTTGCTGGATGCAAAGTCGATTGAAAAAGCACCTGTCATTTCCTAGGAAAGTCTCTAGTCTCCTGGTTTAGCAAGAAACAAAATTATGTTGCATTATCAACAACTGAGGTTGAGTATATCACCGTAGGACGTTGTTGTGCTCAAATTTTATGGATGAAGTAAACCTTAGAAGACTTCAATCTGCACTATAAGAACATTCCTATTTTTTGTGATAACACTAGCACCATTAATCTCACCAAGAATCCAGTATGTCATTCACGCACTAAGCACATAGAAATCAGACATCATTTTTTAAGGGATCATCAATTACACGGAGATATTTGCTTAGAGTATGTGGACACGGAACATCAATTAGCAGACATCTTTACTGAACCTTTAGCTGAAGATCGATTCAAATTTATTCGTCGAGAATTAGGTCTTTTGGATTCTGATAAAATATAAGAATCATAAGATGATTTATAATTTTTTTGTCACACTTTTTAAAAGTTTCGAAAATTTTAGATACAAGCCGAAAGAGCCCTTCTTTCAAAAAGGTGTAAATAACCTTAAGCGACACAGTATTTAAGTGTCTTCGGACCACTGCTAGCTGGGATCCGGCCTCTACAGCTACTCCAAGATGATTTAAACTCTTAAAAATGTACGATTTAAGTTTAGCACTTATTATTCTGTATTTATATCAAGTCAAGAAAGGCATAATATCGATTAAAGTTACATTGAGATTCTGGAAATAAATGTCAACAGAATTCGGACCGAACTTGGGTCGAGCTCGGACCGAACTCGGTTAGTTTAATTCCAGAATATGATATGTCATTAATCTTCTTCCTAATTTAGGTTTCTACTACTCAATTTATTGATCTTTTCATTGCTCATTCATTCAGACCATCCTCTCCTCCACAAATAAACTTAGTTTTTCCTCATACATCCTCTCCCAATGGCCCCTAAAAGGAAAATAGATTCCTTTTCCAACTCTCTTTTCTGTCCTATTATGCCAAACATAGGAGAATTCGATGGTTTTACTTTTCGAAGTCTCAAAATTTTAAATGATTGGTTCAATAACTTCTCTAAGAGACACATCTGTCTTGGCCATTTTATTGATTTTTCTTCTCAACACAAAGACTATATACCTATTCTTCAAAAACTTCCAACTTGAAGAACTTGTTACAACCCATACCAATATTTACACCAATGCTATTCAAATATTCTATTGTGACTTAACATATGAACATGATACTATTTCATCTAGAGTTCATGGTATTCCAATTAAATTCGATGCAGATAACTTGGGTGAAATCATACGCATTCCAACTGATGGACAAACCTTAGTCAACATCACGTAAGTTCAATTCAACCATGGCTTAACTCTAGACTCTTTCAAAAATATCCTTTGTCACCCTCTTGAATGTCCACCTGAAAAATTTTATGCTAGATACTTGAATGGTCACTTCTTTGAAATGCATCATATTATCTTTTCATCTTTTCTACCTAAGAAGACTTACTTTGATGAGGTCTCTTATCTAGAAATGCCAGCTTTATATCATTTGTATTTTGGCATTAACTTCAATATTCCCTAGACCATCTTATCTCAAATGGTTCAAAGTCGCAAGAAAGGGCATCCACTACTATATACCATATACTTGCCAACCATTTTCAGCAATTTTGATATACCATTGGATACTTGTCCAAATCTTTAGGCACCTTTATACCTCAATAGAATTCAGAGAATTGAGCCAACTAAGCTTTTACCTTATAACTCATCATCAAACTCCAACACTCATCTTGTTGATTTCGTCCCTCATATTGATAAACAACCACAAATCTTAGAGTCTATTTTTAATCTGTTGCATGATCACTTCCACAATGAAGATATATGCAATTGTGCTACTGATCATCGCCAAACTCTTCAGACTCAGGCACTTGGCAATACTTTGATAGACATCCAGTAAACCCTATCGAAGCACCCAGTGGGACCTTTTTTGATTCTGTGGAATCTGAATCAACAAGGATTTTATATTAATCCTCCCTATGTTCAGTGATATTTGGATCCAGTTGATGCCTTCTTTGATCCAAACAGAATAGTTGAACCTGATGATGAAGATGAAGACAATGACAACTAGTTACTCAATAGATTTGAATGTTTAAAAAGTTTGCTTTTAGATGCTCTACTATGATGTTTCCACTACACATCTACTTTTGTATATTTTCGTTTCAAATGAATAAAGTTTAAAGCATTTTTTCTTGTGTCATTATATATTATCCTGTATACACTTTACTCTCTTATTTTTCTTGTCATCTCACCGATTTTGGGGGAGCATGCCATTTCGATCAAATGACAATGGGGAAGAAAGACATACATGATACTAGCATACAAAATGATACTTGAAAGATGTTGCATTCAATATATCAACTACTCCACAATTATGGGGGAGCCTTGCATATCAAAGACTTGCAGTATCATTCATAGTTTGTCAATTATTAAAATAGAAAAGATTGTTGGCCCATCCGGTCTCAGTCAATTTGATTTTGATAGTTAACTAAACCATGCATTGATATGTCACAATCTGAAGCCTCAACACTGCTATCTCGTGTCATCTGTATTACGTCTATTCAAATATAATATTTTATTTATTTGAGTCTAGGACTGATGGAAGCTGAGTCGCACTAGCAAATCCAAGTACCTATACCCATATACCTAGTCCACTCAAATAAACCAAAGAACTTATCCACCAAATCAGGCCACATTCATTTACAAAGTCTACCATACTTAGAAACCAAACTCGGGCCGAACTCATGCCAAACTCGGACCGAACTCGGTTACCATTTGGTATGAAATCAACCAATTCAATTAGCTCCTGATTTCTTGGCTCAACGGTTGAAAATTTGAATTAAACCCCATCCGAATTATGGCCGAATTTTGTTTGCCTACACATTATAAATAGGATTAGAATTCTATATTCCTACTCACTCAAATTCTTAAATCTTCTAACCTATTATGAGCAAACATCTAAGCCTTAACTTTTCCATCTCAAAGAGCAACTCCCTAGCCTTCCTAGTGCCAAGTGCGATCTCGGTCTAGAAGTCTACTGAGTTGTAAAGAGCTTTGTTCCATCAGTTACTCTCTCTCTCGCTGTGAAGTTACGAGACTTCGGATCAAACCTCGTGGTGTAAAAAAGTGGCAAGCCTTCAGATCAAAGCTTATGATTTACTATTGGTGATTATAGTGGATAAAACTCCGAGCTTGAGTTCCCGGGACTAGACTAGTCCTCTCAGAGGAAAAATAGTATACATCTTGGTGTTTGTATTTGCTTTCTCTCTCTACTCTACTGCTTTACTTTACTGTCTTTATATATACTGTTAGTTAGCAACTGCCTTCATTTTGATAATCTTAAATTGGGTAGATTATTCTGCTGCACTCTATTCACCCCCCTCTAGAGTTGCCTCACTATCCTTCATAAAGAAGGCACTACTTCATGCTACATTGATGTTGAACTCTTTGCTAAAAAATTCTTAGAGGCTCTTCATCTCTATGAACCTATGTCCATACCTGTGGCATCTCTATTTCAATATAGTTTATTATATGAACAATATAAGGATGGATACTTCATAGTCCCAGCAAGACAGGATAAGCAACATCAGATAATCTTTGGCAAATCTAGAAGCAAAAGAGTCATGTAGAGTAATAATTCTGACGAGGATATGAGGGAGATACAACTATATCGTTACAACCAACCAACTAAGAACATTATACAATGGATGGGCTACAACCTAAAATCTGGTTTGGGACTAAATTATGAAAAAGGTAGATGGACTCCTATACGACACTTCTCTCCAAAAGGAAAGCCAAAAACCAACTACCAACGGACTGGTCATGGTTTGGGATATGTTACGCCACCAACAAGTACCAAAGGTTCAGAATCGGAAGAAGAGACGCATTCTCATTCCTCTAACTCATCATTGTGAGATTCTGACGAAAGCATAGGTGACATATTCAAACAAGCTTTCTCTGTAAATATTGTGTCCACTACCCCAGATGATAAAGACGTTAAAATATTAGAACCATTCGAGAACGATCCATGGGCACAACAAATGGATACTCAATGAGAGCTTCGGTTTGATCAACGTGAACCACGTATAGAGAATGAAATAGTCCAAATTGATGTAGGAAAAGAATCTTCTCTAGAACCAATCTTTATCAGCAAGAGTCTTCTTAAAGAAGATCAATACACTTTACTCCAGCTAATAAAGGAGTATATCGATGTCTTCGTCTAGAGTTATGAGGATATGCTTGGCCTAGATCCTCAAATAGCCACACACAAACTCAATATTCTTCTGAATGCTAAACTGGTAAAGCCGCAGTAACGACGATTATGTCCGTATATGATGGATGTAATTAAAGTAGAAGTCACAAAACTCATAGCATGTGGCTTCGTTCGAGAAGAGCAACATCTCGACTAGGAAGCCAATGTCGTTTTAGTCATGAAAAAAATAGAAAGGTCCGGGTCTGCGTAGATTATCGAGATCTGAATTTGACATGTCCAAAAGGCAAAAATTTTCTTCCCATCACAGATGTCATGATCGACAATATATGTAGTTTTGAACGTATGTTCTTCATGGATGGATTCTCAGGGTACAATCAAATTAAGATATCACCTGATGACGAAAAATATACCTCTTTTCGTACACCATTCGGAGTTTACTATTATACAGTCATGTCCTTCGACTTGAAGAATGCAGGTGCAACGTATCAACGAGCCATGAGTATAATTTTTCAGAAGCATTTACGAAAAATAGTATAATGCTATGTGGATGACATCGATGTCAAGAGTTTCTCCAAAGATGATCACATTTAATATTTGAAGACTGTGTTCGAATTAATGCGCCACCACCAATTGAAGATGAATCCAACTAAATCCTTTCTTGGAGTCTCCAGTGGCAAATTTCTCGAACTTGTTGTAACTTCTAAGGGTATTCATATTGACCCCGATAAAATCAAGACTATCCTTGAAATGTGGCCTCCATGCAATATCAAATAACTTGTGGTCTGTAAGGCCGTCTGGCATATATTAGGAGGTTCATCTCCAATCTCTCGAGACGATGTTGACCATTCACTCAGTTAATGAAGAAAGGCGTATCCTTTGTCTAGAACAAAGTATGTCAACAAGCATTCGATGACATCAAATGATATCTCACAAATTCGCCAGTTTTGGTGTCTTCAATCGTAGGAAAACTCTTTTTGCTGTATGTTCGAGTAATGGATCACTCCCTATGAGCTCTTCTTGTACAGAAGATTAATAAAGGCCATAAACAGACGATCTATTATCTCAGTCGCATAATGGTCGGCGCTGAACATCGATACAATCCGGTAGAAAAATAATACCTTGCCTTGATGTTTGCTATTCAAAAGACACGACATTATGTGTTAGGTCAAACCATCCATGTCATATCCAGAGTAAATCCTCTTTGAGTATTGATGACTAAGCCGAGCACACTCAATTCTCGTTTAGCCACATGGGCAATACTGCTATCGCCTTATGACATGGTATATGTACCACAAAAAATAGTAAAGGGTCAAGCGCTAGCTGATTTCTTGGCAGCTCATCCTGTATCAAAAACTTTCAAACTGTATGATGACATCCCAGATAAAGTCTTAAAGTCCAATATGGCGATGAGAGATGACACATGGCAATTATTCTTTGACGGCGCGTCAAGAATAGGACCCAAAGGCAACATAATAGCCAGAGTTGGCATAGTCCTAGTATCTCCTGAAAAACTACTCATTCATCGGGCATATTCTCTCAGTGAACCATATTCCAATAATGTGGCAGAATACAATGCTCTAATCATTTGTCTCCAATTAGCTAAAGAATTAGACATAGAATATCTTGAAGCCTACGGAGATTCCAAGCTGATAGTCAATCTGATCAGGAGAGAGTACGAGGTTCGGCATGATGACCTCATCCCCTATCATCGAGCAGCAATCAAACTGGCTTTTACTTTCAAAGGATTCTTCATCGAACATGTACCTCGATTACAGAATATGGAAGCAGATGCTTTGGCCGGCCTAGTAGCATCATTGGTCGTTCTCCTAAAGAGACGACACTCAAGTTTGCTAACAAGACAAGAGTTATTTTGTACAAAAAATAACTTGTACGTTGAACAGAGTTACGTCACAAATTCAATTTCTTTGGATAAAGATTGGAGAGACCCTTTAATAGACTATGCTGCTTATGGGATTCTTCCAGAAGATCGGAAAGAAGCGACTTCTATTAAAAGACGCTTACTCCGATTCTACTATAATATCTCATCCAAAATATTATATCGTCGTTGTTATGAGGGATTGCTATTACGTTGTCTTTCTAATCCTGAACAAATCAATCACTCCGGGAAGCTCATGATGGCATCTGTGGAGCACATCAGCCAGGTCCTAAATTATAAGACAACCTTAAGAGAATTGGTTATTATTGGCCCACCGTGGTGGTAGATGCCGTAGATTATGCTCGTAAATACAGGTCATGCCAAATCTATGCTAATTTTATCCACCAAACAACAGAGTTCTTACACCCTATAGCTGTCTCCTGGCCTTTTGAAGCTTGGAAAATAGATATTATTGGTCTGATCATTCCATCTTCTTCTAGAGGACATTGATTTATACTTGCAATAATCGATTACTTCTCTAAATGAGCAGAAGTAGTCCGTTTATCGAAGTTAAGATGTCCAACATAATTAACTTCATCAAATACCATGTTATCTATCGTTTCGGTGTTCCCCGGAGAATAATAAATGACAATAGGCCATAATTCGCCAGTCAAGCATTTTATCAGCTCTGTGATAAGAATCGAATCCAGAATGTAGCACCTACGGCCTACAATCCAGCAGCCAATGGCTTAGTGGAAGCCTTCAACAAGACCATAATCAAACTCCTTAAAAAGTTTATCTCATCCAACAAATACGATTGGAATGAGAAACTCGGAGAGTGTTTATGGCCTTATCGTACAACAGTTCAAACTCTAACCGGTTGTATACCATTCTCTTTGGTCTATGGATGTTAAGCAGTTCTTTCGCTCAAAATTCAGATACCTTCTCTGAGAATAGCTATTGCTAATGAGCTAACAGTAGAGAATAATGATCAATTACGCCTACAAGAATTAGAAGTATTAGATAAAAAGTATCTATACGTTCAACAGCGTATTGAACCATACTAAGCACGCATGTCCAGAGCTTTTAATCGAAAAGTCAAAGAAAGAATATTTCAGGTCGGTGAATTGGTCCTTTCAGTAAGAAGAAATATGATCACAACCCATAAGAGCAAAGGCAAATTTTAAGCTAAATGGGAAGGTCCTTATGTGGTGGAGACAGTATTCTCCAATGGAGCCTATAGGCTTGCTAAGCCTAATATAGATTTGATAATGATGTCTATCAACGGCAAATTTCTTAATAAGTATTATGTCTAAGCACGAAATATTCATCTCTATCTCCAGTAGATTAAAAAAAAGATATACAGTGAATATATTTTGTTTAATCCCCAACAACTCGTAGCCTATAAGGCTTCTCGAACTATTACCTATATTCATTCTTGAATAAGATATGGGTAATGGATCCTCAAAGTTCTCCAGTGGGACATTACTCAGATCAATGGAACACTCTCGTTGAGATCATCCAAACAATTGTCTCAAACAAAAATATTCCATTCTTAAAGCCCAGTTGTTTTAAGGATGTCATATTCCTAATCACTAGTTGGATTAGAAATAGTCTTATATATTTATTCACCAGTCAATAAGCATAATATAATTTATGTCTATATTAGCTCTGAATAATATTTTATTTATTATCCCCTAAAGAGAAGACAATAGTTTACCCCTTAACTACTCTTTCTTCTCTTTCCGAGTGGAGTAAACTAATGAGCTATCACGTCCATATTACCTCTAATAGTATTGTATCCTGTAAAATTTATCATTTATACTCAGTATGAGTATGCCTTGGGTGATACATCTACCAAATTCTCCCATAAAGTTATTATGCCATGTTCATAATACCTCTGAAAAGATATATATTTAATGGGTCTCAATTTGAAAGTATCATTGAGGTAAAAAAAAATCTTTATTGATAGAAAATGAGGAAAGATCAATACAAATGCTTAAGAAGAGGATGGGTCAAAATCTTTTGACTTATTCATAAATATCACAAGAGCATGCAGAATACAGACGTCTGACGATGCAAGTAGTCGACGTAGGACGTCTGTTTTGGCTGGTTCTTCTTGTTTTTCCGAATCAATAGAAGGATGGAGGGAATCAAAGATCTTATTCTAGAGTGGGGAAAGCCCATCCAAAGGCGGTGCGAGAGCAGTAGAGGCGCAACTAGAGTTAACCGTAATGGGTGAAAGAATAGTCAATTCATCAGACTTTCTTTCCTCCTTCAGAGACTCGTTCTGGGAAGCCATCAACAAATTCGAATGAAGAATGTTGAATTTAGTAGCCAACTCTTATTTATAAGAAGTGGGGGTGACGGTTCAAATTTTTTCACATGATTTATCAATAATAAGGGTAACGATTCAGAACCCTACTATTCGTGAAAGAAGACGACGGTTCAAATCCCCATACACAAAACCATAAAGGGTGCAACAGTTTCTTCTCCAAGCGAAGAGCAGAATGCAAAATATAAAACCGTTTTGTATGTTGATCTGAGGATTCTCATGTGCGCACATTTGTCTGATTGACAAAAAATGTTGCATATTGCGCATGACTACACAAGTTGCAAAAATACGCACGACAAACTGCACAGTGCGCACAAAACTCAGTTTTCTCTTAATGCATATTTGTGCGCATATCAGTGGGATATCAGGGGAAAGGCAACATGTTCAGTCTTTTTGGATGCATGTCGACCAAATTCTTCAGTCAGCAACACACATACACTACAATAAAGTCAAAGCTGAAATTTTATTGAAGCTTAATCATGATTACATATGATGGAGATCTATCACACCTAGATTTTTACTCTAAAAATTATGATTATACATATGGAAATCCATTACACCCAGATTTTCATATGATAGGGATCTATCACAGAGCTATCCCCATCTCTGCATCCCGTCTGCTCCCAATGCGGATGAATTAATGCGCAAAGAAATGGGCTCCTCAGTATAAACCATAGTACATGGAGAAAAAATTCATGTTGTGGGTGAGGATGCTACACAGAACTGGGCATGTTTAAATTAGCATGGCCCTATTTCTTTTGGACTCGATGGAGGACATGGCGAGTCGAACGAAAGTTGTTCCGCTATCGTCATCCAGCTCCACCGCTAGAAGTCCCAGTTGGGATTCTAATCCCAATCCTATAATCAGCATATGGGCCATATTAAGAGAGTAATTCCAGCGAGCTGGGTTTGAAGACAACGAATAGTCTTCTGGGTAATTCATTAGTTCAACATGAACGACGAAGCTTATGATATCCTTCCATGCTCCATCACACAAAGAGCTCAGCGACAATAATCTCCAGACGAGCCTCTCACCCATCTTTGAGAAACGTCTCATCTTGCGTCTTCTCGGTGGATAGCAAATCCAATGGAGCCACACTTCTACAGTCATCTTCGTAGGTTCACACTTAATAGTGGCCATACTCAAGTCTCATAGCAAGAAAGAGATAAGTCTGGGAATGATAGTAAAGTTTTGCTCCTATTTATAGGAGAAGACGTGCCAAAGTCAGTATAGTTCTCAAAATTGCTCCTAGAAAACCGTCTGCATCTGCTCAAAGATCGCGTCAAAACCAAAAAGCAAGCCAAAGATCATGCTTACAGCTACGTCAGCAAAACCATTGGGATTCTACCGAGAATGCGCGCACAAAATCTTAACAACTTTTATGTTTCTAATTTAAAGTATTTTGAATTCATCTGAACAAATTCAAAAACTTTGAAGGGGTCTTGTAGAAGCATAAAAAGTGCGCCTCAAGAAGACGGTGTAGTTTTCTACAAATAAACCCAACAGTGGAATAATGGTGCACTTTATACCTGTTGGGCGGCGCACTTTCTACTTGTTTCAGAAGAAAGACACGCACTTTCTTAGTGCTCAATACTGTGGTGCACTTTCGAAAGATGGTGCACTTTCTTAGTGTTACGAAAGTTGGCGCACAAACAATCTTCCCTCTCTCAGCATTTAATGTAGTAGACTGACAGCTGACAGATGCAGAAACCGAAGAGTCAAAAGTCATTATTACAGCTGAGCTGTGGTATGCAGACCCAGATTGTCATTTAGCGGCCAGTATAAATTAGTTTCTTCAAAGTGTGCCACCAAGGTCAGTTTCTTTAAAGTGAGTCGTTGTGCCAACTTCTTCAAAGTGCATCATTGTGCCAATTTCTTCAAAAGTGTGTCGTAATGCTAATATCTTCAAAAGTGTACCAATGTGCCAAATTCTTCAAAAGTGTGTCGTAATGCCAATCGCTTCAAAAGTGTGCCGCTGTGACAATCTCTTCAAAAGTGCGCCATTGAGCCAACTTCTTTAAAAGTGCGCCAGTCTCCAAACCACTTCTAAAGTGCTCATACTATCCTAACTGACAATGAGCAGTTATGAGTATGTGTCTTACATACCATGCTTCTCGTAAAAAGTATACAAATAACTATCACCACAACCTATTTTTTCTCGTATAGGAAGCTACGTATTAAGTAGGCAGTAAATTATGCACCCACTTATTCAAAACATGGGGTATTAGTCCAACAAATGTGTGCGGACAATGGTAAAACAGTATTGACTATCCAAAGTGTGTGTACACTCTCATAATCGATCCTAAACTCTATAAATACAGGTTATGTACAACCATTAGGAACACATACATACAGACAGAGGAGACATACAGAAAAAAGTGCTGGAATTCTCAATTCTTTGAAGTTCAAGAACATAAGGAGAGAGAGAGAGAAGCTTCTCATGTCGTTGTGCCAAAGCTTTCTTATTGCCGAAATCTTCATGTTATTCATAGCATTCTCTGCATTTCTTCTAATTCTCTGCATTTCTTCGTCGTCGAGTGATCCAAGGAGTAAAATGATCGTCTGTAGATCATATCTATATAGCTATACTTTCCCAGAATCAACTGTACTTAGATTCCTATTTAGGATCACTTGTACTTTTCTTTCTTTTTAAAAGTTTGTAATATAAAATTTTGTATAAACGTTTCCCCGCAAACAGAGGCGTGACAAGGTTTTAGTGGTGGCCCATGCAGGTCTGTATTTTCAGACTTGTGGGGTGTTATGGTTATAGGAGTCTCAATCAAATATGTCCCATTTGATATCTTGCTTCGTCTTCCTCGATATCAATGCTTGAACTGTTAAAAGTACTTGTCTACTTGAAATTTCTCGTCCTGTTCTTGATGGTTCTTATCATTTCTTTAAGGCTTCTTCAGTTGTTGGAACTGCAGGCATGGCAGGATAGGTTCCCCTAGGAAACAACGGGAGGTAGCACCTACTCAGAGTCAGATCCAGATAGAGCCAGTAGTCGAACAAGCTGGCACAGTAGAACCAGAAGTTTGACATGTTTAGCAACCAACCCCTGAGATCCCCGTACCCCCAGTAGTACTAGCGGTACTTGACACCCAGCATTATTAAAGATCCTCTGGGGAATAATGGCTACGCAGTATCATCAGATGGCGGTACAATAACATCAGCAATTTTAACAACAAGAGCAGAATACCTTTTTGAGATAGGGTTTACAGACGGCTCTGGAGAGAGGCAAAAGGACTTATTCGGGGGCATCGATTAGATTTTTTCAACTTAACCCGAGGTACCTCGGTGGCACGAGGACGCCATCACAGCAGACGCATGGTTGTAAGATATTGAGGTTATTCTGGCAGCAGCAAAGGTTTCAGCTTATGAAAAAGTTGACCAGGTCTGACTGCAGCTTCAAGACCTTGCCCGTGACTGGTGGGCTTCAGTAGAGGTTGGCTTGAGGCATCCTATCTCTTGGGACAGTTTTATGACTTGGTTTTGGGCAAATTATTTTAGAGTCATCGCACAATATGAGCTTCAGCATAGGTTTATCAGTCCCAAGTACGCCAATAGGAGTGTAGACAGATATGCAGCAGAATTCTGTACGCTGAGTAGATTCTCTCGGACCATAGTGGCTACCGAGTCGGACAGAGCGATAAGGCTCTAGTAAGGATTAATTTGGATATTCTACAACTAGTAGAGGGGCACAAATATTAGACTTATGAGGAAGTATTAATAGTAGCTCGGAGGCACGAGCTTACCATACAGAGGTTGTCGACGAGGACGGGAGGCCAGAAGAGGTCTCATGCTCATAGTGGAGGAGGTGGAGGAGTACCCCAGACGTCAACACCATCACCTGGCATTCGTATCCATGATTCAACGACACGGAGGATAGTAGTTTCGACAGTAATAGCACCAGCTTGGCAGCAGCCGATGTCATGCCCAGTCCCAAAATATGTAAAACTAGGAATACGTAAGCATACCAGCCGTATGTATATGGAAACTCTAATATATGGAAACCATAACACATACGAACGCTGTATTATGAACAATAATTCACAAGTGGTATATATTTGTTACAATCACAGGGCATAACTAAATCTCATCCACAAAAATTATAAAGAAATAAATAACCAATCAACTATATAACTGAATCAAGTATAAGATGCTTGATAAAAACAAGTAGTTGGGTGGAGACAAATCTACTACCAAACTAGAATATAAGAGAAACAAAATAAGTACAGCATCTAATGATCAAAGAGGCTCGAAGGAAAGACCTCCTCGAAAGAGAACAAAATAGCAAGTCCTGATCTGTGCTCCTGCAAATAGTCATGATCGTCTACACCTGGAAAGGGACCTGGTCCTCAGAGGGACGTAACAAGATACATAGAAGCATGCCAATAAAGTACTGAAAATAAACATACAAGGGTCGCCTAACCATCTATGTGAATGCACTTTGAGAATAACTTTCCAACACGTAGGCTATCTGGCTAAAATGGGATTGGCATGATTCTCTCGGAGAATCAGGGGCCTAAAACGCATGACATATTTTGAACGTCAGAGGCAGCTTGTAGATAATATAGGGGTCATCATACCACGAATCTCTGGCGGAGCGTGCAGGTTACAAAAGGAAAGTGCAAAGGAGCCCAAACGCCTAACTTGTTGTTCTCCCCACCCCATGCTCTATTCATGCCATATCCATGACACGATGGTACCTCTAATAACTGCTAAGTCTTCTAGCATGCAAATTTATTAGGAGTTATTCCCTATCGCACGTCCCATACGTACAGGTGGCCAGCCCGTTACGCAAGTCCGTGTTCTACATGAGACTCACACTCGTGTAACAGATGTGTCACGGCCAATGAAACCTAATGATGCATCCAAATCATGTGGTGGTCTCCTAAACTAGGTCGACATGCATAATATATAATAAAGACAAAATACGATGCCACCATCGTTGCACCCAAGTTATTCTTGGATGTGCAGTTTATATAGCAGTTAAAATATATGAACTAAATAACAGAAATAAAATGCCTGCATCATATGGAATATAAATTATAGTATAATGGCAAGGTATACTTGCCTGGCAAGAAAGCTGCGTAGTGTAAGCATCTAGACGTCAAGCACAGAGGATCAGAAACTATGGCCTCCGAATGAACATCTCTGGATGCTGAAATAAATATCACCAACATTTCTAGAATAAGCGAGATAGCTAGAAAATACTACCCTTTCGTCCAATTTGGACACAGGGGCAAAACGGTAATTTCGGATCAAAGCGGGGTCCACATGTGGGCCACTTTATACTAAAATGCGTGCCAGATGTAAAGGTCTCTAAATGGGATAAATTATAGGTCAAACAAATTCTAAACGACGATACGAACTCAACGGTATATCCAATTTTGGATTCCAGTGAGCCGATCACAAATTTGCCCTTCAAGTCAAACCGTAGGGCCCGCGAATAGGCTTCTCGGTCAATTGTCTCAGAATCGCGTAAAACTTGGGTCACAGAACCAGCATGATACCACGAATCCAATGGCACAAGTTTCGTTACATTCTGATGAGCGTACACAAAATGGGGTAGTAGTTTACAAAAAGTTACGATGTGGGGACTTTTTGCGGATACGGGTTAATTCTGACGCGCACACGCGTCTAAATCAACTTCGCGAAAGCCCACACGTCAGGATATACCATACGCGCCTTTTGGTACAATTGGTATGCGACGAGGTAGTCCCGTTTGGCGGGGCGCACTCTATATCACAAAATTTTAGTTTTAAAATATCAAATTTTTGGTCATTTTGAAAACCGAATAATTTAACAAATAAAACAAACTAATAAAAACTAAAAGAACAGAAAAACTCTCGGTTATATTGAGAAGAAAACCTTTTAATTAGATTTTGAAAATATTAAACAGGTTGATGGCAAATTGGGCGTGAACATAGGGGTTTGGGTCAAATTTCTGGACTATTTTTGGTTAATTTTTCGGCCAACTTTCGGTCAATTTTTTGACCAATCCGGGGCACAAAACTCGTCCCGCTTGAAGGAAAATCCTAGAGGGTTAGGTTGTGAACGTACACGAACAAACCGCTCATAAAAAGAATCAAAGATGAGGGAGATATAATACCTTGAAGTATGGGCGTTGAGGCTGTGCTGCTGTTGCTGCCATCCGCGGGCGGGCGGCCCGCGGCTGCTGCACGGCAGTCGCCAACGACTGCGGCGGTGGGCGCCGGCGTCGGGGGGGGGGGGGTTCGAAGCTGAGGTCGAGGTCGAAGATTAGGGTTAGGGTTTGAGTTTTTGGTAGTTGTATATATATATATATATATATATATATATATATATATATATATATATATATATATATATATATCGAGAGAGAGAGAGAGAGAGAGAGAGAGAGAGAGAGAGGGAGGGGATGGGAAAGTCTGGGTGTCGTAGATTTTGAAGGGGGTTTGCTGCTGGGGATTAGTATAGGAATTAGGTTTTAGGTGGGTTGGTTAGTTAAGGAATTAGTTTTTAGGTTTAAATTTAGGTTTTTATATATGTTTTCTTATCTTATCTTTTGTTTTCTTTTGTTTTCTTTTATTATTATTATTATTATTATTATTATTATTATTATTATTATTATTATTATTATTATTATTATTATTATTATTATTATTTACATATATAGATGAGGTTATAAAATCCAAAAATAATATTTGCACACAAAATAAATTCTAGAAAATTTACTTTGTAAAGCTTTAATAAAGTACTACACCCAAATTATTTTATAAAAATATTTTATAATTAAT
This sequence comes from Iris macrosiphon, assembly GCA_036927795.1. NCBI lineage: Eukaryota > Viridiplantae > Streptophyta > Magnoliopsida > Asparagales > Iridaceae > Iris > Iris macrosiphon. Next base: position 85,623,723 of record JAYESA010000010.1, read on the forward strand.
AATTAGATATTTATCTATTTATATAAATTAAATAACTGTATTATCTAATTAGCTAAGTAAATAACTAAATGGATATCCACAAATAGGATAATAGTAAATAATGTGCAAATCTATAAAAAATGAAAAATGCCTAACTTGGCACGGGGAATTATGGGCTACTAATTATAGAAAAGTTGGAATTGGAAAATAACCATATATATATATATATATATATAATATCTAAATACTTAACACTTAATCTAGGGTTGTTACACTAAGGTCATACTAATATCTAGGGATCGAATTTCTGTGCCACGAGAAGATCCTACAGGTAGTGTCCCTGTGTAGGCTACTTCCTATGAATGGCGATACAGATTTTGGGGCAATCCTATATTATTAATGTCCAAACCACGGTAAAGTATCCTAATAAATTATTGGATTTTAATTGATTTAAAAAAATCTAAAACAAATACAAGAAATATAAAATACACACAAGATACCTATTTTTGGGTGGAGGGGGTTTACAATCTACCCAACTTAAAAGAAATTCGTCCTCGAAATTAAAAATAAGACATAATTTGCTAAATCCTTCACATTCGTATATAAGTCAAGTCAATCGCAATCTCTTCCAAAAATTTAAATAACAAAATCTATTCAAATCCATCGCAATTACTTCCAAATTAAAATAACCAATGTTTAAATCAAAATTCAACCCATTGTAATCTATTCTCAATTTTCAAATCATCAACATCCAAATTTAAGTCAAATCTATATGACATCTTCAAGATTTAAATAACCCACATCAAATTTTACATCACGATCTCCAACTATCATAATCTCCTCTAAATTTTAAATAATAATAATTCTAATTAAATCTTATTCCTATTTTCAACTTATGAATTTTGTACTCTTCAAATTTTGAACTCAATTTCCATCCTCAATATTTCAAATAGGTGATCCAATAATCAAAATTCAACTTTTAATTCAAATCATCAAATTGTAAAATTTTGAACTCAATCCATCAATGTTCGAGTCTAAAATTTTATATTTATCCTCAAAATTTAAATCGATGATTCAATCTTCAATATTCAAAATTTAAATTATGTGCTCAAAGTATAAATATTTGGTCCGCAATATCAAGATTTCAAAATTTATTAAATCCTCATCATCTTAATCATTCTTCTAAAAATTCTCAAAATTAAATTGACTTAAATCTCTCAACTTAATCTTACTTGATCACAATAAAAAAAAATCACCTCAAGTTGACAATGCGACTTCTACCCAACTTAGAATTTAACGATCTATCACATAAGGCTATATATTTAAGAAAAACTTTCTCAAATTATTTAATCGTGTTATTCAATCCTCAAAATTTTAATACCAAATATATCACATGTGATATGCCCTTAATTACAAAAGATAGTCAAAAAGTAATATAATTGGCCTATAGGGTATATCTAGTACTCTTCGTGTATCAAACTTATACCAAGCACAAACGTTCGTCTTTTCGAAATAGGGAAAGACGAAAAATAATAATAAAGATTCAAGGAGGAGGTGATAGAATACAAGTACGGGGTTCAAGACGATTAAAGAATTCAAAAAGAGAGTTGTCAGGGCAGTTGTGGATTAAAATCTTATTTTGGTAAATTCTTATTTGCATGCTCATATCAGAACAGTTATGTACCTGATATGATATGCTCTGATCTGTCTAGAGGGCAAGTATATTCGTCCAACATGCTAAGTCAATTATATCTCAATCCACGTAAAGTAGTCATGCGAAGAGCGAACCAAGCGCACTAAGGTTGATCAGACCATAATACACTGATTCTAAATAGACAAATGTATTAGAGTAGGCCCCCAATAATACATATGTCATGAACAAGCTCGATAAAAGAATAAGCTTACAAAACTAGGCTGTAAAAGCAGCATGAGTCAAGATATTTCAAATAACATAAGTACGCAGGATTATGATGAGTGAAAGGTATAAAATAATTCAAATTCACCAAGAAGATAAGACTCGTCTGGTGTTGTGCCTCTATAGTTGCTATACTAACTTCTTGTCTAAGTCTCTAGTCAACCAAATGGGGGTATGGGCCTCTTAGTTCTACAGTATGGATAAACACTATCGTCTTATGCTAGCATATAGTTAATGTCATTCAATTACACATCATTAATTGGTCAAAGGACTATGTGATACAAGGTTGTGAGGCATACTACCCAACTTACAAGAATTAACTAATACTGTAACTGCCTTGTGGGGATAAAGTAGAAACTCTTATTGGGGTATACGAGGAAAAGATCTTGGTACCTATTAGGGTATCCTATTGCATTATATAGGTAATGGTCATCTTAAGTCTTAATCATAGTGTTTATAGAATAAAAGTGTTAATATTAAGAATGGACTACTGGCTCTCAAGTGAAGGAGGATATAACCTGTATTGAGATATGGATACAAATTATGCAATTTAAAACTAAAGGATAATCATAAAATCATAATTTAAATGAACAACTCAAACTATCAAGTTCTAACTACTAAACACATAATTTCAAAATTCAAGATTAACAACTATAATCCTAGCAAACTATATATCCTAACATAAAAGAAATCACTTGGCCTACAATCAGAAGGGTTAGGTGGCACGAATTGAAAGATAAAGGAAAAAACTTTAGTCGTCGCACAAATAGCGAGCGATAAGGTTTCAGAGGAATAAGATATGAAATTAAATAGAGAGACTTTTGATAATATCATGGTTTCCTAAGGAAAGGTGGTAGGCTAATCTCTGTGTTCGAGGTATAATCAAGAAAAAAAATTTATTCATTCCTCTTGGCTTCCTAAGGTACTTTTCTGCTAATATCAAGGCAGGAATCTAATTTATAGTTCTCTAATACTATCTCACTATGAAAGTTAGGTTTAGTCATAATATTCAACCTTGGATTTCTATTGCTTCCTCAATACTAGGGTCAAACGATATGATCAAATTTCTAACTAACCCTAGTAGTGTCTATACTACTCCCAAGTCATTCATAAATATATCAAGGGATAATGGTCAATCAATTTACAGATAAGGGATGATAGGGTTCATTAGGTATTCTAAACTTAGTAATGTGTCAACATTCTAATTGTATTCTTAGTAGGAATATTACCCTAATTATCCTCCTAACAAGGATTCCTATATTCTAGCAGAAGGCTATACTCAAGAAACTATTAGAGAAGTACATGAATCAAGCAGAATGCAATTATTTAAATAGAACGGATTAGAAGGAAGGTGAGTCATAGTCAAATATGGATGAGACCTAAAACTCTAATCCTAGGTGCAGGCCCGCTCAGTACAGTTACGTAACCGAAACGGCTAACTCGACCTGCATGGGCCACCACTAAAATATGTCACGTCCTAGTTCCAAAATACGTAGGACTAAGAATACGTAAGCATGTCAGCCGTATGTATATGAAAACTCCAATATATGGAAACCATAACACATACGTACGCTGTATTATGAACAATAATTCACAAGTGGTATATATTTGTTACAAGTCACAGGGCATAACTAAATCTAATCCACAAAAATTATAAAGAAATAACTAACCAATCAACTATATAACTAAATCAAGTATAAGATGCTTGATAAGAATAAGTAGTTGGGTGGAGACAAATCCACAACCAAACTAGAATATAAGAGAAACAAAATAAGTACATCATCTAATGATCAAAGAGGCTCGAAGGAAAGACCTCCTCGAAAGAGAACGAAGTAGCAAGTCCTTATCCGTGCTCCTGCAAATAGTCATGATCGTCTACACCTGGAAAGGGACCAGGTCCTCAGAGGGACGTAACAAGATACATAGAAGCATGCCAATAAAGTACTGAAAATAAACATCCAAGGTCGCCTAACCATCTATGTGAATGTACTTTGAGAACAACTTTCCAACACGTGGGCTATCTGGCTAAAATAGGATTGGCATAATTCTCTCGGAGAATCAGGGGCCTAAAAGGCATGACGTCTTTTGAACGTCAGAGGCCGTCTGTAGATAATATAGGGGTCATCATACCACGCATCTCAGGCGGAGCATGCGGGTTACACAAGAAAAGTGTAAAGGAGACCAAACGCCTTACTTGTTGTTCTCCCCACCCATGCTCTATTCATGCCATATCCATGACACGATGGTACCTCTAATAACTGCTAAGTCTTCTAGCATGCAAATTTATTAGGAGTTATTTCCTATCGCACGTCCCATACGTACAGGTGGCCAGTCCGTCACGCAAGTCCATGTTCTACATGAGACTCACACTCGTATAACTGATGTCTCACGGCCAATGAAACCTAATAATGCCTCCAAATCATGTGGTCGTCTCGTAAAACTAGGTCGACATGCATAATATATTATAAAGACAAAATACGATGTCACCGTCGTTGCACCCAAGTTATTCTTGGACGCGCAGTTTATATAGCAGTTAAAATATATGAACTAAATAATAGAAATAAAATGCATGCATCATATGGAATATAAATCATAGTACAATGGCAAGGTATACTTGCCTAGCAAGAAAGCTGCGTAGTGTAAGCGTCCAAACGTCAATCACAAAGGATCAGAAATTATGGCCTCCGAATGAACATCTCCGAATGCTGAAATAAATATTACCAACATTCCCAGAATAAGCGAGATAGCTAGAAAACACTACCCTTTAGTCCAATTTGGACAAAGGGGCAAAACGATAATTTTGGGTCAAAACGGGGTCCACATGTGGGCCACTTTGCACTGAAATGCGTACCAGAGGTAAAGGTCTCTAAATGAGATAAATTATAGGTCAAACAAATTCTAAATAACGATACAAACTCAACGGTATATCCAATTTTGGATTCCGATGAGCCGATCACAAACTCGCCCTTCAAGTCAAATCGTAGGGCCCGCGAATAGGCGGCTCGGTCAACTGTCTCATAATTGCGTAAAACTTGGGTCACAGAACCAGCGTGATACCATAAATCCAATGGCATAAGTTTTATCGCATTCCGACGAACGTACATAAAATAGGGTGGTAGTTTACAAAAAGTTATGATATGGGGACTTTTTGTGGATACGGTTGATTCCGACGCGCACACACGTCCAAATCAACTTTCGCGAAAGTTCACACGTTAGGATATACCATATGCGCTTTCGATACAATTGGTACGCGATGAGACAGTCCCGTTTGGTGGGGCACACTCTGTATCATAAAATTTTAGTTTTAAAATATCAAGTTTTGGGTCATTTTGGAAGCCGAATAATTTAACAGATAAAACAAACTAATAAAAACTAAAAGAGTAAAAAAATTCTCGGTTATATTGAGAAGAAAACCTTTTAATTAGATTTTGAAAATATTAAACAGGTTGATGGCATATTGGGCGTGAATATGGGGGTTTGGGTCAAATTTTTGGACTATTTTTGGTCAGTTTTTCGGCCAACTTTCGATCAATTTTTTTACCAATCCGGGGCACGAAAGCTCGTCCCGCTTGAAGGAAAATCCTGGAGGGTTAGGTTGTGAACGTACACGAACAAACTACTCACAAAAAGAATCAAAGATGAGGGAGATATAATACCTTAAAGTATGGGCGTTGAGGCTATGTTGCTGCTGCCATCCGCGCGCGGGCGGCCCGCGGCTGCTGCGGCGGCCCGCGGCTGCTGCGCGGCGGTCGTCGGCGACTGCGACGATGGACGCCGGCATCGGGGGGGGGGGTCGGCGCCGAGGTCGAGGTCGGAGATTAGGGTTAGGGTTTGACTTTTTGGTAGTTGTGTATATACGTGTATATATATATATATATATATATATATATATATATATAGAGAGAGAGAGAGAGAGAGAGGGGGGGGGATGGGAAAGTCTGGGTGTCGTGGATTTTGAAGGGGGGTTTGCTACTGGGGATTAGTATATGAATTAGGTTTTAGGTGGGTTGGTTAGTTAAGGAATTAGTTTTTAGGTTTAAGTTTAAGTTTTTATATATTTTTTCTTTTATTTTATTTTCTTTTCTTTTCTTTTCTTTTGTTTTGTTTTGTTTTGTTTTGTTTTTATTTTCTTTTATTTTCTTTTTATTTAATTTTATTATTATTATTATTATTATTATTATTATTAACATATATAGATGAGGTTATAAAATCCAAAAATAAAATTTGCACACAAAATAAATTCTATAAAATTTACTTTGTAAAGATTTAATAAAATGCTACACCCAAATTATTTTATAAAAATATTTTATAATTAATATTTAGATATTTATCTAGTTATATAAATCAAATAACTATATTATCTAATTAACTAAGTAAATAACTAAATGGATATCCACAAAATAGGATAATAGTAAATAATGTGCAAATCTATAAAAAGAAAAAATGCCTAACTTGGCACAGAAAATTATGGGCTACTAATTATAGAAAAGTTGGAATTAAAAAATAACCAGAATTAAATTATATATATATAATATCTAAATACTTAACACTTAATCTAGGGTTGTTACACTAAGGTCATACTAATATCAAGGGATCGAATTTCTATGCCATGAGAAGATCCTACAAGTAGTGTCCCTGTGTAGGCTACTTACTATGAATGGCGATACAGATTTTGGGGCCATCCTATATTATTAATGTCCAAACCACGGTGAAGTGTCCTAATAAATTATTAGGTTTTAATTGATTTAAAAAAAATCTAAAACAAATACAAAAAATACAAAATACACACAAGATACCTATTTTTGGGTGAGGGGGTTTACAACCGAGGCAGCAACAACGCCAACGAGCATCGATGGGATGTACTTACTGTTGTAAGGTAGGCCATACTAGAGATATATTTAGGGAATCTAATGGGTTGTGTATGAGGTACAGTAGTCTAGATCACCAGATTACCAATTGTCGGATGATGCAAAGGCCAGGAAGGCCAGTCCAACAGTTGCCAACACTGTCAGCACCAGGGCAGTTCAGCATAGAGGGCCAGCGTTAGTAGTACGGCCATTATCTCAGCGTCCGGTACCGATGCAAGCTCAAATATACCAACAACAGCAGAATCAATAGTAGGGCCAGCAGAGACCACAACAACTCTTCCAAAGGAGGAAACAATAAGGAGCGCAGCAGGGCCAAGGGAAAGCATTCACTTTTTTCTTGGAAGAAGCTTTGGCATCAGGCAACGTGGTGGCAGGTAACATCTATGTCGCATCTTTTTCTGCTTTAGCATTATTTGATTTGGGTACATCTCATTAATTTATATATGTGCAATTTGTGACACGTATTAGATTAGAGTTCGAGGCATTGCCAGAGAGATTGAATATACTCACTGGTAATGGAATCGTAGAAGTTATTAGAGTGTGTATAGCATGTTCAGTCACAGTATGCGGGTATTTATTACTTGCACGGTTGATCGAGTTTCTTATGGGTAACTTTGACGTTATCCTAGGTATAGACTGGTCGAGAAACAGTCATGCTACAATAGATTGTCATAGGGGTAGGGTATTATTTAGTATCCCAGGCAAGGAAGACTTCATCTTTGATAGATTTGTGGGAGACCAACATGAAAAGAGGATCACAGTGGCCAGAGGAATAGCTTTTTGAGATAGTCAAGGAGTTTTTAGATGTCTTCCCAAAAGAACTTCCAAGGTTACCCCCAATAAGAGGTATAGATTTTTGTTTAGAATTGATCCCGGAGCAGGACTAATGTCTTGTAAGGTTCACCAGATGGCACCATCATAACTGGACAAGTTATACCAACACGTAAAAAAGCTGAAGGCAAAGAAGTTTATCTGAACTATTGGATCACCTTAGGAGTGCTAGTGGTTCTAGTAAAGAAGAATGATGGGTCAATATGGTTGTGTATCGACTACAGACAGCTGAACACAGTGACAATAAAGAACAAGTATCCAATACCAAGAATCGATAATTTATTTGATCGGTTGAGCAAAGTTAGAATTTTCTCCAAGATCGACCTCCGGTCATGATATCATCAAATAAGAGTTTGGGAATAAGACATACCCAAGACATCATTTAGGTCAAAATATAGGCATTACGAATTCTTAGTTATGTCATTCGGACTAACAAATACTCCGGTAGTATTTATGGATCTGATGAACCACATCTTCATGCCGTACCTAGATTAGTTCATCGTAATTTTCATAAACGAAGTTCTCGTCTACTCCAGTAGCAAAGAGGAGCACGAAGAGCATCTTTGGAAGGTCTTACAGATTTTGAGAGAACATCAGTTGTATGCAAAGTTTAGCAAGTGTGAGTTTTGGTTAGATCATGTATCATTCTTGGGACACATAATCTCGAGAGCAGGAGTGGCAGTAGTTCGAAGAAGGTTAAGGGCGTAGAAAGTTGGCCAGTTTGTCATGCCCCAGTCTCAAAATTACACAGGACCAGGCCACGTGGCAATATCCAGCTGTCATGTCTCCGAGGATATCCCAATTTAATGGATCCTAACGAAGAGTGCTACGCTGTCCTAGAATACTAATATGTCCAATATCAATCAATAACAGGTAATCTAATCTCATCCACAAAATAATCAGCAAGAAGTACTAAAATAAATGTTGGAAGACAAACGCCAGTCTCAAATATCATAGTACAACCAAGAATGTCTGGTGGGAACAAACCCACTACTATGACGAAATAAAATACTGAAAGGATAGATAAAGATAATGACTAGGGCATCGGCTGACTAGATAATGATGTATCCAATCCTAGGCAGAAGGCTTACCAACTGATCACGGAAACTCTGACGGCATCACCTCTAGCTCCTCCACTATAGCGTACCTAGTCTCCTGTCCTGGTCCGTACACTGTGGGATAGTATGTCTCGTCCAAATCTGGAAAGGTACCAGGTCCTCAGAGGGACGTAACAAGATACATAGAAGCATGCCATATATAAATATTGAATACAATAAAGGGTGTGCTAACCATCTAAGTAAATGCAATATGAGGACAACATTGGTACGTATGGGTAGGCATAGGCATGTAACGTCCACACTCTGAAGAGAGTAGCATCTGCATAATATAACGTCCATATCACTCCGAAGAACGTGGCATCTGAATAGTGTATCGTCCATATCGCTCCGAAGAACGTGGCATCTGAATAGTGGAAGTCATTTAATCCGTGGCTCCTCCGGATACTACGGATTCCAATGTGTGTATCCCATACGCCTACTAGTTGTCCTCCCCGCCTAATATAGATACACAAGTCGAATACTCGACGTGCATACCACGTATCTATATGCCAAGTCTCTAAAAATAAAATAATCCTGAGTTACGTACTAACCGTGATGCATGTCACACGCACCGATAGCTAGTCGAGTATGCGAACCCATATCCCAATATAAATTTGTCACAGTGATACGTGTAAGAGTGTCAGGTCTCGAAAAATACCAGAGTATCCTCCCAAGGGGTGAGTCTGCTAGCAATTAGGTCAGTACACTACTCATCGACGCATCCGTCGACTGCACCCGAGTCAATCTCGGATGCGCACAGTCATATAAAATAAAGCAACAAGATATCATACAACATATGCATTATTTATTTTAAACAGTAGATATGGCAAGGTATCTTGCCTGGGTCCTCAAGCTGTGAATGCCAAAAGCCTGTTCCTGCAGTGTCTTCTGGCTGGTTCAATGACCCTAAACACACAATATAATATAGCAAATACTGTCATCAGGCACTAAGCAATACATACACACAACTTACGACGCTGCTCTTAGGTACTGTTAAAGCTAGTACTCACACACTTAGTCATAGTATCTCTTGCTCTTTGACATATGTTTCTTTTCCTGCATTTACTTACAGTATTTTTAGTATTTCTCTCATTGTACATTTCTCGTACCTATACATGCATCTGGTATGTTTCCATCTAGAACTGCTACATAGTTTATGTCATTTATATAGAACTGCTATTTAGAGATGTACTTTGCTCCTTCCTGACTGGAAAATATTTTTCCAGACTGTGACCTTAGTGGACTTGTTCTGACACTTGGGGATTGGAAGTTAATGATTGCAGGTATGATTATTGTGTCATTAGACTTGTGTTGTATTCTTTTATTTCTTCATTTCCTATCGTGCTGTAGTCGTGATTGAGTATTTCTAGATTTATATTATGATATCCACGTCTCCTTATGGAGTTAGATACTAGCGTGAGATTGTTTAGATAGTACTTGACCTGGACAGCGTTCTACCGCCGATGCTGCGGCGTAGGCTGGACGTACCCACGCTCTCGTACCCCTAAACCGGGTGCGGGTCGTGACAGGTACTGACGCAAGATAACGGCTGGTCGACTACAGTGGCGTGTGTGCACGTAGCTAAAGTGCACACGTGTCCTGTCCTCAGTTACCGTGCCTCTCGCGACAATAAATACTAAGTTATGTGTCACGAAACTGTTTACGTTTAGTACAATTGTATGTCCTTATTTCCCATATTTGAGCATACATGTAGAGGTCCAAGTTTTTAGGTAAAATACAAGTCTTTATAATCGAGTTCTATCATTAAGGTAAATGCTAGTTATTAAATTAATGCTAAATCTTGTTAACATTATAATTCATATATATAGTTTAACGTTAGTTAGGTTTGTGTCCAAGACTACGACACTCGACACGACGATACGACGACTATATATAAACAACGATACGAGGAGAGAAGGGATCTAGAGGGCGAGTACCTAGCTGGCTGGACGAGGGTCTGCTCGTTGACTGGTCATCCTCCGGCGTGGGGCGGAGCTCCGGTCGACGGTGGCAAGCAAGGCAGCATCGGCAGCGGCAGTAACTGTAGTAGGTTACAGCAACGACAGCAGCGGGCTAGGGACGATGTTGGGTGGTGGAGACGGTGGTCAGACGGGGGTAGGCAGTGGAAGAGGCTTATGGAGGTGGCGGCCTGAGGTGGTGGTGGTGTTGAGGGGGTCGGGTAGATCGGGTTGGGGTAGTTATTGATGATGGTGAAGGGGATGGTTGATGGCGGTGGTGCAGCCGGTGCAGGTGGCCTGAGGGGAGGGGTCCGGTGACTAGGGGTGCAGGCGGCGGTGGTGGCGGCCTGAAGTTGGTGGTGGTATTAGAAGGTCGGGGAAGGGGAGAAGGGGTGCTCGGTTGGATGAAGGGATGGCTCGACTAGGGTATGCTAGGTGGTGAAGAAATTGGTTTTTAGGGTTTTTTAAGTTAGAGAATATGTATTTATACATATATGAGGGAATTAGGGTTGACCTCGAGATTTGGGCCGGTCTGGCTCCTCGGGGTGGGGGCTAGTCCACATGAAAGGTGTACATGGGCTTGGTTAGTGTCACGCCCCAGTCCCAAAAATACGTAGGACTAGGACACGTAAGCATGCCAGCCGCATGGATATGGCAACTCCAATATATGGAAACCAAATCCACACGTACGCTGTAATATGAATATCAAATCCACAAGTGGTATAACTGTAATACAAGTCACAAGGTAAAATCTAAATCTCATCCACCAAAATCATATAAAAATAAATAAACAGTATCGATGAAACTAGATCTCAATAAGAAGTATCTAGGATGATAGTTGGATGGAAACAAATCCACTACCAACTCGAATAGGAAAGGTAAATATAATATAAGTACAACACAATCAAACCCAATATAAGTATACCAGCTATCGATCACGGCTCGAAGAGAAGACATCCACTAAGCATATACAACCATCCAAATCTGCGCTCCTGCAAATACTCAAGAACAGATACACCTGGCAGCGGACCAGCGCGACTCTACAGAAATCGACATACCTCTAGGGTAGCGACCAGCGCGACACACGCCCGTAGTACGAACTATATACTATGGTTTACCAGAGTGGTTAAAAGCCTATACGCCTAATGATTGTCCTCCCATGATACTAGGTGCCATGTGTGTGTCAACATATCTAATACATAGTAATGACTGGAGAAAAACTACACATGCAAGAACTATACAGAAATAAAATAAATAAAAAGAAATATAAATAGCATGCAAAGTACTGTAAACAATTTGGCAAGGTATCTTGTCTGGGGTCCTGCTGCTGGTATGAATCAGAGTCCAAGTCACAGTCCAAATAGTCTATGTATTACAAATTTATCACGTCAAAAGATAATTTATTTTAATTTATTTAATTCTCGAATAATTACTCTAAAATCCTATTTTAATCTTATTATTCTGATTTTTATTTTAATTCCTAAATTTTGTCCAAAGAAACTGAATTTTATCAACTCGAGACTCATGGCACGCAAATCGAGGCAATCTGTTGACCGAAAAGTCAACCGACACAAACTCAATTTTCATGCATGATTTCCTATAGATTTCAGCGTCAAAAACATGCTAGAATTTATGGCTCATCCGAATTCAAATTCGTTTGGGAATTATGGCACATACAAATTTTGTATTGTGCACCGATGGTTAAATTCTAACCTAGAAGTTCTACAGAATTAACAGTATGTAAATACTTCGAATTAAATTTTGGGAAAAATATATGTCGATGATCTCGACATTATATTTTTAAAACTTTAAACGGTTCGTGATTCTGATTCCGAGTTCTCCCGAAATTACGAAAACATCAAAATATGTCTATTTTCGGACATGCTGTGCTCTAAGAATTTTTCAGAATTTAATACTTATAATTTAGAAAAAAAAATTATATAATCAGAAAGATAACCTCATTATCGTTCTAAAAAAAAAAACTAGGCCTCGTTTGGAGTCCGAAGCTATGTGCAATGACTTCTGGAAGATGAAGGAACCCTAGATAACAATTCTCCAAAAATTGGCTAAAGAAAAACCCTAGAAATTAATATCTAAACTATTATATATATATATATATATATATATATATATATATATATATATATATATATATATATATATATATATATATAGGAGAGAGAAAGTGCAGCCGCGGCTCACAGTGCGCCACATGGCAGCCATCCGTGCAGCCCCGCCCAGATCGAACGGTCGCAGTTCGATGCGGCTCGGCTCAGCTGAGTCCGAGTCGAACTCGGTCTCGGCTCGGCTCGATGTCGGCTCGGCTCGGCTCGCACCCACACAGCGGTCACTGACAGGCGGGCCCGGCACTGTTCACTGCTGGAGGCTGACAGGTGGGCCCCCTGTTTGCTGACTGGGCAGAATTAATTACTTTTTGGGTTTTCTTTTTCAGAAATTAGTTTTTAATTCAGTTTTTCATAATTAACTCGAAATAAATGCTAAAAATAATCAAAAAATTCCCAAAAAATTATAGAAAATATATTTTATTATTTAGAACCTAAAATAAAATTTTGGGATATTTTTAATTAAGTTTGAATATAAAATAAATTCTTTAAAGTCCTCAAAAATTAGTGTTACTAGTTTTTAATTAACTAAAAATTATGAAAAAATCCCAATAATCTAAAATAGCCTAAAAATAATTCTAAATAAATATTTATATAAGTAAATATACTAAAAAAATTATTTTCTAATTAACTAAGATAATACTCTAAATAAATTCAACATCTATAATAAATATAATAATATAAAATATACACAAATACCTATTTTGGGTGAGGGAGTTTACAGTTAGGTCTTGCTTTGGGGTGAGTCTGGCCTCCAATTTAATTTAATTAAAATAATGCACCAGTTGTTCTTTTTGTCAATTGGAAACACAAGGGGTTAACTTTGGGTGAAACACAAGTCATGAGCGTAGCAGGCTCAGAGTAGGCTAGTACCCTAATTTGGGTTATAGGGAATTGGGTTGTGGTTGTGCATCAAATTCAAGTAGGAATAGACAATTAAGGAAAATTGGATTTATTGAAATTATTCGTGGACGTTTGTAACGAATACTGTGCAGCTAAAATGAAGCACACTATTAAGTTTTTAAAAGTTACACAAGAGTCAGATGGGTAGTCTGGCATGTCCAGGAAATATGTATGAACTTGGTTTGAAGGTAAGTACTGGTGTAGCGCTCCAAACATAGAAGCAACGGTGAGGTGTAATAAGTCACATAATTGTTGCACATTAATTCTAATTGTATCCAAATTAATCCTAGTCTCTCAATTTAAATTAAATAAATCCTAATTTGGTCGAGGGGGTTTACACAGTTCCTAAGACGGTAGCTAAAGTATATAGTTTCCTGGGATTGGCAGGATATTACTGGAGGTTCATGATAGACTTTACAAGGATTTTAGCACCATTGACCCGTTTGACGCACAAGAAGGCTAAGTTTGATTGGTCAGCAGAGTGTCAGACGGCCTTCGAGGAATTAAAGAAGAGACTAATTTTGGTATCGATTCTCATGCTTCCAGTAGGTTCTGGAGGGTTTACAGTATATTGCATTGCATATGGCAAGGGACTGGGGTGTGTATTGATACAACATGAAAGAGTCATAGCTTATACGTCTCTACAGCTTCGAGATCATGAGAAGAACTATCCAACACACGATTTGGTGTTCGCGGCAATGGTGTTTGCACTTAAGTTATGGATGCACTACTTATATGGTGATCGGGCGGAGATATTTACAGATCATAAAAGCCTGAAGTATGTATTTATCGAAAAGGACTTGAACATGAGGTAGAGGAGGTGGTTAAAATTATTGAAGGATTGTGACGTAGAACTCCAGTACCATCCAAGCAAGGCGAATGTGGTAGCGGATGCTTTAAGCAGAAGAGGTAGTACATATATGTTGATATCACAACAACATATATTGGAGGATATTCAAGATATGGGTATTAAGATAGTACTTTCGCAGGACACATAAATTTTGGCAAGCTTGCAAATATAGTCTACTTTGGTTGAGAGGATTAAGGCAGCTCAGGCAGAGGATCCAAAAGTTCAGAAACTTCGGGCAGAATACGAGTTTGGTCGCAGAAAGGAGTTGACGATTCACAAGGATGGAACACTTAGATTCAAAAATCGTTTATATGTACCGAGCAAAAATATCTGACAATCGGACGGATCAGCATCGTAGGCCTTTAGAGTTTTGTGTCGGTGACCATGTATTCTTGTAGATTTTGCTGACCCATGGATTCATTAGATTCGGGGTTCACGGGAAGCTTAATTTGTGATACGTCGGTCCGTTCGATATCCTCGAACGGGTGGGCGATATTGCTTATCTTCTTGCCCTTCCGCCTTTGCTACATGAGGTGAACGATGTATTTCATGTGTCTTATTTATGTAGGTATGTCCTAGTTCTATGTCATATCCTTGACTATTCTTAGTTATTCGTTGGTACCGACTTGTCTTACGAGGAGCAACATATATCCATTTTAGACCGAAGGGAGAAGGTGCTCAAGAATTTGACTATTCATCTTGTCTAGGTTGCTTGGGGTTATCACCCTTTGGGAGAGTCGACGTGGGAGCATGAGGACGATATCTGGTCTCGGTATTCGCACATATTCGACTCGAAAGGTATATTTGTACTTATGCCTTCGTATCTCGAATCTCGTGATTCGTTTACCCATGCTATGTGATATTGCTTTTCTTTATTATATGATTGATTGTTGATTACATGTGTAGATGTGCTTGTAGTTAGTATAGTATAATGCTTATTTTAATTTCTCTAACTAGCCTTAAGTTTAAATTTCGAGGAAAAAAAAATTTTATTGTGGGTAAAGATGTCACTCCTCGTTCCCAATATACGTATTTGGGACGTATTATTTATTGCTTGTATGTTTATTAGGTTGCATGAAAACTAGACCCATTATTTAGTTTAGTGTCGTTCATGGTTTATTTTGTGTGATGGTTCAAGTTATGGGAGAACCCATGGTCTAAACCTCAAACCCTAGCTATATAACCCAACTTCTTTCTCTCTTCCCTTATTCTCTTATTTCTCCTCCTTCTTTTATTTTAGGCAAGTACACCTTGGATGATATGGAAAAACCCTTAGATTTTAATTCTTGCTCTTTTCTTGTATTTTATTAGTCTAATATGTGTACATTATGATTCTTAACACTTTTAATGTTTGGTGTTTTCGATTTTGATGGATGAATGTGTGTAGATATACATTTTTAGTTTTAGGTTTTTTATGGGTTCCATAAGTTTTTCTTAGTTTTGATTTATTAAAACATGGTATTTTAGAAAATTAATTTTTCCAGGTGATAGAGAATTCTATTTCAGGCATTTTGGCTTTTGGTTCACTTGATTTGGAGTTGAAATAAAGTTTTTTTGAAGAGAATAAGTTTTCGGGTTCTTGGAGCTTTTTCATGACCGAATCTTCCTGTGGTGGGACGATGGAGTACCATGCGGCCCAACAATATTTGCCCCTCTAGCATGCACCCATCTTGTTGGATGCATCTCTGATAAGTATATGCATTCTAAAGTCGGACACATAGAACCATGTACGCATGGGAATTCACTAAAGCCAGACTCCATGAGCCCATGCGGCCAGAAGACTATGCGGCCACGAGCCATTCTTCTCTTCTTTTGGGCGCATGCCTCTGCATGATTTTTGTGACTCTGTACAGCTTTTTTATGCTTTTGTCTTATCTTCCTGATATTTTTTTGGCTTGTCACATCAAGTCACATCAGTCACTACTCTGACTTGTATTTATTGCCCGTCACTATGTACTTGCCCCGATGAGTGGACTTTGCCTGTCCATGCGCCCCATATTCCATGAGCCTCATATTCTATGTGCCCTGATTCTCATGTGCCCTGATCGACCATGCGGCCTTGATCTTCATGAGCGCATGCGGCCTATGCACATTTTATTGAATTGATTTGGTTTGAATGTTCTGTTGGACTTTTGATTCATATGTGTAATCTTGATGACTGTGGGAGTATTAGACCCACCTGTGTGCCTGACCCATCTATACGTCCATCACGACCATGTGTATAGTTTGACCATGCGCCAAGTGACTACACCATCTATGTGCATGACTTGTGTCACGTCCTAGTCCTAAAAATACGTAGGACTAGGACACGTAAGCATGCTAGCCGCATGGATATGGCAACTCCAATACATGGAAACCATAACCCATACGTACGCTGTAATATTAATATTAAATCTACATATGGTATAAATCTATCACAAGTCACAGGGTATAATCTAAATCTCATCCACATAAATTAATATGAATAAACAACCAGTATCTATATAACTAGCTCTCAACATAAGTATCTAAGGATGATAGTTGGATGGAAACAAATCCACTACCAACTCGAATGGAAAAGTACAACACAATAAACACAATATAGGAATACCAGCTAACAATCATGGGGCTCGGAGAGAAGACATCCTCGAAACATATATAACCATCCAAATCTGCGCTCCTGTAAATACTCAAGAACAGATACACCTGGCAGGGGACCAGGTCCTCAGAGGGACGTAATAAGATACAGAACAACAAGCCAATTTGAATACAATAAACATGCATATTATTTGAAAATAAATAAGTACGCTGTACATGATAATCTATATGAATGCAAATGAGGACAACTTTTTGACGTATGGGCAAGGGTAGGCTACTCGATCTAAGCCTCACAACTCACACACCCGTCAATGGACATCAGAAATCGACATACCTCTGGGGTAGCGACTAGCGCGACTCTACAAAAATTGACATACCTCAGGGGTAGCGACCAGCGCGACACACGCCCGTAGTGCGAACTATAAACTACGGCTTACCAGAGTGGTTAAAAGCCCATACGCCTAATGATTGTCCTCTCATGATACTAAGTGTCAAGTGTGTGTCAACATATCTAATATATAGTAATGACTGAAAGGAACTACACATGCAATAAATAAATAGAAATGCAATAAATATACAGAAATATACTAAGCATGCAAAATACTGTAAGTAATTTGGCAAGGTATTTTGCCTGGCAAGAAAGCTATAAAGTGTAACGTCCCGAAGTCCAACACACAGGATCAGAAGCTATGGCCGTAGAACAAATATCTCCGGATACTGAAATAAATATCACCAACGTTCCCAGAATAAGCAAAACAGCTAAAAAGTACTTCCCTTTCGTCCAATTTGGACACAGGGGCAAAACGGTAATTTCGGATAAAAATGGGGTCCACGTGTGGCCCACTTTGCACCAAAAAATGTGCCAAGGGTAACAGTCTCTAAATAGGATAAATTATAGGTCAAACAAACTCTAGATGTCAATACGAACCCAACGGTATGTCCAAATATGGATTCCGATGAGCCGGACACAATTTCGTCCAAAAAGTCAACTGTGGGGCCCGCCAATTGGCGACTTGGTCAATCGTCTCAGAATTGCATAAAAATTGGATCACAAGACCAGCGCGTTACCATGAGTCCAATGGCGCAAGTTTCGTCACAATCTGACAAGCGTGCACAAAATGCGCGCGACTTCCATAAAAGTTGCGATACGGGGTATGTCCGCGGATACGGGCTGATTTCGGCCCGCACATGCCTCCGAATCAGTCTTCGCAAATTTTTACGTGTTCAGTTATGCTGTGCGCACCATTCAGTACACTTGGTAAACGACAGGGCGGTCCCGTTTGGCGGGGCGTGCTCCGTTTCACAACTTTTAAAAATCTGAGAAAAGTGGGTTCGTGGGATTTTCCAACGAATTTAATTCTGTCCACAGCAGTTAATCTATGGTTATTTAACAGAAATTAAACTAGGTCAAGTGGTCTACACATACCAAATAGAATCATCGAATTCGAATCTCTGTGGTGGGAGATACGAACTCTGAAACATGGGTGGTCACCGTAGTTTTCTGCGATCCCAGAATTCGGTCTATTTCTGCCAACTTTGGCGCTGTTTTCGCCTATGGTTTCGCGTTGTTCGAGGTCTACTAACACACATATATGGAAGAGGGTTAAGGGATGAGCATACCGGTGAAGACGGGATGGCATTTGGTTGAGCGAGGCGACGGGATACAACTCCGGAACACAGGTACCTCGCTGTGGGAATCTGCAGTGCGCGGGGTCACGGTCGTCGAGATTGGTTTGGACGGCCTGGCGGGGTTCTCCGGCTGCGGTGGCGGCGCTCTCTAGGTCTAGATGGGAAGAGGGAGAGTCTGGATGATTAGGTTTAGGGTTTTATAGAATAATATATGTATATATATGAGAGAGGGGGTGTTTCGCTAACGTGGGGGTCTGTGGGGTTAAAAGGCTCGCAAAGGACGTGGATGTTCTCTCTTTACAAAGGGCCAGTAGGTCTATTAGCTAAGGAATGGTTAAAAGGCTCACAAAGGAGGTGGCTGTGGAATTGCATTGGAAGGAGTCAGCAGTGTGTGGTTAGTAGAAGTTGTAATGGTTGTTTATTAATAATAGTTTATTAGTTATTACTAATTTATTTAATAGTTTTGTTTTCTTTTCTTTTCTTTTCTTTTATAAATCTTTTCTAATTAAATATATATATATATATATATATATATATATATATATATATATATATATATATATATATATATATATACTCATAAGAAAACAATTCTAGATTATATTAATGCACATCATTAAGCTAACAACTGCTCAAGGGGTCTCCTACATGAAATAAATTCCAAAAAACTCATGATGGTCCCATAAATCCTCTAAGTGCCCCAACACCTAAAATAAAAATTAATAAAAATCTATTTCTCCAAATTAGCCACTAATTACTACAATTAAATTATTAACTAATAAAAATAATAATTATGGTTTTTAGAAATAGGGGTTTTACAACTTGACTTATGTGTTATAATGTGATAGACCTTATGTGATTTACTGTGATTGGTGGATTGACTTGACCACTTGTATTCATGCCAATATACTTACTATGTGCTATATGATCCTACATGCTAAGTATTCCTAGGCGATTATATTACATGTTTACACTGAGGGGTACCTACGTGCTATGCGACATATGATATAATATGATTCCTCCAAGTATAGACAAAATAGTTTAGTCAATTTCCAAGCGGCTAGGACTTGTTTGATTGTTGCATCACGTTAGAGTGAATCCAAATTGGACTGACAAGTGACAAAGTGGATTCGTATCTAGCGTGTCTGTACTATGGTGCAACATATAAGAGAAATATCATGTGACCACGTCATGAGATTTCAGTAATAGTAGGGTTAACTAGGCAACTAAAACATGTAGAACATTGGGAGAGACAAAATTTCGAGATCGTGCTTAACTAGCTACCCCCAAACAATTGTCTGGGGTGTGCAGGCTGGCCCCCATGGATATTGTTTAAATCTTTATTAGTGGATGTTAATATTCGACTATTATATTATACTATGTATTCTTTGTGAACTTAGCACAGTGGCCTTACGAGGGACCGGTGCATAAATACTATGTGTTACGCAGCGATTCATGGCCCGGCTAGCCCTGCTAGCACATGGCTCGATCTGAGGATTCCTATTATACGCATATATCTCTGGGATAACCCAAACTTCACCTAGTAAGTCGTACAAGTAATTGGCCGATTATGTAACTGAGCTTGATTGTGTGCTGTATCTTCTGTTAAATAGTTAAGGGATATGAACTATCATGGTGTGATAGTCTAACCCTTATCCTTGTTTGGTTATAGGATTAGATTGTTGTATCACGGTAGGCTATGGACCGAAACTACAAGACAGAACTAAATATAAGTGGTTAATTCTTACAGGTTTTGTTCCTTCATTCGTGCTTCCTTTGTGGTATTTGCTATTTGGGGTCTAACCCCACTAGTTTTGCATAGACAGGTTTAGAGCCGCACCCGAGGATCCAGCTTACTTTTCCCTAAACAATGGCACACACCAAACGGATGGCCGCTGAGGGACATGGGTGGGTTTCTTAATCACTGCTCGTTATTGTACATTTTTCTCTTTTGGGAGTTTAGTCACCGATATTTGTTAGCCGTAAATCCGGATATTTAGTTTTCTTATATGATTGTAATTAATAAGACTGTAGCTGATTATGGTCATGTACTTTTGCTACTCCGCCAGCTTTTTATTTTGTACAGCTGGTTTCTAGAATATTTTGGGAGGGCATTTAGGACGCTTTACTTTCTTGTCATATATATTCTATGTTTACTATCCTCGTTTGACTGATTTCGACATTAGATGTTTTATGTGACCTTAAGTGACTTGCTTATAGAATGTACCCCCTTGTCTAGTTACAGTCGTGACTATCGTACAATATTTTATACGTTGTACGGGATAACTGGCCATGTCAGTCTTCATATTTCGGTACTGGGGCATGACAAGCGGCTGGTCAATGGGTTAGATGACCGATGCGACATCCACGTGGGTACTAGACAGCCTATCCATGGGAGACATGGGCGATAAAGGCTGCATTCGTCGACGAGCTTCTCGGCAGGAAGTCGACGCTCACACGACTCGGGATGGGTGTCGCGACAGATAGAATGGCGAGAGGTCAATGCCGGTTTACGCGCGCAAGGTCAGCGAGTCTGGTTTGCTTGCATGGTAGGGCTCGGCGCAACTCTTGGTGACGTCGTTGGTACTCGTGCAAGGAGAGATGGCACTAGTGCCTGGTTTTTGGTGGGTTTAGCTTGGTGTTAATGCGGGCGGCTGCACGTCGAAGGAAGCCGAGTTGGTCTGGTCGTCATTAGTTCGACGACAGGAGCGAAGGACTATGGTGAATCGACGTGGGGCTATAATAGGGTAGGCTACATGGCTGATGGTTGTACAGAGGATGAAGCTTTTATACTTGGGTATATGTGATGGTGTATAGATTAGGTTATAAAGTTGGAAGAGGTTCGATATATATATATATATATATATATATATATATATATATATATATATATATATATATATATATATATATAATGGTTCTTCTATTCTTCCTGATCTATTCCATATATGATTGGAAGGACTATCTACAATAGCATGTGGTTTAAAACTTTAAATTCTTCAACCCACTATTTAGTTTATATTTAAGTTTAGATACTTATCGTTTTATATATTACTATTTTTATATAGTAGTCTTATTCGTTTGGAACAATTTAGTTTATATTATTTCTTTTAAAATTAGAATATTTGTTGATATATAAGAATTTAACATTTATAAATATATATATGGTGGTTAATAGAAATATTAATGAATAATCTATATGCACATGTTTTATCTTTATGACTATATTGTAATTTATTTGCATCTAGCATTTCCTTAAACTCATCCAATTACTTTACTTAGATAAATTATCATCTATTAATTTTATTTAATTTAACCAAATATGAACCTTACCTATAAACTTTCTATAGTTTCTTGTTGATTTACTTTAGAAATTTCTCTAACGCAATAACTATAACATTGACCTATCATGTTACTCACGCTTTCTATCTTAGTTTAGAAATAAATTTCATAAAATATACTAAATTCGGGACAGGGGGTTTACACCTTATCACTTTATCTTATATGTTCTATGTTTATTGCTACTTGCTTGACTGATTGAGACATAGTTGTCCTGAGACCCTAGGAGACTTGATTGTAGCATGCACCCCCTAGTCTTGCTACAGTCGTGACCGTCGTACGACGTTCTATACCATGTACAGGAAAGCTGGTCATGTCCATATCCGTATTCCGGTACTAGGGCGTGACACTCCTCAAAAATATATAGTTTCCTACTAAAACTTTTGCAAAATTCCAAATATAACTGCATTACATCCATATTTTTATATTGTTGCTCTATCAAGCTCTTGTACACATAAACTCAATGAGTTTTTGCAACATCTTTTCCTTCTATATATTTTTTAACACATCTTGTAACCAAGTTTGTTCTAGCTATTCACAAAATTCATCAATATTCTTTCAGTCCAACAGATATATAATCTTTTACCTTAATTCATATCAAGTCTCAAATAGAACTATCTCCTTTCAATCGCTATCCTCCAAATCATAAACATGTAAGCATCAAGGACTACCCAAGTTAGGCACCAACCCAGGAACTGAACATAAATCCTTCTGAACCAAAGGTACTAACTCAAAATCGACAATATCAAATTTCTCAATAATCTAAAATGCAATTTCTATCCTTTACATATCTTACGAGAAATCCAGTTATTTTGATCCAAGTTTAAAGCCATAACTTATCCGATAATTTACCAAAAAAATCAACTTACCCACTTCAAATCTCTAACAACTTTTAATCTTAGTGATATTGAATTTTCAATGAATCCAAAGTTTCCTTTCGACCATGTCATGGTCCATACTGCGAAAGTCAAGGCAACTCAATATAATAATCCATCAAACACAAAAGTCTAATCAACCACGTCATATGTTCAATGCTCTAGCATGATTTCCTTTTCCACGTCTACATTATCTGACACTAGAAAATCTTTTATATAATCGAAACTCGATGTATCGTATAAATCAAATATTGTCCTTCCGACCAAAATTTTAACTTATTCACCAAAACAATATTCATCTTGTAGAGGCCAATCCTAGTATCTAATAGCATTTTAATCCAAAGGTCACACCTTTATCAATCACTCTTGCTAAGGACATAATTTTTGAATGATAATTCATTTTATTGCAAGTTTTATCCTTCATTCCAACTTGATAATAAAATATTCAAAGATAATCCAACCAATCGAACCAAATACCAATCCAGTATTCCAGTCAAAGGCATCAAATACAACTTCTGAAACCATGAATTCCTATACTTACCTCTCAATATATGCAATTCAAGCCTCCAATTCTAACTAAAGTTAATTTATTAAATTCCCTGATCTCAAATCACTTCTAAAGTTTACTTTCGTAACATACTAATTAGGTCTCATTCGCTACCACTATACCAACCACAGGGACACCACTCCCCATTCATTAAACCTATATCGGTCATATAACCATGTTACAGATCACCCAACATCAACAATCTTGCTACCTTAGTCTGTAAGACAGAAGTCATATAACTAAATTATAATTCAATAAATTGTTTATGCCAACCAACTTGTTATCTATGCGACTATATACGTTATCCAACGACAATGTTTATCATATCTTGATGCACATCAAAAAACAAGCTTTACAAAAAAAATTCTAGCATCAATAATTATTTCTTATAAATCTATGCAACCAGGGTCAAGTAATCAATTTCAATCTGATGAGTTCTGTCACGCCCCGCTTCCCAGAATACAGCGAGCCGGGTACGTAACATCATCCCCAGGCTACGCACCATACGAATACACCTGTACCCATATTTGCGATTGTCGCCCGTAAAGTTTTAGGATAAGATTATAACAGGTCACAAGGTGCATAATACATTAAATAACAAGTTGATTTCAGAATATTCTAAAATAGAAAATTTGTTATTCTACCCGATTACAACCACTCACCCAAAATATGTAACAATACAATTATACCTTTAATAAATAATAAGAATAATCTAGTTTCAGTAGGTCTCCTGGAAGTAGCATCACGTTCTTGCTCTCTAATTGTTCTTCAATATTTGATAGCAGTTTCCTTTGGCATTGCTACAAAACTAGTGAACAATACTAGGTCGTCAAACGACATGCAAGCCCTCAGTCAAAGGCGGAAGTAAAATAAAATAAATCGAGAATCTGAGAAGAATTAGGATTCTCGAAATTCCGGAGTAAAGGAACTGGATAATTCAAAGTGATTAATGCGTTAACTTAAAATACGATTCTGACTAGAATTTATTTTAGTGAATTCTTCAGCGTTCGCCTTATACCTACGTCATAATAAGTAATACTCATAATTTATTGTAATTACAACCACAATCACAGTCATCATCAATAATTATTAAGCATAACGCATCAACGAATAATAGTTTATCGTATAACATCTAACATCTATCAATATCTGCTTTGTCAACTGAATTCCGTAACCTGTCATCAATACAATAGTCCACCCCTACACCAAACAAGGACAAGGAAATGGATCACGACACCGGAGTAGTTTACGTAACAGTTGACTGACAATAAGTACAACCTAGCTAAGAAATCAACAATCAATCGCAATCACAAACACAGCCAAGTTTCTTAAATAATGATGCAATTTGGAGAACAACCTTTAAATAACCACTTTAACTAGTTTCCTGCCAACAATCCTATATACCAGGGATTAGGCTATGACTTGATGGCACGGTGCTTAGAATTCGGCCCTGTCCTTATGGACTTAAATCTTAAATTCACATATTCGATAGTTTTGAATCGAAATAGGTGCACTTATATTCAAGTGACTTGAATATGATGGCACAAGGTTATGATCCGACCCAGCCCCTTTTGGGCCTAAATCTTGAATTCACCCATTTGAAGGTTTTTGAATCGAAGTAGGTATACTTATATTCAGGTGACTTGAACAGGATGGCACGGGGTTATGATCCGGCCCAGCCCTTTTTGGGCCTAAAAAGGAAAGTAAGCTAAGCCTCACCCGCTCACTTCGCAAGGCCTTATGAAAGAGCTTTACTACTGATCAGCTATACATATAATTAATATGTTGTGGGATTTCGTAGGTGATATTTATGTTATTTTCCCCGCCCAATGCTTTCTAACCTAATTCTACAAACAATCCTTATTCTATTATCTTGTATTCAAGTCTCTGCTCTGTATATTATGTTTACTATTATTTATGCAAAAATATATTTCCAAGATAAAACAAGATACATACTTTTCACTTTATTCACAATCCAGGATGTAGGTGTCAAGTTATCAAAACACGAATTCCAGGAACATTATTTATACAGAGCAGATTATCAGGTATCAATATTTTAAATTTTGTTGAGTGACTTGTGTCCGTGTCCTACATATCCTGGACTCTAGCTAATCATCCCCTAATTAATTCACAGGTTTGGTGGTCTGTCGCTAAAAGTATATTAACTAAAGTTTAGGGTTAGGGATATCGACAATAATTCTGGATATCGAAATATTAGTTAACTCCCGAAATTCTTAAAAAATTCGGCAGAGTCTCCTTTGTATTTCAGCTTCCAGAAATTTACAGTTTTATATATTTGACCTGGAGCAATCCTCCGTAGCATTTCTCGGGTTCGCCGACCCCTTCGATGGAGCAGCTCTCAACACCGGTACACACGCAGTATATATATATATAAACCAACACCAAGAAAGAATAGAAGCATTGCTTCTTACCTCGGGCAATTTATAGCAATCCATAGTTTTTTGCAGTATTCACTACAAAATTCAGCTAAATAAGAACATTAGAAAATCATCAATTATAACGAAATAACAACCAAGAGTTAATACAATCAATTGAATATATGTATACTTATTTCCAAATACGAATTTGATCCAATGGCATATTTGTAAGGTTTGACAATCTTAAAATTTTAAAAAAAAATTGAAATATCATAAGTAGAACCCTAGATCTAGTTTTAGTGTTGGTATCGCTATGACACATAAAACCAAACCTCACATACTTTCTATGATTCATCTCTTGTGATACCGATACTTGAATATTATATCTGACTATTTTAATATGAACAATTAAGCCCAAAACTAACGAACAATTACTAGAATTGATTTTTTTTATTTAAGCAAAGTTGGCATGTCATAACCCCAGGATCAACTTAAAATATATGAAATTGACATCAAAGCACTCAACACTATTAAGATGCTAAAATTACTAATAAAGCATGTTAGGCCTCCTAAAACACAAGGTTTAGCAATTTATATTTACGGACATTGTTTGTATCATTCAAATAAATTAAGGGTTGTCCCAAAATGATACAAAGCATTATGAATAAATTTGATAAATTCCTAACTCGAGCTCTATTCTTTTATATTTGGGCAACCTAAGATTTACCTCCCATATAACGACAACCAAATCATGATTCAAGGATCATTTCATATTTTGACACCTTATTCATGAATTTAATATGTAATTTCTTACGTGTCCGAAACACAGGTTCACCATATTACTCTAACGTTGACTTAAAGCTGCCAAGTTGAATATCATGTTCAAATTCGAACGATAGGTATACGATTTAAATCCAATCAATACTCTTACTATTATAATATTTCTTTATACTAAATAATTATGGATAATTATGGATATGTTCTATCGTATATTTGCTATATGTTTATATTTGCTACATGTTTATATATATATATATATATATATATATATATATATATATATATATATATATATATATATATATATATATACACTACAACGTACACATCACAACACATCAACACATAACCTATCATATAACTATTATCTACCGACGTCGACGTGTCCATATTGTGTCCCATTAATATTTGTGTCAACTTGTCCAAGTCTCTTCAGACGCACATGTACTATGTATCACTAAATTTCTAATCAATTCTTTATACTAGAACAACACGAAAACATGAGTCACAAATCACTATATATTTTGTATTGGCAAAATTGAAGAACAAAATTAAATAATAATTAGACTTAGAGAGGAAGAGGCTTGCACACTATGGATGTGTAACATGAGTTTCTAAATTAATAATTGGAAGAGGTATTTAGACAAATGCTTTATAAGCATGAACAACCCAAAGGGAGAATTGAAAATCAAGGAGGAGGGCTTGCCTTGAGTACTTGGATTGGAATTGGGGATTAGGGCTTGTTGCTCTTCTTCTCCAATTTCTCCTTCTTCATCTTCATTATCATCCTTTTTGAAGAACTATGGCTAGGGTTTGTGGTTTTGAGGATGGGGGTGGTGATGATAATGAAGATGATTACGAGGGTTGATGGTAGTAGAGATGTTGGAGGTGGTGGTAGAGATTGCGGCCAGGGAGGGGATGCCAGCGTTCGGTCGGCGACAAGCCAGGGTGCACGGATGCGTGCGACGGCGGGCGACGGGGTGCACAGCATCGGGCGGCACCGGAGCAGCGGCCACGACAGCGGCGGCAGCAGCAGCAGTAACAACAATAACAAGAGCAGCAGCAGTGGTACTAAGGGGGAAGGGAGATGAGAGAGGGAGAGTAAGATTTGAAGAAGAGGAGGAGGATTATGTATAGTGATGGTGCTGGAGTAGGTGGTGGTATTGGAAATAGAGAAGAGGAGAGGGGAAGGCATGGTAGCATATGGGAAATGGAGAAGAATGGAGGTGATAACATGTGTTACATGACTTCATGTGTCATAAAATATTAGCCTACGGTCTTGGCTACTTGTTCCTCCCCCCCCCCCATGGTTTGGGTTTTATTCACCTAAGCCCTTCTCATTTGAGTATTGTGCATATTTGACCAAAATACAAACTCACAAATATATATATATATATATATATATATATATATATATATTTGCATATATCAAAAGTAGGTAAAAAAGAAAATTGCAGTTATGACACCATTTTCTATAATTAGTTTAACAACTAAATAAAAAAATATAATATATTAATTATAAAAGCAGTTATGACAAGTTCACGTACTGATTAACCATTATCCATACCATTAAAATATCTAAGGTTTAATGTTTGTCGCGTCATGACACATCTAGATGTTCCAAGCATACATGTACATATATAAAAAAATCTATCTTATTCATCACAATTTCTACTTTACTGATGCTACCATTTGTACTAGGTATGTAACTTGTCATGACCCGCACCCGATGTAAGGGTACTAGTCGGAAACAACGCCCAGCCTACGCCGCATAATCGGTGGTAGAACGCAGTCTAGATAATCTATCTAACAATATAATGAACCACCAATAATGATAGTATACTCAATCACAGAACTAAGATGGAAAGCACGAATTAGATAAAGAATAGAATAGTCACAATACAACTCATGAGTCTAAAATAATACATCAATGAGTCTGAAAGAAGTTACAAAAA
This sequence comes from Iris macrosiphon, assembly GCA_036927795.1. NCBI lineage: Eukaryota > Viridiplantae > Streptophyta > Magnoliopsida > Asparagales > Iridaceae > Iris > Iris macrosiphon. The sequence continues at coordinate 85,652,327 of JAYESA010000010.1, forward strand.
TAAGCTGGAGGCAAATCCAGTACAAAAGAATACTATGAAGCTATAACTCCAGGGTCAACTGTCTCGGTTGGGATAAGTCCCTCCTGAGCCAGGGTCTCAGAATCTAAACCCACAATATCTTGGGGTCCATAATAGGTAGGGTACCACTCCTCAGTGTCATCTGGAAAAATATATCCAATCAGGAAAGGAGCAGAGTACATCTCTAACAGCAGTTCTAATCAATGATAAAAACTATGTAACAGTAAATAGCTGTGGATAAACAAGATGCATAATAGATACAAGAGAGATATATATAATAAGGAAATACTGGAAATAAATACAATAATGAACAATATGCCAAAGAAACAAGAATACTAAATGACTAAGTGTGTAAGTACTAGCTTAACATGTGATCGGCTTGGGCAAGATGCAATGCGGCCTGGCTAATCATACGTGCGGTGTATGATCAATACTATTCAGTAATCAGTACTTGATACAATAGGGATATTGATCACACATCTATACTAATACTCCCCACCCCCGAATGGTATAATAGATCCAACCACGGTATGCTATGGCACTAGATTCTCCAAGAAGATAGCGACTCTTCCCGAAAATCGGTGTCTGTACATGTACAAGATAACCAATAAAACAATACTTGCACCATATACACCATATACCAAGGAATAACATCTCATGACGAGATTCGGATATACCAATCCGTGTAACCATAGTGTCAAGAGAACATGGATATCTACACTAGATATAATAAACATAGAGGATATCATAAATGAGAAACTATCAGAGAATGTACTCGCCTGAAGTCCAATTAATAGTCTCACAGATGTCTGACTCGGAGCCTCGAAGACCTAGATATGGAATACAACATCAATACAAGGTCCCGAAAAGATAACAAGTTAAACTAGTCAACTTCTAGGTCAATAAGTCAATTCTAAGTCAAAAATTAACTATGGTCAACTCTAAGTCAACTATGGTCAACTATGGTCAAACCAAGGTCAACTATCTATTTCTAGGTTGCACAAGTCTAACACAAAAATCTTGGGTCAAGATATTAAAATCTAAGTCATAAAAATACCACATCCTAAAATATTAGGATACCGTATCTCCGGATACGTAATTTCCAAGGTAATCATCACAATACATATATATCAAACAAATATGTATAATAATATAGAATATTAATTACACATTAAAATAGGAACCATGGTTTTGAACCAACTTGGTATCTCCACAAAATCATAAACTTGATACTCAAATCTCGTATCTTGAGTATCCCATTTACCTTGGTTTCCACAAGGTAATACCCAATAACTTGATATAGTAATTACCCTCATAAAGAATATATAATATATACTAATATTATACAATTAAGAAATATAGCAATAATAGTATTATATCTCAATAATAATACATATATATACAAATATATATAAATATAAGATATAAACATAATATACTAATAATCTGCCTAACTGCCACTGAAAGCAGTATTGAAAAACACTAGTATTCAGATATTAGACTTTCAATGACAGTTCTGGCTGTCACTGAACTACCATCGCTACTGCTGCTGCATTTCTGCACTGTTGCCTCTTCTTTGGTGACGGTTTTCAACCGTCACCATAGCCTCCGTCGCTGCTGTTGCAATTCCTGCCGCTGCTACTGCTATTTAATGACAGCAGCTCTGTCATTAAATACCGCCGCCACTGTTACAGCGGCTGCTGCTGTTATTCCTCGGCTATTAATGACAGTAGCTCTGTCATTAATTCCTGCTGTCGCTAAAAAATGTAATAAATATATATAACCTATATATATATATATATATATATATATATATATATATATATATATATATATATATATATATATATATATATATATACAAACCAAATAAATAAATATATATCTATATATATATATATATATATAACTCAAATATATATATATATATATATATCTATATATATAAATACCAAATAGCTATAATACTCCTCCTATATAATAAGGTACATATTACCACATAGTCAAATGCATACATACATAAATATGTAATAAATATACATCCATACATATATATATATATACATAATCATATTCTAATTACTTAATTTAACATATATATCTATTATATAAAACATGTTCATATATTTTATATTATAACATATATTTTAATGCATGTAGAAGAAAACTACATATATATTTATTCTATTGGTACATATATAATACATAGATCTATGCTACAATAAACACCATAATAAATACACTATAGTACATATATAATATCTACATATATATACATAATTATAATTCAAGAATTAAAGCACAATTAATTAGATCTACACATAAACACACAACAAATGGAGAGTATCACACCGTATCCCACTAGATCTAGGATACGCATGCGACACGAGTCCACCACACATCCAATTGCACTCCGAAGGACACAAGCAAGTCACATATAATATTTATGAAAAAACAAAGTGTCAAATATAGATCTACGTGTCCGTGTCAAAATACGACATGTACAAAGTCCCGTGTCGGAGGAAAAACCCCCAAAACAATACGTATCACCAAATTATTGGGATACGACCTACACGCACCCAATTATGGACATGACACTAGCCCCAAATACATAAACAAATGCCAAAGTGATCTATAGGATCAATTGGCACACACAACGAAAGTCATTTTCAGAATTCCCCAAAAATTGACACAAAAAGTACCATAACTTTCTCCATAGGTCTCCTATGAAGACAAAATCAAATCCTATGGGTAGTATATACATATGGGTTGATTATTTATGATTAAATCTCATATTTAGAAGCTATTTTAAGGGGAAAAACTGAATTATACCTATTGGAAGATGGATTTCTAATAAAACCTCCAATTGAGATAAAATTGCCTCCAAATTGTAGATCCTTACTCCTCTTTGTAGATTCTTGCTTCCTCCTTTTAGATCCTTGCTTCTCAAGTCTCTAATGGTTATTTGGGAAGGAATTAGAATGAATTTGGTAGGAAAATGAATTAGGAATGAAGGAAATTTGGTAGTGGGAAATTCTAGATCTAGATTTGGAATAAAAAAGAGGAGAGAGAATTTTCCCCCTCTTTTTATATAGGCCGGCCCTTTCCTCTCCCTCAAGTAATTATGAAATGTCCATTATACCCCTTGGGGCCTCTCATGAAGAAATAATTAAGGAAGGAAGCTTCTAGTCTAATGATTTAATTAATTTAAATTTATCTCCTTAACAATGGGCTTTCTAAATGGGCTAAGTCTAACTAATTAATTCATATTGGTCCATGGGTCCAAACTAAACTAGTTAGGTCCACTAACACAAGTCTAAATTAATTAAATAACATCTAACAATAATTAAATAATACTACAAATAATTATTTACCATGCACAATATTTAATTAAATAGAAAATGACTAAAATACCATTTCCTAGAAAATATGGTAGTGACAAGTCTACCCTCCTTAAAAATAATTTCATCCTCGAAATTCAAAGACAAAAACTACCCCCAGAAATAACAGAACAGAACTAAAGAATCATAACTAACTATGGAAGAATATAACAATGAACAGAACATAACTAAAAAATAACATACCTCAAGGCACAAACAAATATGGATAACGCTCTTGCATTTCATCCTCTCTCTCTCCCAGGTAGACTCTCCCGGAGAGTGATGCCTCCATGTGACGCGCACCAAAGGAATAGTCTGGTTCCTCAGCACCTTCTCTCTCCGATCCAGAATCTCAACTGGCTGCTCTGGGTAGCTAAGAGTAGGGCCCACCTCTATCTCCGAGTGATCCAATACATGACTAGGATATGCCACATATCGTCTCAACTGCGACACGTGAAACACATTGTGCACTCCCTCCAATACAGGTGGCAAGTCTAGTCTATAAGCAACTGCACCGACCATTTCTAGAATAGTGAAAGGTCCGATGAATCGCAGACTAAGCTTTCTGCCTCCACCAAAGTGAATCATGCCTCGTGTCGGAGAAATCCTCAGAAACACCAAACCACCCACCTAGAACAAAATACTACCTTAAGAACTTAATCTATAACAACAAGAACAAGCACAAACAAAATCTAAACTATACCTCGAACTCCAAAGGTCTCTGATGGCTATCGGCCCAATGCCGATGTCTGTCCTGCGCCACTCGAAGTCTGTCTCTGATCAACTGAACCTTCTCTGCTGCATCCACAACTATCTCTGGCCCAAGCAAAACTCTTTCTCCAACATCGTCCCAAGATAAAGGAGTACGACACCTCCGACCATACAGAGCTTCAAAAGGTGACATCTCTATACTGGCCTGGTAACTGTTGTTGTAAGCAAACTCTACCAAATGGAGATGGTCCTCCCAAAAACCTCCGAAATCTAGTACACAAGTACGCAACATATCCTCGAAAGTCTGAATAGTCCTCTCTGACTGCTCATCTGTCTGGGAATGATATGTAGTACTGAACTTGAGCTGAGTGCCCAAACTCTCCTGCAAACTCCTCCAGAAATGAGAAGTAAAATGACTATCCTGATCTGAGACTATGCTGACGGGAACTCCATGTATCCTAACAATCTGCCTCACATATATCTCTGTCAGCTTCTCCGTAGACAAACCCACTTTGAAAGGCAAGAAATGGGCTGACTTGGTCAACCTATCAATAATGACCCAAATCGCGTCTTTTCCTCCTGGAGATCGTGGAAGTCCAGACACAAAATCTATAGTAATGTGTTCCCACTTTCACTCTGGAATGGATAATGGCTGAAGTAAACCTCCTGGCCTCTGCCTCTCGGCTTTCACCTGCTGGCACACTAAGCATCTGGATACAAACTGTGCCACTTCCCTCTTCATGCCATACCACCACACACACTCTCGCATATTCCGATACATCTTATTAGCACCTGGATGTATGGAATACTAAGAGCGATGCACTTCCTGCAACACCTCCTCACGCAGCTCCCCACTAGGCACACACAATCTAACTCCATGCCTCAAAGATCCATCCTCTGCAATAGTGAAATCATCCTCCAATCTTGCTCTCACCTGAGCTCTGATACTCCTCAGAGATACATCATCATATTGTGCTGCCTTGATCCTGTCCATCAAATCTGAGTGTATCTGCAATCCCCACATCTGCATAGCACCACCAGGAATAATTACCTCAATGCCCAAGCTCTCCAAGTCTTCCAACAAATATCGATCATGCATCAAGAACATAGCTACCGGATACCTGCTCAAAGCATCGACAACTACATTGGCTTTTCCATGATGATATTGCAAAGAGATATCAAAATCCTTCATCAGTTTCAACCACCAACGCTGTCTCATGTCCAACTCCTTCTGCGTGAAAACGTACTTCAAGCTTTTATGGTCTGTGAAGATCTCCACACGCTCTCCGTACAAATAATGTTTTCACAACTTTAGGGCGAAGATAACTGCTGCCAACTCCAAATCATGGGTAGGATAGTTCTTTTCATGAGGACGCAATTGTCTGGATGCATAGGCAATCACTTTCCTATGCTGCTGAAGAACAAAACCCAAACCCTTCCCCGATGCATTACTATAAATAGTGAAACCTCCAGACCCTGATGGCAACGTCAAAATAGGAGCAGACGTCAACCTCTTCTTCAACTCCTCAAAAGCAACCTGGCAATCCTCCGTCCAAATAAACTTTATATCCTTCCTTGTGAGTCTGGTCATCGGCTCGGCAATCCTCAAAAAATCTTGCACAAACTTCCTGTAGTAGCCTGCCAATCCCAAGAAACTCCTGATCTCTGCTACCGAACTCGGAGTCTTCCAAGATTCCACTACTGAAATCTTCTTCGAATCTACTGAAATACCATCACCAATCACAACATGCCCCAAGAACTCTACTTTGTCCAAGAAAAACTCACACTTGGACAACTTCTTATACAGCTTCTCCTTCCTCAGTACATCCAACACAATCCTCAAATGCTCCTCATGCTCCTCCGGTGTCCTCGAGTATATGAGTATGTCGTCGATGAACACCACCACGAACTTGTCAAGGTACTGGTGGAACACCTTGTTCATCAAGTTCATAAATACCGCCGGTGCATTAGTCAAACCAAACGGCATCACCATAAACTCGTACTGACCATACCAAGTTCTAAAAGCAGTCTTCGGTATGTCCTCCGGCTTCACCTTCACCTGATGGTAGCCTGATCTCAAATCTATCTTAGAAAACACCTTGGCTCCACTCAACTGATCAAACAGATCATCAATCTGTGGCAAAGGATACTTATTCTTGATAGTGAGATTAATCAATGCACATGCACACCGATCCATCCTTCTTCGGTACAAACAATACCGGGGCTCCCCATGGTGAAGAACTAGATCTAATAAACCCCTTATCCTGCAATTCGTCTACCTGGTTCTTTAACTCGACCAGCTCGTTGTTGTTTAATTTATAGACATGCTGCAAAATTAGTTCTGCACCTGGCACCAAGTCTATAAAAAATTCAACATCTCGATCTGGCGGCAATCCTGGCAATTCCTCAGGAAACACATCCAAGAACTCTGCTATCAACGGATGCGGCAACTCCTTGTCTTCCACTATAGCTCCACAAATAATGCCTTCGCCTTGCTCTGTAGCTCTTCTAGCAAACTCGAACTCTGGCTCTCCTGGCGGGCCAAAAAAAACTCTACCTCCTCTACAATCTATGCTAGCACGGTGCCTACTCAACCAATCCATCCCCAGTACAATGTCGTAGCTCGAAAGTGGCATTACAAGTAGACACGCACTCAACTCCCGGCCTCCCAAAGTAACTCTCTGATCCTTGAATATCATTAACCAGGATAATGCCTCCCCCGGTCATGATCTTGCAAGTCCTAAGCAAAGACTCAGCTACCAAACCATGCTTTAGAGCAAAAGAACAGATACAAAACTATGGAAAGCACCACTATCAAACAAAGCTAAAGCTGTAATGGAATCAAGAAGAATAGAACCTGCGATGACATCTCCGGTGGGTTCATCCTCCTCGACGGTCATAGCAAATGCTCGTCCCTGTCGAGCACCTCCCTACTGCTGATGCTGGACAAAACGCTGCTGCTGTGTCAGAAGCGTTCCCCTCGGCTGTGCTGCATGTGGTCTCGTCTGTGCCCTCGGAGCTGGAGCTGCTCCCTGAACTGCACGACGAGGACACTCCCTCGATTGATGCCCTTCAGTACCACAATACAAATAAACTCCTAGCCTTCTCCTGCAAACTTCTCAGATGTGGCCGGGCTTCTTGCAGTAGTTGCATGGAGCTTGCTGTAACTGTCTCTGCTGCTGAGGTACCTGGTAAAAAGGTGCTCTAGCTGGAGTATGGTTCTGCTGTGGCTGCTGGAAAGGTCTGGACTGGAAATGAGGACGTTTAGTAGATACTGTACTACCGTTGGCCCCCAGAAAAGAATTACGGTCCCTCTTGGACTTCAAACCCAACTCTCGCTCAACCTTGCGTGCCTCCGTAAGTATCTCCGAGTATGTCTCATAAAAAGACGGAATGAGAATCTTCACTTCCCAGTTTAGACCCTCGCAAAAATGAATGGCTCGAACCTCCGGCTCCCTCACCAGATACACTACAAATCGGCTCAACCTACCGAACTCCGCAGCGTATTCCTCCACAGACATGTTCTCCTGAATGAGACTCTCAAACTGTCTCCCCAAGTCTAGCCTGTCTGCCCGGGCGAAAAACTTCTTCTTGAAAAGGTCCTTGAATACCTCCCAAGATTGTCCTGCGTCAACCAGAACTGGCTCATTCCTGAACTAAGTGCGAGCGACGTCGAACAGTTGAAGTCCTACCGCCTCAACCTTCAGATCCTCAGAAAGATGGGATACCCTCATAAGATGCTCAATGTCCTCGAGCCAATTATCAGCATAGACGATGCCCTCCGTCCCCTTGAAAACCCTAGGCTCCAGTTTCTTAAAGTCCTGAATGTTGCCTGGCCGAAGCTGAGCAACCTGTGGAACAACCTGTTGCTGGATCAGAACTCCTCTCTTAACTACAGCACGAACAAGCTGATGAGTACTCTCGATGCCCTATCGTAGAACGTCGATCTGCCTCTGATGTGCCTCTGACTGAGCCCTCTGTGCCTCGAGCATCTTATGAAACATTGTAAACATCTGTGACGCCTCTGCTGGCACAGGAGGTGGAGGTGGAAGCCCCTCAAATACAGCTGGCACAGTCCTCTGAGTAGGTGGTGGACCTTCGAAAGCAGCTGACACTCCAATCACCGGAGAAGTGACTGGGGCAGGCCCTCGAGATGTCGCAGACCTCTCAGAAACTGCTCTCCCCTGCTGCGATCTAGTCTTAGGCGGCATCCTAAGACAAAGCGAAGAAAGAATCAATATGGCACAATATGTAAGACATCAAGGAAAGGACATTTTAAGAGATCAAGTATCAATACCAAAGGAGAATAGTTGAATCAAAAGAATTTTCCTAGATGTGATTGAGTATCTCAGCCTATATCCTATCCTATCGCAGGCTCGTAGTAGTACAACTAAATTGTCGCACTACCACGACATCACATACTTTGTGAAGCTAGACCTGCATCGGCCACTACCAAAAATGTGTCACGACCCGCACCCGATACAAGGGTGACCAAAAACGTGTCACGACCCGCACCCGATGCAAGGGTGCTAGTCGGAAATAACACCCAGCCTACGCCGCAGAATCGGGGTAGAACACTGTCTAGATAATCTATCTAACAATATAATAAACTACAAATAATGATAGTATACTCAATCACAGAACTAAGATGGAAAGCACGAATCAGATAAAGAATAGAATAGTCACAATATAACTCATGAGTCTAAAATAATACATCAATGAGTCTGAAAGAAGTAACAAAAATAAGCTGGAGACAAATCGAGTACAAAAGAAAACTATGAAGCTACAACTCCAGGGTCAACTGTCTCAGTTGGGATAAGTCCCTCCTGAGCTAGGGTCTCAGAATCTAAACCCACAACATCCTGGGGTCCATAATAGGTAGGGTACCACTCCTCAGTGTCATCTGGAAAAATATATCCAGTCAGGAAATGAGCAGAGTACATCTCTAACAGCAGTTCTAATCAATGATAAAAACTATATAGCAGTAAATAGCTGTAGATAAACAAGATACACAATAGATACAAGAGAGATATATATAATAAGGAAATACTGGAAATAAATACAATAATGAACAATATGCCAAAGAAACAAGAATACTAAATAACTAAGTGTGTGAGTACTAGCTTAACATGTGATCGGCTTGGGCAAGATGCAATGCGGCCTGGCTAATCATACGTGCGGTGTATGATCAATACTATTCAGTAATCAGTACTTGATACAATAGGGATATTGATCACACATCTATACTAATACTCCCCACCCCCGACTGGTATAATAGATCCAACCACGGTATGCTATGGCACTAAATTCTCCAAGAAGATAGTGACTCTTCCCGAGAATCGGTGTCTGTACATGTACAAGATAACCAATAAAACAATACTTACACCATATACACCATATACCAAGGAATAACATCTCATGACGAGATCCGGATATACCAATCCGTGTAACCATAGTGTCAAGAGAACATGGATATCTACACTAGATATAATGAACATAGAGGATATCATAAATGAGAAACTATCAGAGAATGTACTCGCCTGAAGTCTAATGAATAGTGTCATAGATGTCTGACTCGGAGCCTCGAAGACCTAGATATGGAATACAACATCAATACAAGGTCCCGAAAAGAGAACAAGTTAAACTAGTCAACTTCTAGGCCAATAAGTCAATTCTAAGTCAAAAATCAACTATGGTCAACTCTAAGTCAACTATGGTCAACTATGGTCAAACCAAGGTCAACTATCTATTTCTAGGTTGCACAAGTCTAACACAAAAATCTTGGGTCAAGATATTAAAATCTAAGTCATAAAAATACCACATCCTAAAATATTAGGATACCGTATCTCCGGATACGTAATTTTCAAGGTAATCATCACAATACATATATATCAAACAAATATGTATAATAATATAGAATATTAATTATACATTAAAATAGGAACCATGGTTTTGAACCAACTTGGTATCTCCACAAAATCACAAACTTTATACTCAAACCCCGTATCTTGAGTATCCCACTTACCTTGGTTTCCACAAGGTAATACCCAATACCTTGATATATAATTACCCTCATATAGAATATATAATATATACTAATATTATACAATTAAGAAATATAGCAATAATAGTATTATATCTCAATAATAATACATATATATACATATATATATAAATATAAGATATAAACACAATATACTAATAATCTGCCTAACTATCACTGAAAGCAGTGTTGAAAAATAATGATATTCAGATATCAGACTTTCAGTGACAGTTCTGGCTGTCACTAAACTGCCGTCGCTACTGCTGCTGCATTTTTGCACTGCTGCCTCTGCTTTGGTGACGGTTTTTAACCGTCACCATAGCCTCCGTCGCTGCTGTTGCAATTCCCGTCGCTGCTACTGCTATTTAATGACAACAGCTCTGTCATTAAATACCGCCGCCACTGTTACAGCGGCTGCTGCTTTTATTCCTCGGCTATTAATGACAGCAGCTCTGTCATTAATTCCTGCTGTCGCTAAAAACAGTAATAAATATATATAACCTATATATATATATATATATATATATATATATATATATATATATATATATATAAACTAAATAAATAAATAAATAAATATATATATCTATATATATAACTCAAATACATATAATATATATATATATATATATATATATATATATATATATATATATATATATATATATATATATATATATATATACCAAATAGTTATAATACTCCTCCTATATAATAATGTACATATTACAACATAGTCAAATGCATACAAACATAAATATGTAATAAATATACATCCATACATATATATATACAAAATCATATTCTAATTACTTAATTTAACATACATATCTATTATATAAAATATGTTCATATATTTTATATTATAACATATATTTTAATGCATGTAGAAGAAAACTACATATATATTTATTCTATTGGTACATATATAATACATAGATCTATGCTACAATAAATACCATAATAAATACATTATAGTACATATATAATATCTACATATATATACATAATTATAATTCAAGAATTAAAGCACAATTAATTAGATCTACACATAAACACACAACAAATGGAGAGTATCACACCGTATCCCACTAGATCTAGGATACGCATGCGACACGAGTCCACCACACATCCAATTGTACCCCAAAGGACACAAACAAGTCACATATAATATTTATGAACAAAACAAAGTGTCAAATGTAGATCTACGTGTCCGTGTCAAAATACGACATGTACAAAGTTCCGTGTCGGAGGAAAAACCCCAAAAATAATATGTATCACTAAATTATTGGGATACGACCTACACGTACCCAATTATGGATATGACACTAGTCCCAAACACATAAACATATGCCAAAGTGATCTATAGGATCAATTGGCACACACAAGAAAAGTTATTTTCGGAATTCCCCAAAAATTGACACAAAAAGTACCATAACTTTCTCCACAGGTCTCCTATGAACACAAAACCAAATCCTATGGATAGTACATACATATGGGTTGATTATTCATGATTAAATCTCAAATTTAGAAGCTATTTTAAGGGGGAAAATGAATTATACTTATTGGGAGATGGATTCCCATTGAAACCTCCAATTGAGATAAAATTACCTCCAAATTGTAGATCCTTACTCCTCTTTGTAGATCCTTGCTTCCTCCTTCTAGATCCTTGCTTCTCAAGTCTCTAATGGTGATTTGGGAAGGAATTGGAATGAATTTGGTAGGGAAATGAATTGGGAATAAAGGAAATTTGGTAGTGGGAAATTCTAGATCTAGATTTGGAATGAAAAAGAGGAGAGAGAATTTTCCCCCTCTTTTTATATAGGCCGGCCCTTTCCTCTCCCTCAAGTAATTATGAAATGTCCATTATACCTCTTGGGGGCTCTTATGAAGAAATAATTAAGAAAGAAAGCTTCTAGTCTAATGATTTAATTAATTTAAATCCATCTCCTTAACAATGGGCTTTCTAAATGGGCTAAGTCTAACTAATTAATTCATGTTGGTCCATGGGTCCAAACTAAACTAGTTAGGTCCACTAACACAAGTCTAAATTAATTAAATAATATCTAACAACAATTAAATAATACAACAAATAATTATTTACCATGCACAATATTTAATTAAATAAAAAATGACTAAAATACCATTTCTTAGAAAATGTGGTAGTGACATAACTACTATTACACACCTAAGATAATGGGAACTTTTCACATACTTTTGGTCACTCGCTAACATTCCATGTAACTTTCTATTTTACAACCAAAGCATTGATGGCAAACATATAACTTTTATCCCACCAATTAGGGATCATCACTCAATATATAGTCCATATTATTTTCCCAATGAGTCCTCGATAGTAACACCTAATTATCTATACTGAATTTAAAAACTTTTGCCCAACTGATTCAAGTCACCGTCTGAATATATATAAAATGTATATCGATGTTCCCAGCCAATGTATCCACTTTACACTTTTCATTTTCTCGTTATCTAACATAACATTAAATTATCAAGAATCTGCTACTGATCCTCCTAATCCAAATTATCAAGGGACACTCGAGTCAAGCATAACTCTCAATTAAGTCACGACACTACCCCATCTCTCACAGATAGACTTATTACTATCATTATGGAAAGGGACAAAGCATATATGATTGCTAAGAGGGTAGAGGCATATACCTCTCAGAAATTAATCCATTCCTGACACAACACTTCTCTCGCAATAATCCAACGTCCATTTCGGATAATCCATCCCTTGGTAGCACTATCGACCACAAACACAATATCGACTTCCTCAAAGTTTAAAATAAAGTCAAGCCGATACATACGGATCAACTCAAAATTTCCATTGATCCCATCTCTGAAGTTTATGCACACTTCCATCCTGATGTACCATGTCATTACTTATCGTCGATTATACCATATCTATCGATTTTTCTTGAATCCCACATAACAAGCATCATTCACAGATTATCTGGTTATATTATTACATTGAAATCATTGTAGGTATTTCTTGATATCATAACTATTTAATAAATTATACCCATGACATCACAACATATTCAGACTTATTATATGGAGCATCCAATGAAGTATCAAGGAAGTTCAAGGGACTTTCGATCGCGGAAGCAACTGTATAATCAAATTAAAATGAGTGAGGTTCAAATAACGTATATTCATGCTCTCATACCATTCCTGGCATGCCCTGATTCTGGAGAACAAAAAAATAACCACTGGGCATGATGGCGTATAAGTCTAAATTACACTTGTATTAGGCAAAATGAACACAATTAATAATATTTCTCAAAATAACAACATTGCAGCAGAACTAAGCAGATTAAATTGAAGTCGCAACAAGATATATATAAATGTATCTCTTTTATTGATATTTGCGGCGAAATACAAAGGCTCTTAATAGGCACCTGAAACTTGCCAAACTTGGCTTACATTGAACTTGTCGACTTGGCTTACAACTCATTGGTACAAAAAATTATACTGTTTCATACATTATGCCTTTTATAACAGAAGATAATATCTTTACAAAAATAGCTTTTGCTCGTCCAACAAATCTTTAATGCCTTAGAACTGTCCAAGCTAGTCCCCACACCTACAAAGCTGGGGGTATCAGTACATTATTGTGTACTGGTAAGCGGTGCTAGTCCGACTCACCTAAAATCAACATAGTAATCATGTGAGTGTAATACTATTAAAAGTGATCTTGCTCCTTTACCTTAGGGTCAATTAATAATTCATATATGATAATAATTTAAAGCATATATGTTATCACCATTTCGTGATTATTACCCACTATCATTTAGCCTTCCTTGTAAATGAGTAATAGCTTACTCTGTCTACGCAAGACATCATTATTATTCTCTTCTCTACATAAAATATTATTAGTATGCACCATGTCTATATGAAGTCACTAGCGACATCCCATCCTGGGCTATTAGTGTAATTATGGTATCCTTTATAGCACAGGTAGCTAGCATTATTGAAAGACTCATAATTTTGATGCTAGTATGTCAGCATCATCCTCGTTCCCCTTATGACAAAGTAGTTTCGTGGCCTTGGGAGTACCGTTCACCGAACTAAATCTTGTGCACAACTTATCCATGACCATGCATGCATATGCAACTTAGTTATAAAGAAAATATATCATGCATGATAATAGAAAACTTAAATGAATATGCCATGATTCTTATTTGTCTTTGCCATATTCTCTCGAATCGTAGCTCGTAATACTTATTGCCCAATCTAGGAAATTTCTTGCCTAATCCAGAGGCTTTCTTGTCCAATCTAGGGACTTACCATCTACTTTACCAAAATTCCTCGAGTCATAGCTCGACATACTTACTGCCCAAATCAAGGGACTTACCATAAATGATGACACAACGGTCCTAATTCTTTGTTATAACAAATATAATATAACTAACATCCGTCTACAACAGATTTAAAGCAATATGATTACTTATCTTTTATTATATTTTGTGAATCTTGCTAGGTAACATTTAGTAACACAACATGTAAATATAAAAATAATGCACCATATGGAGTGGAGCATTACAATACTCCGGTAGTTGATCAAAAGGAACCATAATATGGGCGCTTCTCTTAAAGAAAATTCCAACACTGATGGTAGTACAAGTTAGTTGAAGAATACTAAGATTACATGTCCTGTGTTATTAGCACCGCACAAATTGATCGAGGCCGACGCTAGTTAGGGGAACAAGACAACTAAGTTTATTTTCTTCTTAGGGGCAACACAAAATTTCTCTTGGGCAATACATTACATTACTATTCTCTTTCTTCCTCTTGCTAAACCCAAAATGTAAACAAATATTCTTATCTCTTCTTGCTCTTCCAAACCTAACACAATCAAGATAAAACTCTATCAAAATATAGAAAAATAAATTATAGGTTTTTTAAATCTAGATTTTTTTAAAATTCTTAGATTTCATATGTAATACATGTTTTGTTATGGTTACCTAGTAGAAAGCTCACTAAGGCACTTTTCTGAAGCTTCGAACTCCATTAATGGAGGTTTGAAGCTCGAAAATATATACAATCACGTTTGGGATAGTGGAGAGTCCTAAAATTAAAATTTTCTACTTTAGAATGATCAAATTTTAACATTCCTAATATGTTGCCCTTGAGATAAGAAACAAGGGTAGTACATCTGTGTTGCCCCTGATAATTCTTTACAGTGTCATATCACTAACCGATTATATTTATATGGAGAAAAATTGAGAGGAGTTTAGAATTTTCTTTCTTTAAATAAAACTAGTAAATATTCTCAATAATAAATTCTTTGTTAGTTTGTCCTGGTTACATATGCTTATATAGAACTAGAGAGAAAAAACCCTAATTACTCCTATATATGGATTGGATCTAAACGAATCAAAATCCATTATATCCAATATCCAATAAGCAACAAATAATAAATACACATATAATTAACTAAATGACTCATTCAAATTCAAACTTTTGACTCGATCTCTAGCTTTGACCGGTATGGCCCTACACCAATAACCAAGACCAGTGATTGGGGAAGGGGCGCTTCTATACAAATAACAAATTTTAATAATAAAAACTGAGGTAGATTTAGCCTGGGTTTAGAAATGTAAGTTTTTTTTTGCTTTTAAGGGACGTTTAGTACGCGGAATACTATATGCTGGGAATTCTATATTCCCAAATATTCGGTAAGTAACTTCTCTAAAAATTATTTTCCCATGTTTGATAAATATATAAATATTTTCGGGGAAAAAAATAAAAAAAGATAAAAATAAAAATAAAAATAAAAATAAAAATAAAAATAAAAATAAAAATAAAAATAAAAATAAAAATAAAAATAAAAATAAAAATAAAAATAAAAATAAAAATAAAAATAAAAGTAAAAATAAAAATAAAAATAAAAATAAAAATAAAAATAAAAATAAAAATAAAAATAAAAATAAAAATAAAAATAAAAATAAAAAAATAAATAAAAAATTGTGAAAACACAAAAAATAACAAAAAAAAATTTAAAATAAATAAACATTCTTACAAAATAAAAATAAAATTAAAAATGAAAAAATATTAAAAAAATAAACAACAAAATTATGGGCAAAAAAAAATTTATACCCACCTATTTGTAAGGGAGGATTATCATATTTTGTGGGTAAATTATTTATCCGGGTATTCGTAATTCTCTGGAATAATTGTTTATTGCCTAAACAAACATGGTAATAGGTTCCATCATAAAAAAATTCAGAAATAAAATAAAATTATCGTGCACCAAATGCCCCCTTATTTTGATAAGATAGTTCATTCTAGAAAAAGCTCATTACGGGGATACCATTTTCTTCAAGGTTGAAAATTTCTTAGGTTGTGTTTGGGATCACCTATTATGGCTTACGTTTAATGTTATTATTTTTTTATTTTGAAAAACAGTCTCAAAAGCTATCTAGTAATTATAACTTGATCATTGATTTTAAAAAAATATATAGTTACATTAAAAGCAATTGGAATGCCTTTTTAAGCTGCTCCTATTTTTTTTTTTAGAAGAATGAGCAATCTGAAACTAGGCCCTTAGGCTTGGTTTGGGAAAGCTTATATGAGTCTACTTAGAATAACTTATCTTCTTCTTCTTTTTAAATGTTGGTTCAATTTTGGAGCAACTTTAATTAACAACCTCCAACCCCCCAGTAAAAATCTACTCCTACAGTGGCTCTTTGAAAAGTAACGCCGAACTCAAACCAAGTCTTACTTTTCCTGCTTTTGCTTACTCATTTTAATAAACTACTTTAGTTTTGGAGCGACTTTTAAGAACACGAAAAACAACTTTGAAAGGCTGCTTTAGTTTTACTTTTTAAAAAATAATAAAAATAATCCCAAAGCAAGCTTATCAATCTTATCATGATGGTTTGCTTTTTCTTCTTCTTCTTCTTGTTTTCTTCTTCTTATTATTATTTGAAAAATAACTCTAAAAGTTGTTCGTTAACAACTTAACAAATAGATTGTTTGTTTGTCCGCAAATAAAGATGTCATGTAATTTGTTGTAGTAAGTAGTGTTGAAACTACAGTGTTTGGTTGTCCATAAATAACGATAATGTTGCAAGAATTACAAACCCATTGTTTGGTTGCTTGTAAATGATGTAAGGGTGGTGACCGTAACTTGAAAAATAGAGTGTATGGAAAAATTGTGTAAACAAATATCACCTTTTTAATGACCTGACATTGTAATTATTATGCTTTTTTTAACAAAAGTTATTGTAAGTGGTTTTATATCCAATTTGGTTGCCAATCACCTTTGCCCAAGTGGCTGAGGTGGAAGGCATCCACCCCATCTATTTGGGTTCTAGCCAGTGTATGAGCATATTATTATGGGGTAGTGGGTCCAAAAAAGGATGCGATGCAGCAAGAAAGTCCCATAGTATTTGGGTATTTGTTACCATTTTTTTTTAATGTTTATTTTTTTTAGAAAATTTATATTTGTATTTTTAATTGTTAATTTTTTTAGAAGTATTGCATTATAAACTCACTTACATTACATGATAAACCAAATATTTTAATGTAATTGATATTTGTCACTCCCCATTACCGAAATACGGAGACCGACATGGCCTGCTACCCCGTACAAAGTATTGAACGTCGTACGACGGTCACATTTGTAACTAAACAATGGGGTACATTCTACAAGCAAGTCACTATGTCTCATTCAGCCAAACGAGGATAGTAAACATAGAATATATATATATATATATATATATATATATATATATATATATATATATATATATATATGATAAGGAAGTAAGGCATCCCAAATTTTCTACCAAAATATTCTAGAAATCAGCTGTACAAAATGAGAAGCTGGCAGAGTAGCAAAAGTACATGACCATGATCAGCTGTAGTCTGATTAATTACAATCATATAAGAAAACTAACCAGATTTACGGCTAACAAGTGCCGGTGGCTAAACGTCCAAAAAGAAAAATGAACAATAACGAGCAGTGATTAAGAAACACACGTGTGTCCCTCAGCGACCATCCGTCAGGTGCACTCCATTGTTCAAGGGGAAGTAAGCTGGATCCTCGGGTGCTGGCTCTAAACATGGCCATGCAAAACCAGTGGGGTTAGACCCCAAATAGCAAGTACCACAAAGGAAGTACGAATGAAGGAACAAAACCACTAAGAAAATAAACACACACACACACACACACACACACACACACACACACACACACACACACACACACACATATATATATATATATATATATATATATATATATATATATATATATATATATATATATATATATATGTGTGTGTGTGTGTGTGTGTGTGTGTATGTGTGTGTGTGTGTGTGTGTGTGTCATAGTTTTGGTCCATAGCCTACCGTGATACAATAATCTAACCCTACAACCAAACAAAGACATTGGTTAGACCACCACATCATGATAGTCCATGTCTCTAAACTATTTAACAGAAGATATAATACACAATCAAGCTCAGTTACATAATCGGCCAATCACTTATACGACTTACTAGGTGAAGTCTGGGTTATTCCAGAGATATATGCGTATAATAGGAATCCTCAGATCGAGCAATGTGCTAGCAGGTCTAGCCGAGCCATGAATCGCCGCATAGCAGATAGTATTTATGCACCGGTCCCTCATAAGGCTACCGTGCTAAGATCTCATAGAACATATAGTATAATATAATAGTCGAATATTGCCATCCACTAATGAGGATTTAAATAATATCCATGGAGGGCAGCCTACATACCCCAGACAATTATTTGGGGGTGGCTAGTTAAGCACGATCTCGGGATTCCTTTCCTCCCAATGCTCTACATATTTTAGTTGCCTAGTTAACCCTAATATTACTGAAATCTGATGGCGTGGTCACATAATATTTTTCTTATATGTCACACCGTAGTATGGACACGCTAGATATGAATCCACTTTACGACTTGGCAGTCCAATTTGGATTCACTCCAGCGTGATGCAACAATCAAACAAGTCCTAGCCACGCTTGAGAATTGACTAAACCTATTTTGTCCATGCTTGGAGGAATCATATTATATCACATATCGCGTAGGTACCCCTCAGTGTAAACATGTAATATAATATAGTAGGAACACTTAGCACGTAGTAAGTGTATCAGCACGGATACAAGTGGTTGAGTCAAGTCACCAATCACAGTAAATCACATGAGTTCTATCATATTTCAACACATAAGTCAAGTCATGCACATAGGTGGTGTAGTCACTCCGCGCATGGTCGAACTATACACATGGTCGGGTTTGGCGTATAGACGGGTATAATACTCTCACAGTCATCAAGATTACACATATGAATCAAAAGTCCAATAGAATATTCAAACTAAAATAATTCAATAAATATGCAGGGGGGCACATGCGTGCATGAAGATCTGGCCTTAGTGAATTCCCATGCGTCCAAGGTACTATGCATCCGACTTTAGAATGCATGTACAGAGCAGACATGTTTACAACGAGATAGATACATGCTGGAGGGGCGCATGTTGCTGGGCCGCATGTACTCCATCGTCCCAAAATAGCAAGTTTGACTTTTGTCTTACTAAGGCCAGACTCCATGTGCAAGAAAAAAGCAAGGATTAAAATATAAGAATTTCTCCATATCATGCAAGGTGTACTTGCCTAAAATAAAAGAAGGAGAAATGAGAGAATAAGGGAAGAGCGAGAAAGAAGTTGGGTTATATAGCTAGGGTTTGAGGTTTAGACCATGGATTCTCTCATAAATTGAACCAACCCACAAACTAAACCATGAACCACACTAAACCAAAGAATGGATCTATTTTCCATGCAACATAATAAAAATACAAGCAAGAAATAATATATCATAAATATGTATATCGGGAATGGGGAGTGACATCTCTACCCACCTTAGAAAAATTTTGTCCTCGATATTCAAACTTAAGGCTAGCTAGAGAACTCATAACACACACTATACTAACTACAAGCACATCTACACATGCAATCAATAATCAATTATATAAAGCAACATCATATAGCATGGGTGAATAAATCACAAGATTTGATATACGAAGCAATAAGGAAAAATATACCTACTGAGTCCAATATATGCGGATACCGAGACCGGATATCGTCCTCACGCTCCCACATCGACTCTCCCCAAGGGTGATAACCCCAAGCAACCCGGACAAAACGAATAGT
This sequence comes from Iris macrosiphon, assembly GCA_036927795.1. Taxonomy (NCBI): domain Eukaryota; kingdom Viridiplantae; phylum Streptophyta; class Magnoliopsida; order Asparagales; family Iridaceae; genus Iris; species Iris macrosiphon. The sequence continues at coordinate 85,672,682 of JAYESA010000010.1, forward strand.
ACAATTCTTGAGCACCTTCTTTCTTTGGTCTAAAATGGATACAGGTTGTTCCTCGTAAGACAAGTCAGTACCGACAACTAGCTCAGAATGGTCGAGGATATGACTCGAATATGAGATATACCTACGCAATTGAGACACATGAAATACATGTGCACCTCACGTAGAGAAGGCGGAAGGGCAAGGCGATAAGTAACATCGCCCACCCGCTCGAGGATATCGAACAGACCGACGTATCGTGGACTAAGATTCCCGTGAACCCCGAATCTAATGACTCCATGGGTCGGCAAAATCCGTAAGAACACGTGGTCGCCGACATGAAACTCTAAAGGCCTACGATGTTGATCCACCCAATGACGATGCCTATCCTGCACAACCTGAAGTCATTCTCTGGTATGTTTAATGACTTCTACTGTCTGCGTGATCATTTCTAGGCCTAACGTCTTTTGTTCGCCAATATCATCCCATGTTAATGGTGACCTGTACTTTCTCCCATATAGTGCTTCGAAGGGGTCCATCTGAATACTCGCTTGATAACTATTGTTGTACGAGAACTCGACGAGATAAATATGATCTTTCCAAGGCCCTCCAAAATCTAAAGTACTAGCTCACAACATATCTTCCAATGTCTGGATGGTTCTCTCTGATTACCCGTCGTTTAAGGATGGTAAGTGGTACTGAATCTCAGCTTGGTGTCCAAACTCTGGTGCAAGCTCTTCCAAAAATATGAAGTAAATCGAGTGTCTTGATCTGATACGATACTTACTGGGCCTCCATACTGTCTTACTATTTGTAGCATGTACATCTCTACCAACTACTCTATAGACTGTCCTACTCGAAAAGGAAGAAAATGAGCTACTTTCGTGAGTCGATCAACTATTACCCAAACTACATCGCGACCAATTGGGGATCTAGGTAAACTGGTTATAAGTTTATTGTGATATGCTCCCACTTTCATTCCAGAATATGAAGTGGCTGTAATAATCCTGCTGGTCTTTGTTGGTAAGCATTCACTTGCTGATATACCAAATATCGAGAAACGAATCGCGTTATCTCCCTTTTTATCCCGTTCTACCAGAAATATTTCTTGATATCTTGATACATCTTGGTACCTCCTGAATAAATTGAATACTGGAAATTGTGTGCCTCAATCATGACTTCTTATCAGATATCTTCGCTCGGTACATAGAGACAATTTCCAAATCTAAGTATTCCATCCTCGCGAATCGTCAACTCCTTCATACGACCAGACTCGCACTCTGCCCGAAGCTTCTGAACTTTCGGATCCTCTGCCTGAGCTGCCTTAAACCTCTCAACCAAAGTAGACTGTATTTGCAAGCTTGCCAAAATTCCTACGTCCTGCGAAAGTACTATCTCAATACCCATTTCTTGAAGATCCTCTAATATACGTCATTGCGATGTCAACATATATACACTACCTCTCCTTCTTAGAGCATCTTCTACCACATTTGCCTTGCCTAGATGGTACTGGAGTTCTACGTCATAATCCTTCAACAATTTTAACCACCTCCTCTGCCTCATGTTCAGATCCTTTTGGATAAATACATACTTTAGGCTCTTATGATCTGTAAATATCTCCACTCGATCACTATATAAGTAGTTCCTCCATAACTTAAGTGCAAACACTACTGCCGCCAACTCTAAATCGTGTGTTGGATAGTTCTTCTTATGACCTCAAAGCTACCGAGACGCATAATCTATCACTTCTCCATGTTGCATTAATACACACCCCAGTCCTTGCCAGATGCATCGTAATATACTGTAAACCCTCCAGAACCTACTGGAAGCGTAAGAATCGGTGCTAAAATCAGTCTCTTCTTCAATTCCTCGAAGGTTGTATGACACTCTGCTGACCAATCAAACTTAGCCTCCTTGTACGTCAAATGGGTCAATGGTGCTGAAATCCTTGCAAAGTCTGCCACGAACCTCCTATAATATCCTACCAATTCCAAGAAACTACGCACTTCAGCTACCGTCTTAGGAACTGGCCAACTTTCTACGGCCTCAACCTTCTTCAGATCTACTGCCACTCCTATTCCTGAGATAATGTGCCCCAAGAACGATACATGATCTAGCCAAAACTCGTACTTGTTGAGCTTTTCATACAATTGGTATTCCCTCAAAATTTCTAAGACCTTCCAAAGATGCTCTTCGTGCTCCTTTTTGTCACTGGATTAGACGATAATTTTGTCTATGAAAACCACCACGAACTGATCTATGTACGACATGAAGATGTGGTTCATCAAATCCATAAACATTGCTGGAGCATTTGTCAGTCCGAATGGCATAACTAAGAATTCGTAATGCCCATATTGTGACCTAAATGTTGTCTTAGGTATGTCTTGATCCCGAACTCTTACTTGATGATATCCTGATCGGAGGTCGATCTTGGAGAAAACCCTAGCTTTGCTCAACTGATCAAACAAATCATCAATTCTTGGTAATGGGTACTCATTCTTCACTGTCACTGCATTTAGCTACCTGTAGTCGATACATAATCATGTTGACCCATCCTTCTTCTTTACTAGAACCACTGGCGCTCCCCAAGGTGATCCATTGGTTCTGATAAACTTCTTTGCCTTCAGCTCTTCTACGTGTTAATATAACTTGTCCAGTTCTGATGGTGCCATCTGGTGAACCTTACAAGATATTGGTCCTCCTCCAGGGATTAATTCTATATAAAACTCTACATCGCTTACTGAGGGTAACCCTGGAAGTTCTTCTGGAAAGACATCTAGAAATTCATTGACTATCTCAGAAAGTTATTCTTCTGATATTGCTGCCACTGTGATCCTCTCTTCATGTTAGTCTTCCACAAATCTATTAAAGGCGAAGTCTTCCATGCCTAAGATACTAAATAATATCCTACCCCTATAATAATCTATCGTATCATGACTGTCTCCCAGCCAGTCCATGCCTTAGATAATGTTAAAGTTACCTATAGGAAACTCGATCAACCGTGCAAGTAATGAATATCCGCACACTATGACTGAACACGATATACGCACTCTACTAACTTCTACGAGCCCATTACCAGTAAGTATATTCAACCTCTTTGGCAATGCCTCAAACTCTAATCCAATACTTGTTGCAAATCGCGCAGATATAAATGAATGAGATGTACCCGAATCAAATAATGCTACAGCAGAAAAAGTTACGACAGAGATGTTACCTGCCACCACGTCGCCTGATGCCAAAGCTTCTTCCAAGGACAAAGTGAATGCTTGCTCTTGGCCTTGTTATGCTCCTTGTTATTGCCTCCCTTGGAAGCGTTGTGGTGGCCTTTGTTGGCCCTGCTATTGATTATGCTGCTGTTGGTACATCTGAGCTTGCGTCGGTAATAGACGCTGAGCTAATGGCCGTAATGCTATCGCTGGCCCTCTGTGTTGAACTTCCCCTAATATTGACAGTGTTGGCAACTGTTGGACTGACCCTACTAGCCTCTACATCATCGTATAATTGGCAATCCGTTGATCTGGACTACCGCACCTCATACAAAATCTATTGGCTTCCCTACACACATCTCTAGTATAGCCTCCCTTGCCATAGTAAGTACATCCCATCGGTTCTCCCTAGCGCTGTTATTGTTGTTGCTGCCTCGGCTACTGCCGAGCTGGTGCTGTCACTATCGAAACTGTCATCCTCTGTGGCATTGAATCATGGATACGAATGCCAGGTGATGGTGCTGACGTCCGGGGTAATCCTCCACCTCCTGCACTATGATAATGAGACCTCTTTTAGCCTCCCGTCCACGCCGACAAACTCTGATGGTAAGCTCGTGCCTCCGAGATGCTATCAATATTTTCTCATAAGTCTGGTAGTCATGCCCCTCTACCGGTTGTAGAATATCCAGATGAAGTCATTGCTGGAACCTCATCGCTCTGTACGACTCCGAAGCTACCATGGTTGGAGAGAATCTACTCAGCCTACAGAATTTTGCTGCATATCCGTCCACAGACCTACTGGCCTGCTTGAGACCGATAAACCTCTGCTAAAGCTCATATTGTGCGATGACTCCAAAATACTTTGCCCGAAACCAAGTCCCGAAACTATCCCAAGAGATAGGATACCTCAAGCCAACCTCTACTGATGCCCACTAGTCACGGGCAAGGTCGTGAAGCTACAGTCGGACTTGGTCAACTTGTTCATCAGCTGGAACCTTCGATGCTGCCAAAATAACCTCAATGTCTTACAACCATGCATCTGCTATGATGGAGTCCTCCGTACCATCGAATTACCTTGATTTAAGTCGGCAAAATCTAATTGATGCCCCCGAATCAGTCCTTTCGCTTCTCTCCAGAGCCGTCTGTAAATCCTGACTTGATAAGGCATTCTGCTCTTGTTGTTGAAATTGCTGATGTTTTTGTACCGCCATTTGATGCTGCTGCATAGCCATTATTCCCTGGAGGATCTCTAATAATGCTAGGATGTCAAGTATCGCTGGTACTACTGATACTACTGGGGGTATGGGGATCTCAGGGGTTGGTTGCTCAACTGGTCCAACTTTTGGTTCCACTGTGCTAGCTTGCTCAACTAATGGCTCTATCCGGATTTGACTCTGAGCAAGTGCTACCTCTCATTGTTGCCCAAGGGAACCCTGTCCTTCCATGCCTGCATCTCCAGCAATTGAAGAAGCCCTAAATGAAGGACAAGAAATATCAAGAACAGGACGGGAAGGATCAAGTAGGCAAGCAGTTTTAACAGTTCATGCATTGATATCGAGGAAGATGAAGCAAGATTTGAAAGGGGGCGTATTTGATTGAGACTCCTATAAGCATAACACCCCGCAAGTCTGAAAACACAAACCTACATGAGCTACCACTAAAACCTTGTCACGCCCCAGTACCAAAATACGGAGATGAATATGGCCAGCTACCCCGTACAAGGTATAAAATGTCGTACGGTGGTCACGGCTGTAACTAGACAAGGGGGTGCATTCTACAAGCAAGTCACTTAGGATCATATAGAATATCTAATGTCTTAATCAGCCAAACAAGAATAATAAACAAAGAATATATCTGACAAGAAAGTAAGGCGTCCCAAATCCCCTGCCAAAATATTCTAGAAACCAGCTGTATAAATTGAAAAGCTGGCGGAATAGCAAAATTTCATGACCATGATCAGCTGTAGTCTGATTAATTATAATCATGTAAGAAAACTAAATATATATATTTACGACTAACAAGTGCCGATGGCTAAATGCCCAAAAGAGAAAAAGTACAATAACAAGCAGTAATTATGAAACCCACTCGTGTCCCTCAGCGGCCATCCGTATGGTATGCGCTGATAGTCTATGCCCCTAAAATATTTAACAGAAGATACAATACACAATTATGCTCAGTTACATAATTGGCCAATCAGTTATACGGCTTACTAGGTGGAGTTTGGGTTATCCTAGAGATATATGTGTATAATAGGAATCCTCAGATCGAGCCATGTGCTAGCAGGGCTAGCCGAGCCATGAATCGTCGCATAGCATGTAGTATTTATGCACCGGTCCCTCATAAGCTTGTCGTGCTAAGATCGCATAGAACACATAGTACAATATAATAGTCGGATATTGCCATCCACTAATGATGATTTAAATAATATCCATGATGGCCAACCTGCACACCCCAAACAATTGTTTGGGGGTGGCTAGTTAAGCACAATCTCAAGATTCTGTCCCTCCCAATGCTTTACATATTTTAGGTGCCTAGTTAACTGTCACGCCCCAGTCCCAAAATACGTAGGACTAGGAACACGTAAGCATACCAGCCGCATGGATATGGCAACTCCAATATATGAAAACCAAAATCCACACGTACGCTGTAATATGAATATCAATCCACAAGTGGTATAAACATATGTCACAAGTCACAGGGTATAATCTAAATCTCATCCACGAAAATCAAATATAAATAAATAATCAGTATCTATGAAGCTAATTCTAAATATAAGTATCTAAAGATGATAGTTGGATGGAAACAAATCCACTACCAACTCGAATGTAAAGGTACAACACAATAAACATAATATAAGAATACCAGCTAACGATGTCACGCCCCAGTCCCAAAATACTTAGGACTAGGAACACGTAAGCATGCCATCCGCATGGATATGGCAACTCCAATATATGGAAACCAAACCCATACGTACACTGTAATATGAATATCAAATCCACAGTGGTATAACATATGTCACAAGTCACAGGGTATAATCTAAATCTCATCCACGAAAATCAATATAAATAAATAACCGGCATCTATATAACTAGATCTTAACATAAGTATCTAAGGATGATAGTTGGATGGAAACAAATCCACTACCAACTCGAATGTAAGAGCAAATACAAAATAAGTACAACACGACAACACCATATAAGAATACCAGCTAGCAATCACGGGCTCGAAGAGAAGACGTCCACGAAACATATAACCATCCAATATGCGCTCCTGCAAATACTCAAGAACAGATACACCTGACAAGGGACCAGGTCCTCAGAGGGACATAACAAGATACTTAAACACATGCCAATAAAGTACTGAAATAAATATCCAATGGGGTCGCCTAACCGTCTAAGTGAATGCAGTTAAGAACAACTTTCCCAACGCGTGGGCTATCTGGCTAAAATGGGATTGGCATGGTTCTCTTGGAAATCCAGGGGCCTACAAAGGCACGTCGTCTTTTGAACGGCGGAGGCCCGCCAGATAATATATAATATATAGTAGTCATCATGACCGCGCATCTCCGGCGGAGCGTACGGGTTACACAAAGAAAGTGCAACGGAGCCCACACGCCTTACTTGTTGTTCTCCCCACCCCATGCTCTAAGCATGTCACATCCATGACACGATAATACCTCTAATAACTGCCAAGTCTACTAGCATGCAAAGTTTCTAACAGCAGTTATTCCTAACGCATGACCCATACGTACAAGAGGCCAAACCCTGCACATAAGTCCGTGATCTACATGAGACTCATAATTCGTGTAACAACTGTGTCATGGCCAATGAACCTAATGATGCTATATGATAATAGGGTAGTCTTATAAACAAGGTCAATGCAAATACATAAATAAAAATATATCGCGATGACACCGTCGCGCGTATTTTATATAACAGTTAAAATATATGAACTAAAGACAGAAAATAAAGATACATGCAACATATGGAATATGAATAACAGTACAATGGCAAGGTATACTTGCCTGGCAAGAAGCTGTAAAATGTAACGTCCAGATGTCCAATACACAGGGCCAGAAGCTATGGCCTCAGAACAAATGTCTCCGGATGCTGAAATAGATATCACCAACATTCCCAGAATAAGAAAAATAGCTAGAAAGCACTTCCCTTTCGTCCAATTTGGACACAGGGGCAAAACCGTAATTTCAGGTCAAAGTGGGGTCCATGTGTGGTCCACTTTGCACCGAAAAGCGTATCAGAACCAATGGTCTCCAAATTCGTCCAACTTAGTGTCAACAAGTCCAGAACGATGATACGAACCCAACGGAACTTCCAGAATTGGATTCCGATGAGCCGATCACAAAATTGCTCGTCAAGTAGAGCCGTGGGGCCCACGATACACGATTTTGGTCAACGTTCTCAGAATCGAACCAAACTTGGATCACAGGACCAGCATATTGCTACGAGTCCGATGGCATAAGTTTCATTTTGATCCGACGTATGTACACAAAGTTACGACGTGTTCTAAAATAGGCGAATACGGGGCGTTGTCGACGGATACGTATTGATTCCGATGTGCACGCACATCCAAATCAACTTCTGTGAAATCTCGCACGTCCGTATCAACGGCGCACACATTTTGGTGAAGACAGCGCGCGACCTAGTCGTCCCGTTTGGCGGGGCGTACTCAGTTCCGGATGAAAATGGGGTATCATTTTTCTGTTTTTGGATCGCGGTTCGCGATCACCACAGGACGCGATGCACCGAGCGGGTTGCACGAGCATCAAGAGGGTTACACATTCTACGCATCACAACTGACAAAACCAAAAATGGGTCAACAAGGAGAGAGAATGGGTTACCTGAACAGGGCTCCATGGAATTGGGTTCTTTGTGTCCGCGAGTTATCTTGACACACCGACACGGGGCTATGCCGTGTCCGAGCTGTGTCTGGGCTATGTCCGGTCTAGGTTTAGGGTTTCGAGGGCTACCGAAGATGGAGGATCATCGAGGTTGGTAGTGGTGCTGGGCTGGGCAGGGCACGGTGAGGCGTCTGGGAGTCGTCGAGGGCTGCGAGGCTGGGAGAGGGCGGCGGAGGAAGGTGGAGTCGAGGAAGGAGGAAGAGGAGTAGAGGAATACGTCGGTCGGGTCAACTGGAGGAACGGGGTGAAGATGAGGCAGGCGAGCGGCGGTTCTCGTCGACGAGGGGCTGCGGGTCAGCGTTCAGGCGACGGCAGGGCTGCTCGTCGAGTCAGGGCGGCTGCTCGTGGGTGATCAGTCGAGGTAGGAGGAGCACGGCGGGTTCAGCGGGGAGTCGAGGATGTGCAGCAGGGAAAAAAGAGGACGGGGTAGCATCGAGCACCGCGGCTCAGGCGAAGGGGGATCGGCTCCGGTCAGGCGCGGGCCGCAGCGGTTCAGGGAGGAAGGGAGAGGAGACTCGGGGTGGATCCGGTGGAGGATGGCGAGGGCAGTGGAAGGGAAGGCTCGATCGAGGAGGAGAGCAGGGCGGAGCTGCTCCGGCGGGGGTCGACTCACCGCGGGGAGGCGGAGGTCAGGGTAAGGGGGGTGGCGGCTGACGGCTAGGGTTAGGGTTAGGGATTTTATTATTTTTATTTTTATTTTATTTTTGTGGAGAAAAACTAGGAAAAATATGTATTTATACATGCAAAAATTTGGGCTTGGGTTTGACCTAGGATTTGGGCTGGGTCAATGCTCCTTGGGCTTGGACTTCGGCTCTCATGGGGATGTTGGGAGGGCTGGAATTTATATTAATTAAATACAAGGGTAAATTAATATACGGGACGATGTGCGCGCGTTGTACATCCCGAAAATTACAGAAAAATCTACGTGAAGGAAAAAGTGGGTTTCTTCACGTATTGTCCAATGGTGGGGATATCTCAACGCATTTTTGCATAAAAGTCCCTAAATTTTGGGAAATTGCACAAAGGCAGAAATTGGATTTTAATTCATTAAAATTACTACGCACGATGTTCTGGAATTAATTGGAAATACCTGAGGCTGAAATTTGATGGGGCACAAGGGTCCTGGACCTAGAGGACTCAGAGTAGAATATTAATAAAATTTAGGTCGTACAAAACGGTCAAGATTGTGTTCCCAATTTCGATTGGGACGCACATGGGTACAAGGATGTGATTTATTTAGAATTTAAAAAATATATCCGCGACGTTTATTGTGCGACTAAAATGTCGCACCAGAAAGCATGATTATAATTTACACAAGGGTTAGAAGGGTAGGCGGGCGCGTCTAGGACAAGGTTGTGAACTTTGCAGATAGACAATGGCTAACGTAGTGCTCCAATTAACGAAGCATCGGTAAGGTGCACTACGCGATAAAATAATATACAGTTAAATCAAATGTCGTGTTCTAAATTCTAATTGGATTCCAACTAGCCCTAATTCCCCTATATAAGCCAAGTAAACCTAATTTCGGGGGAGGGGGTTTACAAACGACAATGGGCTCGAAGAGAAGACATCCTCGAAACATATATAACCATCTGAATCTGCGCTCCTGCGAATACTCAAGAACAGATACACCTGGAAAGGGACCAGGTCCTTAGAGGGACGTAACAAGATACATAGAAGCAAGCCAATTTGAATACAGTAAACATGCATAAGGTTTGAAAATAAATAAGTACGCTGTACAAGACAATCTATATGAATGAAAATGAGGACAACTTTTCAACGTATGGGCAAGGGTAGGCTACTCGATCTAAGCCTCACAACTCACACACCCGCCAGTGGACATCAGAAATCGTCATACCTCGGGGATAGCGACCAGCGCGACTCTACAGAAATCGACATACCTCAGGGGTAGTGACCAGCGCGACACACACCCGTAGTGCGAGCTATATACTACGGTTTACCAGAGTGGTTAAAAGCCCATACGCCTACTGATTGTCCTCTATGATACTAAGTGTCAAGTGTGTGTCAACATATCTAATATATAGTATGACTGAAAGAAACTACACATGTAATAAATATACAAAAATACAATAAATATACAGAAATATACTAAGCATGCAAAATACTATAAGCAATTTGGCAAGATATCTTGCCTGGTAGAAAGCTGCAAAGTGTAACGTCCAGAAGTCCAACACACAGGATCAAAAGCTATGGCCGCAGAACAAATATCTCCGGATGCTGAAATAGATATCATCAACGTTCCCAGAATAAGCAAAATAGCTAGAAAGCACTTTCCTTTCGTCCAATTCGGACACAGGGGCAAAACGGTAATTTCGGGTAAAAGTGGGGTCCACGTGTGGCCCACTTTGTACCGAAAAATGTGCCAAGGATAACAGTCTCTAAATAGGATAAATTAAAGGTCAAACAAACTCTAGATGTCAATACGAACCCAACGGTATGTCCAAATATGGATTCTGATGGGCCGAACATAATTTTGCCCAAAAAGTCAACCGTTGGGCCCGCCAATTAGCGACTTGGTCAAATGTCTCAGAATTGTATAAAAATTGGGTCACAGGACCAGCGCGTTACCACGAGTCCAGTGGCATAAATTTCATCGCAATCTGACGAGTATGCACAAAATGCGCACGACTTTCATAAAAGTTGCGACACGAGGTGTGTCCGCGGATACGGGCTGATTTTGGTGCGCACATGCGTCCGAATCAGTTTCCGCGAACTCTCACGTGTCCGGTTACGCTGCACGCAATATTTGGTACCCTTGGTACACGGCGGGGCGGTCCCATTTGGCGGGGCGCGCTCCGTTTCAGAACTTTTGAAAATCTGGAAAAGTGTGATCGCGGGGTTTTCCAACGAATTTAATTCTGTCTACAGCAATTAATAATCTAGGGTTATTTAACAAAAATTAAACTAGGTCAAGTAGTCTACACATACCAAAAAGAATCATCGAATTCGGATCTCTGTGGTGGGAGATACGAACTCGGGAATATGGGTGATCACCACAGTTTTCTGTGATCCCAGAAATTGGTCTATTTCTGCCAACTTTGGCACTATTTTCGCCTATGGTTATGCGTTGTTCGAGGTCTACTATCATACAGATATGGAAGAGGGTTAAGGGATGAGCATACCGGTGAAGGCGAGGTGGCGTTTGGTTGAGCGAGGCGACAAAAAACAACTCTGGAACACAGATACCTCGCTGCGAAAATCTGCAGTGCGCGGGGTCGCGGGGTCGCGGTCGTCGGGATTGGTTTGGACGGCCTGGCGGAGTTCTCCGGCTGCGGTGGCGGCGCTCTCTAGGTCTAGATGGGAAGAGGTAGAGTTTGGATGATCTAGGGTTAGGGTTTTATTGAAATATATGAAGATATATATATGTTTATAAGAGAGAAAAGGTTGCAGGGTTTAAGCACTTCGCGGGGGGTCTGCTTGCTCGCGGAGTGGGGTCGGTTTGCTTCAACTAGGGGTGTGTGGGTCTTGTAGTTGCTGTGAGCAACAACCCAGCGGGTGTGGCTCACAAGGGGCGGGGCTACATATAATGCTAAGGGGGTTATGGTTTGGTAGTAGTAATGGTTTATTATTATTATAATTTTTTTTCTTTTTCTAATCTTTTTCTTTTATATTTTCCTTTAAAATATATATGTATATATATATATATTTATATATACGTATATACTCATAGAAAAAATCTAGAATTATATTAATACATACCATTAAGCTAGCAACTGCTCAAGGGGTCTCCCACATAAAATAAATTCGGAAAAATTTCTAATGGCCCCATAAATCTTCTAAGTACACCAACACCTAAAATAAAAATTAATAAAAAACTATTTCTCCTAATTAGCACATAATTACTATAATTAAATTAATAATTAATAATTAATAATTAATAATTAAAAAAAAAGTAAATACGGTTTTCTAGGATTAGGGGTTTTATATTCTACCCAACTTAAAAAAAATTCGTCCTCGAAATTAAAACTAAGCCACGATAGAAAGTCAAGGATGGTATAAGATTTGCATTGTTTAAAATGCAAGGCTAGGTTTAAAGGAGTGGGCGATATTGCGCGACCAAAATGTAGTACAAGGGAGCTTAATTACAAGTTGCACAGAGGTCAGAGTGGAAGATGGGCACGTCTAGGATAAGGGTGTGGAATTTTGTAGGAAGGCAGTGGCTAGTGTAGTGCTCCAATTATCGAAGCACGGTAAGGTGCACTAAATGATATAATTATTGCAAAATTAAATAAAAAATAATATCATGTTCTATTTCTAACTGGATTCAATCTAGCCTTAGTCTCACTATCTCAGCCAAGTAGGTCAAATTTTGGGTGAGGGGTTCACAATCTACCAAACTTAAAATTTATCCATCTATCACCTAAGGCTATACATCTAGGAAAACTATTCCTCAAATTATTTAATCATGTTATTCAATCCTCAAAGTTTTAACACCAAACATATCATCTATGATATGCCCTTAATCAATTATAAAAGAGAGTCACTAAGTTATGTGATTAGCCTTATGGGGTATATCTAGTACTATTAGTGTGTCAACTTATACCAAGCACGAGGTTTCGTCTTCCCGAAATAAGGGAAGACGGAGAGCAATGATAAAGAATTCAAGGCAAAAGTGATAGAATACAAGTACGAGGTTCAAAGAGATTAAAGAATTCAAAAAGAGAGTTGTAGGGCAGTTGTGGATTGAAATCTTATTTTGGTAATTTTCTATTTACATGCTCGTATCAGTACAGTTATGTAACCGATACGATATGTCAGATATGTCTAGGGGCAAGTATATTCGTCTACTACCATATATCTCAATCCATGTAAAGTAGTCATGCGAAGAGCGAACCAAGCGCACTAAGGTTAGCTAGACCTTAATACACCGATTCTGATTAGGCAATTGTATCATTGTGTGCACTCAATAATACATATGTCATGAGCAAGCTCGATAAAAGAATAAGCTTACAAAAAACTAGGCTATAATAGCAGCATAAGTCAAGGTAGTACAACAAATATAAATACGCTGGATTATGATGAAAGAAGGTACATAACAATTCAAGTTCACAAAAGATAAGACTCCATAATCTCTACAGTTGTCATACTAATTCCTTGTCTAAGTCGATAGTCGACAAGGTAGGGGTATAGCCCCTAAGTTCTACAGTCTAAAAAAAACACTGTCGTCCTAAGCTAGCATACAGTTAATGTTGTTCAATTACCTTTCAATAATAGGTCAAAAGACTATGTGATACTAGGTTGTGAGGTATACTACCCAACTTATAACAATAAACTAATACTGTAATTGTCTTGAGGAAGTTCTTCAGAATAACCTGGTCCTTGTAAATAAAGTATAAACTATTGTTAGGGAAAGATCTTGGTACTTATTAGGGTATCCTCTTATATCACATAGGTCATGGTGGTGCTAAGTCTTAGTCTTAGTGCAAGTGTCAATAGTAAGAATGGAACAGTTACTGGCCTCAAGGGAAAGGGGATATAACTCGTATCGAGGTGAGGGTACATATTACGCAATTTAAAACTAAGGGATAAGCACCAGGTCTCAATCTACAAGAATAGCTTAAACCATCAAGTTCTAACTACTAAGCACACAATTTTAAAATTTAACATTAACTACTATAATCCCAGCAACTATATGTCCTTAACACAGAATAAATCACCTGGCCTACAATCAGAAGTGTCAGATGGCACGAGTTGAAAGATGAAGAGTAGAAGAACAAAATTTAGTCGTCGCACAATTAACGAGCGCTAAGGGTTCAGAGGAACAAGTCATAAAACTAAAATGGAAAGACTCTGGATAATGTCATGGTTTCCTAAGGGAAGATGCAATGCTAATCTCTGTGTTTGAGGTATGTTCAAGGAAAATGTTATATTCATTCCCTTTGGCCTCTTAGGTGCTGTCTACTAATAATAAGACAATGATCTAAGTTTATAGTTCTCCAATACTATCTAACTATGAAGGTTAGGTTCAGTCCTAATATTCAATTTAGTTTTCTACTGGTTCCTCAATACTAGGGTCAAATATTATGGTAAACTTCTGGCTGACTCTAGTAGTGTATATACTACTCTCAAGTCTTCATAATACATCAAGGGGTAATGGTAAACCAATCTATAGATAAGGAATTCTAGGGTTCACTAGATATTCTAAACTTAGTAGTGTGTCTATATTCTCATTGTATTCTTAATAGGTGTACTACCATAATTATCATCCTAATAACAGGGACTTCTATATTCTATGAGGGGGCTATACTCAAGGAATTATCAGGGAAGTACAGGAATCAAGCAGGATATAATTATTTAGATAGAATGGGTTGGAAGGAGAGCGAATCATAGTCAATTGTGGATGAGATCCTATACTCTATTCCTAGGTGCAGGCTTGTTCGGTACAATAACGTAACCGAGACAATATGCTCTCGACCTGCATGGGCCACCACAAAAACATGTCACGCCCTAGTCCCAAAATACGTAGAACTAGGTGTCACGACCCGCACCCAGTGTAAGGGTACTAGTCGGAAACAACGCCCAGCCTACGCCGCAGAATCGGCGGTAGAACGCTGTCTAGATAATTTATCTAACAATATAATAAATCACAAATAATGATAGTATATTCAATCACAGAACTAAGATAGAAATGAGCACGAAACAGATAAGAATAGAATAGTCACAATACAACTCATGAGTCTAAAATAATACATCAATGAGTCTGAAAGAAGTAACAAAAATAAGCTGGAGACAAATCCAGTACAAAATAATACTACGAGGCTACAACTCCAGGGTCAACTGTCTCAATTGGGATAAGTTCCTCTTGAGCCAGGGTCTCAGAATCTAAATCCACAATATCCTGGGGTCCATAATAGGTAGGGTACCACTCCTCAGTGTCATCTGAAAAAATATATCCAATCAGGAAATGAGCAGAGTACATCTCTAACAGCAGTTCTAATTAATGATAAAAACTATGTAATAGTAAATAGCTGTGGATAAACAAGATGCACACTAGATACAAGAGATATATATACAATAAGGAAATACTGAAAATAAATACAATAATGAACAATATGCCAATGAAACAATAATACTAATGACTAAGTGTGTGAGTACTAGCTTAACATGTGATCGGCTTGGGCAAGATGCAATGCGGCCTGGCTAATCATACGTGCGGTGCATGATCAACACTATTCAGTAATCAGTACTTTATTCAATAGGGATATTGATCACATATCTATACTAATACTCCCTACCCCGACTGGTATAATAGATCCAACCACGGTATGTTATGGCACGAGATTCCCCAAGAAGATCGCGACTCTTCCCGAGAATCGGTGTCTGTACATGTACAAGATAACCAATAAAATAATACTTGTACCATATACACCATATACCAAGGAATAACATCTCATGACGAGATCCGGATATACCAATTCGTGTAACCATAGTGTCAAGAGAACATGGATATCTACACTAGATACAGTGAACATAGAGGATATCATAAATGAGAAACTATCAGAGAATGTACTCGCCTGAAGTCCAATGAACAATCTCACAGATGTCTGACTCGGTGCCTCGAAGACCTAGATATGGAATACAACATTAATACGAGGTCCCAAAAAGAGAATAAGTTAAACTAGTCAACTTCTAGGTCAATAAGTCAATTCTAAGTCAAAAGTCAACTATGGTCAACTCTAAAGTCAACTAAAGTCAACTATGGTCAACTATGGTCAAACCAAGGTCAACTATCTATTTCTAGGTTGCACAAGTCTAACACCAAAATCTTGGATCAAAATACTAAAATCTAAGTCATAGAAACCACAACCTAAAATATTAGGATACCGTATCTTTGGATACGTGAATCCAAGGTAAACCTCACAATACCTATATATCAACAATAAAGTATAATAATATAGAATATTAATTACAATAATTAGGAACCATGGTTTTGAACCAACTTGGTATCCACACAAAGTCACAAACTCGATACCCAAACCCCGTATCTTGAGTATCCCACTTACCTTGGTTTCCACAAGGTAATGCTCAAGATACCTTGATATAGTATTTACCCTTATACATAATATAATATATATAAACTAATATTATACAATTAAGAATATAACAATACTAGTATTATATCTCACAATAAATACATATATATATATACATATATATATATATATATATAATATATAAACTATATACTAAAACTACCTAACTGTCACTGAAAACAGTGTGGAAAAATACTGATTTTTTAGTAAACAGACCTTCAGTGACAGTTCAAACTGTCACTGAAACGCCGTCGCCATTTTTACTATGTAAATGCACTGCTGTCACCCTATTGGTGACAGTTCTCAACTGTCACTGGACCAACTGTCGCCGCTGCTGCTTAAATTTCCCGCCCACCGCTGCTGTGCAATTAATGACAGAACTGTCATTAATAGCCGCTGTTAATGCTACAGCGGCTGCTGCTGCTGTTGGGAATTTAATGACAGAAACTGTCATTAAATGCCGTTGTCGCCAAAAGATAAATAATATATATAATCTATATATATATTAATATATATATATATATATATAAATCAATTAAATAAATATATACTTCTATATATATATAATCCTACACATATATATAAATAAATACTAATAGCTATAATACACATCCTATGTACTAATGTACATATTTCAACATGGTTAAAAGTACACATACATATATATGTTTAAAAAAAAAATACATCCATTTATATATAAATAATCATATAATAATTATAATTAATATAATTACTTATTTAAACACATATATATATTTTATAAAACATTTTCATATAATTTATATTACTAACATAATTTGTAACATATATAAATGCAAGTAAAAGAAAGCTACATATATATTTATATATTATATTAGTACACATATAATACATAGATCTATGCTACAATAAATACTATAATAAATACACTATAATAAATATGTAACATCTATATATATATACTTAATTATAATTCAAGAATTAAAGCACAAATAATTAGATCTACACATAAACACACACAAATGGAGAGTATCACACCGTATCCCACTAGATCTAGGATACGCATGCGACACGAGTCCAACACACAACCAATTACACCCCGAAGGACACAAACAAGTCACAAATATTATTTATGAACAAATCAAAGTGTCAAATGTAGATTTATGTGTCCGTGTCAAAATACGACATGTACAAAGTCCCGTGTCGGAGGGAAAACCCCCAAAACAACACGTATCACCAAATTGTTGGTATACGACCTACACGTACCCAATTATGGACACGACACTAGCCCCAAACATATAAGCACATGCCCAATTGATCTATAGGATCAATTGACACACACAATAAAATGTCAATTCGGAATTCCCCCAAAATTGACACAAAAAGCACCATAACTTTCTCCATGGGTCTCCTATGAACACAAAACCAAGTCCTATGTGTAGTACATATATATGGGTTGATTTTACATGATTAAATCTCAGATTTAGAAGCTATTTTAAGGGAAAAAACTGAATTATACCTATTGAGAGATGGATTCCCAATGAAACCTCCAATTGAGATAAAATTACTTCCAAATTATAGATCATTGCTCCTCTTTGTAGATCCTTGCTTTCTCCTTCTAGATCCTTGCTTCTCAACTTTCTAATGGTAAATTAGGAAGGAATTAGAATAAATTTGGTAGGAAAATGGAATGGGAATGAAAGAAAATTGGTAGTGGGAAATTCTAGATCTAGATTTGGAATAAAAATGAGAGGAGAGAGAATTTCTCCCCCTCTTTTAATAGGTCAGGCCCTACCTCTTTCCCAAGCAATTATGAAATGTCCAATATACCCCTTGGGGCCTCTCATGAAAAAATAATTAAGGAAGGAAGCTTTTAGTCTAATGATTTAATTAATTTAATCAATCTCCTTAACAATGGGCTTTCTAAATGGGCCAAGTCTAACTAATTAATTCATGTTGGTCCATGGGTCCAAACTAAACTAGTTGGATCCACTAATACAAGTCCAAAATAATTAAATAACATCTAACAATAATTAAATAATACAACAAATAATTATTTACCATGCACAATATTTAATTAAATAGGAAAAGACTAAAATACCCTTTCCTAGAAAATGTGGTAGTGACAAGTCTACCCTCCTTAAAATAATTTCGTCCTCGAAATTCAAAGACAAAAACTACCCCCAAAAAAAAACAGAACAGAACTAAAGAATCACAACTAACTAATGAACAGAACATAACTAGAAAATAACATACCTCAAGGTACAAACAAATATGGATAACGCTCTCGCATTTCATCCTCTCTCTCCCAGGTAGACTCTCCCGGAGAGTGATGCCTCCATGCGACGCACACCAAAGGAATAGTCTGGTTCCTCAGCACCTTCTCTCTCCGATCCAGAATCTCAATTGGCTGCTCTGGATAGCTAAGAGTAGGCCCACCTCTATCTCTGAGTGATCCAATATATGACTAGGATCTGCCACGTATCATCTCAACTGTGACACATAAAATACGTTATGCACTTCCTCCAATGGAGGTGGCAAGTCTAGTCTATAAGCAACTGCACCGACCCTCTCTAGAATAGTGAAAGGTCCGATGAATCACGGACTAAGCTTTCCGTCTCCACCGAAGCGAATCGTGCCTCGTGTCGGAGAAATCCTCAGAAACACTAAACTACCCACCTATAACAAAATACCACCTTAAGAACTTAATCTATAACAAACAAGAACAAGCACAAACAAAATCTAAACTATACCTCGAACTCCAAATGTCTCCGATGGCTATCGGCCCAATGCCGCTGTCTGTCTTGCGCCACTCGAAGTCTGTCTCTGATCAACTGAACCTTCTCTGCTGCATCCACAACCATCTCTGGCCCAAGCAAAACTCTCTCTCCAACATCGTCCCAAAAAAAAGGAGTACGACACCTTTGACCATATAGAGCTTCAAAAGGTGACATCTCTATACTGGCCTGGTAACTGTTGTTGTAAGCAAACTCTACCAAATGGAGATGGTCCTCCCAAGAACCCCCAAAATCTAGTAAACAAGTGCGCAACATATCCTCGAGAGTCTAGATAGTCCTCTTTGACTGCCCATCTGTCTGGAGATGATATGTAGTACTGAACTTGAGCTGAGTGCCCAAACTCTCCTGCAAACTCCTCCAGAAATGAGAAGTGAAACGACTATCTCGATCTGAGACTATGTTGACGGGAACTCCATGTATCCTAACGATCTGCCTTACATACATCTCTGTCAGCTTCTCCGTAGACAAACCCACCTTGAAAGGCAAGAAATGGGCCGACTTGGTCAACCTATCAATAATGACCCAAATCGCGTCTTTCCCTCCTAGAGATTGTGGAAGTCCGGACACAAAATCCATAGTAATGTGTTCTCACTTCCACTCTGGAATGGGTAATGGCTGAAGTAAAGCTCTTGGCCTCTGCCTCTCGGCTTTCACCTGTTGGCACACTAAGCATCTGGATACAAACTGTGCCACTTTCCTCTTCATGCCATACCACCACACACTCTCTCGCATATCCCGAATTATCTTGTTAGTACCTGGATATATGGAATACTGAGAGCGATGCGCTTCCTGCAATACTTTCTCTCGCAGCTCCCTACTAGGCACACACAATCTAACTCCATGCCTCAAAGATCCATCCTCTGCAATAGTGAAATCATCCTCCAATCTTGCTCTCACCTGAGCTCTGATACTCCTTAGAGATACATCATCATACTGTGCTGCCTTGATCCTGTCCATCAAATCTGAGTGTATCTGTAATCCCCACATCTGCATAGCACACCCAGGAATAATCACCTCAATGCCCAATCTCTCCAAGTCCTCCAACAAATATCGATCATGCGTCAAGAATATAGCTACCAGATACCTGCTCAAAGCATCGGCAACTACATTGGCTTTCCCAGGATGATATTGCAAAGAGATATCAAAATCCTTTATCAGTTCCAACCACCGATGCTGCCTCATGTTCAACTCCTTCTGCGTGAAAACGTACTTCAAGCTTTTGTGGTCTGTGAAGATCTTCACACGCTCTCCGTACAAATAATGTTTCCACAACTTCAGAGCGAATATGACGGTTGCCAACTCCAAATCATGTGTAGGATAGTTCTTTTCATGATGACGCAATTGCCTGGATGCATAGGCAATCACTTTCCCATGCTGCTGAAGAACATAACCCAAACCCTTCCCCGATGCATCACTATAAATAGTAAAACCTCCGGACCCTGATGGCAACGTCAAAATAGGAGCAGACGTCAACCTCTTCTTTAACTCCTCAAAAGCAACCTGGCAATCCTCCGTCCAAACAAATCCTTCCTTGTGAGTCTGGTCATCGGCTCGGCAATCCTCGAAAAATCTTGCACAAACTTCCTGTAGTAGCCTGCCAATCCCAAGAAACTCCTGATCTCTGCTACCGAACTCGGAGTCTTCCAAGATTCCACTGCTGAAATCTTCTTCGGATCCACTGAAATACCATCACCAGTCACAACATGCCCCAAGAACTATACCTTGTCCAAGAAAAACTCACACTTGGACAACTTTCCATACAACTTCTCCTTCCTCAGCACATCCAACATAATCCTCAAATGCTCCTCGTGCTCCTCCGGTGTCCTCGAGTATATGAGTATGTCGTCGATGAACACCACCACGAACTTGTCAAGGTACTGGTGGAACACCTTGTTCATCAAGTTCATAAAGACCGCTGGTGCATTTGTCAAACCAAACGGCATCACCATAAACTCGTACTGACCATACCGAGTTCTAAAAGCAGTCTTCGGTATGTCCTTCGGCTTCACCTTCACCTGATGGTAGCCTGATCTCAAATCTATCTTAGAAAATATCTTGGCACCACTCAACTGATCAAACAGATCATCAATTCATGGCAAAGGATACTTATTCTTGATAGTGAGATTATTCAAAGCCCTGTAATCAATGCACATGCGCACCGATCCATCCTTCTTCGGTACAAACAATACCGGGGCTCCCCATGGTGAAAAACTCGATCTGATAAACCCCTTATCCTGCAATTCGTCCACCTGCTTCTTCAACTCGACCAGCTCGCTGTTGTTTACTCTATAGACATGCTGCGAAATTAGTTCTGCACCTGGCACCAAGTCTATAGAAAATTCAACATCTCGATCTGGCGGCAATTCTGGCAATTCCTCAGGAAACACATCCAATGTAAACCCCCTCGATTTATTATGTAGATAGTTAGAGTGGTTTTGGAAAATTTTGATAGCAGATGTTGAGGTTTAGCGTAGAGATAATTTATCTGGAATTTAATTCAATTTATTTAAACCCTTGGCGCGCCCCATCATTTTCTGATTTTTTGGAGCCCGATATCAGCCCATAAATTTCGTTCAATTTTTTGTACTTCTGACCTGACCCGCCAAATTAGGCATTAGAATTTTTCGTCTTTTAATATTAATCTTTGTGTGCTCTAAATTAATTGCGCAACATTCCGAAATCGTAATACATATTTAATTCCGTGTCGGACACCTGTATCGTTACCCTAAATTTTGGGATACCAACTTAACCCGTTGAGCCGGGCCAACTAAAGGGTCCAAGACTGACTCCAAACCTCCACCATTTTTGGCCTTTGCGTCATTTCCGAATTTTGACCCCAAGTGCCCCAATTAAATTAAATTCGCGGGACACTTTATTTCTATTTTAATCGAGAATACCAACTTTGTAAATCCCATTTCAATCCTTAAATTAATCCAAATGTCTTCCTAATTAAACCCGTGCCTAACGCAAAATCCTCCCTCACCATGGAAATTTCCAAATATATTTTTCTCCGTAATTTTTGTGTCATTTTATGTGTCCATGCAATTTCTCGAATTTACGGGACTAAGTTGCAATTATGGAATTGTGTGGCATCATCCTATTGGACAAGAACTAATGAGAGGGTCCCAAAATAGGGTCCCATTCTCACCCACTCATTCACCCTCATGAAGAAACCCTCTCCTCTTCATGTTTAATCCCATCCATCCATTTTTAAATGGATTGATCCCAACCACCCATCTCCTCCACACACTCCCCTAAAAAGTAGCTCCTACACCCCACCCTCAACCAAAACCTACCGGCCCTAATCCCAAAAATCTCTCTCTCTCTCCTCCTCCATTTAATTCTTTCATGCAAAGGAAACTCCAAGTTTCTTCTCCCTCCAATATTTTTCTTCTTATTCCTTTCTCCTTCTTCTACCTGGGAAGAAAGCTCCGGCCGAGTGCTCGTACAACCCAATTCCAACACAGCTCCGGTCCGACTCTCCTTCGCACTCGACGTCACCCCGCGGCTGCGGACGGACTAACCGCTCTGGCTGTGCAGCGCCGCCTCGCCCCGGCAGTGCAGCGGCACCCCGACCGACGGCCTGACGCTCCCAGACCAGTAGTGCCCCATCCTCTCGCCGGCCTGAGCCACCACCGCTCCGGCCTGACTACCCCCATCCTCCCCCGGCCAGTACAGCCGCTCACCCCCTGCGGCTGACCCGCATTCCAACCGGCAGCTCCGTCCGGCCCGACAGCAGCTTATCCGGCCAGTTTCTTCACCTCCTCCCCGTCTGACCTATCCCGGCCACCCCCCTCGATCTCAGACCAACCACCACCTCCTTCTTCCTCACCTCCTTCTTCATTACCACCACTATCACCATTATCACTACCACCTTCAACTCCACCACCACCGGACATTCCCTATTTTCAGGCCAGCCCCTCCTCGCTTTAGACGTTTGGGTATACTCCTCCCCCTCTCTTTACATTTATACATGTTGTTGATTTATATATATGGAGATGGGAATACTAGCTAGGGTTGTGTATATCATGTTGATACATATGGCTAATGTAGTACTTGAACCTTATGACTAGGGTTAATAATGGTTAAGGCTAATGAGGAATAATGGAATGTGGATCTTAAATGACTTGAGGTTGGTTTAATGAGGTATAATATAATTTAGTGTTTAGGTAGTGTAGTAAGACAATGAACCATGTGTTTAATAACGTTTGTTTAAGAAGTTGTTTTATATGTCATAATAGGGAATTGATGGATAACTGCAGGGTTGATAATTAGGTTTAATTCAGGTTATATATGGTTGGCGAGGATATTGATAAATAAGGGTTATGTGTGTATCAAGTTTTAGGGGCTGATATGATTATTCCAAGCAATTAACGGTTAATTGAGGAACAGGTTAAATGGTAGTAAAAAGATGCAGTGATAACAAAGCAGTGATTATTTGTAGAGCTAATATTTGATGATATTGTACGGGCGAATGATTTGGAAATAGGTATTATATCGGATCATGAATCAGGGATTGAGGACTATGAAATATTAGTTAATTATTTGAGTATTGAGACTGAGTTTAGTGTAGCTGTGTGTCGCAACCCCGCTGTCGTGGAATAGATTATTAATTATTAGTTTGTATCTCATCTCTAGGTACTGCGGGACCTGAGGACTTGGATGCGGTACCCGATCCTCGTCATCAGCAGCCGCACGCAGGCAAGTGTACCTTGCCATCCTGTATTTCAGTTTACAGATATTGTTGTTCTTTATGTACTCGTGCGCGTATTTATGTTGATGTTCGATATTCCGTATCCGGTTCACAACCGGGTGTTGACATTCGACTTAACGTCTTAGAATAATTACTAGATGCTTCATAGCAACTCGATACACGCACCTGAGTACATCGATACCCCAGGACACACTCATACACTGTGATCGTGCCAGATTCCTGTATCCTGATACTGACATCATGACCAGAGACTGGGACGACCTTAGGGTCGCATCTGTTGAGTTAAATTCCTTGTGTCGAGACTATAGATAGAGGTTCAGGTTCAACGCACAATCGTTGACCGTTTGGGAAGGGAAAGACAGTTACTAGACGTTTGGGCTACTCTGCACGCGCTTATATATATGTAGTATTTTGTAGTGATACCTGTATCTAGTGTAGCTGTTTTACCCGTGTGACTCTTTGCCCGGAGCTGCGGTACGTGCCGTGTGTTTCCGTGTCCGGAGCTACGATTTTACTTTGGACGGCCCACGCGTCGAACGTTGTCTTTAAACTGTGTCACACTTATTTGGTTATGTTAGAGTACCCTGTCGTACACTTGTACTTTTTGTTTACTTGGCATTGTTATATTTCTGTACCTTGTTACGTCCCTCTGAGGACCTGGTTCCCTGCCAGTTTTGCAGCATAGACGATTACGGAGCACTTGGAGATACTGATGGAGGGGCATATCTTGCGAGCATGGTACCAGGTACTCACATTATATCTACTGGCATTATGGTTTTTTACATTGATTATTCATCTGCTGTTGTAGCCTAGCTTTGTAGACTCATACTTCTTCTCGAGTCTATTCGAGTTAGTGTGTTATTGGACGGCCGACCTTAGCACATATAACTCTTTCTTGTATACTGATGTACATTGTGGATTGAGACATAGAGGTTTACATTTATGGAATATCTAGATAGTGCCCTTTATACTACAGCTTATACGTATTCGAGTCAGACCAGAGTCTGGTCGAATGCGTAGCTGGCGTGTCACATATTCCTGGTCCTACGTATTTTGGGACTGGGGCATGACATGTTTTTGTGGTGGCCCATACAGGTCTGATTTAAATCGTCTTGGTCAACGACTGTGCCAAGCGAGCCTGCAAATTAGGAATATATGTTATGATTGTTGAATAGGATCTCAATCCATAATCGATTTTAAAAACTCTTTGTATGTGATTATCGCCCTTGGACTTCCAATTTGCATCCATTCAATCTCCGTCGATATCGTTATCCTTATTCCTCGTCCCCTATAGTTCGGGAAGACGAATGCTCGTGACTAACGATTTCCCTCCAGAAGAAGATCAAAGACTAGACGGCAGAAGACAGATTTTGTATACCTTTCTCTGAGAAGATTATTACTTTATCAGGATAGATTGATGGGTTCTTTGGATTCTAGATCTGGTATGGAAGGTTGGCAATAGAGTTGAACCCAGTAGTACCCTACCCGTGCTTGAGGTAGCAGTGATCTTGGAAGTATTGAGAGCTAGAAGGATTGTTGATCATGACCTAGAATAATTTATGGAAATGTATAGCCTGATGATAGGAACTAGTGGTTGTATATGATAGCAATACCAGGAATGACATTATGGACTAGAGGAGATAAAATTTCAAGCTCTCACTTGGAAGATGATGATCTAATACCAGAAATTTTAGTATGTGCTTGAGTGATACCATTATTGTACTATGTGACTTGGAGAGATAAATAACGAAAAGAAGAAACTCGAGGAATAAAAATTTTAGGGAAAATTTGAGGAGAAGAGAAATTATACTTTAGGCAGGGGAGAAAATTTTCTTTTAAAGGATTAGTGTGGTAAACATAACAGGAAGATTTATTTTGAGGTTAAGTCTGGAAGATGACACCGTCCTAGCATGAGTTGATTGAGCCAATACCACGCGATACTAGATTGTCGACGTAGTTGCATTTATATTTTTAGGCCACCAGGTTACCCTGAGTTGAGTTTAGAAAGCCCGGGAGTATGGTGCCCATCTACCTTAGGGGTATACAATGTAGGAGGTGAACCAGTGTACCACTATGTTATACCAGAGTTTTAGGATGTGATTCTAGATAATCTTTCCGGCCTGCCACCTGACAGAGAGAGAGAATTTGCTATAGAGTTGACTCCAAGAGCGGAGCCAATTATTTTCCCGTCTTCAGACTAGCACCGAAAGAGTTGGTTGAGTTGAAGGTCCATAGTAGAGGATCACTTGGACAAGAGTTTCAGTCGGGCTAGTATTTCTCCATGGGGGAAAACCCATCTTAATTGTGTTGAAGAAAGACGGGACAGTACAATTGAATCAGCTAAGTGGCGCATCTGTATTCTAGAAGATCGATCTCAGATCAGGCTATCATCAGATCAAGGAACGGAGAAAGGACTTCCGAAGACGGCTTTTCGGATGTAGTATGGATACTATGAGTCTCTAGTCATGCCGTATGGCTTAACCAATGTGCTGGCGGTATTTATGAGTTCGAGGAACAATATTTTCCACCAGTACTCGGATAAGTTCGTGGTGGTAATTATTGACGACATCTTGGTTTATTCCAAGAGCCAGGAGGGGCACGAGAGACATCTCAGGGTCGTGTTGGAGACGCTGAGACAGGAGAGGCAGTACGCCAAGCTCCGCAAATATGAGATATGTTCAGATGGAATAGATAGTCTACGCATCAGGACAACTAAGGGTTCATGAGAAGGACTATCAGACACACGACCTCGAACTAGTTGCAGTGATAATTGTACTAAAGCTATGGCGACACGACCTTTACGGGGAGCGTGTTGAGATTCATACAGAACACCAGAGTCTGAAGTATGTCTATACGCAGATGGAGCTCAACATGAGACAAAGGCACTGGCTAGAGTTGATGACATATTATATTATCGAGTTGCAGAACCACTCTAGCAAGACGAATGTAGTTTATGACTCATCGTCAGTTGTTAAAGGATTTTCAGGAACTCAGGATTAAGATTGTATTGCCAGGCATGGATGGACAGATGGCCAGTCTTGAGGTTCAGTCTACTTTGGTTGAGAGAATCAAGGCAGCATTGCCTACGGACACGAGATTTAGACGACTGCGAGAAAGGACAGAGGCCGACATGCAAACGGGATTCAAGATTCATGAAGACGGAACATTGAAGTGTGGAGATCGCCTATACGTTCTGAGTGGCAAGCTACGCCAAGAGTTGATGACCGAGGCTCATGGCTCGAGTATTCTATTCATCCCGGGGGTACGAAGATGTACCGAGATTCGAGGCAACATTACTGGTAGTATGGGATGAAGAGAGAAATTACAAGATTCGTGACGAAATATTTAGTTTGTCAGCAAGTCAAGGCTGAACGTCAGAGGACTGCAGGACTATTGCAGTCGCATCCCATTCCCGAGTGAAAGGGTGAACACATTACTATGGACTTCGTCACATGATTCCCGCGAAGCCCAAGCGGGAAGGATACAGTTTGGATTGTCGGGGACAGACTCACCGAGTCTGCACATTTCTTGCCCTTCAGAGTTGGGCAGTCCACGGAGATACTAGCTGACATGTATATGAGGCAGATAGTACGATTACATGGAGTGCCTGTCAGCATCGTATCGGGTCGTGGTTCCAGATTCACGTCACATTTTTGGCGGAGTATGTAGGAGAGCCTAGGAACTCGTCTCAAGTTCAGCACTGCATATCATCCACAGATTGATGGTCAGTCAGAGCGCACAATACAAATATTAGAGGATATGTTGAGGGCGTGCATGATTGATTTTGGAGGATCTTGGGAGGACCATCTCCATTTGGTGAAATTCTCATACAATAACAGTTACCAGGCCAGCATACAGATGGCACCTTATGAGGCACTGTACGGTAGGAAATGCAGGTCGCCAGTTTGTTGGAGTGACGTAGGAGAGCGTCAGATACTGGGTCCAGAGTTGGTAACACAGACAGTAGAGAAGGTCAAGCAGATTCAGAGCCACCTGCGCGCAGCACAGGACAGACAGAAACACTGGGCAGATGCGCACCGCAGACCATTGGAGTTCAAGGAGGGTGACCATGTATTTTTGAGGATATCGCCTACCCGCGGTACCATCAGATTCAGAGGCAGAGGCAAGCTGAGTCCGAGGTACATCGGACCTTTTGATATTCTGGAAAGAGTTGGCGAAGTGGCTTACCGTCTTGCATTACCTCCATCATTAGAGGGAGTACATGACGTATTTCACGTATCGCAACTGAGGAGATATGTCGCAGACCCTAGCCACGTGCTTGATCATTCGGAGATTACAGTCGGGCCTAGTCTGTCTTACGTAGAGCAGCCAATTGAGATCCTCGATCGCAGCGAGAAGACTTTGAGAGGGCAGATAATTCGACTGGTCAGAGTGGCATGGAAGCACCATTTGCCAGGCGAGTCTACTTGGGAGCACGAGAATTCCATTCGGCAGCGGTTTCCGTACTTATTTGAGGAGCAAGGTACGAATTTACGTACGGCAATTAATTACTAGTTGTTTTAAAATTCTGTTAGATATTATCGTGCTTTACTTTTAATTTCGGGGACAAAATTTTCTAAGTTGGGAAGAATGTAAACCCCCTCGATTTATTCTGTAGATAGTTAGAGTGGTTTTGGAAAATTTTGATGGCAGATGTTGAGGTTTAGCGTAGAGATAATTTATCTGGAATTTAATTCAATTTATTTAAACCCTTGGCGTGCCCCATCATTTTCTGATTTTTCGGAGCCCGATATCAGCCCATAAATTCCATTCAATTGTTTGTATTTCTGACCTGACCCGCCAAATTAGGCATTGGACTTTTCCGTCTTTTAATATTAATCTTTGTGTGCTCTAAATTAATTGCGCAACATTCCGAAATCGTAACACATATTTAATTCCGTGTCGGACACCTGTATCGTTACCCTAAATTTTGGGATACCAACTTAATCCGTTGAGCCGGGCCAACTAAAGGGTCCAAGACTGACTCCAAGCCCCCACCATTTTTGGCCTTTGCGTCATTTTCGAATTTTGACCCCAAGTGCCCCAATTAAATTAAATTTGCGGGACACTTTATTTCTATTTTAATCGGAAATACCAACTTTGTAAATCCCATTTCAATCCTTAAATTAATCCAAATGTCTTCCTAATTAAACCCGTGCCTAACGCACAATCCCCCCTCACCATGGAAATTTCCAAATATATTTTTCTTCGCAATTTTTGTGTCATTTTATGTGTCCATGCAATTTTTTGAATTTACGGGAATAAGTTGTAATTATGGAATTGTGTGGCATCATCCTATTAGACAAGAACTAATGAGAGGGTCCCAAAATAGGGTCCCATTCTCACCCACTCATTCACCCTCATGAAGAAACCCTCTCCTCTTCATGTTTAATCCCATCCATCCATTTTTAAATGGATTGATCCCAACCACCCATCTCCTCCACACACTCCCCTATAAAGTAGCTTCTACACCCCACCCTCAACCAAAACCTACCGGCCCTAATCCCAAAAATCTCTCTCTCTCCTCCTCCTCCATTTAATTCTTTTATGCAAAGGAAACTCCAAGTTTATTCTCCCTCCAATATTTTTCTTCTTCTTTCTTTCTCCTTCTTCTCCTTCCTTCTTCTTCCTGGGAAGAAAGCTCCGGCCGAGTGCTCGTACAGCCCGATTCCAACACAGCTCCGGTCCGACTCTCCCCCGCACTCGACGTCACCCCGCGGCTGCGGACGGACTGACCGCTCCGGCTGTGCAGCACCGCCTCGCCCCGGCAGTGCAGCGGCACCCCGACCGACGGCCTGACACTCCCAGACCAGCGGTGCCCCATCCTCCCGCCGGCCTGAGCCACCGCCGCTACGGCCTGACTACCCCCATCCTCCTCCGGCCAGTACAGCTGCTCACCCCCTACGGCTGACCCGCATTCCAACCGGCAGCTCCGTCCGGCCCGACAGCAGCTTCTCCGGCCAGTTTCTTCACCTCCTCCCCGTCTGACCTATCCCGGCCACCCCCCTCGATCTCAGACCAACCACCACCTCCTTCTTCCTCACCTCCTTCTTCATCACCACCACTATCACCATTATCACTACCACCTTCAACTCCATCACCACCGGACATTCCCCATTTTCCGGCCAGCCCCTCTGTCACGCCCCGGTCCCGCAGGGCCGTTCGTCCTCGCTTTGGTCCCTACAAAACCGATCGTCCTCGCACGGGCGTGATGCCGTGCAAGCCTAAAGTGCGCTTGCACAAGGCCAAAGCTTTGAACAAGGGCAAGTAAGCTATTAAACACTGAAGCAGCGGCACACATATTGCAGAAAAGTGAAGATCACAATGGCATATGAAAATAAGCTCTTTTATTGATATCGAAATTGTTACAAGCGGCGCATGGCCGAGGTTACAGATCGCTCAAGCACTCTTCTCTCGTTTACAATGATATCGTTCCATACATTATGTCCCTTTATACAAAAGCAACTCAAGCAGGCACAACTCGATGCGGCTCCAGGCATCGACTCCAGATTTCTGGTTCCTTGGGATGAGGCACGGCTATCGCTTCCCGAACGAACGAGCACCTGAGAACAAGCAAACTGTTGGTGGGTCAGCACTTTATACAAGTACTGGTGAGTATAAACGACTGAACAGAAGCTACACCCCCCTGAGACCCACACTAAGTAGACTTGTGGCAAAATATTGCATTACTAGTGGTCTTGCTAGTTTTACCTAAGTTAATTTCATGCAGTTCTAGCAGAGTCATATTACATCTTTTGAAACACATGTTAGAAACCAGTTTTGCATACTCGATACTCAAGCATCCTAGCAACGCCCCAATCTCCCGCAAGCTCAATTGTCCCCGCTGAACGTGAATCACCACGTTACAGCTCTCCCGCAGGACAATCGTTCTTATTGGGACATGCGCAACATGCATTGTGTATCATAATCTAACTCTTTTTGGGGCAAAGCTTATTTAGCAGAATGAGCATATCGAATTGAGGCAAACATATCAAGTGGACTGTCATATCTTCAAGCATTTAAGGCAACATATCTATATACATGAAGTACTAACAGAAACTCAACGGTGCAGACTAAATGAATAAGCAGGCTTATGTATAAACTCATATTTCTTACCCACGGTCGAGCGGTTATCCCTGCAGCAGACACACAAGTTAGTAATAATTTGCATAACATAAAGCATACAGTTCTCTAGTTTCCTGTTCGTCCCTGCATCAAACAGGTAGGTATGCAAGAAGGCTAGCCTAGCATGCGCCCTAACTACATGATGGTCCCCTCCACGGGATTAGCAGTTGGGACGTACAAGCCCATCTTACTAATAGACAAGTCTACCCTCCCGTAAGTAAGGACGTTCTCGCCTCAGGGTATCTAGATCTCTTTCCGGCCGAACGATCCCCAGTGCCCCAGGGACCGCCCGAGAGATAATCCTTGTGCACAAGTTGTCTTGACCAAATGCATGAATGCAAGCCCTATCAGAAAATATGCTATCATGCAACTGATGAACAATGCATACACAAGTCTATCTCTTCTTTTCTCTTTCCACATAGCCTAATAGCCACACCCTCCCGTAAGTAAGAACGTTCATGCCTCAGGGTGGACTATTAGTCTAGATCACAAGTTCACGCTATTCACCAAGTTTAATTCTATCTCTTGTGGACAAGCATTTAAGTATTCTAGTCTAGCATACGATATCAAGAATAAGTGCAAGCAATCCTTTTAACTCTTGTTATTAGCAGGCAAGGTTCTATCTCGTTTTAGACAAGCATTTCTAGTTCTCTTATTAGGCAAGCAAGCAGATTCGTTTCAATGACAAGCTATGTGAGTTCTCTTATTAGCATACTGAGTCGGTTCTAGCATTCTTCTTATGAAACAATCTTATTAAGCAACAAGCATTCAAAAACTCATATTCATTTATTAAGGCATGCGAGAATCAGAGAATATAGTTCTGCCCACTCACTTTGATTAATCGGTCGGGAACTCTCCGAGAAGACTTCCGTTCGAGCAAGCAAGGCGATCTCACTTGTACATAGTGCCTACGCGGAGCGGGGCACTACACCCTCCTCGCTTCAGACGTTTGGGTATACTCCTCCCCCTCTCTTTACATTTATACATGTTGTTGATTTATATATATGGAGATGGGAGTACTAGCTAGGGTTGTGTATATCATGTTGATACATATGGCTAATGTAGTACTTGAACCTTATGACTAGGGTTAACAATGGTTAAGGCTAATGAGGAATAATGGAATGTGGATCTTAAATGACTTGAGGTTGGTTTAATGAGGTATAATATAATTTAGTGTTTAGGTAGTGTAGTAAGACAATGAACCCTGTGTTTAATAACGTTTGTTTAAGGAGTTGTTTTACATGTCATAATAGGGAATTAATGGATAACTGCAGGGTTGATAATTAGGTTTAATTCAGGTTATATATGGTTGGCGAGGATATTGATAAATGAGGGTTATGTGTGTATCAAGTTTTAGGGGCTGATATGATTGTTCCAAGCAATTGACGGTTAATTGAGGAACAGGTTAAATGGTAGTAAAAAGATGCAGTGATAACAAAGCAGTGGTTATTTGTAGAGCTAATATTTGATGATATTGTACGGGCGAATGATTTGGAAATAGGTATTATATCGGATCATGAATCAGGGATTGAGGACTGTGAAATATTAGTTAATCATTTAAGTATTGAGACTGAGTTTAGTGTAGCTGTGTGTCGCAACCCCGCTGTCGTGGAATAGATTATTAATTATTGGTTTGTATCTCATCTCTAGGTACTGCGGGACCTGAGGACTTGGACGCGGTACCCGATCCCCGTCATTAGCAGCCGTACGCAGGCAAGTGTACCTTGCCATCCTGTATTTCAGTTTACAGATATTGTTGTTCTTTATGTATTCGTGCGCATATTTATGTTGATGTTCGATATTCTGTGTCCGGTTCACAACCGGGTGTTGACATTCGACTTAACGTCTTAGAATAATTACTAGATGCTTCATAGCAACTCGATGCACGTACCTGAGTACATCGATACCCCAGGACACACTCATACACTGTGATCGTGCCAGATTCCTGTATCCTGATACGGACATCATGACCAGAGACCGGGACGACCTTAGGGTCACGTCTGTTGAGTTAAATTCCTTGTGTCGATACTGTAGATAGAGGTTCAGGTTCAACGCACAATCGTTGACCGCTTGGTAAGGGAAAGACAGTTACTAGACGTTTGGGCTACTCTGCACGCGCTTATATATATGTAGTATTTTGTAGTGATACATGTATCTAGTGTAGCTGTTTCACCCGTGTGACTCTTTGCCCGGAGCTGCGGTACGTGCCGTGTGTTTCCGTGTCCGGAGCTACGATTTTACTTTGCACGGCCCACGCATTGAACGTTGTCTTTAAACTGTGTCACACTTGTTTGGTTATGTTAGAGTACCCTGTCGTGCACTTGTACTTTCTGTTTACTTGGCATTGTTATATTTTTGTACCTTGTTACGTCCCTCTGAGGACCTGGTTCCCTGCCAGTTTTGCAGCATAGACGATTACGGAGCACTTGGAGATACTGATGGAGGGGCATATCTTGCGAGCATGGTACCAGGTACTCACATTATATCTACCGGCATTATGGTTATTTTACATTGATTATTCATCTGTTGTTGTAGCCTAGCTTTGTAGACTCATACTTCTTCTCGAGTCTATTCGAGTTAGTGTGTTATTGGGCGGCCGACCTTAGCACATATAGCTCTTTCTTGTATACTGATGTACATTATGGATTGAGACATAGAGGTTTACATTTATGAAATATCTAGATAGTGCCCTTTATATTACAGCTTATACGTATTCGAGTCAGACCAGAGTCTGGTCGAATGCGTAGCTGGCGTGTCACGTATTCCTGGTCCTATGTATTTTGGGACTGGGGCGTGACATATTTTTGTGGTGGCCCATACAGGTCCGATTTAAATCGTCTTGGTCAACGACTGTGCCAAGCGAGCCTGCAAATTAGGAATATATGTTATGATTGTTGAATAGGATCTCAATCCATAATCGATTTTAAAAACTCTTTGTATGTGATTATCGCCCTTGGACTTCCAATTTGCATCCATTCAATCTCCGTCGATATCGTTATCCTTATTCCTCGTCCCCTATTGTTCGGGAAGACGAATGCTCGTGACTGACGATTTTCCTCCAGAAGAAGATCGAAGACCAGACGGCAGAAGATAGATTTCGTATACCTTTCTCTGAGAAGATTGTTACTTTATCAGGATAGATTGATGGGTTCTTTGGATTCTAGATCTGGTATGGAAGGTTGGCAATAGAGTTGAACCCAGTAGTACCCTACCCGTGCTTGAGGTAGCAGTGATCTTGGAAGTATTGAGAGCTAGAAGGATTGTTGATCATGACCTAGAATAATTTATGGAAATGTATAGCCTGATGATGGGAACTAGTGGTTGTATATGATAACAATACCAGGAATGACATTATGGACTAGAGGAGATAAAATTTTAAGCTCTCACTTGGAAGATGATGATCTAATACCAGAAATTTTAGTATGTGCTTGAGTGATACCATTATTATACTATGTGACTTGGAGAGATAAATAACGAAAAGAAGAAACTCGAGGAATAAAAATTTTAGGGAAAATTTGAGGAGAAGAGAAATTATACTTTAGGCAGGGGAGAAAATTTTCTTTTAAAGGATTAGTGTGGTAAACAGAACAGGAAGATTTATTTTGAGGTTAAGTCTGGAAGATGACACCGTCCTAGCATGAGTTGATTGAGCCAATACCACGCGACACTAGATTGTCGACGTAGTTGCATCTATATTTTTAGGCCACCAAGTTATCCTGAGTTGAGTTTAGAAAGCCCGGGAGTATGGTGCCCATCTACCTTAGGGGTATACAATGCAGGAGGTAAACCAGTGTACCACCATGTTATACCAGAGTTTTAGGATGTGATTCTAGATAATCTTTCCGGCCTACCACCTGACAGAGAGAGAGAATTTGCTATAGAGTTGACTCCAAGAGCGGAGCCAATTATTTTCCCATCTTCAGACTAGCACCGAAAGAGTTGGTTGAGTTGAAGGTCCATAGTAGAGGATCACTTAGACAAGAGTTTCAGTCGGGCTAGTGTTTCTCCATGGGGAAAACTCATCTTAATTGTGTTGAAGAAAGACGGGACAGTACAATTGAATCAGCTAAGTGGCGCATCTGTATTCTAGAAGATCGATCTCAGATCAGGCTATCATCAGATCAAACAAAACTCTACCTCCTCTACAATCTATGCTAGCACGGTGCCTACTCAACCAATCCATCCCGAGTATAATGTCGTAGCTCAAAAGTGGCTTTACAAGTAGACACGCACTCAACTCCCGGCCTCCCAGAGTAACTCTCCAGTCCTTGCAAATATTATTAACCAGGATAATGCCTCCCCCGGTCATGATCTTGCAAGTTCTAAACAAAGACTCAGCTACCAAACCATGCTTTAGAGCAAAAGAAACAGATACAAAACTATGGGAAGCACCACTATCAAACAAAGCTAAAGCTGGAATAGAATCAAGAAGAATAGAACCTGCGATGACATCTCCGGTGGGTTCCTCCTCTTCGACGGTCGTAGCAAACGCTCGTCCCTGCCGAGCACCTCCCTGCTACTGATGCTGGACAAAACGTTGTTGCTGTGTCGGAAGCGGTACCCTCGGCTGTGCTGCAGGTGGTCTCGTCTGTGCCCTCAGAGCTGGAGCTGCTCCCTGAACTGCACGACGAGGACACTCCCTCGATTGATGCCCTTTAGTACCATAATACAAACAAACTCCTAGCCTCCTCCTTTAAACTTTCCAGATGTGGTCGGACTTCTTGCAGTAGTTGCATGGAGCTTGCTATAACTGTCTCTACTGCTGAGGTGTCTGGTGAAAAGGCACTCTAGCTGGAGTCTGGTTCTGTTGTGGCTGCTGGAAAGGTCTGGACTGGAAATGAGGACGTTTGGCAGATACTGCACTGCCGTTGGCCCCCAGAAAAGAATCACGGTCTCTCTTGGTCTTCAAAACCAAATCCCACTCAACCTTGCGTGCCTCCGCAAGTATCTCCGAGTATGTCTCATAAAAAGACGGAATGAGAATCTTCACTTCCCAGTTTAGACCCTCACGGAAACGAATAGCTCGAACCTCCGGCTCCCTCACCAGATACTCTGCAAATCGGCTTAACCTACCGAACTCCGCAGCGTACTCCTCCACAGACATGCTCCCCTGAATGAGACTCTCAAATTGTCTCCCCAAGTCAAGCCTGTCTATCCGGGCGAAAAACTTCTTCTTGAAAAGGTCCTTGAATACCTCCCAAGATTGTCCTACGTCAACCAGAACTGTCTCATTCCTGAACCAAGTGCGAGCGACGTTGAACAGTTGAAGTCCTACCGCCTCAACCTTCAGATCTTCAGAAAGACGGGACACCCTCATAAGACGCTCAATGTCCTCGAGCCAATCATCAGCATAGACGATGCCCTCCGTCCCTTTGAAAACCCTAGGCTCCAGTTTCTTGAAGTCCTGAATGTTGCCTGGCCGAAGCTGAGCAACCTGAGAAACAACCTACTGCTGGACCGGAACTCCTCTCCCAACTACAGCACGAGCAAGCTGATGAGCACTCTCAATGCCCTACCGTAGAACGTCGGTCTGCCTCTGATGTGCCTCTGACTGAGCCCCCTGTGCCTCGAGCATCTCACAAAATAGTGTAAACATCTGTGACGCCTCTGCTGGCACAGGAGGTGGAGGTGGAAGCCCCTCAGATACAGCTGGCACAGTCCTCTGAGTAGGTGGTGGACCTCCGAAAGCAGCTGACACTCCAATCACCGGAGAAGTGACTGGTGCAGGCCCTCGGGATGTCGCAGACCTCTCAGAAACTGCTCTCCCCTGCTGTGATCTAGTCTTAGGTGGCATCCTGAGACAAAGCAAAAGAAAGAATCAATATGGCACAAGATGTAAGACATCAAGGAAAGGACAGTTTAAGGGATCAAGTATCAATATCAAAGGAGAATAGTTGAATCAAAAGAATTTTCCTAGATGTGATTGAGTATCTCAGCCTATATCCTATCACCGGCTCGTAGTAGTACAACTAAGTTGTCGCACTACCACGACATCACATACTTTATGAAGCTAGACCTGCATGGGCCACCACCAAAAATGTGTCACGACCCGCACTCGGTGTAAGGGTACTAGTCGAAAACAACGTCCAGCCTACGCCACAAAATCGGCGGTAGAACACTGTCTAGATAATCTATCTAACAATATAATGAACCACCAATAATGATAGTATACTCAATCACAGAACTAAGATAGAAATGAGCACGAAACAGATAAGAATAGAATAGTCATAATACAACTCATGAGTCTAAAATAATACATCAATGAGTCTGAAAAAATACAGAAATAAGCTGGAGACAAATCCAGTACAAAAGAATACTACGAGGCTACAACTCCAGGGTCAACTGTCTCAGTTAGGATAAGTCCCTCTTGAGCCAGGGTCTCAGAATCTAAACCCACAATATCCTGGGGTCCATAATAGGTAGGGTACCACTCCTCAGTGTCATCTGGAAAAATATATCCAGTCAGGAAAGGAGCATAGTACATCTCTAACAGCAGTTCTAATTAATGATAAAAACTATGTAATAGTAAATAGCTGTGGATAAACAAGATGCACAATAGATACAAGAGATATATATACAATAAGGAAATACTGGAAATAAATACAATAATGAACAATATGCCAATGAAACAATAATACTAATGACTAAGTGTGTAAGTACTAGCTTAACATGTGATCGGCTTGGGCAAGATGCAATGCGGCCTGGCTAATCATACGTGCGGTGCATGATCAACACTATTCAGTAATCAGTACTTTATTTAATAGGGATATTGATCACATATCTATACTAATACTCCCCACCCCCGACTGGTATAATAGATCCAACCACGGTATGTTATGGCACGAGATTCCCCAAGAAGATCGTGACTCTTCCCGAGAATCGGTGTTTGTACATGTACAAGATAACCAATAAAATAATACTTATACCATATACACCATATACCAAGGAATAACATCTCATGACGAGATCCGGATATACCAATCCGTGTAACCATAGTGTCAAGAGAACATGGATATCTACACTAGATACAGTGAACATAGAGGATATCATAAATGAGAAACTATCAGATAATGTACTCGCCTGAAGTCCAATGAACAGTCTCACAGATGTCTGACTCGGTGCCTCGAAGACCTAGATATGGAATACAACATCAATACGAGATCCCGAAAAGAGAATAAGTTAAACTAGTCAACTTCTAGGTCAATAAGTCAATTCTAAGTCAAAAGTCAACTATGGTCAACTCTAAAGTCAACTATGGTCAAACCAAGGTCAACTATCTATTTCTAGGTTGCACAAGTCTAGCACCAAAATCTTGGATCAAAATACTAAAATCTAAGTTATAGGAAACACAACCTAAAATATTAGGATACCGTATCTTCGGATACGTGAATCCAAGGTAAACCTCACAATACCTATATATCAACAATAAAGTATAATAATATAGAATATTAATTACAACAATTAGGAACCATGGTTTTGAACCAACTTGGTATCCACACAAAGTCACAAACTCGATACCCAAACCCCGTATCTTGAGTATCCCACATACCTTGGTTTCCACAAGGTAATGCTCAAGATACCTTGATATAGTATTTACCCTTATACATAATATAATATATATAAACTAATATTATATAATTAAGAATATAACAATACTAGTATTATATCTCACAATAAATACATATATATATATATATATATAAATATAATATACAAACTATATACTAAAACTGCCTAACTGTCACTGAAAACAGTGTGGAAAAACACTGATTTTTTAGTAAACAGACCTTCAGTGACAGTTCAAACTGTCACTGAAACGCCGTCGCAATTTCTGCTGTGTAAATGCACTGCTGTCACCCTATTGGTGACAGTTCTCAATTGTCACTGAACCAACTGTCGCCGCTGCTGCTTAAATTTCCTGCCCGCCGCTGCTGTGTAATTAATGACAGAATTGTGATTAATAGCCGCTGTTAATGCTACAGCGGCTGCTACTGCTGTTGGAAATTTAATGACAGAAACTGTCATTAAATGCCACTGTCGCCAAAAGATAAATAATATATATAATCTATATATATTAATATATATATATATATATATATATATATATATATATATATATATCAATTAAATAAATATATAATTCTATATATATATAATCCTACACATATATATAAATAAATACTAATAGCTATAATACACATCCTATGTACTAATGTACATATTTCAACATGGTTAAAAGTACACACACATATATATGTTTAATAAAAAATACATCCATTTATATATAAATAATCATATAATAATTATAATTAATATAATTACTTATTTAAACACATACATATATTTCATAAAACATTTTCATATAATTTATATTACTAACATAATTTGTAACATATATAAATGCATGTAAAAGAAAGCTACGTATATATTTATACATTATATTAGTACACATATAATACATAGATCTATGCTACAATAAATACCATAATAAATACACTATAATAAATATGTAACATCTATATATATACTTAATTATAATTCAAGAATTAAAGCACAAATAATTAGATCTACACATAAACACACACAAATGGAGAGTATCACACCGTATCCTACTAGATCTAGGATACGCATACGACACGAGTCCAACACACAACCAATTGCACCCCGAAGGACACAAACAAGTCACAAATATTATTTATGAACAAATCAAAGTGTCAAATGTAGATCTATGTGTCCGTGTCAAAATACGACATGTACAAAGTCCCGTGTCGGAGGAAAAACCCCCCAAAACAACACGTATCACCAAATTATTGGGATATGACCTACACGTACCCAATTGTGGACATGACACTAGCCCCAAACACATAAGCACATGCCCAATTGATCTATAGGATCAATTGACACACACAATAAAATATCAATTCGAAATTCCCCCAAAATTGACACAAAAAGTACCATAACTTTCTCCATGGGTCTCCTATGAACACAAAACCAAGTCCTATGGGTAGTACATATATATGGGTTAATTTTACATGATTAAATCTCAGATTTAGAAGCTATTTTAAGGGGGAAACTGAATTATACCTATTGGGAGATGGATTCCCAATGAAACCTCCAATTGAGATAAAATTGCTTCCAAATTGTAGATCCTTGCTCCTCTTTGTAGATCCTTGCTTCCTCCTTCTAGATCCTTGCTTCTCAACTTTCTAATGGTGAATTGGAAAGGAATTGGAATGAATTTGGTAGGGAAATGGAATGGGAATGAAAGAAAATTGGTAGTGGGAAATTCTAGATCTAGATTTGGAATGAAAATGAGAGGAGAGAGAATTTCCCCCCCTCTTTTAATAGGCCGGCCCCTACCCCTTCCTCAAGCAATTATGAAATGTCCAATATACCCCTTGGGGCCTCTCATGAAGAAATAATTAAGGAAGGAAGCTTCTAGTCTAATGATTTAATTAATTTAATCTATCTCCTTAACAATGGGCTTTCTAAATGGGCCAAGTCTAACTAATTAATTCATGTTGGTCCATGGGTCCAAACTAAACTAGTTGGGTCCACTAATACAAGTCCAAAATAATTAAATAACATCTAACAATAATTAAATAATACAACAAATAATTATTTACCATGCACAATATTTAATTAAATAGGAAAAGACTAAAATATCCTTTCCTAGAAAATGTGGTAGTGACACTAGGAACACGTAAGCATGCCAACCGCATGGATATGGCAACTCTAATCTATGAAAACCAAAATCCACACGTACGCTGTAATATGAATATTAATCCACAAGTGGTATAAACATATGTCAAAAGTCACAGGGTATAATCTAAATCTCATCCACGAAAATCAAATATAAATAAATAACCAGTATCTATGAAGCTAGTTCTCAATATAAGTATCTAAAGATGATAGTTGGATGGAAACAAATCCACTACCAACTCGAATGTAAAGGTACAACACAATAAACACAATATAAGAATACCAGCTAACGACCACGGGCTCGAA
This sequence comes from Iris macrosiphon, assembly GCA_036927795.1. Classification (NCBI taxonomy): domain Eukaryota; kingdom Viridiplantae; phylum Streptophyta; class Magnoliopsida; order Asparagales; family Iridaceae; genus Iris; species Iris macrosiphon. The sequence continues at coordinate 85,713,460 of JAYESA010000010.1, forward strand.
GAGAAGACATCCTCGAAACATATATAACCATCTGAATCTGTGCTCCTACGAATACTCAAGAACAGATACACCTGGAAAGGGACCATGTCCCCAAAGGGACGTAACAAGATACATAGAAGCAAGCCAATTTGAATACAGTAAACATGCATAAGGTTTAAAAATAAATAAGTACGCTGTACAAGACAATCTATATGAATGCAAATGAGGACAACTTTTCAACGTATGGGCAAGGGTAGGCTACTCGATCTAAGCCTCACAACTCACACACCCGCCAGTGGATATCAAAAATCGTCATACCTCGGGGGTAGCGACCAGCGCGACTCTATAGAAATCGACATACCTCGGGGGTAGCGACCAGCGCGACACACACCCGTAGTGCGAGCTATATACTACGGTTTACCAGAGTGGTTAAAAGCCCATACGCCTACTGATTGTCCTCTATGATACTAAGTGTCAAGTGTGTGTCAATATATCTAATATATAGTATGACTGAAAGAAACTACACATGCAATAAATATACAGAAATGCAATAAATATACAGAAATATACGAAGCATGCAAAATACTGTAAGCAATTTGGCAAGGTATCTTGCCTGGTAGAAAGCTGCAAAGTGTAACGTCCAGAAGTCCAACACACATGATCAAAAGCTATGGCCGCAGAACAAATATCTTCGAATGCTGAAATAGATATCGCCAACGTTCCCAGAATAAGCAAAATAGCTAGAAAGTACTTCTCTTTCGTCCAATTTGGATACAGGGGCAAAACGATAATTTTGGATAAAAGTGGGGTCCACGTGTGGCCCACTTTGCATCGAAAAATGTGCCAAGGGTAACAGTCTCTAAATGGGACAAATTATAGGTCAAACAAACTCTAGATGTCAATACGAATCCAACGGTATGTCCAAATGTGAATTCCGTTAGGCCGAACACAATTTTGCCCAAAAAGTCAACCGTGGGGCCCGCCAATTGGCGACTTGGTCAATTGTCTCAAAATTGCATAAAAATTGGGTCACAGGACCAGCGCGTTACCACGAGTCCAGTGGCACAAGTTTCGTCGTAATCTGGCGAGCGTGCACAAAATGCGCGCGACTTTCACAAAAGTTATGACACGGGGTGTGTCCGCGGATACGGGCTGATTCCGGTGCGCACACGCATCCGAATCAGTTTTTGCGAACTCTCACGTATCCGGTTACGCTGCGTGCACTGTTTGGTATACTTGGTACATGGCGGGGCGGTCTCGTTTGGCGGGACGTGTTCCGTTTTACAACTTTTGGAAATTTGGAAAAGTGTGTTCGCGGAATTTTCCAACGAATTTAATTCTGTCTACAGTAGTTAATAATCTAGGGTTATTTAACAGAAATTAAACTAGGTCAAGTGGTCTACACATACCAAAAAGAATCATCGAATTCGGATCTCTGTGGTGGGAGATACGAACTTGGGAACATGGGTGATCACCGCAGTTTTCTGCGATCCCAGAAATTGGTCTATTTCTGCCAACTTTGGCGCTGTTTCGCCTATGGTTACGCGTTGTTCGAGGTCTACTATCACACAGATATGGAAGAGGGTTAAGGGATGAGCATACCGGTGAAGACGGGGTGGCGTTTGGTTGAGCGAGGCGACGGAAAACAACTCTGGAACACAGGTACCTCGCTGCGAAAATATGCAGTGCGCGGGGTGCGCGGGGTGCGCGGGATCGCAGTCGTCGGGATTGGTTTGGACGGCCTTGCGGGGTTCTCCGGCTACGGTGGCGGAGCTCTCTAGGTCTAGATGGGAAGAGGAAGAGTTTGGATGATCTAGGGTTAGGATTTTATTGAAATATATGAAGATATATATATATGTTTATAAGAGAGAAAATGTTGCCGAGTTTAAGCACTTCGCGGGGGGTCTGCTTGCTCGCGGAGTGGGGTCGGTTTGCTTCAACTAGGGGTGTGTGGGTCTTGTGGCTGCTGTAAGCAACAACCCAGCGGGTGTGGCTCACAAGGGGCGGGGCTACATATAATGCTAAGGGGGTTATGGTTTGGTAGTAGTAATGGTTTATTATTATTATACTTTTCTTTTCTTTTTCTAATCTTTTTCTTTTATATTTTCCTTTAAAATATATATGTATATATATATTTATATATACGTATATACTCATAGGAAAAATCTAGAATTATATTAATACATACCATTAAGCTAGCAACTGCTCAAGGGGTCTCCCACATGAAATAAATTCAAAAAAATTCCTAATGGCCCCATAAGTCTTCTAAGTGCACCAACACATAAAATAAAAATTAATAAAAATCTATTTCTCCTAATTAGCACATAATTACTATAATTAAATTAATAATTAAAAAAAAGTAAATACGGTTTTCTAGGATTAGGGGTTTTACATTAACCCTATTGTTACTGAAATCTTATGGCATGATCACATGATATTTTCCTTATATGTCGCTCCATAGTACGGACACGCTAGATATGAATATACTTTGTCACTTGGCAGTCCAATTTGGATTTACCCCAACGTGATTCAACAATCAAACAAGTTCTAGCTACGCTTGAAAATTGACTAAACCATTTTGTCCATGCTTGGAGGAATCGTATTATATCACATGTCATATAGCACATAGGTACCCTTCAGTGTAAGCATGTAATATAATCAAGTAGGAACACTTAGCACGTAGGAACACATAACACGTAGTAAGTATATCAACACAGATACAAGTGGTCGAATCAAGTCACCAATCACAGTAAATCATATGAGTTCTATCATATTGCAACACATAGGTCAAGTTATGCACATATATGGTATAGTCACTTGGCGCATGGTCGAACTATACACATGGTCGGCTCAGGCACACATGTGGGTCTAATACTCTCACTGTCATCAAGATTACATATATGAATTAAAGTCCAATGGAACATTCAAACCAAATCAATTGAATAAAATGTGTAGGGGACGCATGCGCGCATGAAGATCAAGGCCGCATGGTCGATCAGGACGCATGAGAATCATGGGCATATGGAATATGGTGTGCATGGAGATGTAAAGTCCACTCATCGGGATAAGTGCTAAGTGACGGGCAATAAATACAAGTCAGAGAAGTGCTGACGTGACTTGATATGACAAGCCAAAAATGTCCGGGAGATAAGACAAAAGCATGAAAAGCTATGCAAATTCATAAAAGTCGTGCAGAGGCACGCACCCAAAAGAAGAGACGCATGGCTCGTGGCCGCATAGTCTCCTGGGCGCATGGAATTTGGCCTTAGTAAATTCTCATGTGTTCATGGTACTATGCGTCCGACTTTAGAACGCATGCACAGAGCAGTCATGCATCCAACAAGATAGGCGCATGCTGGAGGGGCACATGTTATTGCGCCACATGGTACTCTATCGTCACAGAACAACAAGTTTGGTCATAGAAAAGCTCAAAGAACCCAAAAACTTGTTCCCTTCATAAAAACTTTATTTTAACTCCAAATCAAGTGAACCAAAAGCCAAAACGCCTGAAATGGAATACTCTATCACATAGAAAAACTGGTTTTCTAAAATACCATATTTTAATATATCAAAACCAAGAAAAACTTATAGAACCCATGAAAACCCTAAACTAAAAACGTAGATCTACTCATATCCACCCATAAAAACCAAAAACTTCAAACATTAAAAGTGTTTAGAATCATAATGTACATATATTATACTAATAAAATACAAGAAAATAGCAATAATTAAAATCTAAGGGTTTCACCATATCATGCAAGGCGTACTTGCCTAAAATGAAAGAAGGAGGAGAAATGAGAGAATAAGGGAAGATAGTGAAAGAAGTTGGGTTATATAGCTAGGGGTTGAGGTTTAGACCATATGTTCTCTCATAACTTGAACTAACTTATAAAATAAACCATGAACCACACTAAACCAAAAAATGAGCCCAGTCTCCATGCAACCTAATAAACATACAAGCAATAAATAATATGTCCCAAATACGTATATCAGGAACGGAGAGTGACAAACACATAACACGTAGTAAGTGTATCAGCACAGATACAAGTGGTCGAGTTAAGTCACCAATCACAGAAAATCACATGAGTTCTATCATATTGCAACACATAAGTCAAGTCATGCACATAGGTGGTATAGTCACTCGGTGCATGGTCGAACTATACACATGGTTGGGTTGGCCGTATAGACGGATATAATACTCTCACAGTCATCAAGATTACACATATGAATCAAAAGTCCAATAGAACATTCAAACCAAAACAATTCAATAAATGTACAGGGGGCCGCATGCGCGCATGAAGATCAAGGCCTCTTGGTCGAACTAGGATAATGAGAATCGAGGGCGCATGTAATATGGGGCACATGAAATATGGACAAAGTCCACTTATTGGGGCAAGTACTAAGTGACGACAATAAATACAAGTAAGAGAAGTGACTGACGTGACTTGATGTGACAAGCCAAAAATGTTAGGGAGATAAGACAAAAGTATGAAAAACTATGCAGAGTCACAAAAGTCATGCATAGGCATGCGTCTAAAAGAAGAAACACATGACTCATGGCAACATAGTCTCATGGTCGCATGGGCGCATGGAGTCTGGCCTTAGTGAATTTTTATGTGTTCAAGGTACAATGCGTCCGACTTTAGAACGCATGCACAGAGCAGACATGCTTCCAACAAGATGGGCGCATGCTGGAGGGGCACATGTTGCTGGGCCGCATGGTACTCCATCGTCCCAAAATAGCAAGTTCGACCAAAAAAAATCTCCAAGAATCCAAAAACTTGTTCCCTTCATAAAACTTCATTTCAACTCCAAAACAAGTGAACCAAATGCCAAAACGCCTGAAATGGAATGCTCTATCACATAGCAAAACTGATTTTTTCTAAAATACCATGTTTTAATAGATCAAACCAAGAAAACTTATGGAACCCACGAAAAATCCAAAACTAAAAATGTATATCTACTCACATCCACCCATCAAAACTGAAAACTCCAAACGTAAAAAGTGTTAGAATCGTAATGTACACATATTAGACTAATAAAGTGTAAGAAAAGAGCAAGGATTAGAATCTAAGAATTTTTCTATATCATGCAAGATATACTTGCCTAAAATGAAAGAAAGAGGAGAAATAAGAGAATAAGGGATGAGAGAGAAAGAAGTTGGATTATATAACTAGGGTTTGAGGTTTAGACCATGGGTTCTCTCATAACTTGAACCAACCCACAAAATAAACCATGAACCACATTAAACCAAAGAATGGGTCTAGTCTCCATGCAACCTAATAAACATACAAGCAAGAAATAATACGTCCTAAATACGTATATCGGGAACGGGAGTGACAATATTACATTACATGAATTGATTACATGTTTCAACCAAACATTATAATGTAATTATAATTCGATTAAATTACAAACTTAATTAAGTTATAAATTTAATTCTATTACAATTCTAATTACATTGTAGTGGATTTTAACACCCCGTTCCGCTCAAGCGGACTGCCGACTCAATCGACAATAGTGCAGCTGTTCCGACCTGCTTTGTCTCGATCAAGAAGCAAAGGATATCCAGACTTGTCCCTACAGGAATCCGGCTTGGACTTTCAGAGGCTCGCTCAGACGTATCGCTCTACCGAGACGAATCATCGCTAAGGTGGGTGGCTACGGTGAACTTGTCTTTGCTTAGCCAGCACACATAAAATCTAGAATATTTATGCTAGTCGCTAGGTGATTCACCCCCTGCATGCTAATAAATCCAACGCACCTAGCTAAGGGAATAATCCCAACTTGTATTGCTTGCTAGAACATGGAAATGAAATACTGCTTATATGTTCAGACCCTCGCATGCTAAGTCCCTTAACGGTTTCATCTCTCGGGCCCGAGCAAACATGCTGATTATGTTCCTTAGAACGCATGCTTGTCTGCTTGATTGTTACCGTATTTTCATCCAAACCCCGGGAGACTACTACGTAGTCGTTCCGTGCCTGAACGAACCTGCAAGTATTCGGGACCGCTAGGTCACCAAGGCAATCTCTGTCCCAGGAGATTGCATCAAGGCAAAAGACAGTCACTGAACAACGAAACAGGCAATGCATCTTGTCTTGTACTATTGTTGCCTCAACAGCTTGTCTCTTGTCTTGTACTCTTGTTGCCCCAACCAAGGCCCCGTTCGATCATGGACAACCAGTGCACAGGGAAACGGTCTCGTGGGCGATGTTGGGGAACTGGCATCGACCCGGTCCGGGCGAGACCAATTGTTCTTAGTCTCTTGTTCGGCGGAATGGCTTGCAGCGCCTCTTGTACTTTGCTGCAAAGCATTCTCGTCTAGACTAAATAGTCACTTGTTCGTCGGAATGACTTACAGCGCCTCTTGTTCTTGTTGCAAACTATATCGTCTAGACTATACCGTCCATATGGCATACGCCAGTGATCGCCTTGTATAGAACTTGTTGCATGCTTGCTTGTAAACGAAAGATAAACAATTCATCCTCGCTTAGCGGCTATCCGCGTGCGAGGCACTGTATCGCATCAAGAGCAACTAAACACCTGAATGATCTTGAAATAAATACTCTTGTTTGCATATGCTTGCCTCCTGAATGTTTATACATGCCCCTGCTTAAATTAACAATGTTTGCCTTGGACAGGGAAGGAGATGGTAAGTTGGTAAGTCTCGCCGTATTTCCTCTAACATCGTACGGCGCACTGCCCGACACGTTAGGCTATTCAATATCTGCATGAAACTGATCCTAAGGCAACTAGAAAGACAACTTAATAGTTGTGCACGAAACCTGTATTACGTGTTTGGATTTGTCGAGCGGGCGAGTAGCTTCCCCACCAGTGCATTCAATGTACTGATAATCCACCAGTTTGTATGCAGGGTGCGGGAGAACCTCGTTCGGTGCGGATGCCTCCAACGTGCGTGCTAAGGCCAGGAGTTCCCTCTGAAGCCTTGCAACGATGCGTCCGGGACTGAAGCACATATACAAGACATAATGTTGAAGCGTCGCCTGACCATCGCCTGTACATTCATTCCACAGTTGTAGCCACTTGGCACGCTTTTACTGTTTCAGAGAGAGGCTTGAGCGACTTGTAATCTCGGCTATACGCCGCCTGTAACACATTGTTTATATCAATAAAAGAGCTTGCTTTACTTCAACTTGTGTTTCTATGCTTCCGCTATATTGTCAACTCAGTGAACCTGTTATCAAATCGCTATGCGTTCATGACTCCGCTGCACTCGGACAATCTGTGCGACTCTGTAGCTTAGAACTCTTGCCGCCAGCCAATGAACCATGGCCTTGCACGGGCGTGGCTCACGCTCGTGCAATATCACGCCCGGATGGGTTAAGCGATCGTTCCGCGGGAGCGCTGGCGAGGGTGATTCCCGCCTAGCGGGAACGGCCGAATTGCCTGCGGGAGATCAGGGCGTGACAGGTTGGTATCAGAGCCTGGCTTCTACGCCTTTGGACTTCGATTCGATATCTCTGTTTCGAAAGCTCGTTCGTGGGTTATGTGCACGCTCTCTCTCAATGCCTCGATGGGATGTTCCAACAATAAGTCTAAATACTTTCAAAATACGTTTTGAATGTTATGCTTGCTTGTCTGGTTGTATGCTGCGAGTGGCCTTTGTGCCAACCTGTGCGAACCCTTGAGAGTATCGCTAGTAGCTTGTCCGATTTTCACTAACCCTAAGTTTGGTTGAATGCATCTATTCGAGGGATGCCTTGAACTAGTACACCATCCAAGACTTAAGAAAAGGTAAAACTCGAGTGCTGAGAATTCGCTATCACTAAGCTGGTTGACGTGCTCACACTAGAAATGCATGTCGAAGGTGCGCACGATCCAGTCTAAGCGATATGATGATTTTGAAGCTTGTGCAAGTGAATATCCAAATGAACAAGTACAACGACTTGTCTAGGATTGCCTCAACCCTAGATCACTGCTTGTCCTTAGTAAGTCTCGAGGACGAGACTTTTTCTAAGTTGGGTAGGATGTAACACCCCGTTCCGCTCAAGCGGACTGCCGACTCAATCGGCAATAGTGCAGCTGTCCCGACCTGCTTTGCCTCGATCAAGAAGCAAAGGATATCCAGACTTGTCCCTACAGGAATCCGGCTTGGACTTTCAGAGGCTCGCTCAGACGTATCGCTCTACCGAGGCGAATCATCGCTAAGGTGGGTGGCTACGGTGAACTTGTCTTTGCTTAGCCAGCACACATAAAATCTGGAATATTTATGCTAGTCGCTAGGTGATTCACCCCCTGCATGCTAATAAATCCAACGCACCTAGCTAAGGGAATAATCCCAACTTGTATTGCTTGCTAGAACATGGAAATGAAATACTGCTTATATGTTCAGACCCTCGCATGCTAAGTCCCTTAACGGTTTCATCTCTCGGGCCCGAGCAAACGTGCTGATTATGTTCCTTAGAACGCATGCTTGTCTGCTTGATTGTTACCGTATTTTCATCCAAACCCCGGGAGACTACTACGTAGTCGTTCCGTGCCTGAACGAACCTGCAAGTATTCGGGACCGCTAGATCACCAAGGCAATCTCCGCCCCAGGAGATTGCATCAAGGCAAAAGACAGTCACTGAACAACGAAACAGGCAATGCATCTTGTCTTGTACTATTGTTGCCTCAACAGCTTGCCTCTTGTCTTGTACTCTTGTCTTGTACTCTTGTTGCCCCAACCAAGGCCCCGTTCGATCATGGACAACCAGTGCACAGGGAAACGGTCTCGCGGGCGATGTTGGGGAACTGGCATCGACCCGGTCCGGGCGAGACCAATTGTTCTTAGTCTCTTGTTCGGCGGAATGGCTTGCAGCGCCTCTTGTACTTTGCTGCAAAGCATTCTCGTCTAGACTAAATAGTCTCTTGTTCGTCGGAATGGCTTGCAGCGCCTCTTGTTCTTGTTGCAAACCATCTCGTCTAGACTATACCGTCCATATGGCATACGCTAGTGATCGCCTTGTATAGAACTTGTTGCATGCTTGCTTGTAAACGAAAGATAAACAATTCATCCTCGCTTAGCGGCTATCCGCGTGCGAGGCACTGTATCGCATCAAGAGCAACTAAACACCTGAATGATCTTGAAATAAATACTCTTGTTTGCATATGCTTGCCTCCTGAATGTTTATACATGCCCCTGCTTAAATTAACAATGTTTGCCTTGGACAGGGAAGGAGATGGTAAGTTGGTAAGTCTCGTCGTGTTTTCTCTAACATCGCACGGCGCACTGCCCGACACGTTAGGCTATTCAATATCTGCATGGAACTGATCCTAAGGCAACTAGAAAGACAACTTAATAGTTGTGCACGAAACCTGTATTACGTGTTTGGATTTGTCGAGCGGGCGAGTAGCTTCCCCACCAGTGCATTCAATGTACTGATAATCCACCAGTTTGTATGCAGGGTGCGGGAGAACCTCGTTCGGTGCGGATGCCTCCAATGTGCGTGCTAAGGCCAGGAGTTTCCTCTGAAGCCTTGTAACGGTGCGTCCGGGACTGAAGCACATATACAAGACATAATGTTGAAGCGTCGCCTGACCATCGCCTGTACATTCATTCCACAGTTGTAGCCACTTGGCACGCTTTTACTGTTTCAGAGAGAGGCTTGAGCGACTTGTAATCTCGGCTATACGCCGCCTGTAACACATTGTTCATATCAATAAAAGAGCTTGCTTTACTTTAACTTGTGTTTCTATGCTTCCGCTATATTGTCAACTTAGTGAACCTGTTATCAAATCGCTATGCGTTCATGACTCCGCTGCACTCGGACAATCTGTGCGACTCTGTGGCTTAGAACTCTTGCCGCCAGCCAATGAACCATGGCCTTGCACGGACGTGGCTCACGCTCGTGCGGCATCACGCCCGGATGGGTTAAGCGATCGTTCCGCGGGAGCGCTGGCGAGGGTGATTCCCGCCTAGCGGGAACGGCCGAATTGCCTGCGGGAGATCGGGGCGTGACACCAAACATTTTAGTGAACCAAACAGACATTTAATGTGTCTAATTTGGTATAACAACACCACTTACGGACTACGCCGTATAATTTTGAAAAGCATAATGATACTCAAACCGAGCGGGGGGACCGTAGCTCAAACCGAGCGCTGGCGTGCCCCCCCATTGGTCCAAAAACCTTACCCGCTTTCTTGGGCTGTCCACCCAAACCATCCAATAGGGTGGGGACACGTCAGCACGGCCTGAGCCGCGCCCCCCTGTTCATGAAGCAGTATTCTTTTGAAAAACTAGATTGTATTTGGAACAGCTTTTGAAAAAAAAGTAGAACCGTGCTTCTGCTTTTGCTGTCATTTTTTAAAGGCTCTTGATAAAGGCACTACAAAAAGACTCAGGACACCCCAAATTTTCACCATTGATAATTATAAGTTTGCCACTCCCAAAAATTACTCACCCGTCTGCCCAATTGATTTTTTTTTTATAATCAGGACTGTCAAAATTTTGATAGTCCAAAAAAATATGTTGATTGTTTAGGACTGTCAAAATTATGACAGTCCGGAGGGGAGGGCTACGCTAGGTGACACGAGACCAGGGCTGCGTGGAGGCCAGAAGGGGGGACGAGGCGGAGGAGCGGGAGGAGAAGGAGGAGGAGAAGGCGACGGGAGGAGGGGGAGGAGGCGGAGGCGCGCATGCGGGGGCGGCGGTGAGGTGTAGGAGCACGCGCTCGCCTCCGCTGCTGCTGTTGCTGCTTTTGTTGCCACCGTCGTCGCCGTCGTCGGCGCGAGGCATAGCCGCAACCCCCCTGCGAGCGCATGTCTCCGCCGTGCGTAGCCCCCCACACGCTTCTTCTTCTTCTTCTTCTTCTTCATCGCCTTCGTGACGGAGCCAATGGGAAGGTGCTTGAGATGCGGCTCGGCGATGGCGTCGTGATTGATGGCGAGGTCAACGACGCGGAGAGACGAAAAATCGCGAGAGGAGGGAGGAGGATAGGCCGGAGGGGGAGGGATGGGGGAGGAGCGGGAGGAGGAAGGTGAAGAGGATGTGCAGTCCTAGTAAAATTTGGACTAGCATAAATAAAAGTTTATTCTCACTGGACTAATATCAATACTGGAATAGTCCGAGTCATTTTTGTAGTAGATTTATCAAGAACCTTTTTAAAAACAGGAGCATTGCCGGTTGTCCCACGTGCAACTTAAAGAGTCACCACCGCCCAAGCGTTCTCCTATCCATCCATCCATCCTTCCTTCCTTCCTTCCATCCGTTCTCTCTCAGTTAGGGTTTACTGCAGAGCCCCAAAACCCCTCTTTCTTTGCTCCAAACGGTAATCCCTAACTCTTTCTAATTTCTGATGTTTCTCGTACCAATTGCTTAGCATAATCATCAATTGGAATGAATTGTTAGGGTTTACTGAACGATTGTGATTGTTTCTTTCATGGATTTGAAAGAATTTTTTTGAGTTGTTGTAAATTTCTTGATTTTGATTTTTCTTCTTCTTAGGGTTTGGTCTTTTTGTCATCATAAATAGATAGAATTACGGGAGGGATAAGAAAGATTCTGTCTTTTTGTTCAATTTGATTAGTTTGTGTGAAATATTAAGGAATAGCTAATTGACTTCAAGATTGAATATTGTGAATATAATTTAGTGGATAAATCTATCTTCGGACTTAAGCATAGACAGTACAAATTGACGAAAAAAGAGGTGGCTTTAGTGTTGAGTGGAAGGTTTAAGATACTTTCTTTGTTAGGTTTTAATTTATTCTTTTGTTCGTCGAGAGAAGGATACTTTATCTGTGAACGAAAGAAGGTGAGGTGTGATTGGGATTTTTTTTTTTTCTTTTTTTTCCGTTTGGGTACTTTTGGGGACATGGGAATAGTGGAAGGAACAGAGTGTATATTTTTCAATTTGTTTCTAAGAAATTTGAAAGGATATAGTTTATGATTTGATTGGTTTGTCTTGAAGTGTCAAAGTAACGGCTTCATGGATTTTTATGAATTTGGAGGACTGCTTATCATTTGAATGATTTAAAAAAAAAAAATCAAACGTCAGAACATTAAATGAATCAAATTATGAAGATCAGATTGAAGATCATTAAGATAGAGTGAACCAAAACGTTAAAAACTGCACATTGAAAGTAAAGGAAAAAAATGAGAAATAAAAAAGAAAATAAAAGGTAGAAAAATGAAGGGGAGAACCCATTGTTTGAACTATAAGTTTGTTGGGATTGTCATTTCTTCATTCTTTGGCATAATGTGTCATATAGATGAATGCAATTCCATTGACAAATTATACCATCTTACCTCTTCATCTAGACTTTTTATAATATAGAACTTAGAGGGTGCTCCTTAGGTTCATGAGCTTAAACTACAATACAAAAGGTAACTCTACTATCTACTTGACCTATATTTTATGGCATGACTATCTCATGCTTAGAGCTATCTTGGCTAGGAATTTGGCACTAACATAGATGGTTGATGTTGGGTCGACAACACCAGTTATAGAACTTTGTCAAAGTCTATATGGAGCTTTCCTATATTCCATAGAGATCCTTATTAAGATGGGAGAAGGCTTTAATGATGATGATGATGATGATAGTGAAACCATGGAAGTATTAATACACAAAAAGAACGCTTTCTACACAAACAAAGATGAAGAAAGTAGAGAATATCAATGTTGTCAATGGCGCATCGAGGCGCAACATGGCGCACCAAGGTGCTCGCCATAGCGTAAGGTGTTGACGCGAGGCACAATATGGCGCACCAAGGTGCTCTCCATAGCGTAAGGTGTTGCGCTTCGTTGAGGCATGCCTCAGTCATGGCGCGAGACACAGTGCATTGAGGTGCAGTTATGAAACCCTAACATGAACTTTAGGTTTTACTTTGTTTTGGCTCAAGCAGGAACCAATAACATTCACCCTACTTTAACCTACTACTCAATTGGCACACATTAACTTTCTACTTTCATCTTTACCCTCTTTTATATCCTCTTTTATCTCTCGATCCTCTTTTAATTCTTCCGTAATCGTTGTTGACCCTCATCCCTCGACTGTCAACAACTTATTGTCAGCCAAAGCATTCAAGTTATTGCCAGCCAAAGGATTCAAGTTACTTTGAGAAGCTGAAAAAGTTGCTTCAGTTTGTGATGCCATTCAGGCTTTGGTTAATAGAGTAGGAGAAAAGTCATTTTGTTGTAATTTGAGAAATTGGGACTTCCAGACTTGGAACAAATGAGCAACTTAAGCATAAGTTATTTATTCTGATACCATTACCATGAGTGGCTCGAGTGGATTGTGACTTCTTCTCGATGGGGAGCTTGACATGGAGGAAGTACTAAAGCAAGGCCTTCGTACTTTGTAGAGCTCCCTCCTTTCCTTCAGGAGAACACAAACGAAATGGGCACACTCCGCTTCATGCGTGGGCTTCCTCCTTCGCCCGCCGTGTCATCCGTCGGCGGCCACCACTACCACCACCCGTCGGCTGTCTACGTCAGCCCTTCGGCGGCGGACCCTTCCGAATTGGCGTCCGTCGACGCCAAGAGGAAGGGGAACTGGGTGCTTTAGATCCTCAGGATTAACTCTATGTTGGTAGATCTAAGAGAGGAGAGGCAGCTGTTGGTAGATCTTAGAGAGGATAGGTAGCTGTTGCCTTGGTAGATCTTAGAGAGGAGAGGTAGGTAGATCGGTGAGATAAGAGTGAGAGGGGAGAGAAAATAATACTTAGGATTTTCTGTCAAGGTATTGATGTAATTTTCTGAACTTATTCGATTTTCGGTTTTAAACCGAAATCGAACCCAATAACCGAACTTGAAACCGAAAACCGAATTTCGGGTATTCTAAAACCGAACCCGACCCTAATTGAATTTAAACCGAACCAAATATTCGGTTTTCGGTCTAGAACCTACTATTGCTCACCCCTACCCTCGGGTGAGATTTTTTTTAATTTTGCAATTTTTCGCAATAAATGATGATTATGATATTGCAATTATTGTGTTGTTTTTAGAGTTAAATAAATAAAAAAGGTGCGAGTCACTTAAATGAGGGCCGTCCCACGTGCCTTGTGCCTCGAGAATTATGTGTACCTTGTGTCTTGCTATGCGTCTTGTGCGATGACAACGCTGGAGAATACAAGGTAAATCATATAAAATCAAAAAAGAAGGAAACACAAATGAAAGGGAGAAGAAAGAAGAATAAATTGTAATGAAAGCAAAACTCCCAAATTCGTAAGTTATTGGAAGAATTTGCCGTCAAGAACTGAATCTACTACTAGTTGCAACAGTAGTTGTGGAACAATAGTAGACGACATGAACAAGAACCAATTAACATAAATTAATATGTTTTAATATGTTATGGAAAAAGCGAAGTTTAATGGATTTGGGTTTGATTCGGGGCTGTTATAGGACTCCTATAAATGTTTAGGTGTAAACACACATGATAAAGGTTCCAAATGATGTAGTAGAATAAGAAAAGTACCTTTTGTGCCTCATTGTGTCCCGTTCCTCGTGCATTGCACCTCAAATGTGTATAATGTGCAAGAGACGGTCGCCTTGAGTAACCTCCTGCTTTTGCTCCCACCTTGTACACCGTTCGGACAACATTGATTGGCAACACCTCTACCTTTTCTGTGATTATACTTAATTTAATTCTTTTTTCCAATGTATTGTCAAACATCCATTTTAGCATTCTTAGTTATACAATGCACATGTTTTGAACATGTTTTTTATTACTCATCTTCGATCAATAAAAGCATTGCTGGTCTTATAAAAGGTATCTTGTGACCACATATCACTTCTCGACTTCAATATCCTATTTTAATGCTATGGACAACATTCTTCTCAATCTCTCTATTATGATAAATGAATGATTCTAGAGACCCGAAAATGTCGAAAACTATCACTCCTACTCATAGCTATCTCGTCCATCATCATGGACGCCATTTTTTGTTGACTTCTGATTGGAGTTACATTTTTAATATATTGTTTTCATTTTTTAATTCTTAACATCTTTAAATTTGAAGGTTTCACTTATATTAGAAGTATAATCTTTGAATTCATATATATGAAATACGGATACTTTATTTAGAAAGGTGGACTCTTTGGTGCTTACCACGTACATACAATTTTTTTTTTAATTTAGTTGTATTTTCAATTTTATTTGTGGTTTTTCGTGGGTGCTTTGCGGTATTTTATTGGTACTTTCTAGTCATTGGGTATCATCTTATACTTCTTATACTTTAAAATATATGTTTGATAACTTTTGTTATAAAATGCAATTTTTTTAAAACATAACTACATTGTTTTTAAACTAAAATTTGACCATTGTTGTGAAAGAAATTTAGACTCTTACTTTTACTTATGAAGTTATGCATTAATAGTCTTTGGTCTTTATAATGTATATATATCCCAATGTATCGAATATGTACCAGATACTTGTACCTGTAACTATGCTTCATAGATTCTCATCAGTTAGCACTATATACTATGGAACATCATAGTTATTTCTTCTGTAACTAATGAAAGAGGTACAAACTTAATTTCAATACTTGAGCCAACAATTAGCAGAAATGAGGTGGTAAAAACCATATGCGTAGCATTTTGCTCTCCCTGAATTTTTTAATCTTCTTAGTAAGCAGCTTCTGAGCAAGGTTCAAAATATCCCTATTAGAATTTGTTTCAGACGCTTCCTACTAGGAGTATCGTTATTGGCAAATTCAATTCGGAGTATCGTTTTCTTCCTTTCGAAAAGCCAAAAAAGATTAAGAAATCTTTTAACAAGCTAAACAATTATTTGACAAAAAATTGTATTATATGTTGTTTTTTGTTAGTTTTAAATGGAAAAAGATTTACTTGCAAGACATAATGCAACCACAATAAATATTTGTGAATGAAATAATATTAATATGGATGAATATTGTGAATTTAAACATATTCTCGCAAAATGGTAATAGTTACAATTTATCAATAAGGAATTATATTGACACACAACCACTACAATGTAACATTGTATTTCTTCAACACAATTGAATCATTGTGTTTATTTTTCACTATTATCTTTTTCGTTCAATTTTTTTGTCGAATTAATTGAGAAAGAGACCTCCAAGGTCGGTATCGCTCAATATTAGTAGCGGTCGGTATCGAATCGGAATATGACAATTGTATCGATATCGGCCGATACTTTAAACTATTCTTCTGAGTTGGATCTTTGTGGTAGAAAGCATAATTGATTATCTAAATCTAGTTTTATTTTTGAATATTTTCTAAATTACCTCTTATAGCTTCATGTTTTGAATCTTTGCTGAATTAGTCTCTTATAAAGTTATAATTCATGATATACTCATGAGCTTGTTCCCGATAGTTGGTACAAATCTTTATATCTTGTTTATGTAGATGTGCTAAAATACTTTACCATTCATTGGGCATTTGTAGTTCTTAGAATTTGGTTGAGTGAATTGGTTGGCCATACCAATCATCTCTAATATTATAATACAACATAGAAACGGCTAAAAAATGATCTATTTAAGCTGTATGAATATCATCAATTATTGATATAAAAAATTTAAAAAATTAACTACCACATTTTTATTGCTGTAGTTGAGAATTTTTTTTTTAAAACCGTCTGATCATATAACAAATCATAAAATATATTCAAAATTTAAATTATATTTAAACTAACTACATGATATTATCTAATTAAACGCATATCCAAAATTGAAAAAAATATATTTATAACAAATCATAATTAAAATATATTCAAATCATATTTAAAATATTCTAATATAATTTATATTTCTATCTAATTTTTTAATATCATAGATTTTTTTTGATACGAGCAACACGTGAACGTGACTGGTTTCATTCATAAATATTGGCACAGCTCAATAAGAATATTATTACATACAACATTTTTTTTTTCATTTCTGTTTTGCTTAGCACTATTTTTTTCCTCCAGAAATCCTAAATTTAGTTATAGCGATATGACTCATCATGAACTAGCTGATTTCAGATCATATGTCCCCAAAGGATTATAAGCCTCGTTAAATATTTGCATTTAAAGTTATTGAATCAAATTTAGTTATTCTTGGCTTCAATCAAAAGTCAATTTTAAGCAACTTCGTCTCGTCTAAACCAAATTGGAGTCGTCTAGATCAAGGTTTAAAGTATCGGTCGATACCGATATGTATCGGCCGTATCGGATCGGATCTGGCCTTGACCGATCCGATACCGGCCAAAAAAATCGGGATCAGCCGAAACTGGTACATAAAATTTCGTATCGGTTTGTATTGGCCGATAAGGGACCGATACGAGACCGATACGGGCCGATACTGGCCGATACGGGCCGATACGGAAAAAAATTAGATCAAATCAGATCATCACAGGAACTTTAACAAAGTAGACGTTCTACAAAAAGCTAAAAAAAAGTAAAAATTGATTCCAGACGTATCAAATCCAACAGAGAACAATAATGAAGAACCAAAATAGTAGACAAAAAACTATAAATAGAGGCAAATTCTTCTACAGACATACACATGATGACTATTGTTTTATTCAATTATAATAAAAATAAAATAAAAAACACTTAAATAATGCATAAATATGTAAATTATTTTTCTATTTTTTTACTAATATATTAATAATTATTTAAATATTGCCGATACAGCCGATACCAAAAAATCCGATACTCCGATCCGATACTGTCGATACTGCCGATACTACCGATACGGATATTCATACAAACTGTTCGATACCGATACCGAGTTTTTGAACCTTGGTCTAGATCTCATTGACGAGAGAGGATTTCTTATTGCTGTTACAACATTCAACAAAATAATCCTTTACTATGTGAGTGATATTCCCAAATCTCAATCTTGTCATTTTACCGTTTACAAAAAGATAGTTTTAAAGTTCATTATGTGCTCAGTCTTGGACCATGGAATGATTAATCGGATTACCCGAGGATTAAGCCGCTTATGCAGTACATAGACTATTATCAAATTAGAAAAAACCTCATAAACATATATAAAGTATCTAATAATCATAGAATAAAAAAAAAGTAATTCACACTCGATAGAGATAATAAGAAGCTACAATAAACAAATCAGAAAAGAAATTTACACTCCATATATTGATAAAGAGCTACAAATAACAAGCCATGGTAGTCAAAGGCGCGCCTAGCTGCCCCTCGCACCTCACTAGACGAGGCCCCTTTCTGTAGGCACACCCAAGGCGTGCCTTTCAACAAGGCACAACCAAGAAAAGGCACACCTTATATTTTTTTTTCCAAAAAAAACTTTGAGGTAGGTAGATGGCCCTTACCTCATACAAATAGGAGGGAGGTAGCCCTTTCCATTGTTGTCAAAGTTTGGTACAATTGAACTGAAAAAAATTAAATTTACTAAAAGAGTGGTAGGGAGAACACAAATTCTTGTTAGTTATATTGACTGCTACTGTTGTCCTACTACTTTACTTTATTATGTTTTCACATATTTTTGTTGGTTTTAATATGTTATTTAGTTTTATTTCTTACATTACTACTTTATTTATGTATATATTTTTATTTTTTATTTTTGCGCCTAGGTTCGTTCGGACGCGCGCGTTATGGGCACCTTGCACTTCGGACGATATGGACCCTTTGCCTTTGACTACCTTGTAACAAGCTAAAACAACATATAATCTATAGATATTACAACCATACAAAATTTACCACCTGTCATCATTCTCATAGTTATCTATGTTGCATGATTATGGACATGGGTATGTACAAGGACCCTATCCGGATACAAGATACAAACATTTTCCCTTGTTTGTGCAACATAGATTGTTATTGACTTATGTCTTGTTGTTATTCTTATGTCCCCGATATGTCCCCGACATCCGACACCCGACAATGAAAATCCCAATCCGTCATACATCTACAACCTTGAATGGATGTATATTTGAACCTGGCCAAATAATGTAAATCCAGTAACCAATTAATCAACAATTTTATTGCCTGCCTGCCTGCCTGCCTGCTTAATTGTTACGTAGATCGAGTAAGATGACAACCGCTTTCTCAACGTGCTTTCTTAAACGTTTCACGGTATTGGGCCGCTTTTGAGTACTCGTCCGAGTACTCGACATAGTTTGCTGGAGTTATGTTCCACATACTATTCGACACCTTCTTTTGATGCTTTATTTCTTGCCAACCTTTGAGTGTTTGGGTTAATTTAATGACGTGTATTGGATTGAAATTAGTTGAAAAGCACACAATTTTTGTATGGAAGTTGGATCATTGTCGTGGTGGTCAACAGAAGACTTTTAGTGCTCAACATATTTTTGTTATTCTTTGTTTGCTAGTATCATGTTGTATTACATATAATTATCCATTGTGGTTGGAAGGCTTTCAATCATAATAAATGGAAGTACATTTTACTGCAAAATGAGAAATAGCATCCCTTATTTGCTATGGCTTCTATCTGTTTTTCTAGGTTCACATTGGTGACCATGACTAAGGTCTTTGTTGGGAACTTGGATCCACGTGTCTCAGAAAGGGACCTTGAAGATGAGTTTCGAGTATATGGTGTAATTCGAAGGTAAGACGCACTAACTTCAACTGTAAGTTAGTGTCATTTCAATATTTGTATTTGTATGCAAAGTCCACTCACCCACAACTAGTTACTGCGCTTTGTATATCTTTATGATTATAATCCTTCAGTTGCCTTTTGGTTCTATGGCTATTAAAACTCTGTTACACGGACACGGATACAACACGATATATACAGGCCACTGACGCAAGACTAATTTTGGTATCTTAGTGTATTTTGGAGCGTCTGTACCATGTCCGATGTTGGAGTGTCCGCACCTAGGTAAAACTATGGGGCGGGGTAAACTACTGAGCCAAATATTCAAGTCTGTACTATATGGATTTGCAAATACTTCTTTAAATGGGAGGCATCATGATCTGATCTACAAGACCCTGTGTATGTTGGATATCCATGTAGTTGGACCAATAGCAAATGCATCAAGGTGTACAAGACTTTGTCTATGTAGGAGTGTCCGCACCTAGGTTTGTTGTTGGTGTACAAATATGCTATCTAGGTCTAGTGTATTTAGGATTTTTCAGGTCACATTTTAAACAGTTAAATATAATCAGGAAAAATGGATAGCATCAAGGTGCTTCATAGTTCATCCAAATAAATTGTAGAATGTCATGCTTTAGTTGCAGAACCAGCTTCCACTTTGTTGGACCATTTTCTTGATGGTGTTGTGCTTTCTTGTAGTTAGGTATATGCTCACTAGTGCTGTGGTTGGTTTCATCTTAATGTGTATCATGATTTGTTATCTTGTTCTGCATAATCCATACAGTGTGTGGGTTGCTCGAAGGCCGCCTGGTTATGCGTTTGTCGAATTTGATGACCGGAGAGATGCCATGGATGCCATTCGTGGGGTGGATGGTATGCTTGTGATTATCTGACCATCCTCTTCCTCTTTTTCTGTATCATCTTATTTACTTATGGAATTCCTGTTGGTGCATGCTCTCTCTGACACAAAACTCTCCCCTTGAGTAGAATATTATCTTAATTTTGTTTGTGAAGTTGTCAAGCCCATAATTCAAACGATTCAACTTTACCTTCGCAGCAGCCATGTTGTTGGTTACTTCTATCTTCTTTCAATTTATTTATCTGCGGTCGTACTTAGAGCATCTCCAATCCTATTGTGCCACATAGGAATCACAACACATAAAACACATTACAAGACAATAGGGTTGGAGATACTCTTATGTAGTGCTAATTGTTATAAGCTGGGGTTAGTGACTTGGTACTTTTTTGTTCCAGAGCGACCTAATTATTCTATGTTCTAATAAATGCTATTATTTTCTTGTTTTGCTAAATGTTACATTTTAGTGTATGAATTGAATTTTCTCATACATGGATCACTAATTTGTCAAAATCCTGGATGGTAATACTAATAATTGAAGTAACCATCAGTCGCATCAGATCAGGTTCTTTAGATTTCTGTTATTTCATGAGCGGTCTAACTGTTAGTCTTTGTGAAAGTTTGTCCAATTTTTCCTAAATTGTTAACCTAACAGATCAGAAATCCTTAATGACATCTAGGTCTATGCTCTTTTTTTACGTCTAAAGATCTAAATGATTTGAACTGTTATTAGCATGAAAAACCATTTTGGTATTTGGATTTTGGACTAATTTTCAGAGCTGCACCTCTGAGTCCTCCAAGTACGGAAAACACAATCAAAGTTGTATCGAGTAACCAATGTTATAAAAAGCGCTAGGCGGAATCGGTGCGCCAAAGGGCCGCCTAGCGCCTAGGCCGCCTAGGCGGCCGAACAGGAAAAAACAAGGTAGTCAAAGGCGCAAGGCGCACTCAAGGCGCAAAGGGTCCAAATCGCCCGAGGCGCAAGGTGCACTTAAGGCGCGCCCCCGAGCGACACGAGGCGCAAATATATATATATATATATATATATATATATATATATATATTCACATCGGATTTCTATATTGATAAACATGTGTGCTTCAAATTCTCCCATGTCTAGGTTGCAATCACTTTGAATTGAGTGAGTGAGGTGCACTTAAGGCGCGCCCCCGAGCGACACGAGGCGCAAATATATATATATATATATATATATATTCACATCGGATTTCTATATTGATAAACATGTGTGCTTCAAATTCTCCCATGTCTAGGTTGCAATCACTTTGAATTGAGTGAGTGAGAGAGAAAACAATAAAAAAAAAAGTACATCAGTTCAAAAAATAGTACAACAGTTAAAAAAATAGTCTAAACATGTTATTTTTTCACAAGATTTCCAAGGCGCGCCTTAGCTATTCCAAGGCGCTCGAAAAAGGCGCACCTAGCCGCGCCTTAGGTGCGCCTCGCCTGGAGTGTCCTGAGGCGCTGCCCCTGCGCCTAGGAGCAAGGCGCGCCTTTGACTACACTGGGATTTTTTTTTTTTTTGAAAATTTGAATTTTTAGTTTTAAATTTTTTCAAAAAAATTTGAATTTTTTTTAATATTTAGATTTTTTTCCTGATATTTTGAATTTTTATTGCATTTCTTTTAATTTTTTTTGAAATTTGAATTTTTTTTTTGGAATTTGAACTTTTTTTGCAATTTCAAATCTGAAATTTCAAATTTCAAAATTTTGAAATTTGAAAATTTGAATTTTTAAATTTTTGCCTTGGCCGAATTGGCCGAACTGGGCCGCCTAGGCCCGCCTAGGACTGCCTAGGCCCGAACAGGCGCCTAGGAGGCCGAATTGGCCGAATTCGGTGCGGTGGGCGGCCGCCTAGCGCCTAGGCGGCCGCCTAGCCCGATTTTTAGAACACTGCGAGTAACACGTCTTTCAAACCCCTTTGTAGGAGTTTTTGGAACCGATCTTTACCATATACATGTTTCCTGTACCCATTCCAGAAGAAGGGAAGTAGTAACAGCTCTATCGTTTTGTGTGCTATTCTAGGAAAAGAGAAATGTTATATCAGTTACAAGGTGGAACTTTCTGTTGAAAACAGAAATCTTCTATAATTGTTCATCAAAACTTGAATTCTGTGCATTCACATTATTAGCAGTGGTTTTTAAAGGTTCGCAATATCGGTATCGGACCCTTTCTATGAGTATCGGTATTAGCGGTATTGATGGTTTTAGATTGGAGTATCGATTTTTTTTAATATCGGAAAGCAATTAATTATTAATAAGTTATTAATTTTTTTAGAAAAAATATTGTATATATTTAAGCATAATTTGTATTTCTTGTTGTTTTTTTTAGTAATTTTGGAATTAAATGAAATAGTAGTCACCCTTCTCGATTTGCTTACCTACGATAGATACGTTTTCTTCTTTTACATACTTTTACAACCTTATTATGCTTTTACACCCTTGTTGATTGGATTTTTTTTCGTTAATTTTTTGCTGAATTGATCGAAAAAGAGGTCCCTAATTTCGGTATCGGTCAATATTGGTTCTGGATATGCCAAACTGTATTAGTATCGGCCGTATAGGATCGGATACTGCAAACTTAGGATGCTTAAGCAATGTCTGCAGTATCGATATCAGACCCTTCCTATGAGTATCGAGATTGGCGGTATCCGCGATTTCAGAGTATTCGATTTTTTTTACCGGGAAGCAAATAATTGTTAATAAATTATTAAAAATTTACAAACAAATATTTTATATATTTAGGCATAATTTGAAGTATTTTCTATGTTTTCTTAATAGTTTTGAAATTGAAAGAGTAATAGTCACAATTTTTGATTGGTTTACCTTAATAAATAATTTTTTTTCATTTACGTACTTTTACAACCTTTTAGTCTTTTATACCTTTGTTTGTTGATTGGTCTTTTTTTTTCGTTCAGCTCTCTGCCAAATTAACTGAGAAAGAGATACCCCAACGTCATTCTGTTTTGAATTGGGACATGCCAAATTGTATCGGTATAGGCTCTGCAAACTATGTGCTCAAGTTTGCTTGAGTATTGTAGAAAGAGTGAATGGATGATTTCATTGATATGAGTGAATATATATATATATATATATATATATATATATATATATATAGGAGAGTCAGATTATTAGTTCTACCTGATGTGGGAGTAAAGCCCAAAGACTAATGCTTAACACTCTCCCTCAAGCTGGAGCATATATGTCAATCATGTCCAGCTTGTTACAAACAAACTGAATACGAGAGCCTAAAAGAGACTTTGTAAAGATATCTGATATCTGATCCGGTTCTCACATGGTGAAATGTTATCATCCCATTTTGGTATTCATAACGAACGGAGAAATATTATCACCCCATTTTGGTATTCATAACTGACGAAGTAGATATCGATCTCAATATGTTTTGTCCTTTCATGGAATACGGATTTGATAGTTACATGGATAACTGATTGGTTATTACACCATATATCTGCTGCTCTTGTTCCTGCTTCTTCTCCTTTAGAAGATGATGCAAATATAACACATCTGTTGTGCCATGAGCAATAATTCGGTATTTCGCTTCTGAACTCGATCGTAAGACCATAATCTGCTTCTTGCTCTTCCATAACACTAAGTTTCTTCTAATACATACCGAATAGCCAGATGTAGACCGTCTATTTGTAAGACTCGCATTCCAGTCAGCATCTGTAAAGCACTCAAGACAAATATGTTCCTGATTCTCCATCTGATTTTTTTTGAGAAATTTTGACTTACCCTTCACTTTATTTATCCATATTCAGAGTGCATCCCACTGTTTTACCTTAATGTATAACACCTTCCACTTTTGACAAAAATCGTCTCTTCCTAACGGTCAACACGTTTGACCCATTTTTTTGGACGAAAATATCTCCGTCTTCTTCCCTCCTCCTTGCCTTAGGTCCCCGCTCCCCCCGCGCACCTCCTCCTCCATAGCCCTCCTCATCATCCTCCATTCACTTCTCCTCCTCCCCCATAGCCTCCTTCCTCCTCCTCCATAGCCCTCCTCCTCCTCCTCCTCCTCCATAGCCTCCTCATATGCCCTTCTCCTCCTCCACCTCCATAGCTCTCCTCCTCCATAGCCCCCGCCCTCCTCCATTCCCTCCTCCTCCATAACCGCTTACTCTTTCTCTCCTCCGCAGTGGGGACGGGGGCTGCTTGCGCGGGAGTCGAAGCACTCGTGAGGGGTATTTATGTCAAAAAAATATGGTCAAACGAGTTAACAGTTAGTCGAGGACGATTTTCGTCAAAAGTATGGGGTATTGTACATTATGTTAAAACAGTGGGGTGCACCCTGAATATGAGTAAATAAAGTGGGGGTAAGTTAAAAATTTCAATTTTTTTCCAATTTTTGAGCTTGATAGCTCAAGATCCTGAGATCAACCTGCCAATGCGGAACTCATGGAGAAGCCATAAATCTATTCACGCTTTCATCAAAAGAAATGTCTAGATGAGTCATGACTGCAAAGTAGTTGAGTTTTTCAACCAGCCGACAGTACTGATCACGATTAGTCATCAGTATCCCCTCATTGGGAAGTAACTTTACTCCTGGATCCATGGGTGAGGTTGCTCCCTTAGTTTGCATCATTCCTGCTTTAGTTAGGATGTTAAGCACATACTTCCTCTGAGACATTACAATGTCTTGCTTGTCCCGTGTGACTTCAATGTCCAAGAAGTATTTCAATGCTTTCATATCTTTGGTCTGAAATTGCTCACCCAGAAAATTTTTAGTCCTGCAATACTCTGACACCAAGTAGTATATGTCATGCTGATGTCTGTCGGTGAAATACCGAATGATCACTCTTTGATTTTCACATGCCAAACAGGGTAATGATACGTGTAAATCGACCAAACCAAGCACGTGGTGATTGTTTGAGACCGTAGAGGGCATTTCTTAAATGATACACTTTATCCGCCCTTGCAACGAACCCAGGAGGTTGTATCACATATATTTTCTCTTCAAGGTCCCCATGGTGGAATTCATTCTTCACATCCAACTTAGTAAGTGCCAGTCATATCGGACAACTAAGGACAGAAGCACTCGCACATAGGTCATCTGGCAACTGGAGAGAATGTCTCAAAGTAATCCACGTCATAACTCTGAGAATACCCTTTGGCTACAAGACGAGCCTTCAGGTGATCAATGGTGCCATCCGATTTCACCTTGATGATAAACACCTATTTGCAACATACTGTCTTCTTACCGGAAGGCAAATCCCCAAGTTCCATGTATGGTTCTTCCGTAGCGCCTGTATCTCTTCCTCCATAGCGAAATGCCAACCAGAATGTTGGAGGTTCTCCTCGGCAGATTGTGGGATCTGAATCCCATCTATAGTAGCCACCAATGATTGAGTGTGACTTGCGAGCCCTTTGTAGTTATCAACATACAAAGGGTGATCACGGTATGCACGACGGGGGAGAGTTGGTAAATCATGCGACGATGAATCTGTGGAGCCGTAGGACTCTGATGACGTCACATGCTCTACAGTGTTGGGCATGTCTGGCGATGTCGGCTCTGACTGAGCTGGTTTTTGCGGACTGTCGAAAGGTGAGACTGGCTCGGTAGGGGAGGGCATCCTTACGGACGACTGTTGTGTTTGAACCAGATACAAGAGGAAGTTCTCATCTGAAAAAGTTTTGGGAACATGTTCTTTAATTGGAGGGGGGGGGGGGGGAACTCGGTCTCGACAAAGGTAACATCCCGAGACAATCTCTCTTTAAAGTTAGGAAAAACAACGATACCCTTTTTGATCCTTAGGATACCTAAGAAAAATACACTTGAGTACCTTCAGGTCCAATTTAGGAAGAGTAGATCATCTCGAACATAACACAAGCACCCAAAAATTTTGAGCGGTAGAGAAAATGACATACAATTAGGACATAACCTAGAAAAAGGAGTAGTGCAATTGAAAACATCAGATGACATGATTGATTAGATGGCAAGCTGCAAGAACATCATTCACCAGAAATGCTGACGAATATCCCTGTACATCTTGGTTCCTCCTGGATGAATAGAATACTGCGAACTGTGAGCCTCTGACATGATCTCTCTTCGAAGGTCTCCACTTGGTACGCAAAGACGACTACCAAATCGAAGTTCCATCACTGTGAATACTCAACTCTGTTCTGCGTCCTGCCTCATACTCGACTCTGAGTCGTTGAAGCTTGGCATCCGTTGATTGCGCTGCACTGATCCATCAATGTCGTGTTGTCCGACAAAACTACTTCTATGTCCATCTCCTGAAGATCTTCTAAATCCCTCACTGTGTTGTCAAGAAATAGGCTCCGACCCTCCGGCTCAAAGCATCTGCTATGACGTTAGTCTTCCCGGGATGATATTGAAGGTCAAGATCGTAGTTTGTCATCAACTCTAGCCATCTCCTCTGCCTCATGTTGAGATCCTTCTGAGTAAAGATGTACTTCAAACTCTTGTGATCGGTAGAGATCTCTACTCGATCTCCATACAAGTAATGTCTCCAAAGCATGAGCGCAAACATTACTGCTGCTAACTCCAAATCATGCGTCGGATAATTTTTCTCATGGTCTCGAAGCTGTCGAGACGCATAAGCTATAACTCTGCAATGCTGCATGAGAACACATCCCAATCCTTCGTCCGACACATCACAATATACGGTGAAACCACCTGTCCCATCTTGAAGCGTCAAAATAGGTGCTGTGATCAACTTCTGTTTGAGTTTCTCGAAAGAAGCTTGACATTCATCTGTCCAATCGAAGCGCACATCCTTTCGAGTCAACTGCGTTAAGGGTGCGAAAATCCTAGCAAAATTTGCCACAAATCGCCAATAATATTCCGCTAACCCCAGGAAACTACGGACTTCTGCAACTGTTCTAGGTACTGACCATATCTCAACGGCTTCTATCTTCGTGGGATTCACTTCTATACCACTTTTAGCAATGATGTGCCCCAAGTACGAAATATGATCAAGCCAGGACTCACACTTGCTGAACTTTGCATATAGTTTATGTTCCCTAAGAACTTGAAAAACTGCACGAAGATGTTGCTCATGCTCTGCTTCACTTTGACTGTACACCAAGATGTCATTGATGAATACTATTACGAACTTGTCTAGGTAGGGCATGAATATGCGATTCATGAGATTCATAAATACTGCTGGCGCATTGGTTGCTCCAAAAGATATAACTAGAAACTCCAAATGGCCATATCTCGATCTGAATGCTGTCTTGGGTATATCTTGTTCTCTGACTCTGATCTGATGGCATCCTGACCGCAAATCAATCTTGAAAAATACCGTCGTCCCACTAAGCTGGTCGAACAAGTCATCTATCCGAGGCAATGGATAATTATTCTTGATGGTTACCGCATTCAAGGTACGATAGTCAACATATAAACGTGTACCATTCTTCTTCACAAGAAGCATCGGGGCTCCCCAAGGCGATCCACTAGCACGAATGAATTTCTTGGCTCTCAATTCTTCGATCATCCGGTACAAGACTTCTAATTCTGATGGGGCCATCCTGTAGACTCTTTCTGATACTGGTGCTGTTCCGGGAATCAAGTCAATGGCTAACTCGATCTCTCTTTCTGGTGGCATATCTGGAAGTTCTTCTGGGAAAACATCTGGGAATTCACCGACTACTCTGGGCAATTGTACTTCTTCTGTTACTGCCATCCTCATGATCACTGATGAAGACTCCGTCTCACCTCTAGAAAATGAGAATTCTTCTACTCCGGGGATACGAATGATAACCTTGCCAGCATGGCAATCTATCGTCGCGTATCGAGCGCTCAACCAATCAATTCCTAGGACAACGTCGTAATCTCCCATAGGAAACTTTATCAATCGGGCGGAAAACTCTCGTCCTCACACTACGACTCAACACGAGGCATAAACTCTATCGACTCCCACGATATCGTTACCAGTTAGTATATTGAGCCTTACAGATAACGACTCAGGTTCTAATCCCACTTGTGTGACAAATCGTTCAGACATAAAAGAATGAGATGCACCAGAATCGAATAATACTGAAGCTGAATTAGAGTTGACGAGAATGGTACCTGCCACCACCTCACCTGAAGCTAGCTACTCCACGGTGAGTACCATAGTCTGGCCTCGTCCTCTCGGTGCTGGTCCTCTCTGCTGTGGACCTCCTTGTCTGGCATATACTTGAGCTTGGGTCTGCGCATATTGCTGTGGCTTTTGCTGCTGGAATACTTGAGATTGGGTCGGCCAAGGCCTCTGACCTTGGTTCTGCTGAGTCGGCACTGGAGCCCTATATTGTGGTTCTGTGGGGGAAGAAGATGATGAACTGGCTCAGTGTGGGCAAGATCCCACTCTGTGGCCTGGTGCTCCACAGGCTAAGCATAACCCTTGCGTTATGCGACACTCTGAAATCACGTGTCCTGGTTTTCCACAATGTGAACATTACACTGAAGAATGTCCTTTGCTGCTGATTTCAGGTTAGGTCTGGTGGCTAAACTGATGCTGTTGAAACTGGCATCCACGGAGATCCAATGGTCAAAGCCCTAACTACCGGGGTTGGTATTGAAGACAGGGTATAAGAACCGCCTGAAGTATGGGTTCTCTTACGACCTCCAGTCCTATCCACGGTTCTCTGGGAGGTATACTCATGCCTCCTCGCTGCTTTTAACACAACATCAAAAGTTTGGAACTCGTGCTGTTCCACTGCCAATATGATCTCTAGATGAAGTCCATGCTGGAACCTACTTGCCCTATCCAGTTCGGTCGCTATTAAGGTGGAGCAAACCGATTGAGTCTGTAGAACTCTGCCGCGTAGCCATTGACAGTCCTGCCCATCTGCTTCAGGTTATCAAATCTTTGTTGCAGATTATATCGCGACACCGCGTCAAAGTATCTGATCTGAAATCTTTCGCTGAATACGGCCTAGGGGACGGGCGTTGCCAAAGAAACTATCTGTGCTGCCCCCACCAATCTCGGGCTAAATCTAGCAATTGCAGTTAAACCACTAACACTTGCTCTCTAGACGGAACTCTAACTGTCTCTAGAATAGCCTCAGTGTCCTGAAGCCAAGCATCTGATGCAATCACATCCTCGGTGCCATAGAAATACGAGGGTTGGAGGCGCTTGAAGTTGCTTGCCGAGTTGTTGGCACGATGTTTACTTCTTTTCAAAGCCTCATGCAATGATCGAGTGAGGATGTCATCCCGACGTCCTTGAGATGCTAGCAACTCTCTGAGGATACCAAGTAGCACACTGTTGTTCCCTCCTGCATTAGGTACTTGTTGCACGGGATGGAATCGCTACAACGGAATGTACTGTCTGGGTCTGGTTTCCTCATTCTGAGCTTTTTTGATCCGGCTCCGGAAGGCTGAGGCTGAACCTCAAGGATTTGCTGGTCGGTTGGTTGTTGTCCTGCCACTGGAGGAACTCGGATTGGATGATCAGAAGGATCAGGAACAATGTCCCTGAAAGATAAAGGACACAATGATTATCAAAGGGACGAACATGATTGATCAAGGATGGAAGCAGATGCCGAATCAAGATTCAGGAACATAAATTTGACACTGGAGGAGATCAAGGAGTAACATGATTGAGACATCTAAACACTTGATAAACCCTCTACACTTTCGAATTATGAATTTCAGACCTGCATGGGCCACAACTTAAACCGTGTCAAGCCCTAGAACTAGAGTACTCTATACCCCGAGATACAGTTACGGTTGTTTAAGACATGTGGGAGTTTACTATACAATCTAACAGACATTCCTGGGTCAAGCAATTCTAGGTATCTAAATCTCAATCAAGCAACAAGTCACCAGATATATGATCACAAAACATATAATAGTAAGACGTCCCAAACTATACATACACAGATGATCATGAAGCTAGTTACCAAAATGAAGAACTAGCAGAGTACAATATTACATGATCAGCTCTAGCTATAGTCTAGAATATGTTTTACATGTAGGTCCGCAGGTTGCAGTATCAAGGTTCCAAAACACGAGCTAAACACGTACTCGGTGGCTAAACGTCTCAAACAAATAATTATACAAAATCAAATCGGCGATGAAGGAGAAACCCACTCATGTCTTCGGGTGCTCCTCGTGTTCACAATCTTGAGGAGGGAAGTACGGGAAATTGTGCGGTGTTGCTCCGATATCTGGCCATACAAAACCAGTGGGATCAGACCTCAAAACAACAAAGTACCACAAGGGAGCCACTTAGGAACTAAAACCAGCATGCAGACAAATCAATAAGAAATAACATAAGAAAATTAGTAAATAAGTGCAACAATTTATTTAACAGTTTAACAGTTCTGGAGAGTATCTGTAATCAGTGCTCAAGTTACTACTCAAGATCAGTAATTGGATGAAGCAAGACATGACTAGACTAGAAAATCAAGCAATCACGGCCAATTATGTCATATGGCTTGCTACCATTAGCTAACTAGGGTTATCACAGCCCTAATTACTAGCACATGCAGGTTGAGATTCCATACAGCCACATGCCCTGCAGAGTATCCGGGTTATCCAGGCGTAAGGATACATATCATAGAATTAAATTAGGTATAATCATTTTTCTGGTAGTGCAATACTCGACGACATGCTAGAAGTGTATCCCTCACGACGGAGAGCTCCAAATCCATCAGGTGTTGCTGGGATACCGGGATTGCATGTAGCCAGAAAATCTATCTAGATGTTTTCTAGATTATTATTCTAGTTATTAGCCTGGACAAGTTATCAAGAATTCCTGACCGTGGTGTTCAGGAATTTTGCCTTAGACATGATGCAAGACTGGATAGGAGCTTGACAAGTACATTGAGGACATGGACAAGCAATCAACCACGGGATGTTATCTTAACCGTTCAAGTAATTTTGTTCCGAAAATTTTAGCATGTCAGGAGTGCGCTTCGTCGAGCCACTATCGGGAGTATCAGTACATGTTGTAACACCCCGTTCCGCTCTAGCGGACTGTCGTCTCAAACGGCAAAAGTGCAGCTGTCCCGACCCGCTTTGCCTCGAACGAGAAGCAAAGGATATCCAGACTTGTCCCTACAGGAATCCGGCTTGGACTTTCAGAGGCTCGCTCAGACGTATCGCTCTACCGAGGCGAATCATCGCTAAGGTGGGTGGCTACGGTGAACTTGTCTTTGCTTAGCCAGCACATAAAATCTGGAATATTCATGCTAGTCGCTAGGTGATTCACCCCCTGCATGCTAATAAATTCAACGCACCTAGCTAAGGGAATAATCCCAACTTGTATTGCTTGCTAGAACATGGAAATGAAATACTGCTTATATTCAGACCCTCGCATGCTAAGTCCCTTAACGGTTTCATCTCTCGGCTTACCTTCGGGTCCGAGCAAACGTGCCTGCTTATGTTCCTTAGAAACGCATGCTTGTCTGCTTACGAACGTCTAGCGTTATTGTATTGTGCATGCATTCTTGTTTAGCCAGGAGACTATCAAATAGTCCTGTGCATTTGAACCTGCAAGTATCCGGGACCGTTAGGTCACCCAAGGCAAATCCCCGAACCAGGGGAATGCATCAAGCAAGAATGGATATTTGAATATGAAACACTTGAATGATAATCATGCCATGTTTGGATCTGAACGAGGATCGTGTTAGTACTGTTTGAATCCCAGCTCGTGGAGCAATGTGCTCGTTCAGAATAAGTTTGTGTGTTCCATGATTATCATGTCAAGCTTTGGATTTGGATAGATCCTGACCTGCATGTCGCGGACAACCTGTGCAAGGATTTTTGGCTTCCGCGGACGGTCACCGGGGCACTGGGACCGATCCGATCCGGGCGGAAGAGTTTGTATGGTCGTTAGTCACGGACGGAGTGTTATGTAGCGGGGCCCGCCACCTGCGTTGCTATCACTCTTAGTCCCGAGACCATAAAATGGCTATGCCAGCGACTTTTGTCATATAGATAAGTCATCCTCGCTTAGCGGCTATCCGCGTGCGAGTCATTGCATAGCATCAATGAACTGAACACCTGAACGATCTGGAAATAACGACCCTCATGTTTGCATATGCTATGCTCCTGTATGTTTATACTTGCCCGTGCATGAATTAACAATATTTGCCTTGGACAGGGAAGGACAAATGGTAAGTTGGTAAGTCTCGCCGTGTTTCCTCTCATATCGCACGGCGCACTGCCACACGAGTTAGGCTATTCAATATTTGCATGAAACTGATCCTAAGGCAACTGGAAAGACAACTTAATAGTTGTGCACGGAACCTGTATTACGTGTTTGGATTTGTCGAGCGGGCGAGTAGCTTCCCCACCAGTGCATTCAATGTACTGATAATCCACCAGTTTGATATGCAGGGTGCGGGAGAACCTCGTTCGGTGCGGACTCCTCCTTCGTGCGTGCTAAGGCCAGGAGTTCCCTCTGAAGCCTTGCAACGGTGCGTCCGGGACTGAAGCACATATACAAGACAAAATGTTGGAGCGTCGCCTGACCATCGCCTGTACATTCATTCCACAGTTGTAGCCACTTGGCACGCTTTTACTGTTTCAGAGAGAGGCTTGAGCGACTTGTAATCTTGGCTATACGCCGCCTGTAACACATGTTCATATCAATAAATAAGTTGCTTTACTTTAGACTTGTGTTTCAATGCTTCCGCTATATTTGTCGACTCAGTGAACCTGTTACCGATCGCCTATGCGTTCATGACTCCGCTGCACTCGGACAATCTGTGCGACTCTGTGGCTTAGAACTCTTGCCGCCAGCCAATGAACCATGGCCTTGCACGGGCGTGGATCACGCTCGTGCGGCATCACGCCCGGATGGGTCAAGCGATCGTTCCGCGGGAGCGCTGGCGAGGGTGATTCCCGCCTAGCGGGAACGGCCGATTTGCCTGCGGGAGATCGGGGCGTGACATGTTGGTATCAGAGCCTGGCTTCTACGCCTTTGGAATTCAATTCGATATCTCTGTTTCGAAAGCTCGTTCGTGGGTTATGTGCACGCTCTCTCTCAATGCCTCGATGGGATGTTCCAACAATAAGTCTAAATACTTTCAAAATGCGTTTTGAATGATATGATTGCTTGTCTGGTTGTATGCTGCGAGTGGCCTTTGTGCCAACCTGTGCGGACCCTTCGAGAGTATCGCTAGTAGCTTGTCCGATTTTTCACTAACTCTAAGTTTGGTTGAATGCATCTATTCGAGGGACGCCTTGAACTAGTGCACCATCCAAGACTTAGGAAAATGTGAAACTCGAGTGCTAAGACTTCGCTATCACTAAGCTGGTTGACGTGTTCACGCTAGAAGTGCACTTCGAAAGTGCGCACGATCTAGTCTAAGCGATATGCTGATTTCAAAGCTTGTGCAAGTGAATATCCAATGAACAAGTGCAACGACTTGTCTAGGATTGCCTCAACCCTAGATTACTGCTTGTCCTCAGTAAGTCTCGAGGACGAGACTTTTTCTGAGTTGGGTAGGATGTAACACCTCGTTCCGCTCTAGCGGACTGCCGTCTCAAACGGCAAAAGTGCAGCTGTCCCGACCCGCTTTGCCTCGAACGAGAAGCAAAGGATATCCAGACTTGTCCCTACAGGAATCCGGCTTGGACTTTCAGAGGCTCGCTCAGACGTATCGCTCTACCGAGGCGAATCATCGCTAAGGTGGGTGGCTACGGTGAACTTGTCTTTGCTTAGCCAGCACACATAAAATCTGGAATATTCATGCTAGTCGCTAGGTGATTCACCCCCTGCATGCTAATAAATCCAACGCACCTAGCTAAGGGAATAATCCCAACTTGTATTGCTTGCTAGAACATGGAAATGAAATACTGCTTATATTCAGACCCTCGCATGCTAAATCCCTTAACGGTTTCATCTCTCGGCTTACCTTCGGGTCCGAGCAAACGTACCTTCGGGTCCGAGCAAACGTGCCTGCTTATGTTCCTTAGAAACGCATGCTTGTCTGCTTACGAACGTCTAGCGTTATTGTATTGTGCATGCATTCTTGTTTAGCCAGGAGACTATCAAATAGTCCTTCTGTGCATTTGAACCTGCAAGTATCCGGGACCGTTAGGTCACCCAAGGCAAATCCCCGAACCAGGGGAATGCATCAAGCAAGAATGGATATTTGAATATGAAACACACTTGAATGATAATCATGCCATGTTTGGATCTGAACGAGGATCGTGTTAGTACTGTTTGAATCCCAGCTCGTGGAGCAATGTGCTCGTTCAGAATAAGTTTGTGTGTTCCATGATTATCATGTCAAGCTTTGGATTTGGATAGACCCTGACCTGCATGTCGCGGACAACCTGTGCACAAGGATTTTTGGCTTCCGCGGACGGTCACCGGGGCACTGTGTCCGATCCGATCCGGGCGGAAGAGTTTGTATGGTCGTTAGTCACGGACGGAGTGTTATGTAGCGGGGCTCGCCACCTGCGTTGCTATCACTCTTAGTCCCGAGACCATAAACCGTCCAAAATGGCTATGCCAGCGACTTTCGTCATATAGATAAGTCATCCTCGCTTAGCGGCTATCCGCGTGCGAGTCATTGCATAGCATCAATGAACTGAACACCTGAACGATCTGGAAATAACGACCCTCATGTTTGCATATGCTATGCTCCTGTATGTTTATACTTGCCCGTGCATGAATTAACAATATTTGCCTTGGACAGGGAAGGACAAATGGTAAGTTGGTAAGTCTCGCCGTGTTTCCTCTCATATCGCACGGCGCACTGCCACACGAGTTAGGCTATTCAATATTTGCATGAAACTGATCCTAAGGCAACTAGAAAGACAACTTAATAGTTGTGCACGGAACCTGTATTACGTGTTTGGATTTGTCGAGCGGGCGAGTAGCTTCCCCACCAGTGCATTCAATGTACTGATAATCCACCAGTTTGATATGCAGGGTGCGGGAGAACCTCGTTCGGTGCGGACTCCTCCTTCGTGCGTGCTAAGGCCAGGAGTTCCCTCTGAAGCCTTGCAACGGTGCGTCCGGGACTGAAGCACATATACAAGACAAAATGTTGGAGCGTCGCCTGACCATCGCCTGTACATTCATTCCACAGTTGTAGCCACTAGGCACGCTTTTACTGTTTCACAGAGAGGCTTGAGCGACTTGTAATCTTGGCTATACGCCGCCTGTAACACATGTTCATATCAATAAATAAGTTGCTTTACTTCAAACTTGTGTTTCAATGCTTCCGCTATATTTGTCGACTCAGTGAACCTGTTACCGATCGCCTATGCGTTCATGACTCCGCTGCACTCGGACAATCTGTGCGACTCTGTGGCTTAGAACTCTTGTCGCCAGCCAATGAACCATGGCCTTGCACGGGCGTGGATCACGCTCGTGCGGCATCACGCCCGGATGGGTCAAGCGATCGTTCCGCGGGAGCGCTGGCGAGGGTGATTCCCGCCTAGCGAGAACGGCCGATTTGCCTGCGGGAGATCGGGACGTGACACATGTCAGGTTCCGGGAGTTCACGACTTCAGTATAATCATAGTTCTTGCTCAAGTATCCTTATTCTTGTAAGTATCTCAGTCGGGTTAAAATATTTAAGGAAAACTTGCATTCATTTAAATCCCACAAAATATGCCATTCATTTAAATCCCACAAAATATGCCAAACAAGGACCAGCCAGCAAATAACAAGAAAATACTATAAAAGGAAATCCCTACTAACAAGAGTCATATGTGCATGGATATATGTGGCGCATGGAGCATATATGGCACATGGACTATATGACACATAGGATGCAATGACACATAGGATGCATGGTGCATGGGATCTATGGCGCATGGGATGCATGACGCATGGGAGATATGGCACATGGGATATCCCGAATATGTCGCATGGGATGCATGGCGCATGTGATCTATTGCGCATGGGATATATGTCGTATGTGATGCATGGCGCATGTGATCTATTGCGCATGGGATATATGTCGTATGTGATGCATGGCGCATGGGATATATGGCGTACGGGATGCATGGCGCATAGGATATATCGTGCATTAGATGCATGGCGCATGGTGTAATGCCCTGCTTCTAGCGGTTCATTTATGGGACACTTGCAACTTTGGCTCGGTTGAGAACCGAGTCTCGGGGATACCTTACCGCCAAATCAAACACGGACGAAATGCAATGAACCCTTCAAAATGATGGAACGACTTCTATTGAAATGAGTCCAAGAGTTTTTGTTGGTTGTTTTGCTGCTTGGTTTTGTGTTGCTTTGTGTTTTGTCTTGCTTTCGATGACTTGGTTTTCATGATTAGCTTTTCTCGATTGTGCGTTTATTTCGAATCGTAAGAGAAAAAGATCAAATGATGCTAACCAAGTGTTGCAATTTCAGGACGCATAACCAAGGAGTAATCGCTGCGTAAGGCTTCCCTATCTCTCGCATTGATTCGTTCAGTGAGTGGCTTCGGCCCTTCGAATAAAAATGATCTCTAGTTCACTTGAATGATACTTCACTAACAATATAAGCTAAAAGAAATGAACTGCATGCTTGAAGTTCTAGAATTTTGCTTTACTGTCAAGTTTATGTTGCATGTCTTTCGTTCCTATGCTGCGCAACCCGATCTATAGCAAGTCCTTATGTTTGGAATATGATCTGTGGAATAAGAACAAGATGGAATCGTGTGCTTCTTATTCAGATCTGTGCATAGTAGTGTCTTATCTGATAGATGTTTCATGTCATGCATTGGTCTCGGACAACTTGTGCACAAGGTTTAGTCTCTCGAACGATTTCTGGGACAACCCATTGACCATTATGTAGTTAGGTCACATGTTAGGTTTACCTTCTTGCATACCTAATATTTGATGCCAAGATTGATTCATAAGCGAGATGCATATATGCAAATTGTTGCTAACTTGTGTGTCTGCTGCAGGGATAACCGTTCGGCCATGGGTAAGAAATTATCATATGCATGATTCAATCTATCGTTTATGTTTCTTTGCATGAATTGTTAAAAAGAAACTAGACAAATAGAAAGATCACATAGTAGTAATGCTAGCTTCACTTGTATACTTAGTGTGGATTTTTTTTCTAGGTGAGTTTGGCCACGGTCGCTCACCAGTACATGTTGTAGTACTGACCCACGTTTGTCGGCAAAATTCTAGGTTTTGGTAGCGAGAGTTTGGCGAACATTTTGAAGCTTTAGGACCACATCCTTTCTAGCGGAACTGTGCTCGTGCTGCTTCCATTACTTCTCTCCTGTGGCAAGCTCTTTTGTTAGGTGTTCTATTTTGGTCCTACTAAAAGGATATGATGCTTGGACGTTGTGGCTAGTTTTGTGTTTGTAAAAAGAGTTGTAAGCCACCTATGACATATTTTATAATCAGCCAAACAAGTACTTTGTAATCCAATCTTCAAGTATTCAATAAATAAAGTATTTTGTGTTCCTATCAAACGTGTTCAACTTTGGTTCTCTGCATTTTACATTCTGTGCTTCTATATATGTATATTTTTGTTTAACTTGTGTCTTGTGCAGGTACTATGCCTTGTGCAAGCGCAACTTAGGCTTGCATGACATCATGCCCAAGCGAGGATGATCGGTTCCGTAAGGACCAAGCGAGGACGATCGGCTCTTACGGAATCGCGACGTGACAAGGTGGTATCAGAACACGGCTTTACGTCCTTGCCTCTTTAAATATCGTTTTAAAAAATGATACAAGTTTTCAAGCGATTTCAAAAGTCCCTTATTTCGAAAGTGGTTGCGAATCTATATAAGTAAATAGAAGGTATTAAATGCCCCGTTCTTAGAAGTATGAAAAATCCAACGTCCCATGCAATAAGTCTATAATACGTTGTGAGACTAATGCAAGCTACTCTCTTTTGTTAGCAGGATGGCTAAAACAGGTAACCAAGGGACATCGTGCGCAGCGAGCGTGAGCGATGACCAAGTCGATAGGCTGATAGCTATGTTCAAAAATTAGAATGATCGACACGAAGCCCAATAAGAACGATTCGAAGCTCAACAGCAACGGGCTGATGCTAGAGCCTTGGCACAACAGCAGCAGCTTGACTCTCTGACTCAAATAGTAACAACACTGGTAGCCAACAGTGGTGCATCGGGGACATCCGCGACACCTGTGACAGTCGTGACTGCGCCTCGTGGAGCAGGTTTAGCAGAAACCGATAAGCCTCGACGGGCGGCCAGGAAGTCCCTTTAGGGGTGTCGAGTTTCTGAAGTTGAACCCTCCAGAGTTCGAAGGCAGGACCGCACCTGATAAGGTGATGGACTGGGTCGCCAAGTTGGAGGACTTGTTTGAGTTTGTTTCGATACCTGCAAACAAGAGGGTGGCTTGTGCAGTCATGCAGCTGCGGTTACGAGCACACGACTGGTGGCAGATTAAGAAGCTGGATCTCGCCATAAAGCATCAGGATGGTAGAATCACTTGGGGGATGTTCAAGGATGCATTCCTTGCACAATATCTTCCGCCAGCTGTCAGGCAAAAAAACGAAGATGAGTTTACCGAACTTAAGCAAGGGAGCATATCCGTCGAAGACTATGAGTCGGAATTCTCCAAGCTTGCTAAGTTCGCTAGCTCAATGATTCCTAATGAGAGGGCCCGTACACATCGGTTCATAAGAGGCCTGAATGACAACCTGAGAAAGGATGTTATGAACTGAGAGTGTACATCGTACATACAAGCTTTTGAGGCAGCGGTGCAGAATAAGCAGTTTATATCACGAAGTGCTCTAGAAAAGGCATCAGCTCCTTGAAATCCTCCTGCTAAAAGATACCTCAACGGTGAGAAGAAGGCCGATACTGAGAAGGACGATATAGATGAGTACCGCGGGAAGGAGTGCAGCTTTTGCGGCCGTCCGGGTCACACTAAGGAATTTTGTCGTCATTTTAATAAGGAGTGCTTCAGATGTAGACAACAAGGTCATGTGATCCGAGATTGTGCAAACAATAGGGCTTCGGCACCATACCACAACGATAACACTGGTCAGAATGAGAATCAGAATTTCGTGCCAGCTCCGGCTAATAGACAAACTGATCAGAAGAGACGACATAAAGTTTATCAGTTGAATATTGAGCGTGATGCGAGCGGACACGCGGTTGGTGAGTCTGATTCCTTTGACCTCTTGATGTCCTGATTCTCGACTCCTTGATCTCTTAAATTTCGAGGACGAAACTTCTTCTCGGTGGGGTATTATGTAATGTCCCGCCTCCAACGGTTCACTTATGGAACACTTATAACTTTGGCTCGGGTGAGAATCGAGTCTCGGGGAAACCTTACCGCCAAATCAAACACGGACGAAATGCAATGAACCCTTCAAACTGATGGAACGGCTTCTATTGAAATGAGTTTAGGCTTGCACGGTGTCACGTCCAAGCGAGGACGATCGGTTCTGTAAGGACTAAGCGAGGACGGTCGGCTCTTACGGGATCGGGGCGTGACACATGGGATATATTTAGTCATGCACATAACAAGATACGTGCATGTGAAGGGGATGCGCCAAGGAGCTTCATGCCGCCTAGCATTTCTCCTGCATGGCCTCCTTGCGCATTAACTTCATCTTCCCCAAATAAGCAAGGAATACCATGGCCGAAAGCTTACAAACCCAAGTTTTGTTTCCTTTGTAAAATCCTTGTTTTAAACCCAAATCTAGTGAGGTAAAGTTCTAAACCACTTGAAATCAAATGCTCTACAACATAAAACAACAAGTTTTAGGAAACATCAAGTTTTACTATATCAAAACCATGAAAAACTCAAGAACACCCAAAACTTGAAATGTAGATCTACTCCTAACCAAGCCAAGAAAACCGAAAATGTTAATTACTAATCTTGTAGAGAATTTCACGGAGCACAATATAAACAAATAAAATGCAAGAAAACCATAAAAGCCTAGGGAGATCCGGGGCTCACGGCCAAGCCTAGGGCTGCTCTTGGCTCACAATCCGAAAAATTACATAAAAGCAATCTACAAAATCTAGGAAAATATACAGGAAGCAATATACAACAATGGCACACGTATACTAGATACGAATACGAAAATAGTGAGACAGAGTCTCACAATCATAGATTCATTAAGGCATGGATCCTATACATCAGAATGCATTAACTCAAAAGGAGATGAGGTAGCTTTGTTCAGACTCACCAGATAGGGTACCCGATGATGTTTAGCCAGACTACATGACTCACAATAAAAAAAACACAAAAATCTAGAAATGGACACATTTTCTGGAGAGCTTGGATAGATGAGTGACCTAACCGACAATGTAACTCAAACGGGTCGAGTGACACCAACACATATAACAAACGAATTTATTTCAAACAGATACAAGCCTCCAGCCACATGCCCCCTCTTACTGATAGTCTTTCCAATATTCAGATCCTGAAAAACACAACCATCATGAAAGAATGTTACGGAGCATTGCAAGTCACGAGTAATCCAATTAATGGATAATAAATTGAATGGGTTTCCAGGTGTATCTAAAATTGAATTAAGTTGCAGACCGGGAGAAAGACGGGTACTTCATTTTCTATGAACTTTCAGTGTCAAAAGTAATATTTGTCACACGATCCACATGTACATAATCACACAACATACCTGTATCGCCTGTCATGTGATCAGGCGCACCTGAGTCAATCATCCACTTCTTGGACCTTACTACACACGTCGCTGAGTATCCGGCAGTGGATCTGGATGTAGAGGCTCCTCCACGTTACTGAGCTTGGAATTAGCGAATTCTGTATAGGTCTCCACAGTTATCTGCACGGATCGCTCGTCATCATCATGAGCATCCGATGCAACATTGGCAGTAGGAGCTTTGGGATACTGTCATTGAAAATGTTCCGTTTGACCACAATTGAAGCATGTTCGCAGTCGTCCTCCATCACGTCCGCCATTGTCGCGTCTACCATTATGACCAGTATTCCGGCCACCACGTCTACCACCACGGCCCCCACAGAATCCACTACGAGCAACACCCGAGGAAGATCGATCAACATGTGTGTCACTCGTATCAGTCCCAACTACTTCTACTGTCGGTATGACATGAAAGTAGGCTTCCATTAGAGATGAAACCTCGTCTTCAGCAATAGTCTGAGATCGTGCAGAGTCTGCATCAGGACGAAGTAAGACAAGATACTCCATGACATAAAACTGCTGACATTGAGTTCTTGCCTCGTTAATATCCGTTAAGGGTAACACGCGAACCACCTTATCAGTTAGGGCCTTAAAGGCACGAAAGTGGTCTTTATATGATTCGTCTCCTTGATCAGTTCGGTAGATACCATTAACCGAGTCATAGATGCGAGACAAATCTCGCTTGCCATCAAAAGCAGCTGTTAGGACCTTCCATAATTCTTTCACCGAATCCGTATTTTGAACCATATCCTCGACTGATGGTTTCATATAATTCATCAACTGTGTAAACAGTCGGCTATTATCCGTCTCCCACTGCTCGTATGTGGTATTATCCATCGCTAGGGGGTTGTCAATCAGATGTTTTGACAACTGCATTCTTCGAAGCGTCTTCTCGATCTTCTTGTGCCATGTGGAGTAACCATCTGGACCCTCCAGCCGTCGATCGGTAAGTCGAATTGATAAAATCGTCGTACTAGTGCCCGGTGTCCCCGCCACTGAAGTTGTTAGCACTGCTACTTACCTCAGTGTTCATCATCCTTCAAGTTCTCGATTCGCCTATCGTTGATCGTCACGACTCGATATTCACATCAACCTCACCAATGCGC
Source organism: Iris macrosiphon (assembly GCA_036927795.1). NCBI lineage: Eukaryota > Viridiplantae > Streptophyta > Magnoliopsida > Asparagales > Iridaceae > Iris > Iris macrosiphon. The sequence continues at coordinate 85,755,481 of JAYESA010000010.1, forward strand.
GATGTTCACATCAACTTTGTCAGTATTGGCTCGCATAATTTTGTGGCAGAGATCGAAGATGGATCACACAAGTTAGGACAGAGATTAACACAAAACTAGTTTGCTCTTTGTTAGATCTTGATGTGGATACCGGACCAGGAACAAAGATTTACACAAAGAATCAAATTTGCTCTCTGTTAATTCATGATGTCGTTGAGGTTCAGAAGTTCACACAAACAATCACAGTTTGCCCTAAAAAATCTCAACTCCAACGATTTTTTTCTTTTTAGATCTGTTTTTTAGCGGGACGGGTTTTGGAGTGGGGTGGGGTGGTTGGCATCTGGCGCCTGTTTGGGTTAGGGTCAGGAATTGGGGGGGGGGGGGGGGGGGGGAAGCAGGGCTGTGGGCTGAAAGAGGGGGGGGGTCGTGTAGGGGTTTGCATGGCTGAAGGAGGGGGAGGGGGGTCGTGTAGGGGGTGGGCGCGGGCTGAAGGGGCCAGCAGGGCTGAAGTGTCAGGAGGAGGCGCAACAAGTGAAGGTGCGGGCAAGGGGTGAGGGCGTGGGATAGAGAGAGAGAGGAGATGGCCGCTAGGATTTTGGCTCTGATATCAAGAGTGAATGGATGATTTCTTTGATATGAGTGAATACATATATATAGGAGAGAGTCGTACTCTCATTATTGGTTCTACCCGATGTGGGGCTAAAGCCCGAAGACTAATACTTAACAATACTTAACAAGTACAAAATCATTTGAAATATCGCATCCATCACTTCTCATTACTTTCCTATATATTGATAAAAGAAAATGAATTTAATCGTGTGCATATCAGAAAGTTCTTTTCGCACAGAAAATTGACTAAAACTAATCTATGATACTTGAGTTTTTATGCAACCATTAGTTCTTCAATCTTCTTCACTGTTATATGAAGACAAAAGTTCTGATAATTTCTTACTAATTGTTTATGGTTATTTTATGAGAAATCAGGAAGGATTTGATGATTTAATATGATTGTTTCATGAGAAATCAGGAAGGATTTGGTGATTTAATTTTACCGCCTTGATGATTTACAATAGGACTAGTTTTTTTCCAACATTGTTCATATCCTGTGTACTAGTTTGTAGCTTAAATGTTGCCTGACCGAACACATAATAACAGTAACTAGTGATCCATTTGAGAAGATTGCCTCGTGCTCAAATACCTCAAAGCCACGTCCCAAGCGTTAAGCCATCTCCCAAGCGTGATGATGTTTTTCTGAAGCTGACTGAAGCATTTGTTTTTACAGTGTGTAGAGAATGCTGTAATGTGGGACTTACAGTTCTGGGATTCTGAAAATAACTGCAAGTATGCACTCAAATTTTGAGTTAGATAATGATTCAGCCATATTAATTTCTAGGATAGCTCGAGTGCTCATGTAGTCTTGTCTTTGTTGTGATCTTATTTGCGATGCCCCTTACCTGTTACACCCAACAAAGCTAACCAGTATATTGTTTTTTCCATATTAACAAAAAGCTAATCGGGTTGTGTACAAGTGATGCTATAGGGGATTCATATCTAAATTAATTGGATTTAAGATATTGGAATGCTAGTAGGGACCTTAGTCTTTATTACAATAGCCTTGCCAAATACTTGTGGTGAGTACTCCACTAGGTTGAAATTTTTATAAAGACTGAAGTCACTGAAAATGGATGATAGTTCAAACATAAGAGTTCAAATGTATTGTGATCTGTCCAATCTAAATCTTCAACATTGTACCCTGATTGTTTATCAGGGAAGAATGGTTGGCGTGTGGAGTTCTCTCACAACTCTAAAGGCAGAACTAATGGTCGAGGCGGTGATGGTGGACGTTCACGTGGTGTCGGCGGCGAGTGCTACGAGTGTGGTGAACCTGGTCATTTTGCTAGAGAGTGTCGCCTTCGTATTGGCTCTGGAGGTCTGGGAAGTGGTAGGCGCCGAAGCCCGAGTCCTCGATACCGCAGAAGTCCCAGCTATGGGTACAGGTGTTGAATCTTCTGTTCAATTGTCCTGAGTGGTGGCTTTCTTATTTGCTTCCCCATTATTTTTTCAGTTTTTTTTTTTTTTAAATTCTAACAAGGAAGTTCACTTGGGCACTGCAATATAATATTGAGTTTTGAATGTGGTATAATGTTTTAAGTTTTTTCATGAGTTTACAGTCCAAGGGGGAGAAGGTCTCCAAGGCGTCGTAGCGTGTCTCCATATCCCCGCGGACGGAGCTATAGCCGATCCCCCGCATATCGCCGTGACTCTCCTTATGCTAATGGGTACTCTATTTTTGTACTTTTAATAAATTTTTAATTCTCATTATGATTTTGCCTTTTCATAATATGTTGACTGCATTAACCTTGTCATCTCCCAGGCATCGACGCCGCAGCCGAAGCTGAACTACTGCATATTTACCTCTTTAAGAGCAAGTGGGACTTCTCTGTTAGACTTAAAAATATTACATGAACTGTGTTAGACCCCAGTCATTATGTGTCTCTACTAGTAGGCTTTAGCAAAGTGGTTCTTAGTGCTCACTGGAGCTCCTGGACTCCTCTCAGGACACTCTCCTGCAGCTTGCTTGCACTTCGGAGAGGTTACTTCCTACTTAAAAGTACTTTTGCCTTTCTATGCCTCTAGATCTGCTGTCCATATAATATGTGCTTGACTGATCGTGGATCAAGAATTTGACTTGATAATACTTTTTTGGCTTGCTTTAATTGGAACATCTTATGGAGACATGTTTTTGTGTTTTCTTTTGAGGTGTGGTCCTGCCAAAGGCCCTAACGGCAAGCTCCCCTTGGGATCATCATCTAGACTGACCGACACGGGTTGTCTGCATCTTTGCTTCTCAGTTCTCAAGATCTATGTGGTCTTGTGATTTAGCTGCTCTGTACTACATATGCTACACCCTAGGAAAGGAAGCACAACTGATTCTTTCTACACAGTGCCTGCCTGCAAAATAATTGGTTTCCATATTCGTTAGTTGGATTTTAGGTATTACAGTTATCTGTGTGCGTCATTGAGTGGAAGATGATTTGGGGCAGGGAATAGCTTGTTGTTGTTGATCATGGTCCGCAAGGGCTCATCCTCATGCTCATCCTCTGCGCTTGCTTTAAGTCTGCTAGAGCCAAACTGCCATTCAAAATTGTTTACATATAAAGGTAAATGGAATTAAAATTCAGATACTAGTGTAGCCTACTATATTTTAGTGGATGATTAGATGGGCTTATATTGCATTGTTAAAGAAGAGTTGTTTCATAATGTATTAGATGGGCTTATATTTTAGTGGATGATTAGATGGGCTTTCCGGTGTGTTTCCGCATATTCACATGATTGTCGCCTGAATGTTCTGCTCTTACTCATGGCCGTAAACATAAGTTTCAGAAGAGGTGGTAGGATAGATTGGTTGCTTTGCTGGATGTTCTAGAACTTTCTGGTATCTGCATGAGATGAATTCTGGTGCTTTCAATTTGGCATACTTCTTAACATAGGCCATATAAAGTCCGAGTATATGAAGCCTTCCAATAGCTTTATGCTGTTTTTTCGGAGGTGGTGGTTTAGAATTTGTGAATATTGTTTGATGTTGTCTATGTGCTTATTTTGCAAACATTGTTTGGATGCTTGTGTTTTGTTGTGTGCCCAATACTTCCTCTGGTAACAACTTCCAGTTATGGAGCTAGTTAACCTTTGTGATATGTTTGCTTTATGCTAGGTAAGCTGCCAGGTCATTGATCTTCTTCTTGGAATATATCTGCCTGCTTGCTTACTAGATATTCCAACAATGGTTGCATAAAGGCTAAAGAATAGGTGCGATGTTGTCCAGTTTTAAAGTATATGATGTGCCTGAAATACTCTGAAGTTAGCAATTGTCCCTATACAAGTTGATTAGCTATCAAAGGGGGGAAGCTATGAGGTCAAGGGTAAGTGATGTTATACTCACATTTTTACTGGGTTGTTTATGGGTGTAGACTACCGAATTATTAATGAACAAAATGAGCCTATGTAGGTGATTTGCCGCTACTTTATCTCAAGTACCTTATCTCAGGTCTTTATCGTGCCAACGCTTGATGGGCCATTAGCTGTTGGTGGCGTCCAGGTACGAGACATGATATTGATTGATTGTTTGTTGGTTAGATGGTAGTGATCCTAATTGATTGATAGGATTTGGATTTGGACGATGATAGGTGATACAAAAATGATACAGGATACAATTTTTTTAAACGTTGACGAAATGATACGAGATATACAAATTTTTGAAAATTATAAGATGTATACGTTGACGATACACGCCTCTTATCTCTACTTTTATAATGTGGCTTGGAAACGACTCAAAAATGAGCTGTCAAAGCCGTTTGTACATCCTCCACTAAATTCAAAAATTCAAAAACTTTTCTAATAAAAATATAATAAATCCTATATCCTTTCAAAAAATAAATCCTTGTAACCGGATATATATATATATATATATATATATATATATATATATATATATATATACACATATATATATAATTTTAAAAATATATCTATAACAAATTCTAATTAAAATATATTCAAATCACAACAGTATCATAGTGTCATTTCTATTTTGTACGTGCGTTAATGAGACTAGTATATTAAAAAAATGTATATTTTTTGTTTGTAATTATGTCTATGTAATAGTAAAAAGGGTTTATACTATTTTTCTAGGGTTTCTTACATTTTGGGTTACTTAGTTTAATGAGTTTATATTGTAAACGGTAGTGATCAAGGTTTTTTTGTGTGGTGTTTTGAATTCACTAATAGTTTTCAATACACATCCAAAATTAAAATAATTAATTAAAATTCAGGATGTTTAAAAAATATCATGGACGAATTTAGATGTATATTCGGAAGCAAATTTGTTATCCAATTTTTAGTTTCCACGCTTCCTAGAATATCATTATTGTAGAAAAAAAATAGATGAAGACTTTCTTCATTCTAACAGGCATCCTTACCAAAAACTAACCTAGTAATGAGATTTCAAAACGGCTCAAAAGTGAGTCGTCTAAGTCGTATGTATGTCATCAATTAATTATTTAACTAGGAAGAATATGTCCCATTTTAATCACATGAGTTAGAAGATATGTTGTTTATAATTAGTCACCTTAATCACATGAGTTAGAAGAGATGTTTGTTTATAATTAGATAATATTACGTAGCTAGTCGTTTTCAAGATTATTTATGAAAAATAAAAAAATATATTCATAACTAATTATAATTAAAATATAATCAAATATATAACAAATTCTAATTAAAATATAAAAATATATATAATAAATTTTAATTTAAATATATTTAAATATTTAAATAATTTTATACTAATATCAGAAGAAAATTTTTATTTGTACGTGAATTTACTAGTTATATATAACTACTCTTCATCAACTTAGTAGAAAATAAAACTCCATTATACTTCCGAACATTAGTTCAAAATAACCTATGAACTTTCCTAGTCTAGTATGGGTTTAAGCTATGAACCCAAATAAAAGCTTACATCTACGTATGAACCATTACTAGCATGAACTCAGAATCTATTGTCTCATTGTTTACAAAGAAATGACCAGGAACCCAAGAAAGAACCGTGAATACCTATAAACCCACTGTGGTAACTGCGATCGAGAAGGATCCATGAACACATTTCTATTATCTATCGTGAAACTAAAAGTAAACCCATTATCTATTGTGAAACTAGAAGTAAACCGTTATTAGGAAGGAACATGGAAGACGATGGCTAAATGGTCAAAATGAACAATTATGTTATAGTTAAACAAAATATTTTCTCACCAAATGAATTTAGTTAACTAGAGAAATTCTTTGCTCACATCGTTTGGGATTTGAATTTTTATACATGCAATTATCAAGATTTTAAATATCTTACTTTAAATATTAAAAATATAAAAGTATTACAACAAAAGAAAACTTTCAAAAGAGTAATGAGCCCTGAAAACTACACTCTCCCTTCTGTCTCGTCTACATTCCATATATTCTCGTTATACAGCTCGTGTGATATATTCTCGTTATACAGCTCGTGTCAAGTTCTTACTTCCTCGGGTACCGAATAGTGCCAAAAGTAAGGTGAGAAAATAAGCCAACATAGTTGAGTTAATGTAGAGTTGGGAGAAATAAAACTTAGGGACAAAATGTAATTATCTCGTTTGGGGATAAAATGTCCCAAATAAGTCAAAAAAGTATAACATGAAAGGGAGTAACTTGAAAAAGAAAAATCAAGAGTATAAAGTTGGTGAAAAAAATACTTTAGGTTATTAGTTTGAAAAGTCCATAGTTCGCAATAAAGTAAAAATTATTCATGAATTTTCAAGTTTTTTGCGACTTAGTACCCTATGTCTCACTCTCTCATCGATCTCTCATGTGATCCACAAGTATTTTTCTTCCACAAGTAGCTTCAAACACAAGTGAACTAAATTTGTATGTCTCACTAGAATATCAATTAAAGGTGTTTGCCTTCATCGATTTTCTACTCTCCCCGATCATCTGTTGTCCTTAGTTAGGTTTAGTGGAGATGAAGATGACATTGCACGAAAAAAAAAGAATGTTAGAGCCAACGACATGATACGATGACAGGAACACCAATTCTCAAGAACGAGAATCAAAGAGAGCAAACTTCCATGAAGCAATTCAAAATAAAATAAGCTCGTTGAGGCCCCATCTTCTCAATTAAACTTACTTTCTTTTCCCTCCAGTTTCCTTGGTCGAAGCTTGCCGTAAGACCCAACCAATATTACTTCATTTCGAGAGAACATCATGATATAGCCATCTGTCACTCCAAAAGTTGAGAGACTTTAGCTTGCCGCTGACATCTCTAATGTCGACAAATTCCTACATCTTAATCCATAAAACACAAGAAACAATAAAGAGTAAAATTATGTATAAAATCAGTAAGGGATCCCAAATGCAAATAACATACATGATCATGAAATCTAATATAATAGAATGAAACATTAACTGAGGTACAAAACATACGTAATAGTACAACTATTGCAGTCTAGCATATAAAATTACGCCATCCAAGGATGGAGTGAACATGCTCCCAGAAACAAGCGCTAACACTTTACCTAAGATAAACGCTACAAAATATTATACGTAACATAGTTGAAGGAAAATCTACTCGTTATTTGTTACATCCCGCTTCCAGAATACTTAGTAAATATGGGGACGGACATGACCAACTACACCGTACAATGTATGAAAACGTCGTACGTCGATCACAACTATCTAAAAGACAAGTGGGAAGACTCTAACATGCTATGACGTCAGTTCTAAGGCCAACAAATTCTAGTATATCAATCCAACAACAATAAGTAACAAGATTATATCATACATGAGAGAAAGAGGTGTCCCAAAATACATATACTATATGATCATGAAACTAGTAGGACAAAATACTACACTAGCAGAGTACAAATATACATGATCATAAATACCAACTTAGGTCTAGTATATACAATCACGCTGGCCGAAGTCAGATGGAATAAGTGTCACACCATAGTCCCAAAATACGTAGGATTAGAGTACGTGTTAATGGCCAGCTACGTGCTAAGTGGACTCTAGCCCAACTTGAATACGTATACGCTGTCTAGAGGGCAAGTATATGTCTAAAATGTCAAGTCAAACTATATTTTAATCCACAAAATATAATCTCACGTGGGAACCAAATGCATTAATGATGATGAGACAATAATACATCGATGGCACATGAATACAAATACCAAGATAGACAATACGTAATAAAGTTGGCCAGATCTTAATACAATTGTCTGAATAAGCTCATGAGAAGAATAAAGCTTGCAAATCTAGGCTATCCAACATAATATGTCATCAAAAATATAGAAGATGGAAGAATGATAAAAGTACCACTAGCGATATCTGAATCCTGGAGACACAATAATCAACCATCCATGTACTCTACAAAGCAAGCTCAGCATAACCTGGAGAGATCACCAGGTCCTCAGAGTAACGTAACAAGATACATAATATACATGTCGAATGTAGCAGTACATAAACATGAAAGATAGATAAGAAAATAAACACAAAGATGTACTATATCTAAGAAAATGGCATGCAAACGAGAATATTACTATCAAATGTGACTATAAATAAATCGAGGTAACCGTTACTCAATGGGAGCTAACGATCCTATAAAAAGTAGGAAAATGGGGACTCCGAGTCTATAGTATGTCTATTTCGCAGCCCAATAGGAGCTCACGAACGAAAGTGGTCAAGCGAATATATCTCTATCACATCACAATGGCTACTCACAATCGAGAGTGCTCATAGTATAGTCAACGCCTAATAATGGTATCCTTATCTAGAGACTATGAAATCAAGTCAAGACAAGTCATACTCAAGTCAAGTCTAAGTAAAGTCAAACCAAGTAATGGGGACACAGGGTCAAGTCAAGTCACGCTCATGTAAATGGAAATCTGGATCAACATATAATATCATGTGGGAAGTACTAGAACAAGTAACCGAATATATGATGAAAGGAAGATAAAACGTGCATGTGATCATGTAACAAGTATAACATGGGAAGAAAGTAATAAAGTGACAGACATGGATATGAAAAGATAGATAGGATAACTAGATCATGTGAAAATACTGTACAAGTCGGACAAGGTATACTTGCATGGTTCAATAGTCCAAATCTGCCGAGTCAAAGCTATCGTGGCCTGGTCAAGCCTATATAACCAAAGAAATCATTTACTGAATTCCTATTATATATTCATTAACCTAGTTTTAATTAGCTATTCAGAGGATCTTTAAGTCTAGTTAGGAAGTCTAGTTACCTATCTTAGTAATTGTAGAAGCATAAAAAGTAAACCTCCAAAGAGTGCCATATCCAAAAGAAGTATGTCTCACTTCTTTACAAAACAAGCCTAAAAGAAGGGTGTCGCACTCTATTAACATCTCAGAGTATGGCACACTTTCTTAAAGAAGAGAACAATAACGAACTTTTGAACCATTTCATTCAATACAACTAAGGCATGCACACTATCTTCTTGTCTTCTTTCCCCCACATTTATTGCAATGAATCTGACAGCTGACAGATGTGAAAAATGAGAAGATCGGAGTCATAATTTCTTCGGCACACAGACTTAGGTTTTTGTTTAGTGGACTGACTGACTAAACTTTAACAGAATGCGCTACTGTGCCAAATTCTAACAAAGTGCGCTAGTGTGCCAAATTTTAACAGAATGTGCCAATGTGCCAAATTCTAACAGAGTGCGCCAATATGTCAAAATATATCAGAGTGGGCCAGCATGGCCGCTCTCTTCAGATTTGACAAAAGTACGCCAACATGGCTACTATTTGCAATTTTTACAAAAGCGTGATAGTGTTGCTGAATTTCTTCAATAATGCGCCAAGATTTCTAACTAACAGTGAGCGGTTATGATTATGTCTTTCATGCTATATTTCTCATAAAACGTGCACAAATAATTGTCCTCACGACCTAAGTTTTCCTCATATAGGGAAGCCATGTGTCAAACAGGCAGTACGTTGTGCACCCACTCAACATAACGTGGGTTATGAAAGTCTCGAAAGTGCGCGCACAATGAAAAATACAGTGCAAATTGCTCATTAGTGCCACACACTTCTATAACTGCTCCTGAAGGTTATAAATACATGATCAGTTCATCTTTCACACACACAGGCAGAGAGAGAGAGAGAGAGAGAGAGAGAGAGAGAAGCTTCTTATGATGTTATTGCCAGAGTCTTCTTGCCTTCAAGTTCTCTAGTGTCCATGTTCTTGCATTTCTTTACTGTCGAGTGGTCCAAGGAGTAAAGTGATCTACTACAGATCAGATCTCCATAACTATACTTTCCTAGAATTATTGTACTTTAGATTCTTGTATAGGATTTATTGTACTTTTTTTTTTCTTTCAAGTTTGTAAAACAAAGTTTGTACAATATTTTGTTTATGGCAAACAAAATGGCTCTGCTGGGGACTGCCTTCTCCTCTGACGAGAAGGTAGTAGCTCAACTCGACATCGCTTTGTTGGAAACAATACAGAAGACGCTAATTGTGTAGTTCAACCAGGGGTAGTCCTAGCCCCTCATCTGCAACCGCAACCAAGTCTAAGAAGGATCACAAGACTTGGCTGCCCAAGCCTCGTTCTTCATACCCTGAGGCTATCGTCAACAAGGGCAAGGGAGTCCTGACTGCTACCAATGAGGACCCACTCGTTGTCTCTTCATCCCCAGTCTGTGACTTTGTGGATACTTCTATTACTTCATCTCCTGTCTGTGACTTGGTGGATACCCCCCTTAGCCGCACAGTTGTGCCAACTAAGGGGAACAAACCGCAGATCTCTCGCAATAACAAACAAGGGGTGAACCAATCTTTCCTTGGCAGAGGAATTCACTACGATGACAAGGAGGTTGTTCATTCCCAAGCTGCTGAGCCTTTGCATGTTCAGTATGACGTGCAAAGCAAGGATGCTGTTGTTGCCAACCTGCGACTAAGAAAAAGTACGCGCGAAGTCGCATTCATCACCCATGATAGCGCTCAAATCAACTGTCACGTCCTGACTGCTCTGGGCACAAAAATCAACTATCACATCCTGAATGCTCTGGGCGCATAAATCAACTGCCACGTCCTGACTTCTATCAGCACACAAAACAGAAGTCGGTGAAGGCTTCTCTCCCGCGTGTTCAAATTACATGCATTGCAGATGGAAAATTGTGTGTCTCCCGTCCTGAAGCTGTACAGAGTGCGCACAAGACTCCAGATCTACGTGCAAAGTTGTGCGCAAAAAGGCAAAATGCTTCTTCCTCCACTCCAGCACCCCAGTGTATGCCACAGAGAACTGCTGTCCAACTCAGTTCTACACTTTACACGCAAGGCACTAGGAACTTACATTACAAGTCAAATACGCCCAATGTAAAGAGACGGAGTCTGCCTCCTCTTCCTCCTTCCTCTGACTTACGTAATGTACTTATACAAAAGCGTAAGGAGGGAGAAAGTTCTATGTCAACAACGGTGCTTCCAAATGAGCATTATTGTCGCTGACATCAAATTATAATCAACTGTTGTTGAACTCAGACAGTTGAACCAACTACTAAACGATATATTTTTGACCGATTGCATTATACCTCATATACTAGACAAACTTCTATGAAACAAGGTGATTCACAAGATGAAGACGAAGAACTACCCTTTCCTTTTGTTAACATGGCATCGAGACTTCCTTACAGTACGAGACAGTCAACACGTGGTGCCGTAACATCTGCAAGCCAAGGGAGATTCGACCAGCTTGTTGAGTCCTTCGAAGGAGTGTACCACAATACTCGCTCCCAGAGTAGAGAACTCCCTTAGACGAGGAAGAGCCATTCCTCAGGATCTGAAGTCGAATTCCTTGGGGGTAGTAATCCTCCCGGATATAAGACAGACAACGTGGATTCCAGCTACACCATCCAGTCCACCAATCCCTCTGTCGACCACAGAGAAGTCAGTGTCTATGCCATTAGTGATGATCAAGACGCTGCTACTTCGCAAAATACTGAACAATGCCTCAAATCTCTTGAGGCTGTGCTCAAGGATATGAATGCCATAATGCAAAATATGCATCAAATTATTATGACTCAGTACGCCGCTGCAGCAGCACCGGTGCATATTGCCATAACAATTCAACCACCTGTGAACGTGCAGCCACCTCTGAGCAATGAAAACCAAGATCTGGGTCTCAACAATGAGTCAACAGCCCTGACTCCCAACCCTCTCAATGCTGGGGGTGGTCCTCTACCTGTGGTTGTACAAGTCCAGCCGACATCTCTGCAGTCAACCGCACCACAACAGCTCGATAAGATACATCAAGCCACCAAGTAGTTACGTGCCCAGTTCAATACTATGGCTAATCGGGACAAACTCTAGAAACTAGGGATCAGACAGCCTTTTCCTTCAGAGTGGTGTAATATCGTCTACCCGTCTAAGTACAAGCCTCTATCCATAACTCCATTTGACGGGAAGACGTCACATCGTCAACATATGAACTACTTTGACATGAGAACGGGACATCTGCTATAGGACGACGCCCTGCTCACTAAGTTGTTTGTCGGAGCACTGTCCGAGACTACTTATGACTGGTTTTGCAGTCTTCCTGATAATTGTATATCATCATTCAAAGACTTGTGGCACCTCTTCCTCACCCGATTTTATGATGGGGGCATGGATATGACAATGTCAACTCTCATCGACACTAAGCAAAGGGAGAAAGAGTCTTCTCGCGATTTTATTGAGCGCTTCAGACAGACAGCTTTGAAGATGCCTGCTGGCATTCCTGAGACCATCTAATGGATACCTGTAGGAAAAAACTTTCTTCCATGATTGAAATTCTGTGTCTGCACAGCCCAATTCGAGGATTGTACAACCTTCATTATGAATGCAAACGTTGTCGAACAAAATGCTTAAGATGTCAACCTCGATTTTTTGAGGTTCAAAGGATCAGAGGATAAAGGCAAGCATCTTTTCAGCCTCAACAATAACAACAACAACAACAACCGCAATAATAAAGGAAATGAGGTCCTTGCCGTGAACGTGTCTAGGCGACCAACTTCTCCTCCAAAGTAGAAAGCTCTGGAGTCCTCGAAGTCAAAAGAAGAGTACTCCTTTGATGAAGGTGACATAATCAGCATCTTTGACTGCCTGATGAAGACCAACAAACTATAGTTGTCCGACATCAAAAGACCAGATGAAGCTGGCAAAGCAGATGATCCGAAGTATTGTCTGTACCACCGATACGTACATCACCCTACGAGGGATTATTACGTATTGAAAAAGAATATCCAGCAGCTAATCGATTCCCAAGCTATCATGCTTCACAATGATGAGAAGACGGTCACCGCTAATTTGATCTCTTCTGTTCGGGGACTTCCCAGCGTAGGAGGTGCCACACGGTGTAGTGCCAATACCGAGAGCAACAATGAAGATTGTTAATCTCCCACCAGCCCGTGATCGAGCTGAAGTATTGGTGCCCCTTACCACTCAACGCGGTAAAATTATGTGGATTCATCCTGATCTCTTAGAAGATTTAGAACAAAAAGCAGCATCTTCAACTTCTAAATCCAAGAAGAAAGGCCGTAAGAACCGATCATGTAATATGATCTCCCTGGAGTATTACTCTAATAAAGATCAAGATCATCAAGAAGATAGTGCTCTTCTAGAATCGAGACTCTGAAACCTGAATTTATCTTCGCGTGCTTCAGTAGATAAGCCTCGCATGACTCACGAGCAGTGGTATTAGCTGGACAGTGTTCCGTTATTAAGGGCACAATACATCTTCCACACAAGCCACAGCAAAGAAGGCAGATCTGCTATGAACCAACTCTCTCTTACCCTCAACAGAACCACCAGTAGCACCATATGGGAATGATATTGAGAAACCCCAATTTCAGCACTATAGTCAATAATCAATTTGTCATATGCAAAAGACGAGTTATGATCTACAGAAGGCTGAAGTTCTGAACTTCGGCAAAGGAAGGTGCGTTTCTTTACAACCTCAAGGTTATCCTGGCAAATCCCATAGTGGGTTGGGATATGAAGACGCTAGTATGCAGAATTTCCCCAGCAAAGCCAAAAGGAGCCGTGTGAAAAGGAAGACCAAGTCATGCCATATGGTCATGCTTTCCCCTGTAACATAGGAATCAATGATCGGAGAAACTCGATCCGGCAAGAATTATCTGAAGTCATATGAACAGACTCAGGAAGATGCTCCTCCTATTTCTTCTACTCCTCCTACCCCGGTTACTATTGAAGCAGGACCTTCCAAACCCATAATGACGGAAAAGGAAAAGCAGAATAAAGTGCGTTTTGACAAGTCCTTGAAGAAGAATCCACCTCAAGGGCTTGACAAGCCGTACAATTTTGACATTTTGACACAACTCGCCAATACATTGGCTTGGCTTTCAATCTTCGAGCTACTTCCTCTTTTGCAGGAAACTCGAGATGCCTTGAGTGAGGCACTCACACATGCTGACTCGTACTTGATGCAACTAAAGTCCTTCGCTGAAGACCCAGTGGCATGCCCTCATTGCCATAGTGTGATGGAGAAGATTCCTAATATCACCTTCCCGTAAGACGATATGCTATTGAAGGATAACCGACACGATAATTCTATTGCATTACACTGGTTATGTCGATTCCATCAAAGTGAGCCGGATTCATATTGACCTGGGCTCATCACTCAGCATCATCCCAAGGAGCCTACTGCGAGCTCTGAAGATTCCAATGCACAACCTGTCGACCACCAATACTACAATCTTAGGTTCCAATAAGCCATCATCTTGGGAAGATTCGTTTGAAAATTCAGATAGGCGATCTACGAACTAAGGTCACGTGTTATGTGATCGAATTAGAAGTATCCTATAACGTCTTACTGGGACGACCGTGGATACACGAAAACAAGATTGTGCCCTCTACTCTACACCAGCTTCAAATATATGGATGGTAAAGGTGAAGTCAAGACAGAGTTTACGGACATCAACCCGTTCAAAGGTGTTGAATCGCATTACTCCGATTCTGTGCTGTACATACCAGAATACCTGGGAGAAAAGGCCAATGAAGCTGATGATGAGGCTAAAATCACTCCAACTAAAGAACCCCTTATGATCCGGGTCAAAGGTAATACTACTCGGCCGAGTCCTTCAGAACCTCTTATTATTCACCTCCGCAAGTCAACGCGTAGGGAAAAGACAAAGGAACCGACATCTCAAGAGCCTCTTGTTATTCCGCTCTGCAAGTCGATACGTGAGGAAAAAGAAAAAGAGCCTCTAGTGATTGATGTCACGAAAAGTAGACCAACAGAGCCTCTACTCGCCATCATCCTGTCTTGTAGTAAGCAGTTTGCTCTGACGAGCCAGCCACTTGTTGTTAATCTTTCTAATAATGTTGTCAAAACTGAGCCTACAGTTGAATATGTATAGGAAGAAGAGATCTTATATTTTATGAATAAAGAAGATACTCATTTGCACTATGTCGATATTGACCCTTTTGCTAGAGAATTCTTAGAAGCCATATATGCTTATGTCTATCCCGGTGCAATCACCATTCCAGACAAGCACCTTATATAGGTTATCTGACGCTGCTTGCTTTGTGGTCCCGACAAGGCAAACGAAGATCACCAGATAATCTTTGGTAAAGCCAGAATTAAAAAGGTACCGCAAACCAACGACTCAGACGAAGACACCGGAAGAATACAACTTCACCGTTATATTCGGCATGCCAAAAATATTATTCAAAAGATGGGCTATAATCTGAAGTATGATAAAGGGCTTAATTATGGAAGAGGTCGACGCATTCCTATATATTACTTCTCTCCAAAAGGGAATCCTGAGACCTATTATCAGCAAACACGTAGAGGTTTGGGCTATGTCACTCCTCCAACTCCTGAAAGCTCATAATCAGGTGAAGAAACACCTTCTCATTCTTCCGAATTATCGTCCTGGGATTTTGATGGAAGCATAGGTGATGTTTTTCAAGCATGTTATGTCTGTCAATATGGTGTCAGCCGACTCAGACAATGAGGATAATCAATTACTAGAACCCTTCGAGAATGATCCGTGGGCACAACAGATGGATTTACAATGGGAGCTACGGTTCGAGTAACGCGAACTGCCTACAGAGAATAAAATTGTTTATATCGATATAGGAGATGAGTCTTCCCCAAAACCTATCTTTATCAGTAAGTCTCCCTGATGAAGATAAGCAGGCCCTGGTACAGCTCATAAGGGAATACACTGATGTCTTCACTTGGATCTATGAGGATATGTCTGATCCAGATCCTTAGATAGCCACACATAAGCTTAAATCCTTCCTAATGCAAATCCGGTAAAGCAACAACAATGGAGGTTTCTTCCAGATGTGATGGTTGCAATCGAGACTGAAGTCAAAAAACGGATAGCACGCGTCTTTGTCCAAGAAGAACAACATTCTGACTGGATGGCCAATGTAGTTCCAGGCATGAAAAAGAATAGGAAAATCCGGGTTTGCATAGATTACCGGAATTTACATTTGGCTTGTCTTAAAGGCGAATTTCCTCCACCCATTACAGATGTCATGATTGACAATACTTGCGGTTTTGAGCGAATGTCGTTCATGGATGGATTATCGGGATACAATCAAATTAAGATATTCCCTGGGACTAGCAGGATATTATCGAAGATTTGTGTCAGACTTTGCGAGAATTTTTGCGCCCTTGATACAATTGACTCGTAAGGATGTGCGCTTTGATTGGACAGAAGAATGTCAAACCTCTTCTCGAGAAACTCAAGCAGAAGTTGATCACATTACCTATTTTGAAACTTCTATATGGGACCGGTAGTTTCACCGTATATTTTGATGTATTAGAAAAAAAATACTAGGGTGTGTTCTTATGCAAAATGTAAATGTTATAGCTTATGCATCTCGGCAGCTACGAGAGCATGAGAAGAATTATCCGACACATGATTTGGAGTTAGCAGCAATAGTGTTTGCGCTCAAACTTTGGAGATATTATCTATATGGAGATCGAGTAGAGATTTTTAGTGATCACAAGAGTTTGAGGTATGTTTTTACCCAGAAGGATCTCAACATGAGGAAGAGGAGATGGATAGAGTTGATGACAAACTATGATCTAGACCTTCAATATCATCTTGGGAAGGCCAATGTCGTAGCCGATGCTTTGATCCGAAGGGCAGGAGTTTATTTTCTTACGACGCAACAAGAGACTCTAGAAGATCTTCAGGAGATAGACATAGAAGTAGTATTCCCAGGTGACACATCATTAATGGCTGGTATACAAGTTTAATCTAGTATAGTGGAGAGAATCATGGTAGCACAAGCAACATATGTTAAGCTTCAGCGACCCAGAGAAGAGTGTGAGGCAGGACGTAGACCAGAACTGAGCATTCACAGTGACAGAACTCTATATTTTCAGAATCGTCCTTGTGTACCTAATGGAAATATTTGTCGCGAGGTTATGTCAGAGGCCCATAGTTCGCAATATTCAGTGCATCCCGGAGGAACAAAGATGTACAGAGACATTCGTCAGCATTTTTTGTGGAATGGAATGAAGAGAGAGAGAGAGAGAGAGAGATAGAGAGAGAGAGAGAGCTCGGTTTATCTTCCGATATTTGTTTTGTCAACAAGTTAAAGCTGAACATCAGAGGCCCACGAGAGTTCTTCAACCTATAATAATTTCGGAATGGAAGTTGGACCATATCACCATGGATTTTGTGACCGGTCTACCTAGATCCCCAGCTGGCAAAGATGTAATTTGGATAATAGTGGATCGACTCACAAAGGTTGCTCACTTCCTTCCCTTCAGAGTGGGACCATCTACAGAGCAGTTGGCTCAGATGTATATGAATCAGATTGTTAGACTTCATGGAGTGTCATCCAGCATCGTATCAAACAGAGATTCTAGATTTACGTCTCACTTTTGGCCGAGTCTACAGCAGAGTCTGGGTACCCGTCTGAAGTTTAGTACAACTTATCATCCCAGACAGATGGTCAGTCAGAATGTACCATCCAGACTCTAGAATATATGCTTTGTTCATATACCCTTGACTTTGGGGGTTCGTGGGAGGATTACTTGCACTTAGTCGAATTCTCCTACAATAACAGTTTTCAAGCAAGTATCCAGATGACACTCTTCGAGGCACTATATGGCAGAAAGTGTAGATTCCCTTTAGCTTAGAATTTTATTGGTGAGAGACAATTGCTTGGTCCTGAAATGATAGCTCAGACAGTTGAAGTAGTCAAGCAAATCCGGAAGCATATCAAGGTAGCTCAAGATCGCTAGCGTCATTGGGCCGATTCGCATCGGCGGCCTCTTGAGTTTTCTGTCGGCGACAATGTATTCCTTCAAATTTTTCCTACCCGAGGATTCATCAGATTTGGTGTGCGGATAAAGCTTAGTCCATGGTATATTGGTCCGTTCGATATCCTCAAGCGAGTGAGGGATGTTTCTTATCTCCTTGATCTTCCGTCGTCGCTTCGCGAGATACACAATATTTTCCATGTATCTCAGTTACGACGGTATCTACTAGATTCAAGCCATGTCCTGGATCATTCAAAATTGGTTGTTGGTATATACCTTTCATATGAGGAGAGGCATGTATCTATTTTGGACCGGGGAGAGAGAGAGAGAGAGAGAGAGAGAAGATTCTTAAGAACCAGACTATTCGGTTAGTCCGAGTTGCTTGGGGGCATCACTCACCGGGCGAGTCAACTTGGGAGCGAGGGGATGATATCCGTGCTCGATACCCGTATTTGTTTGACTCGTGAGATATACTTGTACGTATATCTCGTACCCTGATCTTGTCTTGTGCATGCTTGTCTTGTTCTAGGATTGTGCTTGATTTCCGTATGTCGTTGCTTGCCTTGATTGCCTTTCCCCAGAGTTCTGCTAGACCCCGTGCCTTATTAAAATTTTGAGGACGAATTTTTCTAAGGATGAGAGAGTTGTGAGACTCTTCTTACTGTTCTAGTTTACGTACCCGGTATATGCGTATTATACATGTATAGCTTGCTTATTGTTTAATTGCTTACATCTTGCTTTATGTCATTCATGCATTGTTTATGTTATTTTTTTTGTAAATTTTCCTTAGTTGCATGTTTTGGACCATTGGTCCCTTGATTTTCTTGGTGGGTGACTGTGATGAACCCGAGTGAGGGGCATAGATTATGATCCAATGACCTACAACCAATCATTTTCTTATATAAGCAAACATTTCTCTTTCCTTCATTTTTTTTCTTTCATTTCTTTTTCCTTCTTCGTTTCTTCCCCAGCATAAAGCAGCAACCAATCTTAGCCTTGGCCATGGGTAACCTTGGTAGTATTAGGCTAGAACTTGGCCGTAAGTAAGTACATCTTGCCAACCGAAGGTACAACCATAGACCTTGCTTTGATTCTTAGTATAACTTGTTTAATCACTTGATATGTTTCATTTACTTAATACTTAGAACTTGTCTTCATGATGATTTTGATTTTCTTGTATTGTTGCTCATGGAGCCCAAGAACATCAAGTTAGAGAATTCAAAATTGGCTTGAGAATATATACAAAAAGTACGCAGGAAACCCTTGTCGCATAAGCAAATTTTCAGTGAGCGTACTTGTGTGTGTTTCATAAATTTCTTAGAAAATATGCCAAAATATTTTGAGTACTCTGGGCGCACTTCTCTACTTCTACGTACATTTTGTACTATGACAATTCCTTCAAAAGTACGTCAATCCTACTTGGCGCACTTTTGAAATGGATCTGCAAGTCATCAAGAATATGCGCCAATGCTTAAAAGCCAAGTTGGCGCACTTTGCAGATATTGCAGAGTTGGCGCACTTTGGTAAAATTTTCTTGCCATCGCACTTTGTTGCTTCTGGAGAATGGCACACTTTGATGTGTTGGCGCACTATGTGGTATTCTCCAGAGATTGTGCCCTTTGTAGCATTTCGTATTACTTAATGACTAAGCAATGACTTCTGACCATTATGGATAATTGTATTCTTGACTACAATGTTGTCTCAATGGCTATGCCATGTCTTAGAACTTGTATTTGTCTTTTAGTAGACCTTCTTGCGCTCGTTTGTGCACCAAATCTATTTTTGGCCATTTGTGTTTGTGCGCCAAATCTGTCTTTGGCTATTTGTGTGCCAAGATCCATTTGTACGCCAATGGTGGTTTTTGACCCATTGTGTGCGGATGTTACTTTTTACCTGAGTTTATGTGTCAACCCTGAATTGTTAATTTATGCGCCTGTATGCCAGTATTCTTTTTAACATGCTTAACTCTTAATGATTCTCTACTTCTCTTTTATCTTGTTATTTTAATTAATCTTGGTTATTTCCTGAACCCCACATTCTTGATATTGATCTTGATTTTCTGACATGATCTAGTGATTGTACATTATAATTGAACTCCTGAATCTTGACATGGAACCGATCATGTATTGATAATCCTGATCCTGTATTAATAATTACTCTTGATCTTGATACTCTTGATAGTGGCTCGACGTAGCATACTCCTGACTTGAGAATTCCTGTAACTGTCCTGATTCAAGGCTATTAGTAGCACCTGTATTGCATGACCTGTATTTCCGTGGTTAATTTTGATTGTACTCGTCAAGTTACTGTCCTGTCTTGCATCATGTTTAAGACAGATTTCTGAGTACTACGGTCGGAATTCTTTGATAATTGTCCAGGCTAATAACTAGAATGACAATCTAGAAAGCATCTAAAGAGATTTTCTGGCTACATGCAATCCCGGTATCCTAGCGACACCTGATGAATTTGGAGCTCTACGTCATGAGGGGCACACTTCCAGCATATCGTCGAGTGTTGCAATACCAGAAAAAAAAGAATAATTATACCTGATTAATCTATACTATGTACATGTTCGTCTGGATAACCTAGATAGTCTGCAGATTATGTGGCTGTAAGGAATCTCAAACTACATTAGTTAGTAACTAGGACCGTGATAACCCTAATTAGCTAATGATAACAAGCCGTAGGACATGATTGGCTTTGATTGCTTGATTTTCAGTCTAGTCTAGTTCCGTCCTGATAACAAGTCGTAGGACATGTAAAGCATATTCTAGACTATAGCTAGAGCTGATCATGTAACATTGTACTCTTACTAGTTCTTTATTTTGTAACTAGCTTCACGATCATCTGTGTATGTATAGTTTGGGATGTCTCACTATTATATGTTTGGTGATCATACATCTTGTAACTTATTGCTTGCTTAAGATTGAGACACCTAGGATTCTTGACCCAGGATTGCCCGATGGCTTGTAGAGTAAATCCTCACATGTCTAGACAGCTGTGACCGTATCTCGGGGTATATGGTATACGTAGCTGGCTTTGTATACCCCTGCTCTCCTGTATTCTGGTTCTGGGGCGTGACAAGTACGTAACACGCATTTGTAGGGTGATGTGCATATCAATGATACAAACAATATTTTGGATTGTCTATTTAACCAGCCTTATCTGGCCGTTTGATATTAAGCAACTAAAGTTTGTTACTTTTTATCAAACAATCGAAAATGTTGTAGATGTCATCCTCATCAAAGGAATATTCCTCTTTGGGTCTTGGAACTTCAGGAGCTTTATGCGTCGGTGGGAAAGGAGCTCGTTTGGAAAGATTTACAACAAGAGCGTATTTTTCCTTATTGTTATGATTATTATTATTGTTGTTGAAGAGGCGCTTCCCTTTATCTTCGGCACTATGCAGTTGTAGCCTTTGTTTACGGGCAACTTTTGCACTATCTTCGGCAGCTTCGGATCCTATGATGAACGTCGTACATATTTGAAATTGAGTAGGACCTGTCCGAGCGATATACTAGGCAGCAAATTTTTCTTGCAAGTGTCAATGAACGCAGAGTCTGGAATACCCGGGGGCAACCTCAGAGTTGCTTGTTTGAAACGTTCTATGAATTCACGAGCGAATTCTTTCTCCTTTTGCTTGATACCAATGAGCGAAGACATCGTCATGTCCATGCATCCCTCATAGAATCGGGAAAGGAAGAGACTTCAAGTCATTAAATGAGGATTTGCATTTATGAGGCAGACTGCGGTACCAATCATAAGCTATGCCGGCCAAGCACCCGATAAACACCCTGGAGAGAAGGGCGGCATCCTTCTGCAAATGCACCGTTATCATATCGAAGTAGTTGATGCATTGAGTCGGCGACGCCTTCCCGTCAAATAAGACCATCAATTGAGGCTTGTATTTAGGAGGAAAATGATGTCATGACCCATACCCGGTGTAGAGGCACGAGTACGTGGGTACGTCCAGCCTACGTCGCAGCATCGGCGGTAGATAGCTGTCTAGGTCAACAATACTATCTAAATATCTCACATAATCTATATAAGGTACCTGTCATGCCATCTCAACTCCAATTGGAGGACAATATGATATATGATAAATGAAAATCAATACTCAATCACAATAAAAACTAAAAGGAGATAATGACACGATATGGAATAGAATAAAGGAAATAACGAGTCACAATTACATCACAAGTCCAAGTCCAACTCTAATCACAATACAATGGTCTTAAATAACAATACATGCCATACAATCTAACTAGAGTCAAATACAATCTCATAATGAAATATCTAAACTTCTCCAACTAGAGATACTACTCAACATGCTCTACGACCTCACCATCCTGTGGACTCTAGTAGGTGGGACACATCGCCTCTAGCCAATCATCTGAAAAATATATCCAGTCAGGATTGGAGTAAATTACAACCCAATAGCAGTTCCAATTTAATTGATAATGACTATAAACAGAAATAGAGAATATAATACAAGACGAGAAATAATGAAACAATATGTCATAGTATGGTGGAAAGAAACAGGTAAACTAGAGCAATATAGTATAAACTGATCACGATAAAAAGGAATAAAGACAATGAACTAGAATATAGATAAGAACTGTAACTACACTAAGTGCTTGAAATACTAGTTTGATATGTGACCGAGGCATTTCAATGTTTACACGAGTAGCCGATGTCTACAATATTTACTAATATCTACGATGTTTGCCAATGTCTACAATATTGCCAATGTCTTGATCACATATCTAGCTAGCACTTACCCCGCCCCAACCAATACTCATGGATCCGATCACGACACGTCACGAACACGAATATAATATGAGTACACGAAGGACACGAATGTACACGAATGAACACGAGCACAAGGAATACCCGATGCACACGATAACGTACATGTGAAGAAGTATCCAAAGTACACGGTAATTGGATGATATCTCCTAACATGATCCATATAGTACCGGTCCGTGTAACAATATGTCAGAAATCAAGTAAAATATTTCCAAATACTTGTATTATAGTAATTATCAAATAATATAAACTATCAGAGAATGTACTCGTCTGTGGTCCAGAGCATTGGATATCGAACAGTGTCCGAACTGGTGTCTCACAACCTAAATATAGAATATAAAATCAACACAGTGTTCTAGAATAGTAAATATGCTTAAATAATTGGAAATTATGCTTTAGGCCAATCTAGGTCCATACTAGGTTAACTAGGTCAACTCTAAGTTAAAATAGTCAAACTTGGTCAAACTAGCTATTTCTAGGTTGTAAGAGTCCATCTCTAGATTATTGGGTCCATACACTACTTATCTAGGCTATACTAGTTATATTAGGATACTAGAGTATCAATACTATATAGTATCACAAGATACGCAAAGATATACATTATATACTAGTTGCCCTATAGTTAATACTAACTCTACATGCTTACCTTGGCTTTGAGCCATCTTGGTATCACTACCTAGCTACCCTCTTGACACCGACTACCAATACATAGAGATAAAGCTAATATCTTGACATTACCTTGATATATCTCAAGGTAACTAGAACTAATATCTACCACTAAAATATATATACTAACTACTAACTAACTTATACCACTTGCTAACTAACAGGTATATCCCTCTACTCAAGCTAACCTGATACTTACAATTATAGCTAATACTAACCAATCAAACTAACACACACACACACACACACACACACACACATATATATATATATATATATATATATATATATAACACTAACTAAAAGCTAACACACTAACTAACATACAAGATAACTCTAATATACATTTACTAAGTAACTAATAAACAAACTAATAACATCCAACATTTCATACTAACTAATAACTCAACCAACTGACATCAAATATCTAATACACTATATACTAACTTACAAGATAATAACTATTAACTCTAACTATATTAACTAACAATTGGCCAAGCTAACATACTAATTAACCACACTGGTATTCAGATGTAATAATCTGCTCCTTCTACACTGAACACATTGGACCCCTTGATGTCTGGACACAAGTGCACTTGCATATGTATTTCCACTCTTCACTGATACCTCAACACACTGCCACACTAAGCATAGACACTCTCTTAACTACACAACCCACTGCCTAACCCTCATCTTCACACTGCAACCAGTTGCTACCTGCGTGTATGCAGACCTGAACTTCCCAATTTTCCCCACACAAATAACTGGTACAAACTTGAAACTTATCTATATATCACACTATGTGTATCACCACTGATACTCCTCCTCCCTACTACACATGATGGTGCACTTTCTGTTTCTCTCATGTACATGCCCCACTGTTGCTGCCATACTCTTGATTACTACACTGATTGAATACGGGTACTACGCTGCAGGAGGTTGCCTGCATGTTCTGCTATAGGTTTCCCACATTGCTTGGTTCAGTTACATCCTGCACACACCCAATTACACCTACAAAATGCAGCAATCCAGGAAATAATCCCCTTTTGCTGCTAGTGTAGCAGCACACTTCTCCCCACTGACTGCACATACTCCTTTCGAAAACAAATCAATGCCTCACTGATTTCTGTAGGACTCAATTTCCAAATTTACACTCAAGCACACACATATATTCACTCACTGCATCATAGAACAGAATATTCCCGATACTCGTAGAAAACCACAAATGCTTCACACTTCGTAGTCCCTACCACTGAATACATGTTCTCCATGATGGTACCCTTATACACAGGCCTTCCCACTTATACAACTGCTACTGTGATAACTTGGAAGCTAAAGTATCCTGCCTACACTTCATAACATATACTAAGATGCTAACTCTAATTGCCACCAAATCGTAACATATACCCCTCTAACTCATGATACACCAATCCATAGCCCATGAAACATCAAACCCATATAACATCATATCTAAATAACTAGTATAATTATATAAATCTACCATTTAGTGAAGAATGGCACTAATTGGGCAAAATCCCAAAATCTCGACACGTATCATGGCGCATCTTGATACGGCCTAGATGTATCCAATTGTGGACACGAAACTATCCGCACACAACCAATTTAGGCACACACAACTCTAATTAACCAAATAACAAACACTTGGTGTACCAATATCGAATTTCTCCAAATTGGACACAACTGAATATATAAGTCACAATAGAGGTCCTATGAACCTAATTCTTCTTCCTATGGATAGCCCTAAGCCATGTAAGGGTTCCTAATGGTCAAATGCATGAATTAGACTCTAAATTATAGGGGAATTCAGAATTATACCAGTTGGGAGATGGATTTCCAATGAATTGCTCATATTGACACGATCCAAACCCAAGCTCTTTGTCATTTCTTCCTTCTCCAAGTGCTCCTTGCAATTTAACCTCCAATGCTGTAAGTCCCCTGATTTTCAGAATTTTTAATTTGGATTGTTTCATAATTTTCTAGAATTTTTCTGTAATTAAAACTTAGGCATTTGGTATTTAAATGATTTTTAGTTACTGTTAATTTATATTAAAATATTATGGAAATAATATTTTATGGTGTAAAATGGAAAACCGGACATAGGGTATTTTTCTGTGAATTTATTGGACTCCGAAAACGCGTTTAAAGCCCGAAAAGCTATTGGCGATAAACCGAACCAAACCGAACCAAACCAAACCGAACCAAACCAAAACCGCATATTGGGTCGGGTCGGGTCGGATCCGAGCCAAACCCGACCCGGACCCGAAACCCAAATGGGAAACCCTAGCCGCAATTGTGTTCATCCATATTGTTCTATTGTCTACACCTCTACCTCTCTCTTCCGCTCTTTCTCACCGCATCTTCTATTTTTCTCCATCTTCTTGTTCATCAGTGGTGTCCCCACCACCCCTCATGTGAACTACTACTGACCGAGGGACATCCCCATCAACTCGACCGAGAGGAGGGCAACCGCTGCACTTGCTGCACTGGGCAGCAACAGTCGGACGTGCATCGTGGACCAAGCGCCGGCCTGAGCTCGATCAAGGGCGCTGCCTTCTGTACCTGCATATGCATGCACCTGTGCAGTGCCACCATCCGCCATCTGTCTTTTCCGTGGTGCAGCGGTGCTCGAAGTCAACCCCGCACCCTCAAACACCCGTGCACGCGGGCATCCTCGTGCTAGCCTGATACTTCCATCGTTGCAACAGACTGGTGAGGTCGAGCACTATGCCGACGATGCCTTGGTAGCAACCCAATGGTCATCGGACACCCCTTACTGTACGACCCCCCTCCTCAGCCCGCTATAAAAATCCTCCTTTCTCCGCCCTCGACCCGACCCCACAGCCCTCTGCCCAGCCCCCGACGATTCCCGCAGCAGCCTTCGACCTCTACCTCCTCCCCGATCCACCCTCCTCTGCTCCACAAACGCCTCGGCCGACGGAGTGACGCCTCCGCCTCGAGATCCTCCGCCTCCGCCGAAGTACCCGGATACCGCTGCCCTAAACCCTAGAGCAGTGGACACGGACACAACCAGGACACAGGACTCGGTCGACGCAGGACAAGAAGTTGACCCTCGGACACGTGGAATTCAGCGTTCACGGAGCCCTGTTCAGGTACCGTTTTCTCTCACCTCGTAACTCCGTTTTCGATTCCGTCAGTTACAACGCGTAGACTGTATAACCCTCTCGGTGCCCGTGCAACCCGCTCGGTGCATCGCGTCCTGTGGTGATCGTAAACTGCGATCCAAAAACAGGAAAATCAACGCCCTGTTTCACCCAGGAACTGAGTGCGCCCCGCCAAACGGGACGACTTGGTCGCGCGCGGTCTTCACCGATACGTGTGCGCCATCGATACGGACGTGCGGGATTTCACAAAAATTGATTTGGATGTGCGTGCACACCGGAATCAACGCGTATCCGCCGACAACGTCCCATATCCGTCCATTTTGGAACACGATGTAACTTTGTGTACACCCGTCGGATCGAAACGAAACTTCCGCCATCGGACTCGTAGCAATACGCTGGTCCTGTGACCCAAGTTTGGTTCGATTCTGAGAACGTTGACAAAATCGCGTATCGTGGGCCCCACAGGCTCTACTTGACGGGCAATTTTGTGATCGGCTCATCAAAATCCAATTCTGGAAGTTCCGTTGGGTTCACATCATCGTTGCTGACTTGTTGACACTAAGTTTGGCGAATTTGGAGACCTTTGACCCTGACACGCTTTTCGATGTAAAGTGGCCCACATGTGGACCCCGCTTTGACCCGGAAATGTCATTTTAGTCCCTGTGTCCAAATTGGACTCAAGGACAGGCGTTTCTACCTATTTGATATTTTCTGAATCTAATGGTGATATTTATTGCAGCAACCGGAGTAGTACCTACAGATCACACTGAGACCAGAGCTACAGTTGGAGCCAGAACCCCAGGCAAGTGTACCTTGCCAAACCCTGCAGCTTTGCTACTTATTCCCTTGACTTGTTTATATATCAGTGGACAAGTATACCTTGCCAACTTTACAGTTCTTGTTACATATTTCCTTGCTTTATTTATATTGTTCTGCCTGCTTAACCTAGGACCGTGTGACGTACTTAGCGTCCAATTATTAGTCGGGTGCCAACACCGTACGCGGTGTTGTGTATTGTCATCTAGAGATGGACATTCGTGACCCCCTTACAGTCTCGTACTTGTCTTATCAAGTACACTTTGACCCAGGACACTTGACACTGTTCATGAGACAGGATCTTCCCGAGATATTCGTGGTGATTCTGTATAGGATACAGGACTTGACAGAGATACTATATGACTTGTTGTATTAGATACGATCGTGCGTGACATGGACATGAGGCATCATGAACATGAGGCGTGTGATTACATTGGGTGGGGATAGACACACAGGCTACAGGCTGATCATATATATACACCCCTATTATTGTGAGGCACAAGACTCTGAAGCCCGAGCTTGGCCCATTACTCATTATTACTGCTGCTACCGGCTCCCCGACACAGAGCTTGTAGTGGCTTCAGCCTGAGTTCTAGTGCTGCTCTCATCTTGCATATCACTTAGCTGGTTATTTTAGTATTCCCTTATTGTTCCATCTATTGCTGGAGAGACCCGCAGGCTACAGGTTGACTATATTATGTCGGCTACTCAGTCTCCCGCTGAGCTAGACCATCTCATGATACCACTGCTACCGGCTCCCCTACACAGAGCTTGTAGTTGTTTCAACCTGAGTACTATTGATGTTCTCTCTTGCATTTCACACAGATGATTACATACTTACCCTATTTATTTCATTATTTGCTGCACTGCATTTATTTTGGCCTGAGCTTTCTTGTACCTTGCTATGTCCCCTGAGGACCTGGATCCAGATTATGTTCCCAGGATTAGCAGAGGAGATCCACCCAGAGTTATACAGTACATGAGCATTAGCAGGAGCTGATACAGGAGCTGTACCGACACCCGAGGATGAGATCGTGCCAGAGGACTTCTCCTGAGTATTGTCTGGTGATACTCATTTATTTCTATTTCCAGTTCCTTTATTTCCAGTCTATTGCATTGCTGTATCAGACTTGTTCTCGGATTGTTCTCCGAGACACTTTTATTGAGATTGTTTGTTATTTCCTTTGTATTTATTCTGGCATTTGATCTGTGATTATCTGTTTTGGATGAGATTAGTATAGACTGTGACTTATATCATTGGACCTACTTATTCTTATATTACAGCTTAAGCATGCCCCGATGGATTCATTAAATTGGGTTTGTCCATCGGTGTGTGTTGCTGGCCATTGCCACGCGTCCGGTCCCTCGGTATTTTGGGACTGGGGCGTGACATGGTTTTTGTGGTGGCTCATGCAGGTCAACGACTAAATTGTTCGATTTCAACTTAGGGACCGAGCAAGCCTGCAATAAGAATATGATAAGTTTCTAGGATCTCATCCACTTGCTTGAAACGTTCTTGATATCTATATCGAATTCGAATTAAATTCTTGACTTGCATCCTGCCTTGGTTCCTGAGCGTCTCTTATAGTTTATTTTGATGCAGAGCAATGGATTCATAAGCACGCGACGAGACTCATCCAGAAACACCACAAGGTGCCGGGATAACCAACGGAGATGAAGTGACACCAGTTAGTGAAGGTCCATCATCACAGCAAGCAAGTCAGCATGCCTCGAGAATCCAGGAAGATGACGTTCCACCATTGACGCAGTTGGCTCCACCGATGCCTACCGTTCCACAAGGGCAGGCTATGGACGAACAACGAATGTTTCGAATGTTCTACGCGATGATGCAAGCCCATCAGAAGGTTCAGGAAGAAGCTCAGCAGATCCAAGCGGAGAAGTTCATCGATAGATTCAGCTCAGAGTTACGGAAGTTAATCAGCCCCGCTGCAACTACCTTAGACGAGGATGTTCTTACTACAACAAGACCCATGGAGTGCGACACAAGGATAGGGTCCAGCCAGAAGCGGCCGTATGCATCAGCACCAGACCAAGCACAACAAGAAAGAGTTGCAAAGCGACCACAGATTAATCGACCACCAAGAGCAGCACCCAGAGCCTCATTCCTTCCTACTTGTTACTATTGTGGCAAGATAGGCCATATTGAAAAAGAATGCAGACGCAAGTTAGGATTATGCTTGATTTGCGGAACCAGTCAACACTTCGCTAGGGACTGTTCTCAGCATCGAGAGAAAGCAGTGATGATTCGTCAACCAGCCACATCAGCATCAGCCGGAGTACCACAGGAAGAAGTAACAAAGAAGTCTCACATGCACCAGCCACCAAAAGCATCTCCGCAAGTACTACCTGTCTGTCCATATTGTCGCAAGCGAGGCCACATAGAGAATGAGTGCAGACGCAAAAGGAAATTATTCTTAGCTTGCGGATCCAGTCAGCATTTATTAAAGGAATGCCCTGAACGTCGAGAAAGAGCGCCAATGTCACCAGCACCAACGCCAGCCTCTCCAGCCTTGGAAGCACCGCAAACGAGAGTTGAAGGAGTCAGACCACCAGCCCCAGGAGGGAATCAGCCGAGGCCACCCTTGGCACCACAAGCCACACTCTTCCAGCAGGCTCAACAGCAGCAGAGGAATCAACTGCAAGAACGTGAACAAGCTCTAGCGATGACTTTGGAAGACGCACAGACCCATAGAGTAGCTAATGCGCAAAATTTTTCGTAGTTATCTGCTTATCGATTTGTTTTATCTCGTGCCTATTGGTTCGTGACCTCAGCCTTAATCTATGTAATTTTGAACTTGCTAATAATTTATAACCTAGAATATTTTTATAATTGATAACTGTAGAGATTATAGAGTCTTTTGTTATTGTGCTTATTTTGTGTTGTTTTATGAACCTGAATTAAGTTGTACCTCCTTTCATCATCATCTAGCGTACTTATATTTGTTGTACCACCTTGACTTATGCTGCTAATAGAGCCTAGTTTTGCAAGCTTATCCTTTTATCAAGCTTGTTCATGACATCTGTATTATTGGGTCGACACACTAATACAATTGTCTATTCAGAATCAGTGTATTATGGTCTGATCAACCTTAGTGCATTTTGGTTTGCTCTTCGCACTACTTCACGTGGATTGAGATATATAGTTGACTAGTATACTTGCCCTCTAGATATGTCTGAGCACATCGTATCAGTTACATAACTGTACTAATACGAGCATGCGAACAAAGGATTACCAGAATAGGATTTCAATCCACAATTGTTTTGACAAATCCTATTTGAATTCGTTAAACGCCTTGATCCTGATACTTCTATTCTATTACCTCACCCTTGAACTCTTTATTATTGATCCTCGTCTTCCCTTATTTCGGAAAGACAAAACCTCGTGCTTGGTATAAGTTTGATATATAGATAGTAATAGATATACCCCACAGGCCGGTAGCATTGTTGATGACCTTTTATTTATGATTAAGGGAATATCATAGGAGATATGTTTGGTGTTAAAGATGTGAGGATTCAATAACATGATTAAATAAGTTGGGGCATAGCTTTATTAGATGTATAGCCTTAGATGATAGATGGGTAAATTCTAAGTTGGGTAGAGACCGCAATGTTCACTTGAGAGGAATCCTTTAGACTGTAGTCAAGTGAGATTGGATAGAGAGAACCCTACCATACTTGAATTTTGAGGACAAAATTTTTATAAGTTGGGTAGATTGTAAGCCCCCTGATTTTCAAAATTTTTAATTTGGATTGTTTCATAATTTTCTAGGATTTTTCTGTAATTAAAACTTAGACATTTGGTATTTAAATGATTTTAGTTACTGTTAATTCATATTAAAATATTATAGAAATAATATTTTATGGTGTAATATGGAAAACCGGACATAGGGTATTTTTCTGTGAATTTATTGGACTCCGGAAACGCGTTTAAAGCCCGAAAAGCTATTGGCGATAAACCGAACCAAACCGAACCAAACCAAAACCGCATATTGGGTCGGGTCGGGTCGGATCCGAGCCAAACTCGACCCGGACCCGAAACCCAAATGGGAAACCCTAGCCGCAATTGTGTTCATCCATATTGTTCTATTGTCTACACCTCTACCTCTCTCTTCCGCTCTTTCTCACCGCATCTTCTATTTTTCTCCATCTTCTTGTTCATCAGTGGTGTCCCCACCACCCCTCATGTGAACTACTACTGACCGATGGACATCCCCATCAACTCGACCGAGAGGAGGGCAACCGCTGCACTTGCTGCACTGGGCAGCAACAGTCGGACGTACATCGTGGACCAAGCGCCGGCCTGAGCTCGATCAAGGGCGCTGCCTTCTGTACCTGCACATGCATGCACCTGTGCAGTGCCACCATCCGCCATCTGTCTTTTCCCTGGTGCAGCGGTGCTCGAAGTCAACCTCGGACCCTCAAACACCCGTGCACGCGGGCATCTTCGCGCTAGCCTGATACTTCCATCGTTGCAACAGACTGGTGAGGTCGAGCACCATGCCGACGATGCCTTGGTAGCAACCCAATGGTCATCGGACACCCCTTACTGTACGACCCCCTCCTCAGCCAGCTATAAAAATCCTCCTTTCTCCGCCCTCGACCCGACCCCACAGCCCTCTGTCCAGCCCCCGACGATTCCCGCAGCAGCCTTCGACCTCGACCTCCTCCCCGATCCACCCTCCTCTGCTCCACAAACGACTCCGCCAACGCAGCGACGCCTCCGCCTCCGCCGAAGTACCCGGACACCGCTGTCCTAAACCCTAGAGCAGTGGACACGGACACAACCAGGACACAGGACTCGGTCGACGCAGGACACGAAGTTGACCCTCGGACACGTGGAATTCAGCGTTCACGGAGCCCTGTTCAGGTACCGTTTTCTCTCACCTCGTAACTCCGTTTTCGATTTCGTCAGTTACAACGCGTAGACTGTATAACCCTCTCGGTGCCCGTGCAACCCGCTCGGTGCATCGTGTCCTGTGGTGATCGCAAACCTCGATCCAAAAACAGGAAAACCAACGCCCTGTTTCACCCCGGAACTGAGTGCGCCCCGCCAAACGGGATGACTTGGTCGCGCGCGGTCTTCACCGATACATGCGCGTCGTCGATATGGACGTGCGAGATTTCGCAGAAATTGATTTGGATGTGCGTGCACACCGGAATCAACGCGTATCCGCCGACAACGTCCCGTATCCGTCCATTTTGGAACACGCTGTAACTTTGTGTACACCCGTCGGATCGAAACAAAACTTGTGCCATCGGACTCGTAGTAATATGCTGGTCCTGTGACCCAAGTTTGGTTCGATTCTGAGAACGTTGACAGAATCGCGTATCGTGGGCCCCACAGGCTCCACTTGACGGGCGATTTTGTGATCGGCTCATCGGAATCCAATTCTAAAAGTTCTGTTGGGTTCACATCATCGTTCCTGACTTGTTGACACTAAGTTTGACGAATTTGGAGACCTTTGACCCTGACACACTTTTCGGTGCAAAGTGGCCCATATGTGGACCCCGCTTTGACCCGGAAATGTCGTTTTTGCCCCTGTGTCCAAATTGGACTCAAGGACAGGCGTTTCTACCTATTTGATATTTTTTGAATCCAATGGTGATGTTTATTGCAGCAACCGGAGTAGTACCTACAGATCACACTGAGACCAGAGCTATAGTTGGAGCCAGAACCCCAGGCAAGTGTACCTTGCCAAACCCTGCAGCTTTGCTACTTATTCCCTTGACTTGTTTATATATCAGTGGACAAGTATACCTTGCCAACTTTACAGTTCTTGTTGCATATTTCCTTGCTTTATTTATATTGTTCTGCCTGCTTAACCTAGGACCGTGTGACGTACTTAGCGTCCGATTATTAGTCGGGTGCCAACACCGTACGCGGTGTTGTGTATTGTCATCTAGAGATGGACATCCATGACCCCCTTACATTCTCGTACTTGTCTTATCAAGTACACTTTGACCCAGGATACTTGACACTGTTCATGAGACAGGATCTTCCCGAGATATTCGTGGTGATTTTGTATAGGATACAGGACTTGACAGAGATACTATATGCTCAGATACTATATGACTTGTTGCATTAGATACGATCGTGCTTAACATGGACATGAGGCATCATGAACATGAGGCGTGTGATTACATTGGGTGGGGAGAGACACACAGGCTACAGGCTGATCATATATATACACCCCTATTATTGTGAGGCACAAGACTCTGAAGCCCGAGCTTGGCCCATTACTCATTATTACTGCTGCTACCGGCTCCCCGACACAGAGCTTGTAGTGGCTTCAGCCTGAGTTCTAGTGCTGCTCTCATCTTGCATATACTTAGCTGGTTATTTTAGTATTCCCTTATTGTTCCATCTATTGCTGGAGAGACTCGCAGGCTACAGGTTGACTATATTATGTCGGCTACTCAGTCTCCCGCTGAGCTAGACCATCTCATGATACCACTGCTACCGGCTCCCCTACACAGAGCTTGTAGTTGTTTTAACCTGAGTACTATTGATGTTCTCTCTTGCATTTCACACAGATGATTACATACTTACCCTATTTATTTCATTATTTGCTGCACTGTATTTATTTTGGCATGATCTTTCTTGTACCTTGCTATGTCCCCTGAGGACCTGGATCCGGATTATGTCCCCAGGATTAGCAGAGGAGATCCACCCAGAGTTATACAGTACAAGAGCATTAGCAGGAGCTGATACATGAGCTGTACCGACACCCGAGGACGAGATCGTGCCAGAGGACTTCTCCTGAGTATTGTCTGGTGATACTCATTTATTTCTATTTCCAGTTCCTTTATTTCCAGTCTATTGCATTGCTGTATCAGACTTGTTCTCGGATTGTTCTCCGAGACACTTTTATTGAGATTGTTTGTTATTTCCTTTGTATTTATTCTGGCATTTGATCTGTGATTATCTGTTTTGGATGAGATTAGTGTAGACTGTGACTTGTATCATTGGACCTACTTATTCTTATATTATAGCTTAAGCATGTCCCGATGGATCCATTAAATTGGGTTTGTCCATCGGTGTATGCTGCGGCCATTGCCATGCGTCCGGTCCCTCGGTATTTTGGGACTGGGGCGTGACAAATGCTCCTTAGATGATGGAAATAAAAGGAAATGAGAGTGAATTATGAAAAATAGGGTAAATTTGGTGGAGGTATGAAGTGAATTGGGGATCTAGAAAATCGGGGATCTAAAATTGGAATGAGAAAATGGTACCGAGAGAATGAATACCTCCTAATATGGCTGGCCCCTCCTTGCTTAGGTCTCAAGCAATAAAC
Organism: Iris macrosiphon; assembly: GCA_036927795.1. Taxonomy (NCBI): domain Eukaryota; kingdom Viridiplantae; phylum Streptophyta; class Magnoliopsida; order Asparagales; family Iridaceae; genus Iris; species Iris macrosiphon. The sequence goes on from JAYESA010000010.1 coordinate 85,790,044, forward strand.
ATGTCCAAAATGCCCCACTAGTTGTCAATAAGGTATTTAATTAGGGAGAGCTATATTGGGAAGTCTCTAAACAAATACAAATTAAGCTAATCTCTTTAATTTACTAAAAGATGGGTCTTATTGGGCCTAGTCCAATGTTGGGCTCAATATGTCATGACAAGTCTAAATGGGTCCACTAGTGTCAAGTCTAAATAATAGGCTAGTCCACTAACTATAAATAATTAATATAAAGTACAATTTAATTAAATAGCACACTAATTAATATTAAATCACTAAAAGTAAAATAACTATGCAAAATAACAAAAGTACCCTAATCTAGAAATGTGGGGATGACAAAGGAACATTATTACAATGAGGGTGATAAGGCTGCTTCACCCCTAGTTTTTGAAGCTGATCTTTATGTTTTAAAGAGTCGAACTGTGCGCACAGTTGTCGAATAGGTTCGAGAGGATCTTCAAGTTGAAGTAGTACAGATGATTGGAGATATGTTTGATGAACTGATATTATTACCGGAGGAGGTCCACCTCCACCATTGAGGGGATTAAGAGTTGGTACTGCCGACTCTTGATTGGAAACTACCTCTAGATTTGCATTACCTGAGGGAATTTCCACCCCCGAAATAGGCTGGGCCAAGGAGGATGCAGCCATTTGGATAGGTGCTGGTGTAACAGAATGTTGGGCCATTATCATCTGATGCATATTCTGTATCATGGTATGTACATCTTTGAGTGCAGCCTCTAATGAGTTAAGAAGTACTTTTTGATGGAGAAGCGTCTTGTTCGTTACCAATGGCATATATATTAATCTCTCTGTGTACAACAGAGGAGCCAGTGGAAAGCATTGTGTAACTGGAGTCGACACTACCAGTTTCAGATTTAGAGGGATTGTTACCCCCAGCCTAAGATTTCGAGGAATGAAGATACTTGAGAATAGAGGGATCCCGTCTTCTGGAACGAGTGTTTTGGTATACACCTTCAAAGGAGTCAACAAGTTGATCAAATTTTATCTGTAGGTTTTCTTGAAGAGCTCAGTCTTGGACGTCTCCCATTACGGGGAAGATGCGAGGCCATGTATTCCGGGGCGAAGAGTGGTTCATCTTCATGTTCTTGGTTGTCCGTTTACTTTGCAGGTCAGTTTTTAGGAGACATAGTATAAGTTAACCGGTCAAACATAGACTCTCTTGCCGATGCACAACAACAATTGATTACAATTTTATGGCAGTCGCAACGATGCTCGTTAGGAAGCATCATTGCTGGAACAGAAGACTCTCCTTCTTTACACTTTTGAAAAATAATTTCGCATAAGTCAGAAGGAGGAATACTAGAAGAAGAGGAAGATAGACTATGTCTTCTTACACTTGGCATATTTGACTTGGTATATAAGCTCTTGGTGCCCTGTGTATAAAGTTCTGTAGTAAGTTGGGTGGCTGTCCTCTGTAGCGTACGCTGGCTTGTTGCAATAGAGGAAGAAGCATACTGTCTCTGCATACACAATTTTCCATCTTTTGTATGCATAATCTGAATAAGTGGAATAGGAGCCTTCACTGACTTATGTTTTGTACGCCGATAGAAATCAGGGTATAACGTCGGATTCGTACGCTCATAGCAATCAGGAAGTGGCAGTTTAGCGTTTAGCGCATGTGTGCACATACTTCTCCTTGGACGAGAGATATTGACCACAACATCTTTGCTTCGTATGTTGTACCGTGCATATGTAGGATTGGTAGCTTGGGAATGGACCTCCCCTTAGCATCATAGTAATTTCCTCTGCCAAGGGAAGAATAGCTCATCCTTCGCCTGTTGTTGTTGCGAGAAGTTCGCAGTTTGTTCCTTTTAGCTAGCACAACAGCGTGGCTAAGGGGTTTGTCTACCAAGTCACAGACCGGAGACGAGTTGACAGTATTGTCGAGAGAGTCCTTGCTAGGGGCGGATATAACTCCCTTTCCTTTGTTGGGAGCAACTTCAAGACAAGTAACGCTAGGTTTGGGTACCCACATCTTACGGGCTGTCTTCGACTTGGGTGCATACGAGGGGTGAGCACTACCCCCAGAGTGAAGCATTTCTTCATTGGCAAGTTGGTCGAACTTTACGACCAGAGTCTTTTGCGTTGAGCCGATCAACGCAGCGTTATGTTGAGCTATCACTCTCATGTCAGAGAAAAAATTTGTTCCCAGTAGAGTCGTTATTTTGTTTGCCATGAACAAAAGTTTGTACGAAACTTTGTGTTATAAACTATTAAAAAAGAGAGTACAAGAGATCTTAAACAAGAATCTAAGTATAATTGTTCTGGGGAAGTATATGTATAGAGATTTGATCTGCGGTCGATCACTTTACTCCTTGGACCACATGACAGTGATGAAGAAATGCCAGAATGTTACGAACAACTTGGAGAATTGAACAACGGAAAAGCCTTGGCAGCAATGACACAACGAGCTTCTGTGTTTCTCCTTATGTTTTTGAGTGTCAAAAGACCTTGAACTCCCCTTGAGATAGCAACAATCTCATATTTATAATGTTCCAACACTAGGAACAATTACTGAAGAGTGTGCGTACAAACATGTAATATTCACTCTGTTCGCTGTCATACGCGTATATTTTGAGAGCATGCAACCCACGTTCTGGATAGTGGGTGCACAAATCACTAATAGCTCGACATGTAGCTTCCTATGCGAGGAAGGCTCAAGTTACGAGGGCAATTATTTGTATACGTCCACGAAGGATATGACATGTATGACATATCAGCATAACCGTTAATTAATAGTTATTGGAGGGTCTGAAGTTGAGATAACCATACTGGCGTACTCTGGAGAAGGTAGCCATACTGGCGTACTCTGGAGAAGATAGCAATACTGCCGTACTCAATGAATAATAGCTCCATTGTCGTACTATTGCTAAAGTATCCATGTTGGCATATTTTAAAGAGATGGCATTAATGGCGTACTCTATTTGAAGCAGCACTATTGGTGTGTTATAGCAAAGTAGCATTGGCAGCGTACCAGGACTGAGATATGAGCCTTGGTCACAAAACGACAACCTGGGTCGGTGTACTAGGAAATCATCTGCATTAAATGCCTTGATCTTCTCAACTGTTGTGTCAGGCCTGTCGACTGTCAGCTTTTTACTGTATTTAAGTGGCATTTGTATGCTTCTGGGATATGCATACACATAGTACGCCAATGCTTCTTTATACGCGGCTATGCAATGTACATTGTATACGCTAGGGATTTTCTTGTACGCTGCTGAGCCCATTGTATTTTGATGAAAAGTACGCCATCATTCCTCTGAAATTATTATCCGTTGGAGGCTTACTTTTTATGCTTCTACAGGCAAAGCTCTTTCTCATCTCGAACTTGTAAACCCCCTCGATCAAAATTAGGCCTACTTGGCTTAGATAGAGAGACTAGGGCTCGTTTGAATCCAATTAGAAATAGAACACGGTATTTTAGATAATTTTTACAATATTTATATCACTTAGTGCACCTTACCGTTGCTTCGATAATTGGAGCACCTCACTAGCCATTGCCTTCCTATAAATTTCACATCCTTGTCCTAGACGTGCTAGTAATCTATTCTGACCCTTGTGTAACTTATAATTATGCTCTCTTGTGCTACATTTTAGTCACAAAATATTCGTCGCAGACGTTTATATTTAATTCTAAATAAATTCAACTTTGTATCCTTGTGCGTTCCAATCAAAATTGGAGACACAATCTTAACCCGTTTTGTGCAACCCAATTTATGATAATATTCTATTCTGAGCCCTCTACGTCCATGACACTTGTGTCCCACCTAATTTTAGCCCCATGTAATTTTAATTAATTTTAGAACACCAATTATATTAATTTTAATTAATTTAATCCAATTTCTATCTTTGTGTAATTTTCTAATTGTTGGGGACTTTATTACAAAATTACATTAAGGTGTCCACACCCTTGGACCAAACACATGTAGAAACCCCATTTTTCTTTATTGATTGGTCATGTGATTTTTCTCCATAATTTTGGAGTGTGTAACACTCAACATCAACTATCATTAAACCTTAGCCCTCCATTTTGAAACCATGCAATCATAGCCCTCCAAACATCTTCATGTAAAGCCAAAGCCCACCCCAAGGAGGATGTTGACCAGGCCCAACTACCTAGGTCAACACCCAACCCAAATTCTATATACATATATATGCAATTTTTCGTTTATTTTTTTCATCACCACCATCAAAATACCTAACCTAGCTGATTCCTGTTCATCTCCTTCCTGCCGACCGGAGCAGCCTCGCTGGAGCCCGACGAGCCGACCTCCCTCACCTGCCGTTCACCCCTCGACACCCCGCCTGAACCGCGGTTGTCACCACCACCATTAACACTCGACCCGACCTTCTCCTCCGGTCCCCAACCCGAGCCCCGCTGCCTATCTCCTCCCCGTTCTCCTCCACCTAACCCTTCGACTCATCCCCGCAGCTAAGCCCCGCCTCACCGGACCCCGACAGCAGCGGCTACGCCCCCGGATCCATTCCCTCGACCCCGTCACGTTTGAACCCGACCGCCGGATCCACGCCACCCGTGTCAACTTCCCTCCACAGCAGCAGCATCCCCTCTCCGGTGAACTTCCCCGACCGACTGGACCACTGCTGCACCGTTCCGAGCCGTCCTCCGCCGTCCTAGCCCACCCGACGACGAGCAGTCCGTCGATCTGCCAACACCCAGCCGAGCACCACATGCTCACCGCTGGCCTTCACCACCGCTTACAGCCTCCTGAGCCTTCGTCCCCGACATCCCTCCTCCGCCTGAGAATACCCTCACTAAACCGTCGACCTCCCGAGCAACCGTTCTTCTTCTTCCTTCTCTTCCCGACCATTAATCCCGATCGTCAACACCATCACTCCCCGCCAGTGTCGACAGCACCATCCCGTTCTTCTCCCATCTCCTCCCGTCGACGAGCTCACCCACCGCTCCGCCACGATCCCTCGACGTCTTCTCTCCTTCGATCACAGCCCTTTCACCCCTCGACTCCCCTCATCCTGAGCCACCCCAGACGTCTCATCCTCCTCATCTTCCCCGGACGACCACCGAGCCCCGCCTCTCCTCTCCTCCGACCATCCCTGTACATCATCATCACCATCATCACCATCATCATCACCCTCATCATCACCATCATCATCGTCATCAACATCATCATCACCATTATCATCTTCATCATCACCATCATCATCCCCTTCATCATCAACATCATCATCACCATTATCATCCTCACCATCATCATCATCATCATCAACATCACCATCATCGTCGTCATCGTGGACCCGTCACCCTCGCCGAAGACGACCTACAGCAGTCACCCTCGATCCTCGTGCCCTGTGTGTGCACCCTAGGTTCGAACATGTCCCTCTCCTTTCATTTTATATGTACTTGTGTGAATAACATTAGGGTTAGAATACTTCGTGATAGTTGGTTGATTTCAGACCCGTGTCGGTGAACCCAAGGACTAGTATGCTCGTACGTGTGTGTGCGTATGCATATAATATTAGTTGATAATATATAAATATATGGATATAGATATATGTAATTAAATACTAAACCTAATTATGACTATATATGTATTTATACTGTACGACCCTAGGACACTGTGGATATCCCATAATTGCATATGACTTTGTGACCCAGAATATTAGAGAATTGTCTGCCTTATGTACACTGACGTACGGGCTAGACACATGTTAGTGTTTGACTGTCTGATTTGATACAACATTTAAGACAGGACACCCGCGTAGTTAGACGCACATTTGACCCTGCTAGTTGACCAGTATCATCCCTAGCGTAGCCCCTGAGTTCAGAGTATTTATGGTTGTGTATGTACTAGTGTAATGACTGATGTTGTATTGTATTATATTATATGTATATAGGACCATTGGATTGTTCTGCGAGACTTCAGGAGCAGGTTATTGGCACTATGCAGCTTTCTTGCCAGCCAAGTATACCTTGCCATTGTACTGTGATTTACATTTCATATGATGCATGTATTTTATTTTTGTCATTTAGTTCATATATTTTAACTGCTATATAAGCTGCGCGTCCAAGGAAACTTGGGTGCAACGACGGTGGCGTCGTATCCTATTTTTATTTATGTATATGCATGTTGACCTAGTTTTGCGAGACCACCACATGATTTGGAGGCATCATTAGGTTTCATTGGCCGCAACACAGCTGTTACACGAGTGTGAGTCTCATGTAGGACACAGACTTGCGTGACAGGGTTTGGCCTCCTGTACGTATGGGAAGTACGATAGGGAATAACTGTCAATAAAAACTTTGCATGCTAGAAGACCTGGTAGTTATTTAGAGGTATCATCGTGTCATGGATGTGACATGCTTAGAGCATGGGGTGGAGAGAACAACAAGTAAGGTGTTTGGGCTCCTTTGCACTTTCCTTGTGTAACCCGTACGCTCCGCCGGAGATGCGCGGTCATGATGATCACTATATATTATATATTATCAGGCGGCCTCTGGCATTCAAAATACGACATGCTTTGTAGGCCCCTAAATCTCCGAGAGAATCATGCCAATCCTATTTTAGCTAGATAGCCCACTTGTTGGAAAGTTGTTCTAAAACTGCATTAACATAGATGGTTAGGCGATCCTTTTGATGTTTATTTTTAGTACTTTATTGGCATGCTTCTATGTATCTTGTTACGTTCCTCTGAGGACCTGGTCCCTTTCCAGGTGTAGGTGATCATGATTCTTCATAGGAGCGCAGATCCATACTTGCTACTTATCTTTCGAGGAGATCTTCTCTTCGAGTCTCTCTGGTTATATCTTGATGTACTTATTTTGTTTCTTTTATATTCTAGTTGGCAGTGGATTTGTTTCCACCCGACTATTATACTTTGATACTTCATATTGAGATTCAGTTATATAGTTGATTGGTTATTGATTTATTTATTTGATTCTGTGGATGAGATTTAGTTATGCATTGTGACTTATGATAAATTTATACCACTTGTGAATTATTGTTATTCATAATACAACGTACGTATATATTATGGTTTTCATATATTGAAGTCTCCATATACATACGGCTAGCATGGTTACGTATTCCTTGTCCTATGTATTTTGGGACTGGGGCGTGACATATTTTTAGTGGTGGCCCATGCAGGTCGAGAGCATATTGTCTCGATTACGTTACTGTACCGAGCAAGCCTGCAAATAGGATTAGACTAAATGATCTCATCCACATATTCGACTTTCCTCTTTATTTCTGTTCCAAATTCTATGACTCACATTTCTTTCAATCCATTATATTTAAATAAATGCATCCTGCTTGATTCATGTGCTTCCCTAATAGTTCCTTGATTATAGCCCTCTCCTAGAATATAGGAATCCTTGTTGTTAGGATGATAATTAGGGTAACATTCCTACTGAGAATACAACCAGAATATTGACACATCACTAAGTTTAGAATATCTAATGAACCCTAGCAACCCTTACCTGTAGATTGATTGACCATTATCCCTTGATAACTAGGGATGACTTGAGAGTGGTATAGACACTACTAGGGCTAGTTAGAAATTTGACCATATTGTTTGTCCCTAGTATTGAGGAACCAATAGAAATCCAAGGTTGAATATTAGGACTAAACCTAACTTTCATAGTGAGATAGTATTAGAGAACTTTAAATTTAGATTCTTGTCTTGGTATTAGCAGAACAGTACCTTAGGAAGCCAAGAGGAATGAATAGAACATTTTTCTTCATATTTCAATTCGAGCTACCTAACCCTTCTGATTGTAGGCCAAGTAATTTCCTTTCATGTTAGGATATAAAGTTTGCTAGGATTATAGTTGTTAATCTTGAATTTTGAAATTACGTGCTTAGTAGTAGAACTTGATAGTTGTGTTGTCATTTAGATTATGATTTTATGATTATCCTTTAGTTCAAATCAAGTAATCTGTTCCACATATCTCCATATAGGTTATGTCTCCTTTCACTTGAGGGCCAATAACTTTTCCATTCTTAAATATTAATGCTTTGTTCTATAAACACTATGATTAAGACTTAAGATGACCATTACCTATAGAGTTGTATAATGCAATAGGATACCCTAAGAAGTACCAAGATCTTTTTCTCGTGTACCCCAACAAGAGTTTCTACTTTATTTATAAGGACAAGGTTATTTTGTAAATTTCCCTCAAGGGAGTTACAGTATTAGTTTATTACTTTAAGTTGGTAGTATGCCTCACAACCTAGTATCGCATAGTCATTTTGACCAATTAATGAAAAGTAATTGAATGACACCAACTATAGACTTAGATAAGAAGACAGTGTTTATCCAGACTGTAGAACTTAGAGGCCCATACCCCATTTGGTCGACTAGAGAATTAGACAAGAAGTTAGTATGGCAACTGTAGAGGCATAACACCGGACGAGTCTTATCGTCTTGGTAAGTTTGAATTATTTTGTACCTTCTCTCATCATAATCTAGTGTACTTATATTTTTCTGAACTACCGCGACCTATGCTGCTATTATAACCTAGTTTTGCAAGCTTATTCTTTTATCGAGCTTGTTCATGACATATATATTATTGGATGCATACACTAATACAATTGTCTATTTAGAATCAGTGTATTATAGTCTAGCTAACCTTAGTGCATTTGGTTCGCTCTTCGTATAACTACCTTAGGTGGATTGAGATATATAGTCGACTAGTAGACGAATATACTTGCCCCTAGACGTGTCTAAGCATATCGTATCGGTTACATAACTGTATTGATATGAGCATGTGAATAAGAATCTACCAAAATAAGATTCAATCCACAACTGCCTTGCCAACTCCCTTTTGAATTTTTTTATCACTTTGAATTCCGTACTTGTATTCTATCACCTCCACCTTGAATTCTTTACTATTGCTCTCCGTCTTCTCCTATTTCGGAAAGACGAACGCCCGTGCTTGGTATAAGTTTGATACACAGAGAGTACTAGATATACCCCATAGGCAAATCACATTACTTGATGACTATTTTTCGTAATTAAGGGCATATCATATATGATATATTTGGTGTGTTAAAAACCTTTAAGGATTGAATAACACAATTAAACAATTTGAGAAAGTTTTCTTAAATGTATAGCCTTATGTGATAGATGGGTAAATTCTAAGTTGGGTAAAAATTGTATTGTCAACTTGAGATGAATTTCTTTTAGATTGTGATCAAGTAAGATTAGATTGAGAGATTAAGTCATTTTAAATGTTGAGAATTTTAGAAGAATAATTAAGATGATGAGAATTTAATAAAAATTTATATCTTGATATTGCGGACCAAATGTTTATACTTTAAGCACATGATTTAAATTTTGAAAACTGAAGATTGAATCATCGATTTAAACTTTGAGGATAAATATAGAATTCTAGACTTGAACAATTGGTGAATTAGATTTAAAATTTCATAATTTGAGACTTTAAATTAAAAGTTAACTTTTGATTGTTTGATCACCTATTCGAAATGTTGAGGACGGAAATTGAGTTTAAATTTGAAGAGTACAAAATTCTTAAGTAGAGAATAGGAATAAGATTTGATTAGAATTGTTTATTGTTCAAAGTCTAGAGGAGATTATGAGAGCTGAAAATTATGATACAAATTTTGATGTGGGAAATCATATAGATTTGAATGAGATTCGGATATTTTTATTTAAATTTTTGGAAGAGATTGCAATAGACTTGCCTTATGTACGAATGTGAAGGATTTAACAAATTATGCCTTATTTTAATTTCGAGGACAAAATTATTTTAAGTTGGGTAGATTGTAAACTCCCTCGATCAAAATTAGGCCCACTTGGCTTAGATAGAGAGACTAGGGCTAGTTTGAATCCAATTAGAAATAGAACACGATATTTTAGATAATTTTTACAATATTTATATCACTTAGTGCACCTTACCGTTGCTTCGATAATTGGAGCACCTCATTAGCCATTGCCTTCCTACAAATTTCACATCCTTGTCCTAGATATGCCAGTCATCTATTCTGACCCTTGTGTAACTTATAATTATGCTCTCTTGTGCTATATTTTAGTCATACAATATTCGTTGCAGACATTTATATTAAATTCTAAATAAATTCAACTTTGTATCCTTGTGCGTTCCAATCGAAATTGGAGACACAATCTTGACCCGTTTTGTGCAACCCAATTTATGATAATATTCTATTCTAAGTTCTCTACGTCCATGATACTTGTGTTCCACCTAATTTTAGCCTCATGTAATTCTAATTAATTTTAGAACACCAATTATATTAATTTTAATTAATTTAATCCAATTTTCATCTTTGTGTAATTTTCCAATTATTGGGGACTTTATTGCAAAAGTGCATTAAGGTGTCCACACCCTTGGACCAAACACATGTAGAAACCCCATTTTCCTTCATTGATTGGTCATGTGATTTTTTTCCATAATTTTGGAGTGTGTAACACTCAACATCAACTATCCTTAAACCTTGGCCCTCTATTTTGAAACCATGCAATCCTAGCCCTCAAAATATCTTCATGTAAAGCCAAAGCCCACCCCAAGGAGGATGTTGACCAGGCCCAACTACTTAGGTCAACACCCAACCCAAATCCTACATACATATATATACAATTTTTCCTTTATTTTTTTTATCACCACCATCACAATACCTAACCTTGCCGATTCCTGTTCATCTCCTTCCGTCGACCGGAGCAGCCTCGTCGGAGCCCGGAGAGCCGACCTCTCTCACCCGCCGTTCACCCCTCGACACCCCGCCTGAACCGCGGCTGTCACCACCACCATTAACACTCGACCCGACCTTCTCCTCCGGTCCCCAACCCGAGCCCCGTGCCTATCTCCTCCCCGTTCTTCTCTACCTCACCCCTCGACTCATCCCCGCAGCCAAGCCCCGCCTAACCGGACCCGACAGCAGCGGCTACGCCCCCGGTCCATTCCCTCGACCCCGTCACGTCTGAACCCGACCACCGAATCCACGCCACCCGTGTCGACTTCCCTCCACAGCAGCAGCCTTCCCTCTCCGGTGAACTTCCCCGACCGACTGGACCACTGCAGCACCGTTCCGAGCCATCCTTCGCTGTCCTAGCCAACCCGACGACGAGCAGTCCATCGACCCACCAACACCCAGCCGAGCACCACCTGCTCACCACCGGCCTTCACCACCGCTCACAGCCGCCTGAGCCTTCGTACCCGACATCCCTCCTCCGCCTGAGAACACCCTCACTCGACCGTCGACCTCCCGAGCAGCCGTTCTTCTTCTTCCTCCTCTTCCCGGCCATTAATCCTGATCATCAACACCATCACTCCCCGCCGGTATCGACAATACCACACCGTTCTACTCCCATCTTCTTCCGTCGACGCGCTCACCCACAGCTCCGCCACGATCCCTCGACGTCTCCTCTCCTTCGATCACAGCCCCTTCACCCCTCGACTTCCCTCATCCCGAGCCACCCCAGATGTCTCCTCCTCCTCATCTTCCCCGGACGACCACCGAGCCCCGCCTCTCCTCTCCTCCGGCCATCCCTATACATCATCATCACCATCATCATCACCCTCATCAACACCATCGTCATCGTCATCAACATCATCATCACCATTATCATCCTCATCATCACCATCATCATCCCCTTCATCATTAACATCATCATCACCATTATCATCCTCACCATCATCATCATCATCATCATCATCATCATCATCATCATCACCATCATCGTCATTATCGTGGACCTATCACCTTCGCCGAAGATGACCTGCAGCAGTCACCCTCGATCCTCGTGCCCTGTGCGCGCATCTCGAGGTTCGAACCTATCCCTCTTCTTTTATGTTATGTGTACTTGTGTGAATAACATTAGGGTTAGAGTACTTCTTGATAGTTGGTTGATTTCAGACCCGTATCGGTGAACCCAAGGACTAGTATGCTCGTACGTGTGTGTGCATATGCATATAATATTAGTTGATAAATATATAAATATATAAATATATGGATATAGATATATGTAATTAAATGCTAAACCTAATTATGACTATATATGTATTTATACTGTACGACCCTAGGACACTGTGGATATCCCATAATTGTATACGACTTTGTGACCCGAAATATTAGAGAATTGTCTGCCTTATGTACACTGACGTACGGGATAGACACATGTTAGTGTTTGAATGTCTGATTTGATACAGCATTTAAGACAGGACACCCGCGTAGTTAGACGCACATTTGACCCTGCTAGTTGACCAGTATCACCCCTAACGTAGCCCCTGAGTTCCGAGTATTTATGGTTGTGTATGTGCTAGTGTAATGGCTGATGCTATATTGTATTATATTATATGTATATAGGACCATTGGATTGTTCTGCGAGACTTTAGGAGCAGGTTATTGGCACTACGTAGCTTTTTTGTCAAGCAAGTATACCTTGCCATTGTACTGTGATTTACATTTCATATGATGCATGTATTTTATTTTCATCATTTAGTTCATATATTTTAACTGCTATATAAGATGCGCGTCCAAGAAAACTTGGGTGCAACGACGGTGGCGTCGTATTCTATTTTTATTATGTATATGCATGTTGACCTAGTTTTACGAGACCACCACATGATTTGGAGGCATCATTAGGTTTCATTTGCCGCGATACAGCTGTTACACGAGTGTGGGTCTCATATAGGACACGGACTTGCGTGACATGGTTTGGCCTCCTATATGTATGGGAAGTGCGATAGGGAATAACTACCAATAGAAACTTTGTATGCTAGAAGACTTGGCAGTTATTTAGAGGTATCATCATGTCATGGATGTGATATGCTTAGAGCATGGGGAGGGGAGAACAACAAGTAAGGTGTTTGGGCTCATTTGCACTTTCCTTGTGTAACTCGTACGCTCCGCCGGAGATGCGCGATCATGATGACCACTATATATTATATATTATCAGGCGGCCTCTGGCGTTCAAAAGACGACATGCTTTGTTGGCCCCTAAATCTCCGAGAGAATCATACCAATCCCATTTTAGCCAGATAGCCCACTTGTTGGAAAGTTGTTCTCAAACTGCATTCACATAGATGGTTAGGCGACCCTTTTGATGTTTATTTTTAGTACTTTATTGGCATGCTTCTATGTATCTTGTTATGTTCCTTTGAGGACCTGGTCCCTTTCCAGGTGTAGGCGATCATGATTATTCACAGGAGCGCAGATCCGGACTTTCTACTTATCTTTTGAGGAGATCTTCTCTTCGAGTCTCTCTGGTTATATCTTGATGTACTTATTTTGTTTCTTTTATATTTTAGTTGGCAGTGGATTTGTTTCCACCCGACTATCATACTTTGATACTTCATATTGAGATTCAGTTATATAGTTGATTGGTTATTGATTTATTTATTTGATTCTGTGGATGAGATTTAGTTATGCCCTATGACTTGTGACAAATTTATACCACTTATGGATTATTGTTATTCATAATACAGCGTACGTTTGTGTTATGGTTTCCATATATTGGAGTCTTCATATACATACGGCTGGCATGGTTACGTATTCCTAGTCCTACGTATTTTGGGACTGGGCGTGACATAACTATTACCTATATTCAAGTGTCTTGAATACGTTATAGGTAATAGGTCCTCAAAAATTTTTAGTAGAATAAAATTTGCTAAAGAAAACGATCATGTCCACATTACCTCTGCATTGTTTTCTTCTATAAGTATTTAACCTATCTCCTCCATTTTACCTCTGCATTATTTTCTTCCATAAGTGTTTAACCTATCTCATCCATATTACCTCTGATAGTGTTTCACTTTCTGCCATGTCCATACTACCTCTGAGTAGAGGCATTTAATGGAATCCTATCTTGAAAACCTATTACGTCAATATTACCTCTGATAGTGTTATTCTTTCTAACGTATTATTTGTATATAATATTAAGGTACACAATAGATAATAAGTCCACAATAAATTCAAAAAGCCAATAATTTTTATTCATTTTCAAATGGGCTTATAATGCAAAAGGTCACAAAATAAGAAATTCTTGTTACATCACGGCTATGCTGAAAGGTCACGAATAGTTTGCCTCAACCGAGCAAGTTGTGGTCTTTGTTCGACTCAGCTCTCTCTCTAGCTACAGTCATCCTGGTCTCTGTAACTGCTAATGGAACCAAAGGAGCGTGTCCCTCCATCATTTTGTTTTGAGCTTGATCAAGTTCAGTTTTAGTATGCGCAAGCTCAAGAAGTTGACCACCTATCAAGCCATGTTGGGCTGTCTCTTCCTGATGTTTTCCTCGCAACACTTTCAGCTTTTCCTGGGCCTCCTTGATCTGAGTCTCGAGTTGTGCTATCTCAACAACATAATTTTCACAAGCAGATTGATGAAGAAGCATAGTGGAAATAGTTTTGTTCAACTCATCTGCCAGCTGAGCACTCTTTTCTTCATGTATCTTAATATGTTCTTCGAAGACTATCTGACGCTCCATGAACTGGGCTGTGATTGATTCATATTCAGCCTGATAAGAGGAGTGGGATCTCCACTACTAAACTGCAAGTATTTATTGACAGGTTACTCAAGTCTAATTAAAATATGCTCTAACAATGTGGCTCGTTCTTCACCTTTGAAAGTCCTAATGGTCTTGATGTTAGTAGAGACAACATATTTTTCATCACTAAAAACCAAGTATTTATCAAGAACCAGCTTCATTACACCGCTCAACGTCTCATAGAAAGCATTCGTCTGGATGTCGACTAGACGACTGAAACAATTATCCGAACTGGGACTTGCAGCCACCACATCCAGTCTTCTCCCTTGAGAAGGAGATCCTGATGTCTCAACAGTTGTAGCTTCAATACTAGGTGCAAAAAAGGCACCCATTACTTGAGATGTTCCCCCCTTGGATAGCAACTGGGTGCTCCCTCTAGCTAATGATTGGTGCTGACACCTCGACATCGGTCGATGTCATAGTAGGAGCAGTTGAAGTTAATGTTTCCTCTTCTATAGCACTTGTGGGAGGAACAATAATGTTAAGGGTAGAGGTTGTTTCAGGCTGGGAAACAACTACTTCCTCCATACGCTCATAAAGGACTTCTGTCTGGATCTCCTCACCTACAAAAGTGTTAACACAATCAGTAAACGAAATGTTAAGATAAAATTTTTAAGCTAAAAGAATGAATAATACCTTGTCTTACGCTAGCCTGGGTTGTCATCGTAAAGATATATGACAACGTGGCCTGTAACACAAGGACTTACGGTATAGAAAGGATGGTGAAGCACGTACCCGATCCAACCGGCACATATGGGTCTTCTGGAGACTGACTCTCCAAAAAGCCCCTCAAGTCCACCAGGGAGGCCTCTATTGGTGGACTGTTGGCGTTGAGGAGTAGGTCATCATAATCACTTATTTCCATATCTATGTCTGACATCGTGGTATCTGCTTCTGTATGCGGTACCATATAGGTAGATTCTGCCATAGCTCCCCCGACATTAGATTGTAGTTGGTAGTGTGATCATTCTCTCATAGGAGAAGTAAAGACCATTTCTACTTCAGATGGATCTTTGTCAAAGTAGATCAGAGCAGTATGAGTTACTTTAGTGATGATAGTATGCTGCACAACGCTAGATGATTCAGCAGGAATATAAGTAATTGGCATAAGCATTTTTGATGCAGCATCAAGGGTAGGTCTACCTCCATCGACTGAGATCCATAGACATTGGCTTCCGTAGTAACGGGGAGACGATTGTTGTAGTGGCATCCCTAGTAATGGCAGGAGGAGGGGCATAATTACCAATCCTCTGCACAGTTGGTGAACTAACAGATGGACCAGCTCCACCAGGTGAGTTAGTCGGTGAAGAGAAAAAACTACTTCTAGGGGGAGTGGGAGGCTTTGAATTTGGCTTCCGCTTCTTCGGAACAACAACCTTCTTCTTAGCAGTCTGACCCTCAGTAGGGGAAGCAATTATGTGTCACGCCCCAGTCCCAAAAATATGTAGGACTAGGACACGTAAGCATGCCAGCCGCATGGATATGGCACTCCAATATATGGAAACCAAAACCTATACGTACGCTGTAATATGAATATCAATCCACAAGTGGTATAAATCTATCACAAGTCACAGGGTATAATCTAAATCTCATCCACAGAAATTGAACATAAATAAATAACCAATATCTATGAAACTAGATCTCAATACAAGGTATCTAAAGATGATAGTTGGGTGGAAACAAATCCACTACCAACTAGAATATCTAAGTAAATACAATATAAGTACAACACAACAACACAATATAAGAATATCGACTAACGACCATGGGGCTCGAAGAGAAGACATCCTCGAAACATATGTAACCATCTGAATCTGCGCTCCTGCGAATACTCAAGAACATCGACACCTGGAAGGGGCCAGGTCCTCAGAGGGAGATAACAAGATACATAGAAGCATGCCAATAAAGTACTAAAATAAATATCCAATGGGACACCTAACCGTCTAAGTGAATGCAGTTTAAGAAAAACTTTCAAATGGGCTATCTGGCTAAAAATGGGATTGACATGGTTCTCTTGGAGATCCAGGGGCCTACAAAGTATGTCATCTTTTGAACAGCAGAGGCCGCCTGATAATATATAATATATAGTGGTCATCATGACCGCGCATCTCCGGTGGAGCGTATGGGTTACAAGAGAAAAAGTGCAAAGGAGCCCAAATGCCTTACTTGTTGTTCTCTCCAACCCATGCTCTAAGCATGTCACATCCACGACACGATTTGGTTCATAGCCTATCTTTAGTACCCTAGCCCAATTATGCAACCAAACAAGGACAAAGATTAGACTACCGTACTACAATAGGCTATGTCCATGGACCTCTAATAACTGCTAAGTCTTCTTGCATACAAAGTTTCTATCAGCAGTCATCCCTAACGCACGACCCATACGTACAGGAGGCCAGACCTGTCACGCAGTCCGTGATCTATATGAGACTCACACTCGTGTAACAACTGTGTCACGGCCAATGAACCTATTGATGCTACATGATAATGGGGTAGTCTTATAAATAAGGTCAATGCAAATACATAAATAAAAATATATCACGACGACACCGTCTGTCACGCCCCAATCTCCCGCAAGCCCGATAGTCCCTGCTGAACGTGAATCACTATATTTCAGCTCTCCCGCAGGACTATCGTTCTCATCGGAACGTGATGCCGTGCAAGCCTAAGATGCGCTTGCACAAGGCCAAAGCTTTGATACAAGGGCAAGTAAGCTATTCGATACTGAAGCAGCGGCACATAACATTGCAGAAAAGTAAAGAACACGATGGCATAAGAAAACAGGCTCTTTTATTTATAATCAAAATTGTTACAAGCGGCGCATGGCCGAGGTTACAGATCGCTCAAGCACTCTTCTCTCGATTACAATAACACCGTTCCATACATTATGTCCCTCTATACAAAAGCAGCACAGCTCGATGCGGCTCAAGGCATCGTCTTCAGATTTCCGGTTCCTTGGGATGAGGCACGGCTATCGCTTCCTCGGACGAACGAGCACCTGAGAACAAGCAAACTGTTGGTGGGTCAGCACTTTATGCAAGTACTGGTGAGATAAAACAACTGAACAGAAGCTACACCCCCTGAAACCCATACTAAGTAATCATGTGGCAAAACATTGCATTACTAGTGATCTTGCTACTTTTACCTAAGTTCATTTCATGCAGTTCAGAACTATTAGTCAGATTACATCTTTTTGAAAACATAACTTTGAAACAGTTTTGCACATTCAACTATAAGCATACGAATTGGGACTGTGCGGTATCGTGTAGTGCGCAGCATATATTATGCAACACAAAACTAACTCTTGGGGCAAAGCTTATCTAGCAGACTGAACATATCGAATCGAGGCAAACATATCATGTATTCATTAGCACATAAGCAGACACCTCTATATGATTTCGGTCCCCGAGAAACTCAGGATTGGCAGCGGTAATCCAGCTATCCAATGACTCACATTCTGATTCTATTAGCAGCTGTGACCGAGGTTCAGCTCTGCACTAATAGTCATTGTCTGACCGATGCAATGCATGAAGCTCTATTATATAATCTCTACGATGCAGACAAAATGAACGAGCAGACTTAAGCATAAACTTATATTTCTTACCCCATAGCCGAACGGTTATCCCTGCAGCAGACACACAAGTTAGCCACATTTGCATATTCATAACTTATGTATCAAAATACTTGGTGTCACAAATGATAGGTATGCAAGAAGGTAAACCTAGCATGCGCCCTATCTATA
This sequence comes from Iris macrosiphon, assembly GCA_036927795.1. Taxonomy (NCBI): domain Eukaryota; kingdom Viridiplantae; phylum Streptophyta; class Magnoliopsida; order Asparagales; family Iridaceae; genus Iris; species Iris macrosiphon. The sequence continues at coordinate 85,808,307 of JAYESA010000010.1, forward strand.
TGACGGTCCATGGGTCGCCCCATGATTAGCAGCAGTTGCCCAAGGTTCAGCTCTTCACTAGCACGCGCGGGTGTCGGCAGCTGTGACTCAAGGTTCAGCTCTTCACCAACACACCCGAGTGCAAGCAGCTGTGACATCATGGGTTCTGCACAACACTAATAGACATATCGCCCCACTAGACCCCCTTACGAGCCGTATACCTCAGGGCGATCCAAAAATCTCTTCCGGACCGAGCGGTTCCCAGTGCCCCAGGAACCGTTCGAGAGACAAGACCTTGTGCACAAGTTGTCCGAGACCAATGCAATGACAAAAACACATAGTTCAAGCAAAACAATGATCAAGCTAAACATATGCGGTCTTAGCGAAACACATCTTATCGAAATGAAGCACATCTTATCGAAACGAAGCACATCTTATCACATTACTAATAGCACACCCCACTAGACCCTTGCGAGCCGTATCCTCAGGGCGTACTATTAGTCACAGTACTCACACATTTTCTTAGCAGATCAATATAGCAGACAGACAAACGAAACATATAAAGGCAAGCACGATTGATTCATATCTTAGTATGCAATAACTATCTCATTCTTAGCATATTCAAAGAGACATATTCGAATTATTCATTTACTTATCTTTCTTAACATAGCAAAGGTTCGTTCAATAGCTGTGTCGGTGTTTCTAAGCATGCAATATTTCTTATTCTCTTTAGCATAGCAATGGTTCTATCTTATTCTGACAAGCATTCATATTCTCTTAGTTAGGCAGCAGATTCGTTTCGATGACAAGCTATGTGAGTTCTCTTATTAGCATACTGAGTCGGTTCTATCATTCTCTTACGAAAATATTCTTCTTAAGCAAACAAGCATTCAAAAACTCAGATTCATTATTAAGTCGTACAAGAATCAGAGAATGCAGTTCTGCCCACTCACATTGATTAATCGGTCAGGAACTCTCCGAGAAGACTTCCGTTCGAGCAAGCAAGGTGATCCCACTTGTACATAGTGCCTACGCGGAGCGGGACACTACATACTTACCCACCAACAAAGAGTTTCGTCCTCGAAACTCAAGGAGAAACTCATACGAAAACATAGAGCAGCGATAGTCCTCATCCCTCACCTTCCTCAATCAAAACACAGCAAATCCAGAAATCACATATCATATCTCAACAATGAAAACAAATCCAGAAAACTTTTGTGCGCATCTTTGAGAATATCTATGGACTTATTGTATGGAACGTTCATTGCAGTACAACACAACTCAGAGTCGGAGGCAACGGAATAGGCAAAGAATCGAGTCGCTCTGATACCATTCTGTCATGCCCCAATCTCCTGCAAGCCCGATAGTCCCTGCTGAACGTGAATCCCCACATTTCAGCTCTCCCGCAGGACTATCGTTCTCATCGGAACGTGATGCCGTGCAAGCCTAAGATGCGCTTGCACAAGGCCAAAGCTTTGATACAAGGGCAAGTAAGCTATTCGATACTGAAGCAGCGGCACATAACATTGCAGAAAAGTAAAGAACACGATGGCATAAGAAAACAGGCTCTTTTATTTATAATCAAAATTGTTACAAGCGGCGCATGGCCGAGGTTACAGATCGCTCAAGCACTCTTCTCTCGATTACAATAACACCGTTCCATACATTATGTCCCTCTATACAAAAGCAGCACAGCTCGATGCGGCTCAAGGCATCGTCTTCAGATTTTCGGTTCCTTGGGATGAGGCACGGCTATCGCTTCCTCGGACGAACGAGCACCTGAGAACAAGCAAACTGTTGGTGGGTCAGCACTTTATGCAAGTACTGGTGAGATAAAACAACTGAACAGAAGCTACACCCCCTGAAACCCATACTAAGTAATCATGTGGCAAAACATTGCATTACTAGTGATCTTGCTACTTTTACCTAAGTTTATTTCATGCAGTTCAGAACTATTAGTCAGATTACATCTTTTTGAAAACATAACTTTGAAACAGTTTTGCACATTCAACTATAAGCATACGAATTGGGACTGTGCGGTATCGTGTAGTGCGCAGCATATATTATGCAACACAAAACTAACTCTTGGGGCAAAGCTTATCTAGCAGACTGAACATATCAAATCGAGGCAAACATATCATGTATTCATTAGCACATAAGCAGACACCTCTATATGATTTCGGTCCCCGAGAAACTCAGGATTGGCAGCGGTAATCCAGCTATCCAATGACTCACATTCTGATTCTATTAGCAGCTGTGACCGAGGTTCAGCTCTGCACTAATAGTCATTGTCTGACCGATGCAATGCATGAAGCTCTATTATATAATCTCTACGATGCAGACAAAATGAACGAGCAGACTTAAGCATAAACTTATATTTCTTACCCCATAGCCGAACGGTTATCCCTGCAGCAGACACACAAGTTAGCCACATTTGCATATTCATAACTTATGTATCAAAATACTTGGTGTCACAAATGATAGGTATGCAAGAAGGTAAACCTAGCATGCGCCCTATCTATATGACGGTCCATGGGTCGCCCCATGATTAGCAGCAGTTGCCCAAGGTTCAGCTCTTCACTAGCACGCGCGGGTGTCGGCAGCTGTGACTCAAGGTTCAGCTCTTCACCAACACACCCGAGTGCAAGCAGCTGTGACATCATGGGTTCTGCACAACACTAATAGACATATCGCCCCACTAGACCCCCTTACGAGCCGTATACCTCAGGGCGATCCAAAAATCTCTTCCGGACCGAGCGGTTCCCAGTGCCCCAGGAACCGTTCGAGAGACAAGACCTTGTGCACAAGTTGTCCGAGACCAATGCAATGACAAAAACACATAGTTCAAGCAAAACAATGATCAAGCTAAACATATGCGGTCTTAGCGAAACACATCTTATCGAAACGAAGCACATCTTATCGAAACGAAGCACATCTTATCACATTACTAATAGCACACCCCACTAGACCCTTGCGAGCCGTATCCTCAGGGCGTACTATTAGTCACAGCACTCACACATTTTCTTAGCAGATCAATATAGCAGACAGACAAACGAAACATATAAAGGCAAGCACGATTGATTCATATCTTAGTATGCAAAAACTATCTCATTCTTAGCATATTCAAAGAGACATATTCGAATTATTCATTTACTTATCTTTCTTAACATAGCAAAGGTTCGTTCAATAGCTGTGTCGGTGTTTCTAAGCATGCAATATTTCTTATTCTCTTTAGCATAGCAATGGTTCTATCTTATTCTGACAAGCATTCATATTCTCTTAGTTAGGCAGCAGATTCGTTTCGATGACAAGCTATGTGAGTTCTCTTATTAGCATATTGAGTCGGTTCTATCATTCTCTTACGAAAATATTCTTCTTAAGCAAACAAGCATTCAAAAACTCAGATTCATTATTAAGTCGTACAAGAATCAGAGAATGCAGTTCTGCCCACTCACATTGATTAATCGGTCAGGAACTCTCCGAGAAGACTTCCGTTCGAGCAAGCAAGGCGATCCCACTTGTACATAGTGCCTACGTGGAGCGGGACACTACACCGTCGTTGCATCCAAGTTTTCTTGGATGCGCATTTTATATAGCAGTTAAAATATATGAACTAAAGACAAAAAATAAAGATGCATGCAACATATGAAATATAAATAACAGTACAATGGCAAGGTATACTTGCCTGGCAAGAAGCTGCAAAATATAACGTCCAGATATCAAACAGACAAGATCAGAAGCTATGGCCTTAGAACAGATGTCTCCGGATGCTAAAATATACATCACAAACGTTCCCAGAATAAGCGAAATAGCTAAAAATCACTTCCCTTTCGTCCAATTTGGACATAGGGGCAAAAAGATAATTTCAGGCCAAAGGGGGGTCCACGTGTGGCCCACTTTGCACCGAAAACGTGCCAAGGGTAAAGGTCTCTAAATGGGACAAATTATAGTTCAAACAAACTCTAAATGTCAGTACGAACTCAACGGTATGTCCAAATGTGGATTCTGATGAGCCGAACACAATTTTGCCCAAAAAGTCAACCATGTGGCCCGCCAATTGGCGACTTCGTCAACTGTCTCAGAATTACGTAAAATTGGGTCACAGGACCATTGCATTACCACGAGTCCAGTGGCACAAGTTTCGTCGGATTCTGACGAGCGTGCACAAAATTCGTAGTACTTTTGCAAAAGTTGCGACACGGGAGATTTACTGCGGATACGGGCTGATTCCGACGCGCACACGTGTCCAAATCAGTTTTCCAGAAATCTCACATGTCCGAGTACACTGCGCTCATATTTTGGTACACTTGGTACACGATGGGGCAGTCCCGTTTGGCAGGGCACGCTTCGTATCACAATTTTTGGAAATTTAGAAAAATATATTTTTTGGATTTTTTAACTGGTTTATTTCTACACACAGCAGTTAATAAATTAATGTATTTGACAAAAAATAAACTAGGTCAAGTGGTCTTCGCATACCAAAAAGAAAAATCGAATTCGGATCTCTGTGGAGGGAGATACGAATCCGGGAACATATGTAGTCACCGTAGTTTTCTGCGATACCCAAAAGTTGTCTTTTTCCGTCAACTTGGAAGGGAAAGATGAGTTAATCTAGGGTTAGGGTTTTGGATTCGTGATGAATAGTTATATATATATATATATATATATATATATATATATATATATATATATATATAGAGAGAGAGAGAGAGAGAGAGAGAGAGAGAGAGAGAGAGGGCGGGTCGGCCGAGTTCATCTGCTCGCGGGGGGGTTTGTTCTAAGTTGCTGCTGCTGTTGCTTTATATATTTGGGCGGGTGTGGGTTAGAGTCTTAGGGTCGGGTTTGGGTAGGTTAGGGCTAACGGGTAGGATCCATTAGGATTTAAATTCTTTTCTTTTCTTTTTCTTTATCTATCCTTTTTTATTTCTTTTTCTATTTCTATTTAATATATATGTATATATATATATATATTTATATATACATATATATACATAAAAAAATTGTAGAACTTATATTATTGCATACCATTAAGCAAGCATCTGTCCAAAGGGTCTCCTGCATGAAATAAATTAGAAAAAAAATATAATGGTTCCATAAATCCCCTAAATACATAAACACCTAAAATAAAAATTAAATAAAATCTATTTATCCTAATTAGCTCATAATTACTATAATTCAATTAATAATTAATTAAAAAAATAGATTAATACGGTTTTTAGGATTAGGGGTTTTACATTCTACCCAACTTATAAAAATTTCGTCTTCGAAATTAAAACTAAGCCATGGTAGAAAGATCAAGGATGGTATAAGATAGAGATTTACAGCTTATTCTGTACCTTTTTCCGTCCTTACCTCCATGATTTTCCAATTGCCGTGGGGATATTTAAAGGGCTATAATTTGCATTATTTAAAATACAAGGCTAGGTTTAAATGAGGGGATGATGTTGAACAACCAAAATATAGCACAAGGGAGCTTAATTATAAGTTGCACAAAGGTCAGAATGGAAGATGGGCACGTCTAAGATAAAGGTGTAAAATTTGTAGGAAAGCAGTGGCTAGTGTAGTACTCCAAGTATCGAAGCAACGGTAAGGTGCGCTAAGTGATAATATGTTGTAAAATTAAATAAAAATACCATGTTCTATTTCTAATTGGATTCAAACTAGCCATAGTCCCACTATCTAAGCCAAATAGGTCTAATTTTGGGTGAGGCAATTTACAATCCAGCCAACTTAAAATAATTTCATCTTCAAAATTAAAATAAGGCATACTTTTTTAATCCTTCATGTACATAAGACAAGTCAATCGCAATATCTTTGCCATAATTAAAATTCTAATCAAATCCATCGCAATCACTTCAAGGTTAAGATAATCAATGTTCCAATCAAAATTCAACCTATTGTAATCTCTTCTCACTTTTTCAAATTATCAATATTCAAATTTAAATTAAATTCATATAACATCTTCAAGAATTAAATACACATATAAATTTTACCTCACGATCTCCAACTATCATAATCTCCTCTAGAAAATAATTCTAGTCCAATATTATTCTTATTTTCACTTATAAATTTTTGTATTCTTCAAAATTTTAAATTCAATTCAAATCCTCAATATTTCAAATACGTAATCTAGCAATCAAATTTTAACTCTTAATTCAAATCATCAATTTATAAAAATTTAAATCTAATTCACCAATTGTTCAAGTCTAAAATTCTATATTTATCCTCAAGATTTAAATCGATGATTCAACCTTCAATATTCAAAATTTAAATCATGTGCTCAAAGTATAAATATTTGGTCCGACATATCAAGATTTCAAAAATTCATTAAATACTCATCACCTAACTCATTCTTCTAAAATTTTCTACGTTTAAAATGACTTAATCTCTCAATCTAATCCTACATGATCACAATCTAAAAGAATTTAACCTCAAATTAACAATGCGACTTCTACCCAACTTAGAATTTACCCATCTATCATATAAGGCTATACATTTAAGAAAATATTCCTTAATTTATTTACTCATGTCATTCAATCCTCAAAACTTTAACACCAATTATATCATATATGATATACCCTTAATCAATTATAAAAGATAGTCACCAAATGATGTGAATGGCCTATGGGTATCTCTAGTACTATCTGTATATCAAACTTATACCAAGCACGAGGTTTCGTCTTTTCCGAAATAAGGGAAGGCGGAGATCAATGATGAAGAGTTCAAGGGAAAGATAATAGAATAAAAGTATGAGGATCAAGGCATTTTAGATAATTCAATTGGGAATAGTCAAGGCGTTGGTGGATTAAAATCCTATTTTGGTAATTGCTATTCACATGCTCGTACCAGTACAGTTATATAACCGATGCGATATGCCAGACATATCTAGGGGCAAGTATATTCATCTACTAGTCAACTATGTATCTCAATCCACGCAACGTAGTATTACGAAGGGCGAACCAAGTGTACTAAGGTTGTCCAGACCGTAATATACTGATTCTGATTAGACAATTGTATCATTGTGTGGTTGATCATACCCCAATAACACATATGTCATGAACAAGCTCGATAAAAGAATAAGCTTGCAAAAACTAGGCTATAATAGCAGCATAAGTCAAGATAGTACAGAAAATATAAGTACGCTAGATTATGATGAGAGATATTACAAAATAATTCAAGTTCACAAAAGAAATAAGACTCCACAATCTCTACAGTTGTCATACTAACTCCTTGTCTAAGTCGTTAGTCGACCAAATAGGGCATGGACCTTTAAATTCTATCGTCTGAATAAACACTGTCGTCTTTTGCTAGCATACAGTTAATGTCATTCAGTTACACTTCAATAATGGGTCAAAAGACTATGTGATACTATGTTGTGAGGTATACTACCCAACTTATAACAATAACTAATACTGTAATTGTCTTGAGGGGATTCTTTAGAATAACCGGGTCCTTGTAAATAAAGTAGAACTCTTGTTAGGATATACGAGGAAAGATCTTGGTACTCATTAAGGTCTCCTATTGCATTATATAGGTAGTGGTCATCTTAAGTCTTAGTCATAGTCCTTATGGAATAAGTGTCAATAGCAAGAATGGAAAGGTTACTAGCCTCAGGGGAAAAGGGGATATAACTTATATGGAGATAGGGGTTCAATTACGTGATTTAAAACTAAGGGATAATTATCGGTCATAATCTACAGGAATAACTTAAAACTATCGAGTTCTAATTACCAAGCACAGAAATTCAAAATTCAATATTACAACTATAATTCTAGAAAACTATATATCCTAACATAGAATAAAATCACTCGGTCTACAACCAGAAGTGTCAGGTGGCACGAGTTGAAAGATAAAGAAAATAAGAACAAAATTTAGTCGTCGTACAATTAGCGAACGTTAAGGTTGCAGAGGAACAAGATATGAAATTAAAATAGAGGGCTCTAGATAGCATCATAGTTTTCTAAGGGGGAGTGGTATGCTAGTTCCTATGTTCGAGGTATGATCAAGGAAAAAGTGTTGATTACATTCCTCTAGGCTTCCTAAGGTGCTGTCTACTAATAATAAGACAATGATCTAAGTTTATAGTTCTCCAATACTATCTAACTATGAATCCTAATATTCAATTTTGGTTTTCTATTGTTTCCTCAATACTAGGGTCAAAAATTATGGTAAAACTTCTAACTAACTCTAGTAGTATCTATACTACTCTCAAGTCTTCATAATACATCAAGGGGTAATGGTAAACCAATCTATAGATAAGGAATTCTAGGGTTCACTAGATATTCTCAACTTAGTGGTGTGTCAACACTTTAGTTGTATTCTTAATAGGAAGGTTACCCTACTTATTATCTAAAAACAGGGACTCCTATATTCTAGGAGAGGCTATACTCAAGGAACTATTAGGGAAGTACATGAATCAAGCAGGATGCAACTATTCAAATAGAACAGATAGAAGGAAGATGAATCATAGTCAATTGTGGATGAGATCCTATACTTTATTCCTAGGTGCAGACTTGCTCGGTACAGTAACGTAACCGAGATAATATGCTCTTGACCTGCATGGGCCACCACTAAAAACATGTCACGCCCCAGTCCCAAAAATACGTAGGACTAGGACACGTAAGCATGCCATCCGCATGGATACGGTACTCCAATATATGCAAACCAAAACCCATACGTACGTTGTAATATGAATATCAATCCATAAGTGGTATAAATCTATCACAAGTCACAGGGTATAATCTAAATCTCATCCACAGAAATCAAACATAAATAAATAACCAATATCTATGAAACTAGATCTCAATACAAGGTATCTAAAGATGATAGTTGGGTGGAAACAAATCCACTACCAACTAGAATATCTAAGTAAATACAATATAAGTACAACACAACAATATAATATAAGAATATCGACTAACGACCATGGGGCTCGAAGAGAAGACATCCTCGAAACATATGTAACCATCCGAATCTGCGCTCCTGCGAATACTTAAGAACAGCGACACCTGGAAGGGGCCAGGTCCTCAGAGGGACATAACAAGATACATAAAAATATGCCAATAAAGTACTAAAATAAATATCCAATGGGTCGCCTAACCATCTAAGTGAATGCAGTTTAAGAACAACTTTCCACCAAGTGGGCTATCTGGTTAAAAATGGGATTGGCATGGTTCTCTTGGAGATCCAGGGGCCTACAAAGCATGTCATCTTTTGAACGGCAGAGGCCGCCTGATAATATATAATATATAGTGGTTATCATGACCGCGCATCTCCAGCGAAGAGTACGGGTTACAAAGAAAAAAGTACAAAGGAGCCCAAATGCCTTACTTGTTGTTCTCTCCACCCCATGCTCTAAGCATGTCACATCCATGACACAATTTGGTTCATAGCCTATCTTTAGTACCCTAGCCCAATTCTACAACCAAACAAGGACAAGGATTGGACCACCGTACTACAATAGGCTATGTCCATGGACCCCTAATAACTGCTAAGTCTTCTAGCATACAAGGTTTCTATCAGCAGTCATCCCTAACGCATGGCCTATACGTACAGGAGGCCAGACCTGTCACGCAGTTCGTGATCTATATGAGACTCACACTCATGTAACAACTGTGTCACGGCCAATGAACCTAATGATGCTACATGATAATGTGGTAGTCTCATAAACAAGGTCAATGCAAATACATAAATAAAAATATATCACGACGACACCGTCGTTGCATCCAAGTTTCCTTGGACGCGTATTTTATATAGCAGTTAAAATATATGAACTAAAGACAGAAAATAAAGATGCATGCAACATAAAGAATATAAATAACAGTACAATGGCAAGGTATACTTGCTTGGAAAGAAGCTGCAAAATGTAACGTCCAGATGTCAAACACACAGGATCAGAAGCTATGGCCTAAGAACAGATATCTCCGGATGCTAAAATAGACATCACCAACGTTCCCAGAATAAGCAAAATAGCTAAAAATCACTTTTCTTTCGTCCAATTTGGACATAGGGGCAAAACGGTAATTTTGGGCCAAAGGGGGGTCCACGTGTGGCCCACTTTGCACCGAAAAGTGTGCCAAGGATAAAGGTCTCTAAATGGGACAAATTATAGGTCAAAAAAACTCTAAATGTCAGTACAAACTCAACGGTATGTCCAAATGTGGATTCTGATGAGCCAAACACAATTTCGCCCAAAAAATCAACCATGGGGCCCGCCAATTGGCGACTTGGTCAACTGTCTCAGAATTACGTGAAAATTGAGTCACGGGACCAGTGCGTTACCCCGAGTGTAGTGGATCAAGTTTTGTCGCATTCTGAGGAGCGTACACAAAATACGCAGGGCTTTTATAAAAGTTGCGCACGGGAGATTTGCTGCGGATACGGGCTGATTCTGACGCGCACATGCGTTCAAATCAGTTTTCGTAAAATCTCACATGTCCGGGTACACTGTGCGCACCTTTTGGTATACTTGGTACACGACGGGGCGGTCCCGTTTGGCGGGGCGCGCTCCGTATCACAATTTTTGGAAATCTGGAAAAATATATTTTCGGGGTTTTCTAACTGGTTTATTTCTACACACAACAGTTAATAAATTTATGTATTTGACAGAAAATAAACTAGGTCAAGTGGTTTTCGCATACCAAAAAGAAAAATCAAATTCGGATCTCTGTGGAGGGAGATACGAATCCGGGAACATAGGTAGTCACCGTAGTTTTCTGCGATACCCAAAAGTTGTCTTTTTCTATCAACTTGGAAGGGAAAGATGAGTTAATCTAGGGTTAGGGTTTTGGATTCGTGATGAATAGTTATATATAGTATATATATATATATATATATATATATATATATATATAGAGAGAGAGAGAGAGAGAGAGGGCGGGTCGGCCCAGTTCATCTGCTCGCGGGGGGTTTGTTCTAAGTTGTTGCTGCTGTTGCTTTATATATTTGGGCGGGTGTGGGTTAGAATCTTAGGGCCGGGTTTGGGTAGGTTAGGGCTAACGGGTAGGATCCATTAGGATTTAAATTCTTTTTTTTTCTTTATCTATCCTTTTTTTTTCTTTTTCTTTCTTTTTCTATTTCTATTTAATATATATGTATATATACATATATATACATAGAAAAATTATAGAACTTATATTATTGCATACCATCAAGCTAACAACTGTCCAAAGGGTCTCCTACATGAATAAATTAGGAAAAAATTATAATGGCTCCATAAATTCCCTAAATGCATAAACACCTAAAATAAAAATTAAATAAAATCTATTTCTCCTAATTAGCTCATAATTACTACAATTCAATTAATAATTAATTAAAAAATAGATTAATATGGTTTTTAGGATTAGGGGTTTTATATTATGTGCTTGCGAGGCCTGGGAACATGTAAAGCAGGAGCAGGCAGTCCACTGGTTCTCTATGTAGTGATTCAAGCATCTCGTCCATAGGAGCAGTGTCCTCCTCTTCCACTAGGGAATCTATTCCCTCTTCTACAGCTGCAACAACTTCTTTCTCTGTTATTCTGAAGCTATTCCGCATATCATAATCTCGGTTAAACTTGCTGATAGAGCAGTAAAAGTTGGAAAAAGAATACAGTTGACGTAGCGAAGCCTTTTCAGGAGGCAAAGTGAATTGAGCTCCTGTATAGTCCATACTAAAATAATGCCACCCTCGGCCTCTATCAACTAATCCTCCCTTTGTTTAAAGATAGGATTAGCGTTCCCAACATGGAGTTAATCATAGCCAAACTGTCTTGCAAAACGACTGGGCAGATAAGGCTCAAAGGTGCAATCATCGTCACTGTCACGCCCCAGTCCCAAAAATACGTAGGACCAGGACACGTAAGCAAGCCAGCCGCATGGATATGGCAACTCCAATATATGGAAACCATAACCCATACGTACGCTGTAATATGAATATTAAATCCACAAGTGGTATAAATCTATCACAAGTCACAGGGTATAATCTAAATCTCATCCACAGAAAATCAAATATAAATAAATAACCAATATTTATGAATCTAGATCTCAATAAGAAGTATCTAAGGATGATAGTTTGGTAGAAACAAATCCACTACCAACTCGAATATAAAAGCAAATACAATATAAGGACAACACAACCAACACCATATAAGATTACCAGCTATCAATCACGGTTGGAAGAGAAGACCTCCTCGAAACATAGGTAACCATCCGAATCTGCGCTCCGGCGAACACTCAAAAACAGATCCACCTAGAAGGGGCCAGGTCCTCAGAGGGACGTAACAAGATACATAAAACACATGCCATTAAAGTACTGAAATAAATATCTAATGGTAGCCTAACCGTCTAAGTGAATGCAGTTAAGAACAACTTTTCCCACAAGTGAGCTATCTGGCTGAAAACTAGGATTTGGCATGGTTCTCTATTGGTGATCCAGGGGCCGACAAAGGCACGTTGTTTTTGAACGGGGGAGGCCCGCCTGATAGTACATAATATATAGTGGTCATCACCACCCGTATCTCTGGCGGAGAATCCTGACGCACAGGAGAAAAGTGCAAAGGAGCTCAAATGCGGTACTTGTTGTTCTCCCTAACCCCATGCTCTAAGCATGTCACATTCATGACACGATAATACCTCTAATAACTGCCAGGTCTGCTAGCATACAAAGTTTCTACGACAATTATCCCCTAACGCACGGCCCATACGTACATGAGGCCAGACCTGTCACGCAGTCCGTGATATATATGAGACTCACACTCGTGTAACAACTGTGTCACGGCCAATGAACCTAATGATGCTACATGATAATGGGGTAGTCTCATAAACAAGGTCAATGCAAATACATAAATAAAATATATCGCGATGATACCGTCGCACGTATTTTATGTATCAGTTAAAATATATGAACTAAAGACAGAAAATAAAGATACATGCAACAAATGGAATATAAATAATAGTACAATAGCAAGGTATACTTGTCTGCTCTGAAAAAGGATGAAGCCACAACTCAAGGCGTCGTCCGATCTACCCGTCACATAAATTAACAAGTTAGGTTACAAAAGTGGGTGAATAGGTTCCTCCATTTTAATTAATTTTTAATTCTGAATAAATAACCTAAAATAGTATTTTAATCTTATTATAATCTGATTTTATTGTTAAACCCTAATTTTGGTCCAAAGAAAGTTAATTTTACGGATTTGTGATCTATGGTACGCAAATCGAGGCAATCCGTTGACCAAAAAGTCAACCAACTCTAATCCTGGATTTGTGTGTGGAATCCTATAGATTTTAATGCTACATGAACGCTAGAATTGACAGTTTCATAAAATCATAAGTCGGTAAAGAGTTATGGCCACAAGGGCGCACAAATGACAGTTTTCGGTGGTTTCCTATTTACGTCTACGTTGCATAAATTTTACAGTAGAATAAAATTATATTTTAAATTCTGAAAAAATACTTTTCTGGAAGTTCATCATGTCTGCTTTCCGAAACTTCAAACGGTTCTTAATTCCGAGTTCGGGATCTCCCAAAATCTTAAAAATATGAAAATGCATCTGATTTCAGACAACTGGCACTTTCGGAATATTCTAGAAAAATAGGTTCTGAAATTACTAAAATTATTTATACATTCAGAAAACTAACCTTGATATGATTCTAACAAAAAAAACTGGAGCGCGTTTGGAGTCCGGAGCTAGGAGGTATCGTCTTTTTAATTCGTCATAACTACTAGAAAATGAGGCTGAATTTATGACGAATTTTGACTATTTTTGGACGAAAAGAGAGGAGTTTGGGGATAAAAAATATGAAAGATGAGTTTATTTCATAAGTCTAATAGGTATTTATAATGGTAAATATTGTTTAATTGAATAAGATTAGGATTGACTAATTTGGATATGATTAGGATCAGTTTAAATAAGGATAGGATATGCATGAAGTTGTTTTCCTAGTAGGCTCAGGATTTGAATTAATTTAAAATAGAGTTTGAGTTCATCTCAATAATTTATAACCTTAAATAGAATTAAAGATAATACAAATAATTTATATATAATCTTATTAATATCTATTAACACTAAATTAGCATCTATCTAATATTAAGACTTTATATATCCAAATAAATCCTCAATGATACCAAAAATCCAATAATTACTTAAAATTCTAAATAAATTACAGAAAATATATATTTAAATATTTTAACTCTAAGTAAATGTTTGGTACTAATAACATTCAAGTATGGTCTCATAGTAAATTATGGAAGTCCTAAAAATTTATGTTTCTTATGTTTTAATTACCAAAAATTATAAAAAATCTCCAAAATCTAAAATAACCTAAAATAATTCTAAATAAATATTTATATAAGTAAATATATCAAGAAATTTATTTTCTAATTAACTAAGAGAATACTCTAAAGAAATTTAACATCTATAATAAATATAATAATATAAAATACACACAAAATATCTATTTTGGGTGAGGGAGTTTACAATCTACCCAACTTAAAAGAATTTTGTCCTTGAAATTAAAAATAAGGCATGATTTGTTATATCATTCACATTCATACATAAGGCAAGTCAATCGCAATTTCTTCCAAAAATTTAAAATCTATTCAAATCTATCGCAATCACTTTCAAAATTAAATTAACCATTATTTAAATCAAAATTCAACCAGTCGTAATCTATTCTCGATTTTTAAATAATAAATATCCAAATTTTAAGTCAAATCTATAGGACATCCTACATCAAAACTTATATTGCAATCTCCAATTATCATAATCCCTCTAGAAAATAATTCAGATCAAATATTATTTATATTTTCAACTTATGAATTTTGTACTCTTCAAATTTTAAATTCAATTGTCATCCTCAATATTTCAAATAGGTGATCCAACAATCAAAATTCAACTTTTAATTCAAATCATCAAATTATAAAAAAATTTAAATTCAATCCACCAATGTTCAAGTCTGAAATTCTATATTTATCCTCAAAATTCGAATTGATGATTTACCTCCAATATTCAAAATTTAAATCATGTACTTAAAGTATAAATATTTGGTCCGCAATATCAAGATTTTAAAATTTGTTAAATCCTCATTATCTTAATCCTTCTTTTAAAATTTTTCAAAATTAAAATGATTTGAATCTCCCAATCTAATCTTACTTGATCATAATCTAAAACAAATTCCTCTCAAGTTGACAATGCAAGCTATACGTTTAAGAAAGATATTCCTCAAATTATTTAATCATGTTATTCAATCCTCAAAACTTTAACACCAAGTATATCACATATGATATGCCCTTAATCAATTATAAAAGATAGTCATCTAGTAATGTGATTGGCCTATGGGTATATCTAGTACTCTCTGTGTATCAACTCATACCAAGCACAAGATTTGTCTTTCCGAAATAGGGAAAGACGGAAAACAATAATAAAGAGTTCAAGGGGGAGGTAATAGAATACAAGTATGGGGTTCAAGGCGATTAGAGAATTCAAAAGAGAATTGTCAAGGCAGTTGTGGATTGAAATTATATTTTGATAATTCCTATTCACATGCTCGTATAAGTACAGTTATGTAACCGATAAAATATGTCAGACATGTCTAGGGGCAAGTATATTCGTCTACTAGTCAACTATGTATCTCAATCCACGTAAAGTAGTCATGTGAAGTGCGAACCAAGCGTACTATGGTTGTCCAGACCATAATACACTGATTCTGATTAGACAATTGTATTAGTATGGGCCTCCAATAATACATATGTCATGAACAAGCTCGATAAAGAATAAGCTTACAAATCTAGGCTATAATAGCAACATAAGTCAAGGTAGTACATCAAATATAAATACGCTGGATTATGATGAAAGAAGGTACATAATAATTCAAGTTTACAAAGAAGATAAGACTCTATAATCTCTATAGTTGTCATGCTAACTCCTTGTCTAAGTTGCTAGTCGACCAAATAGGGGTATGGGCCTTTAAGTTCTATAGTCTGAATAAACACTATCGTCTTATGCTAGCATACAGTAATGTTCGGTTATATTTCATTAATGAGTCAAAAAGGACTACGCGTTACTAGGTTATGAGGCATACTACCCAACTTAAAAGAATTAACTAATATTGTACTGCCTTAAGGATAATGTAGAAACTCCTGTTAGGGTTTACGAGAAAAGGTCTTGGTACTTATTAGGGTATCCTATTGCATTATATTGATAATGGTCATCTTAAGTCTTAATCATAGGGCTTATAGAACAAGTATCAATAGCAAGAATGGAAAGGTTACTAGCCCTCAAGTGAGAGAGGATATAACTTATATAGAGATATGGGTTTAATTATGTGATTTAAAACTAAGGTATAACCATAAAATTATAATCTAAATGAAAAGCTCAACTATCAAATTCTTGCTACTAAGCACATAATTTCAAAATTCAATATTACAACTATAATTCTAGGAAACTATATATCATATCATAAAAGAATTCATTTGGCCTACAATCATAAGGGTTAGGTGGCACAAATTGAAAGATGAAGAAAAGAAAAACATAATTAGTTGTCGCACAAATAGCGAGCGCTAAGGTTTTGGAGGAACAAGATATAAAATTAAAAATTGAGAGACTCTTGATAATATCATGGTTTCTTGAGGGAATGTGGTTGCTAATCTCTGTATTCGAGGTATGATCAAGAGAAATGTTCTAGTCATTCCTCTTGGCTTCCTAAGATACTGTTCTACTAATATCAAGACAAGAAGCTAAAGTTGTAGTTCTCTAGTACAATCTCACCATGAAAAGCTAGGTTAGTCCCAATATTTAACCTTGGATTTCTATTGGTTCCTCAGTACTAGGGTCAAACAATATGGTTAAATTTATAACTAACTCTAGTATTGTCTACATTACTCTCAAGTTTTCATAAATACATCAAGGGGTAATGGTAAACCAATCTATAGATAAGGGACGCTAGGGTTCATTAGGTATTCTAATTTAATGATGTGTCAATACTCTAGTCGTATTCTTAATAGGCGTGTTACCCTAATTATCATCTACAACAAGGATTTCTATATTCTAGGAGAATGCCATACTCAAGGAACTATTAGAAAAATAAAGGAATCAAGTAGGATGCGATTATTTAGATAGAACAGATTAAATGGAATGAGTCATAGTCAATTGTGGATGAGATCCTATACTCTATTTCTAGGTGCAGGCTTGCTCGGTATAGTAACGTAACCGAGACAATATGCTCTCGACTTGCATGGGCCACCATAAAAATATGTCATGCCCCAGTCCCAAAAATACGTAGGACCAGGACACGTAAGCATGCTAGCCGCATGTATATAACAACTCCAATATATGTAAACCATAACCCATACGTACGCTGTAATATGAATATCAAATCCACAAGTGGTATAAATGTATCACAAGTCACAGGGTATAATCTAAATCTCATCCACAGAAAATCAAATATAAATAAATAACCAATATTTATGAATCTAGATCTCAATAAGAAGTATCTAAGGATGATAGTTGGGTGGAAACAAATCCACTACCAACTCGAATATAAAAGCAAATACAATATAAAGACAATACAACCAACACCATATAAGATTACCAGCTATCAATCACGGCTGGAAGAGAAGACCTCCTCGAAACATAGGTAACCATCCGAATTTGCACTCCTGTGAACACTCAAGAACAGATACACCTGGAAGGGGCCAGGTCCTCAGAGGGACGTAAAAAGATACATAAAACACATGCCATTAAAGTACTGAAATAAATATCCAATGGTCGCCTAACCGTCTAAGTGAATGCAGTTAAGAACAACTTTTCCCACAAGTGAGCTATCTGGTTGAAAACTGGAATTTGGTATGGTTCTCTATTGGAGATCCAGGGGCCTACAAAGGCACGTCATCTTTTGAATGATGGAGGCCCGACTGATAGTACATAATATATAGTGGTCATCACCACCCGTATCTCTGGCGGAGAATCCAGGCGCACAGGAGAAAAGTACAAAGGAGCTCAAATACGGTACTTGTTGTTCTCTCCCACCCCATGCTCTAAGCATGTCACATTCATGACACGATAATACCTCTAATAACTGCCAGGTCTGCTAGCATACAAAGTTTCTACGGTAGTTATCCGCTAACGCACGGCCCATACGTACAGGAGGTCAAACCTGTCACGCAGTCCGTGATCTATATGAGACTCACACTCGTATAACAACTGTGTCACGGTCAATGAATCTAATAATGCTATATGATAATGGGGTAGTCTCATAAACAAGATCAATACAAATACATAAATAAAATATATCGAGACGATACCGTCGCGCACATTTTATATATCAGTTAAAATATATGAACTAAAGACAGAAAATAAAGATGTATGCAACATATGAAATATGAATAACAGTACAATGATAAGGTATACTTGCCTTCTCTAAAAAAGGATGAAGTCACAACTCAAGGCGTCGTCCGATCTACCCGTCACATAAATTAAACAAGTTAGGTTACAAAAGTGGGTGAATAGGTTCCTCTATTTTAGTTAATTTTTAATTCTGAATAAATAACCTAAAATAGTATTTTAATTTTATTATAATCTGATTTTATTGTTAAACCCTAATTTTGGTGCAAAGAAAGTTAACTTTACTGATTTGTGATCCATAGTACGCAAATCGAGGCAATCCGTTGACCAAAAAGTCAACCAACTCAAATCCTGGATTTGTGTATAGAATCCTATAAATTTTAACGCTATATGAATGCTAGAATTGATAGTTTCATAAAATTATAAGTCGATAAAGAGTTATAGCCACAAGGGCGCACAAATGACAGTTTTCGGTGGTTTCCTATTTACGTTTACGTTGTACACATTTTACAGTAGAACAAAATTATACAATTAATTCTAAAAATACTTTTCTGGAATTTCATCATGTCAGCTTTCCGAAACTTCAAACGGTTCTTAATTCCGAGTTCGGGATCTCCCAAAATCTCGAAAATACGAAAATGCGTCTGATTTCGGACAGCTAGCACTTTCAGAATATTATGGAAAAATAGGTTCTGAAATTACTAAAATAATTTATACATTTAGAAAACTAACCTTGATATGATTCTAACAAAAAAAATTGGAGCGCGTTTGGAGTCCGGAGCTAGGAAATATCGTCTTTTTAAGTCGTCATAACTACTAGAAAATGAGGCTGAATTTATGACAAATTTGACTATTTTTGGACGAAAAAGAGAGGAGTTTGGGGATAAAAAATATGAAAGATGAGTTTATTTCATAAGTCTAATAGGTATTTATAATGGTGAAGATTGTTTAATTGAATAAGACTAGGATTGGCTAATTTGGATATGATTAGGATCAGTTTAAATAAGGATAGGATATGCATGAAGTTGTTTTCCTAGTAGGCTCAGGATTTGAATTAATTTAAAATTGAGTTTAAGTTCATCTCAATAATTTATAATCTTAAATAGAATTAAAGATAATACAAATAATTTATAGATAATCTTATTAATATCTATTAACACTAAATTAGCATTTATCTAATATTAAGACTATATATATCCAAATAAATCCTAAATAATTCCAAAAATCCAATAATTCCTTAAAATTCTAAATAAATTATAGAAAAATATACTTAAATATTTTAACTCTAAAATAAATGTTTGGTAGTAACAACATTCAAGTATGGTCTTATAGTAAATCATGGAAGTCCTAAAAATTTATGTTTCCTAAGTTTTAATTACCAAAAATTCTAGAAAATCTCCAAAATCTAAAATAACCTAAAATAATTCTAAATAAATATTTATATAAGTAAATATATCAAAAAATTTATTTTCTAATTAACTAAGAGAATACTTTAAAGAAATTCAACATCTATAATAAATATAATAATATAAAATACACACAAAATACCTGTTTTGGGTGAGGGGGTTTAGAGTCACTCCTGTACATCAAGTGAGATGGTCGAATGTTAACCAGCCATGAAAAGACCCTATTTTGGATCTGGTTGCGCCTTCATCAATAAAACTTGCACCCTAGTACTCAGTTGCAACTTCAGGAGAGATATAGTAAATGCTCCAGTTTGTTCCAATATTCAACGCTTTTCTGGTCTTAAAAGCAGTAGTATCCTCCCACATAGAATTCCTATATTTACAGAGGAACACATGCTTTGTGCCGTCTTCACTGCTAATACTGGGAGCCATCAAACTATTGTTATTTAGTATTAGCCATCCCATTAGATATGTGAAAGGAAGCTAAATTCTGGGAAACTCCTTTCGCACGGGCTCTGCCACTAGATTGCTGGTGAGCTCTCGAAGACCAGCATTTATACGGTACACCATGGCCGGTAAAAGTGCCAACTTGTGCTTAAAAACTACGCGTACAGCAGGAAACAAGACGTTCCTATGAAGGGGATCCATTGAGCCAAAACTTCCAGGAACCACCCACCGACGAAGCTATAAAGAAAAGTACCTGGCCAACAAAGCTTTGGAGGAGATCTTTTTTCAGGTTTGCATGAGGTAGTTAACAACATGTGTCCTATCTACGAAGCTTCTTACAGGCTCATCAAAGTATTTATCATCAGCTTTGAACTCTTTCATAAGTGCTTCGACTCTACTAGCACTCAAGGGTCGAATTGGCCGGATCTTAGTGGCCTCTTCTTCCTTCGACCGGTTGTTGAAGAGGTAACTGTACCACTTCTTAATTAAGGCGTTGCTAGAGTCAGTCTTATAATAGTTGTTACAGGCCAGGTAGTGGCACATTAACTCTTGGTATACTTCAACAAGGCGAGGCTCCTTCTTCGCCAAGTCCTCGAGCTCTTTATTGGTGGGCACACATTCCTCGTAAGGCTCCACCCCTATTAGTAAGTCTGATACTGCCCGCATTTAATGTAAAGCGAACCCAAGTTCGCCATATGGAGTAAAAATTGTCTCGGTGAGAGCATTGTACCATTCTGCTAAAGCTAAGAAGATAAGATGATTGGGCACAAGGATGTAGCAAGTTGCCAATACAACGTTATATAATCCTGATCTTATCAGGTTCACTACGAAATGATCTAATATCCATTTAGTCAGGCGATGCTAGTGGGTGTTGTTATTGCTTAACCACCCCGATAATTGGACGTTCTTTAAGGGGTAGATACTGCCAGCTTCAGAATAAAGGTTGGCAAAGAGAGGTGACTATATAGGCTGGATGATTGAGGATTCCCCGCTTGGTACAGACCCAGGATGAAGTCCTCGCATCTGAACGCCATGCCCGTCCTGAAAATAATAAAAGATACTCTGTCCCTGTCCGTCCCGCTTGTGGCAAATCTTTCCGAACTTTGCCCCATTAGTCCAAGAGGTCAAATCCCTATCCATCTTCCTCTGATGTTGTTACGCCCCAGTCCCAAAAATACGTAGGACTAGGTCACGTAAGCATGCCAGCTGCATGGATATGGCAACTCCAATATATGGAAACCAAAACCCATACGTATGCTGTAATATGAATATCAAATCCACAAGTGGTATAAATCTATCACAAGTCATAGGGTATAATCTAAATCTCATCCACGAAAATCAGATATAAATAAATAACCAGTATCTATGAAACTAGATCTCAATACAAAGTATCTAAAGATGATAGTTGGATGGAAGCAAATCCACTACCAACTCGAATAAAAAAGTATAACACAATAAACACAATATAAGAGTACCAGCTAACGACCACGGGCTCGAAGAGAAGACATCCTCAAAACATATGTAACCATCCAAATCTGCGCTCCTGCGAATACTCAAGAACAGATACACCTGGAAGGGGCCAGGTCCTCAGAGGGACATAACAAGATACATAAAAGCATGCCAATAAAGTACTGAATTAAATATCCAATGGTCGCCTAACCGTCTAAGTGAATACAGTTTGAGAATAACTTTCTAACAAGTGGACTATCTGGCCATAAATGGGATTGACATGACTCTCTCGGAGAATCAAGGGCCTCAAAGCATGTCATCTTTTGAACGACAGAGGTCGTCAAGTAGTATAGGGGTCATCACCGCCAGTATCTCCAGCGGAGATTCCGGGTTACAAAAGAAAAAGTGCAAAGGAGCCAAAATGCGGTACTTGTTGTCCTCCCCACCCCATGCTCTAAGCATGTCACATCCATGACACAATTTGGTTCATAGCCTATTCTTAGTACCCAAGCCCAATCTTACAACCAAACAAGGACAAGGATTGGACCACCGTACTACAATAGGCTATGTCCATGGACCTGTAATAACTGCTAAGTCTTCTAGCATACAAAGTTTCTATCAGCAGTTATCCCTAACGCACAGCCCATACGTACCGATGATCAGTCAATACGTACGTCTGTGATCTATATGAGACTCACAACTCGTGTAAAAATATGTCACAGTCAAATAAAACCTAATGATGCTACATAATAATGGGGCAGTCTCATAAACAAGGTCAATGCAAATACATAAATAAAAATATATTGCGACGACACCATCGCGCGTATTTTATATAACAGTTAAAATATATGAACTAAAGACAAAAAATAAAGATGCATGCAATATATGGAATATAAATAATAGTACAATGACAATGTATACTTGCCTGCTCTGAAAAAGGATGAAGTCACAACTCAAGGCGTCGTCCGATCTACCCATCACATAAATTAAACAAGTTAGGTTACAAATGTGGGTGAATAGGTTCCTCCATTTTAATTAATTTTTAATTCTGAATAAATAACCTAAAATAGTATTTTAATCTTATTATAATCTGATTTTATTGTTAAACCCTAATTTTGGTCCAAAGAAAGTCAACTTTACGGATTTGTGATCCATGGCACGCAAATCGAGACAATCCGTTGACCAAAAGTCAACTAACTCAAATCCTAGATTTGTGTGTAGAATCCTATAGATTTCAACACTACATGAATGCTGGAATTGACAGTTTCATAAAATCATAAGTCGGTAAAGAGTTATGGCCACAAGGGCGCACAGATAACAGTTTTCGGTGGTTTTCTATTTACGTCCACGTTGCACGAATTTTACAGTAGAATAAAATTATATTTTAAATTCTGGAAAAATACTTTTCTAGAATTTCATCATGTCATCTTTTCGAAACTTCAAACGGTTCATAATTCTGAGTTCGGGATCTCCCAAAATCTCGAAAATACGAAATTACGTCTGATTTCGGACAGCAGGCACTTTCGAAATATTCTGAAAAAATAGGTTCTG
Organism: Iris macrosiphon; assembly: GCA_036927795.1. Taxonomy (NCBI): domain Eukaryota; kingdom Viridiplantae; phylum Streptophyta; class Magnoliopsida; order Asparagales; family Iridaceae; genus Iris; species Iris macrosiphon. The sequence goes on from JAYESA010000010.1 coordinate 85,831,461, forward strand.
AAATTACTGAAATAATTTATATATTCATAAAACTAACCTTGTTATGATTCTAACAAAAAAAACTGGAGCGCGTTTGGAGTCCGGAGCTAGGAGATATCGTCTTTTTAAGTCGTCATAACTACTAGAAAATGAGACTGAATTTATGACAAATTTTGACTATTTTTGGACGAAAAAGAGAGGAGTTTGGGGATAAAAAAATATGAAAGATAAGTTTATTCCATAAGTCTAATAGGTATTTATAATGGTGAAGATTGTTTAATTGAATAAGACTAGGATTGGCTAATTTGGATATGATTAGGATCAGTTTAAATAAGGATATGATATGCATGAAGTTGTTTTTCTAGTAGGCTCAGGATTTGAATTAATTTAAAATAGATTTTGAGTTCATCTCAATAATTTATAACCTTAAATAGAATTAAAGATAATACAAATAATTTATATATAATCTTATTAATATCTATTAACACTAAATTAGCATCTATCTAATATTAAGACTTTATATATCCAAATAAATCCTCAATAATTCCAAAAATCTAATAATTACTTAAAATTCTAAATAAATTATAGAAAATATATATTTAAATATTTTAACTCTAAAATAAATGTTTGGTACTAATAACATTCAAGTATGGTCTCATAGTAAATCATGGAAGTCCTAAAAATTTATGTTTCCTAAGTTTTAATTACCAAAAATTCTAAAAAATCTCCAAAATCTAAAATAACCTAAAATAATTCTAAATAAATATTTATATAAGTAAATATATCAAGAAATTTATTTTCTAATTAACTAAGAGAATACTCTAAAGAAATTCAACATCTATAATAAATATAATAATATAAAATATACATAAAATACCTATTTTGGGTGAGGGGTTTACAATCTACCCAACTTAAAATAATTTCGTCCTCGAAATTAAAAATAAGGCATGGTTTGATAAATCATTCACATTCGTACATAAGGCAAGTCAATCACAATTTCTTCAAAAAATTTAAAATCTATTCAAATCCATCGAATCACTTTCAAAATTAAATTAACCATTATTTAAATTAAAATTCAACCAATCGTAATCTATTCTCAATTTTTAAATCATCAACATCCAAATTTAAATTAAATCCATATAACATCTTCAAGATTTAAATACGCATATAAATTTTACCTCACGATCTCCAACTATCATAATCTCCTCTAGAAAATAATTCTAGTCCAATATTATTCCTATTTTCACTTATAATTTTTGTACTTTTCAAAATTTTAAATTCAATTCACATCCTCAATATTTCAAATACGTAATCCACCAATCAAATTTTAACTCTTAATTCAAATCATCAAATTGTAAAAAAAATTTAATTTCAATCCACCAATGTTCAAGTCTGAAATTCTATATTTATCCTCAAAATTCAAATTGATGATTTACCTTCAATATTCAAAATTTAAATCATGTACTTAAAGTATAAATATTTGGTCCAACGCATCAAGGTTTCAAAATTCATTAAGTACTCATCATCTAACTCCTTCTTCTAAAATTCTCTATATTTAAAAAAATGACTTAATCTCTCCATCTAATCCTACTTGATCACAATCTAAAAGAATTTAACCTCAAATTAACAATACGACTTCTACCCAACTTAGAATTTACCCATCTATCATATAAGGCTATACACTTTAAGAAAATATTCCTTAATTTATTTACTCATGTCATTCAATTCTCAAAACTTTAACACCGATTATATCCTATATGATAGGCCCTTAATCAATTATAAAAGACAGTCACCAAATAATACGATTGGCCTATGGGTACCTCTAGTACTATCTGCATATCAAACTTATACCAAGCACGAGATTTCGTCTTTCCGAAATAAGGGAAGATGGAAAATAATGATAAAGAGTTCAAGGGAAGGGTAATAGAAATAGAAGTATGGGGATCAAGGCGTTTAAAGAATTCAAATGGGAATTGTCAGGGCAGTTGTGGATTGAAATCCTATTTTGGTAATTCTTTGTTCGCATGCTCGTATTAGTACAATTATGTAACCGATATACGCTCAGACATGTCTAGAGGGCAAGTACATTTGTCTACTAATCACTATATATCTCAATCCACGTAAAGTAGTTATGCGAAGGACGAATCAAGCACACTAAGGTTAGCTAGACCCTAATACACTGATTCTGAAATGTATTATTGTGGGCCCCCAAATAATACATATGTCATGAACAAGCTCGATAAAGAATAAGCTTGCAAAAACTAGACTATAATAGTAGCATAAGTTAAGGTAGTACAATAAATATAAATACGCTGGATTATGATGAAAGAAGGTACATAACAATTCAAGTTCACAAAAAGATAAGACTCTATAATCTCTATAGTTGTCATACTAATTCCTTGTCTAAGTCGATAGTCGACAAAGTAGGGGTATAGCCTCTAAGTTCGACAGTCTGAATAAACACCGTCGTCTTAAGCTAGCATACAGTTAATGTCGTTCAGTTACACTTCAATAATAGGTCAAAAGACTATGTGATACTATGTTGTGAGGTATACTACCCAACTTATAACAATTAGCCTAATACTGGACAGTCTTAAGGGGTTTCTACAAAATAACTTTGCACTTATAATTAAAGCGGAAGCTCTTATTGGGGTTTACGAGAAAATATCTTGGTACTCATTAGGGTATCCTCTTACATTACATAGGTCATGGTCGTCTTAAGTCTTATTCATAGCGCTTATAGAGCAAGCGTCAATAGTAAGAATGGAAGGTTTCTGGCCTTCAAGGGAAAAGGGGATATAACTCGTATCGAGGTGAGGGTACATGTTACGCAATTTGAAAACTAAGGGATAATCATCAGGTTGTAATCTAGTAGAATAACTTAAACTGTCAAGTTCTAATTACCAATCACATAATTCAAAATTCAAGAGTAACAACCAAAATTCTAGCAAGCTATATATCCTAACATAGAATAAAATCACTTGGTCTATAATCAGAGGTGTCAGGTGGCACGAGTTGAAAGGTGAAGAAAAGAAGAACATAATTTAGTCGTCGCACAATTAGCGAACGCTAAGGTTTCAGAGGAACTATATATGAAATTAGAATAGAGAGGCTATTGATAATGTCATGGTTTCCTAAGGGAAGATGCTTTGCTAGTCTCTGTGTTGAAGGTATGATCAAGAAAAAAGCATTAATTACATTCCTCTAGGCTTCCTAAGGTACTGTTCTGGTAATATCAAGAATCTAACTTTATAGTTCTCTAATACTACCTTACTGTGAAGTTAGGTGCAGTCTTAATATTCAACCTTGGATTTCTATTGGTTCCTCAATACTAGGGTCAAACAATATGGTCAAACTTCTAACTAATCGTAGTAGTGTTTATACTACTCTCAAGTCCTCATAATACATCAAGGGATAATGGTAAGACACCAATCTATTGTTAAGGAATTCTAGGGTTCACTAGATATTCTAAACTTAGTGGTGTGTCAACACTCTAGTTGTACTCTTAATAGGAATGTTACCCTACTTATCATCTAACAACAGGGACTTCTATATTCTAGGAGAGGCTATACTCAAGAAACTAATAGGGAAGCACATGAATCAAGCAGGATGTAAATTATTCAAATTGAATGGATTGGAAAAAGGATGAGTCATAGTCAATGTGGATGAGATCCTATACTCTAGTCCTAGGTACATGCTTGCTCAGTACAGTAACCGAGACAATATGCTCTCGACCTTCATGGGCCACCACTAAAAATATGTCACGCCCCAGTCCCAAAAATACGTAGGACTAGGATACGTAAGCATGTCAGCCACATGGATATGGCAACTCCAATATATGGAAACCAAAACCCATACGTACGCTGTAATATGAATATCAAATCCATAAGTGGTATAAATCTATCACAAGTCACAGGGTATAATCTAAATCTCATCCACGAAAATCAGATATAAATAAATAACCAGTATCTATGAAACTAGATCTTAATACAAAGTATCTAAAGATGATGGTTGGATGGAAGCAAATCCACTACCAACTCGAATGAAAAAGTACAACACAATATAAGAGTACTAGCTAACGACCACGGGCTCGAAGAGAAGACATCCTCGAAACATAAGTAACCATCCGAATCTGCGCTCCTGCGAATACTCAAGAACAGATACACCTGGAAGGGGCTAGGTCCTCAGAGGGACATAACAAGATACATAAAAGCATGCTAATAAAGTACTGAATTAAATATCCAATGGTCAACTAACCGTCTAAGTGAATGCAGTTTGAGAATAACTTTCTAACAAGTGGGCTATCTGGCCATAAATGAGATTGGCATGACTCTCTCGGAGAATCAGGGGCCTCAAAGCATGTCGTATTTTGAACGACAGAGGCCGCCAAGTAGTATAGGGGTCATCACCGCCCGTATCTCCAGCGAAGCTTCCGGGTTACAAAAGAAAAAGTACAAAGGAGCCCAAATGCGGTACTTGTTGTTCTCCCCACCCCATGCACTAAGCATGTCACATCCATGACACAATTTGGTTCATAGCCTATTCTTAGTACCCTAACCCAATCCTGCAACCAAATAAGGACAAGGATTGGACCACCGTACTATAATAGGCTATGTCCATGGACCTCTAATAACAGCTAAGTCTGCTAGTATACAAAGTTTCTATCAGCAGTTATCCCTAACGCACGGCCCACACGTATCGATGATCAGTCAATACGTATGTCCGTGATCTATATGAGACTCACAACTCGTGTAAAAATGTGTCACAGTCAAATGAAACCTAATAATGCTACATGATAATGGAGCAGTCTCATAAACAAGGTCAATGCAAATACATAAATAAAAATATATCGCGACGACACCGTCGCGCGCATTTTATATAACAGTTAAAATATATGAACTAAAGACAGAAAATAAAGATGCATGCAACATATGGAATATAAATAATAGTACAATGGCAAGGTATACTTGTCTGCTCTGAAAAAGGATGAAGTCACAACTCAAGGCGTCGTCCGATCTACCCGTCACATAAATTAAACAAGTTAGGTTACAAAAGTGGGTGAATAGGTTCCTCCATTTTAATTAATTTTTAATTCTGAATAAATAACCTAAACTAGTATTTTAATCTTATTATAATCTAATTTTATTGTTAAACCCTAATTTTGGTCCAAAGAAAGTCAACTTTACAGATTTGTGATCCATGGTACGCAAATCGAGACAATCCGTTGACCAAAAGTCAACCAACTCAAATCCTAGATTTGTGTATAGAATCCTATAGATTTCAATGCTATATGAACGCTGGAATCGACAGTTTCATAAAATCATAAGTCGGTAAAGAGTTATGGCCACAAGGGCGCACAGATGACAGTTTTCGGTGGTTTACTATTTACGTCTACGTTGCACGAATTTTATAGTAGAATAAAATTATATTTTAAATTCTGGAAAAATACTTTTCTGGAAGTTCATCATGTCAGCTTTCCGAAACATCAAACGTTTCATAATTCCGAGTTCGGGATCTCTCAAAATCTCGAAAATACGAAAATGTGTCTGATTTCAGACAGCTGGCACTTTCGGAATATTCTAGAAAAATAGGTTCTGAAATTACTGAAATAGTTTATATATTCAGAAAATTAACCTTGTTATGATTCTAACAAAAAAAACTGGAGCGCGTTTGGAGTCCGGAGATAGGAGATATCGTCTTTTTAAGTCGTCATAACTACTAGAAAATGAGGCTGAATTTATGACGAATTTTGACTATTTTTGGACGAAAAAGAGAGAAGTTTGGAGATAAAAAATATGAAAGATGAGTTTATTCCATAAGTCTAATAAATATTTATAATGGTGAAGATTGTTTAATTGAATAAGACTAGGATTGGCTAATTTGGATATGATTAGGATCAGTTTAAATAAGGATATGATATGCATGAAGTTATTTTCCTAGTAGGCTCAGGATTTGAATTAATTTGAAATAGAGTTTGAGTTCATCTCAATAATTTATAACCTTAAATAGAATTAAAGATAATATAAATAATTTATATATAATCTTATTAATATCTATTAACACTAAATTAGCATCTATCTAATATTAAGACTTTATATATCCAAATAAATCCTCAATAATACCAAAAATCCAATAATTACTTAAAATTCTAAATAAATTATAGTAAATATATATTTTAATATTTTAACTCTAAAATAAATGTTTGGTACTAACAACATTCAAGTATGGTCTCATAGTAAATCATGGAAGTCCTAAAAATTTATGTTTCTTAAGTTTTAATTACCAAAAATTATAGAAAATCTCCAAAATCTAAAATAACCTAAAATAATTCTAAATAAATATTTATATAAGTAAATATATCAAAAAATTTATTTTCTAATTAACTAAGAGAATACTCTAAAGAAATTCAACATCTATAATAAATATAATAATATAAAATACACACAAAATACCTATTTTGGGTGAGGGTGTTTACAGATGTGTGGCATAGAAGAAAGGAAACAACGGAAAGTCTTGTTCCATATCAGGAAGATACATTACCCTACCGTCCATATTAAAGAGCCAATTTTTTCTTTTGGGGTTTGTTTGTGACGATCTATCAATACCATCACCAAACAAAAAGGCAGGCTTGGTGTATGCTTCATTGGCAAAAGAAGTGAGGGGCTCACCACTTATCAGGGATGTCAACATCCATTTCCCTTGGCCAGTTATCAATAATTCGCGAGTCTTAGACAAACTCTTATCTGATGGAGGGAATTCCACATGTGATAGATCCTCCAGATAGTTAGTGTGCAGGAGACAAGCAGTGGATCCCAGCATATCCGCCAAAGGGTCCATGCATATATCAACTGCTAGAGCCACAAACATGAACTTAACACGCTTTCATAAAGAAGAATACAGATGGAGACAGTTTTTCTATCTTCAGAACGCGGCACACTTTCCTAGTTCATAATGAAAAATAGGAAAGAGCGTATATTCTACAAGGTAGCTAAGAAACTTAAGTGTGCATGGTAGCTAAAAGAGGAAACATGCACACATTCCTCAAGTTTCTTAAAAACTTAAGCAAACGCGCACATTTGTTATTTTTTTTACTTTGAACGAGAAAAAATGTGCCAACTCATCAAAAGATTGAAAAGTGCGCAGGATAATTTCTTTCACTCTACAAGTGGAAAGTGCGTCAAAAAGACTATTTCTACTCTGAACGAGAGAAAAGTACACGTGTACGAGTGTCTTGTTGTTCTGTGCCACCTCATCATCTTCCTCCTCGTTTCTTTCTTTTACTTTTTCTTTTCTTCAGAAAGTACAGTGTACATTAAATAAAGAGAGAAAATGAAAATCATGACATGCCTATCAGAGCAGGATTAGCCAACTTGCGGGAAGCGACTCTAGACCGCGGCATGTTCAACCGCTCACCCGCGGGTTGGGTCGCCGCCTTCCTCACAGAGGGTCTTTCCGTAGCCACACGAGAGGAAGAGGCTAACCCCTTCCCCTTGCTCTCCTCCTTTGCTGCTTTGGATTGCTTAGGCGCCATTGATGAAGCTTGAGGTTGAAGATAAAGTTAGGATTTTTGGAGAAGTTGAAGGGTTTGAAAGATTTTATAAAGAGTTCTCTCACTTTCAAACCCGCATATTTATACACTAAGGATAAAAGCTTTCGGCTACTAAAGTACATGCTTCGGGATCCGTTCCCCAAATCATGCCAAAGATCAGGAACTATTAAGATTCTAACCAATGTGCGTGCAAAAAAATTAGAATAAGTCTCCATGCTTCTACGTTCAAAGTATTTCGTATTTATTTTTAAAAATTCAAAAACTTTGAAGGGGGTCTTGCAGAAGCATAAAAAGTATGCCTCCAAAAAGTGCCAGATCCAAAAGAAGTATGGCACACTTCTTTACAAAACAAGCCTAAAAGAAGAGTGGCGCACTCTATTAACATCTCAAATGATGGCGCGCTTTCTTAAAGAATAGAACAGTGGCACACTTCTGAACTATTTCATTCAGTACAACTAAGGTAGGCGCACAATCTTCCTGTCTTCATTTTCCCACATTTAATGGAATGAATCTGACTACTGACTGTCGCAAAAATTGAGAAGATAAGTGTCATTATTTCTTCGGCACACAGACCCATGTTGTCGTTTAGTGGACTGCCTGACTAAACTCTAACAGAATGCACCAGTGTGCCAAATTTTAACAGAGTGCATCAGTGTGCCAAATTCTAACAGAATGCGCCAGCGTGCCAAATTCTAATAGAGTGCCACAATATGTCAAAATATATCAGAGTGCGCCAGCATGGATGCTCTCTCCAGATTTGACAAAAGTACGCTAGGATGGCTACTATCTCCAGTTTTTACAAATGCTCCAGTGTTGCTGAATTTCTTCAATAATGTGCCAAGGATCATAACTGACAATGAACGGTTATGATTATGTGTCTTTCATGCTACATTTTTCATGAAACGATGCACAAATAACTGTCCCACGACCTAACTTTCCTCGTATAGGAAAGCCACGTGTCAAGCAGAAAGTACATTGTGCACCCACTCAACAGAACGTAGGTTGTAAAATTCTCAAAAGTGCGCGAACAATAAAAAATACAGTACAAATTGCTTATTAGTGCGCGCACACTTCTATAACCGCTCCAGAAAGTTATAAATACATGATCAATTCATTTTTCACACACACATGCAGAGAGAGAGAGAGAGAGAGAGAGAGAGAGAAGCTTCTTGTGTTGTTATTGTCAGTCTTCTTGCCTTCAAGTTCTCGAGTGCCCGTATTCTTGCATTTCTTCACTATCGAGTGGTACAAGGAGTAAAGTGATCAACTGCAGATCAGATCTCCATAGTTATACTTTCCCAGAATTATTGTACTTTAGATTCTTGTATAGGATTTATTGTACTTTTTCTTTTCTTTCAAATTTGTAAAACAAAATTTGTACAACTTTTTGTTTATGGCAAACAATAATTATTTGATTTATCCTCTAATTAATCAATTAGGCTATACTTAAATAAATAATAACAACTTCCTATACAACTTAATATTTTTGCTTATATACTTTATAAGTCAATCCTCCTATTCTATTTTGCAATTTAATATTAAATCATCTGGTTACATGCAAAAGATGGTAAAGGAGGGGGGTTTAAGTAAATTTATCTTTCTTAAATTCTGAGCCAATAGAGCACAACATAATCGATTGCTCCTCTCTACTAGTTCATCTCTTCTTCTTCCTTTTCTTTAAAGAAAGCAGCAGCAGCATTTTCTTTCCTTTTCTTTGTAGGAGTAAACAACGAGCACTGCAACTAGGCTGACAAGCGCGGGTGGCTCTGAAGGAGACGCATCTGCCGCGTTGTCCCGGAAAGGCACTCGCGTCTGTGCGTCGATAGAGCGCGGGGTCTGGGTTCAAGGAGTTGGGCTTTGGTGCGGGGGTGGCGAGCGCGTCCAGTTGGCAGTGGTTCGCGTCGAGATACTCGGAGGACTGGACAGACAAAGGCGGTGCGAAGGGTTTACGGTCACGGGCGGAGCTATTGCTGAACTGATCCGGGCTGTAGCACGGACTACAAATTTTTTTGCTATGATATAGGTAGTACTAGGATTCATCCACAGTTGACAGTTGACCATACAATTGATTTGCTATGATATTTATAGATACGGATAACAACTTGCATTTTCCTTTACCATGGAACATCTGGTTTCCGGAACCTCTTGGAGATTCCTATAATATTGTTTGAAGTTCTGAATTAGGATAATAGTAAGTTCTGGCTTTGCTAGTTTCATCTCTTACTGTAACATTGAGAGATCTCAACTGGACTCCATGGAACATCTGGTTTCTGAGTCTATATTTTTCAATAAAAATTTTGTTCTGCATGCCATGAGATACATTTAGTCCTTTAGTTTTGAGGACTTTCGCTTACTTTCTGGACACTGCCAAGTTTTGAAAACATTTGTCTAATAAAATTCTTGTTACAAAGCCATGTTTATCGATACATGTGAAGTATCTGATTTTTCATTTTATTTGTTAGGCACAGCTTCTTATTTAGTGCTTTGCATGCTTGATCAGGAAAACCAAACTTATAATATAGTCCCCATGGTTGAATGTTTGAGACTTTGTCCCCAATCGAATGTTCTTCCATCGTATCTTGATTTTAGTTCAGTCCAGGGTAAAATAAAATCCTGATTCCGCCCTTGTTTATGGTGGCACACGTAACTCCTGCAGTCTGGCATCCCCGGCTGGGTCGGTTCCCAATCGGTGTCGAGGCGCATGCTGGGTGCGAGCTCGGCAAGCCCATCGGTGGCTTCCGGGTCGGCCATGACAGAGGATGCTCGAAACTCGACACGGTAGAGATAGATACTTGTCATATATAATAAGGAGAGGGGTGTTGGAAAATATTACCTTCGATTCCTGTAAACAAAAATAATAATGCATTAGATTTACCGGTCTACGAAAAAGTCATGCACGAAGCATTGTCCTAAAAGTTTATTCGAGGTATATGTGCAGATTCTCTCGAATTCTCCTAATGGTAAAATTCTCTTGTTACCGGCTTTCCGTCTCCGTACATGACTTTGGAAGAATGATTTGAACTTAACTTTGCCAAGAGGAAGAAGACGAAGAAGTGAGAAGTTTGTAGGAGGAAACAAAAATGAAAGTTTTAAGAAGAGAACGAGTTTAGGACTTCTTGTATTTCTCTGTCCATCACACACAACCAATATATATATATATATATATATATATATATATATATATATATGAGTCATAGTGTTCATTTTTCTAAATGAGTCATGTACATGTGGACTAATAGGAATAAATTCTTACATTTCATGTGCATCCATATGCACTACTATACTCTATTCCTATTGGTCTACATGTACATGATTCATTTATAAAAATGAGCACTATGACAATATCCCGTTTATATATATATATATATATATATATATATATATATATAAAAGTTAAAGAAACCTGACCAAATTCAAATGATAGCCATTTAATAGGAATACATACCAATCAATAGGAATGAATGGGAATAATAATTTTGGGGGGAGGTTTTGGTAAGTTTTTTGAATGGTGATTGAATGAGAGGAGTTAATAGAATTTATTGGGAATAAAGGGTTAAAGAAATTTTGTTTTTTTCCAAACAAATGTACAACAAGGGGGACTGTGGGAGTATTCATATAGGGTTGGGGCTTGGTATAGGAACGGAGAGAAGATAGGGAAGGTTTCGGGTTTGCAATGGGTGCTGGTATATATATGGTGGGGGAAGTTGATGATGAATAATTAGGGAGAGGAGAGTTTGGTCAAAAGTTAGATTAAGATGATATGAATAGGATTTATATTAATCTTATGGTGATAACTAGATACAGCTAGAACTTGGTTCGAATACAAGGTTTGTTTGCTGCAAAGCTATAAGTTGTCTTCAATTCAATATTGGAGTTGGCGGATGGGGTAATTAATATATATATATATATATATATATATATATATATATATATATATATATATATATATATTTTTTTTTTTTTTTTTTCCTAGAGAAATGCTATAGGTACACACTCCCTTGAAATACTTCATAGCCATACTGATTTAGCAGTGCATTATTGGAGCTTAATTATTTTCTCCATTTTAAGACTTCTTTTGACATCCAATAATACACTGACACATCAATATGACTATGGATTGTGTCAAGAGAAGTATGTCCCCATAGCATTTTTTTTTCTTTTCTATTATTTTCTTAATGTTTGTATTTATATAGAGATTAAAGCGGGGGTGAGTCGGTTCCAATATGCATTTGTACGTATGGAATATGAGAAGATTGTGTAAGGAAAATAATGGAAATAATGGATAGATAATTAAGAAAAAAAATTCAATGTTATGGAACAATTGATTATAAGAAAAATAATGTTAATAATAGAGAGAGAATTAAGGAAATTTTTTGAATGGTTGTGGAACAATTGATTAGGCTAGCTGTAGTAATAATGTAAAGAAAATAGTATAATAATAAATTTACTTAATATAGATGGCTAGCTATTTAAATAGAGAATTAAATTAGTCGATGTGTTAATATATAGAGAAACTCTTAATATGCTTATCGAATTAGCTGTGTGCTTGTAAAGAACAATGTAAGAGTAATTTGAATTGAGCTCACATGGAATATGAAATATAGTTGTATATATGTTTTCACTAAAAATATGAATTCGTTGGATATGACAAGAATGATGGCTGTAGGAATTGTTTAGGTAGGAAATAAATAATTCTTATAGTGTGTGAGAGAAAAATGACATATTTTTAAATTTATAAGGATCGTGTGATGTTTGGAATAAGAGAGAAGTAAAATAGTAAGTGTATAAACTAATTATTTGATTGAATATTTAAGTTGAGTGTATGCAAAAGACCATTAGGCTAGAGAAATCATGAATGTTATTGCATGCTGAGAAAAAATTGCAAGTTAAGGTGTATAAATAGTAAATATATATGTAGTTGACATTGCAAATTTATCCAATTCTTAATTATTGTTATTAGCATCCAACTCGATTATAAAGTTTAAGGCTAATAAAATAAAAATAAAAATTTAAAAGTTTGAAGTTTTTTGGGACAGGGGATTACAACTAGCTCCAGAATAAAATGGCTAATACATACCCAGGCTAAATGCCACAAAAGAATACTGTAGCCATTACAAAAAATAAAGTTTACTACTTTATATTGCAAAAATTACAAAGAATTACAAAGAACCCTAACACTGGAGTTCTAAGTACAAAAGATATTTCTGAAGAAGTGTGTCTATGGAGATCAAGTCGTGAATGACTTCTTTACTCCGTTGACTATCTTAAAGCAAAAATTGAAAATTTTGCTAACTCTCAGTTCATTGGCAAAGGGGCAGCAAATAGGGTCAAAAGTACCAAGCTTTTTTTTATCCTTTTGGAAGCATGTCCCAACTATTTATAGACATTCATACTATAACGGTTGTTGGCGCATAGACTTGAAAAGACTGTTTTTATGCCCTACGCATAAGCTTTAGCTTACCGCATAGCACTCTGCGATAACTAAAACGCATAAAACGGATCTGAACGTTTGGGCATAACCCGGTCAACTTGACCCGTGGCATGTGTTACAACGATTCAAAATCCATATTTAATATTATTTGATGCCATTTGTAACGTATGTGCCATCAATGTATTTAATGTGCATATCCTCTTCGTCTTCATAACTGTCACTATCAGCTGTATAATAAATATGAAGAGATAAAATTGTTATCATGCCGTATAGAATAGCTTACAATATGAGTCTTCTGGTGCATAGTTACCACGTTGTTGAAGAAGGAAACTGAAGAGGTTTTGCCGCATAGGTCTTCGTTGCTTTGTGTCACGTGGCAGCATTCTGCTCTAAATAGACAACGTAATTACTACGCTGATGTAACCGTCATTATTTTGTGTAATCGACGTCTGCACGACTTTTAGAGTGGCACAACTTTTAATGAGTTGGTGTCAGAATGACGTATGCGCCTAGGACTCTGTCGCATGGTTTAAGTCTAATTTCTTTGTCACATGCTTATAGGGTCACTGCCTTTGTTGGATAGGCTTTTGTACATATCCAAAGAATCACTGTCTTTAGTGGACGCCGCATGAACTTCATGTTGCATATCACATAGTATATGGATGTTAGGCGCATGTGATCTGACTTCACTGAATCTGGTTGTTTAATGATTTTGGCGCATAACTATTAGGCACATGGACATATATTTTTCCATGCTTCTAGAAATAGATAGCAAGGGGTACAAAATAGAAAATCCACTCGCATGCCCATTCCATAGATCTATGGTTACGGGCCATCCAGCGGAAGGTAAGAAAGATCCTCCGGCTCTACAAATAAATATGGCTAAACAAAACCAGTGGGGTCAAAACCCCAAATAGCAAGTACCAAAAAGAAGCCCAAGGTGAACAACAACCCATAAAATAATCAACACAACAATGATAATAATACATAAATGCGAATCAAGGCCCATGCGATACCAACGTACTAATCTCAAAGGTAAAGAAGATTGAAATATATGTTGAACATGATAGCTATAGAGCAAAAAAGGTCGACGAGGGACAAGGGATCTTAGGAACTACTCGAAACCGGAACCACAACCCTTAGACCAAAAAAGGATAGGGGTTGCAGATATTTTTTCAAGCAGAATTTAGTCCCTGGTCACTCACCGACACACATAACAAGAAACAAACATATAAAGTAAATGCAACCATAAATACACTATAACCACCACTTCCACTTGGAGGAGTATTTTTGTTATTTCATAAATTGCTATTGTATTATATAAATAGTTTTAATATATGTATATATTTGTTTTTCATGAGTGTACTAGCTAGTTAGTTTAGACTTAGTGTTGGTTCAACCCATACTAGACCAATTGAACCAACTAGACCATTTAGACCAACTAGACTAGTCATGACATAACTAGCATAATTAAAAAAATTTAGTTAAAGAATAGAATATTTTATTCTTTTAAATAGATCATTCCCTTATAATTAATTATTCCTTCATGACAACCAATGGGGCATACTTGACTTAGCAAATGGACTAACCCTAATCCTAAACCTAGGTCAGCCCTATAAGTAGCCTCCTCCATTTTTTATTTTCCTACTCCATTAAACCCTAATTTAGTTCTTCCCAAAATTGACACATATTTCCTACAAATTTTTACTCAAATCCTCTCATTCTCAATCAAATCCATTCCCATGGAGACTTAGGAGCTTGGATTGCAAGGAGCACCACTTGGAGGAGTGATTTCTAGGAGCTCGTGTCCATTTGAAGGAGTTTTATTGGAATCCGACTCCCAATAGGTATATTTTCCTATTTCTAGTAATTTTATGGTTAATTTGTGGTATTGAACTCTTAGGAAATCACTCATGGCTAAGGACCATACTTAGGGATAAGAACTAGGTGCTAGAAGTCCCTATTGCAATAGTTATGATTGCTTTTGTGGCCAAATTGGAAAAAATTCAAATTTAGACCACTAAATATTTGAAATAATGATTCCTTAATAGCTTTAGAGTTTGATTCATGTATTATTATGATGTACGTGTCCACAATTGGATACGAAAAGACCGTATCATGATATGTCATGGTGCATGTTGGTATATTTGAGTTTATGAGCCAATTGATGTTAAAATTTTCATATTGCATTCTAATTAGTATTTATATTATTATTATAGCATATTAGATGTGTTAAAATAATTTTATGAGATGGTGGAGGTGTATATCATATTGGTGTGGCCTATGGGAGTGCGTACCACGCGTATCGTAGAGCAATATGGGTGCATATTGATAGTGCACACCAAGTGGTTGGTATTTTGTAATGTCCCGCAACCGCACGGTGCGTTATGCTGAGTCGGATTGAATGAAACAATCATTTGATTTGTTAGATTTGGGAACAAGTATTGATTTAGTTGGTTTCATGTGTAGATTGCTAGCGGAGTTCAAAGGGAATCAGGTGTTCGTTCAGAGCAGTACTGAGATAGCTGAATTAGAACGATAATGCCGTCTTCCTTAGTCCGATCGGTCGGATGATTTGGAGAGCACGACTTGCTTGCACGGTCATACTAGTTGAGTAGATCGCGCTTTGCATCGGACCACGGGTTCAAGGGATCGGCCGCATCGGCAGGACATGATGCTTAACTGAATCAAACTTGGTGAGTGGGCTCTGTCCCTTCTCCTCTACTCCTTCATGCCTAATAATATGGAACACATGTAATAGGATTGAACACTTGGACTGGAACTTAGAAATTACTACACTGAGGCATGCATAGAGTATACGTCATTTGCTTGGATAGGTTTATGGCCTGAATTGATTTTCGTGCTGGATAGTTGGAGCTAGTTGCTTGGATTGTATTTGGGGTAGTTGGTTGAAGAATAATTAGGATTATGCTTGGACAATTGGAATGATACATTGAGGCATTGGGAATATCGGGAATTCGGACGAGCGAGCGTGCATCCGTGCATGAGTATCACTTGGGTGCTTTGTCTAGCAAAGCGTGCAGTTGTGGTTCAAAACCGAGCAACTGCATCGGCGAGGGCATTGTACCACTGTTGGGGCATTGTGCCATGGGATTGTTCTGAGCATGGAGTGTTGCACCATTTGGAACCACTGTGTTGAGAAGCGGCATAGTGCCTATGGAAATAACTTGAGATTTGGTGCCTTGGGCTATATGTTGGAAGAATGGTTATGGATTGGTTGGATATTTGGTTGAATGAGTCTAGGATCGCTTGGTGGGGCGAGAATGTTCGATCCTCTTGACATACCTACCTGGTGTCTGCATGTCACGGACAACCTGTGTTGTACAAGATTTCATTTCCTCGAACGGGATAGGCTCCGGGGCACCGGGACCGTTCGACCATGGAGGAGACAAGGGGATAGCTACCCATTGCTGGATCGAGTAGAACTACAATTTGATTAGTCCGATCAAAGTCTTTTATGGCTTGGCCAGTGACTTCATATAGATAAGAGTTGGTTTGCTTACTTTGGTTGGTTTGTGCTTCGTGTAGGCGCGGCTACCTTGCTTCGACAAGAGTGTGCACTTTGAGATTTTGGATTATAAAGTTTTGTTTGAGGATGGATATTGAGGGTTGATGGTTCGATGGTTTCTCGTGTTGCTTGGGTTTGAGTAGGACGGGTTGCATGCTAGTTTCCTTCGAGTTGGTTATATATTGCTTGTCGATTGGCTTGAGTTGAATGCTTGCATGCTTAACTTGATTTATAGCTTTCCTTAACATGTCATCCCTATGCCATGAAATGAATCTAGGATTCAACTAGAAATATCACCATATAACTGGTTGTACTCACTATTTTTTTTACTTAGTGTCGGCTTAGACGAGTGGGTTACCCCGCTCACCAGTACGGCTGTGTACTGACCCACGTTTGTGGGCATTATTTCAGGTACGCAGGTGTAGTGGCGCTGCTTGGATATGCGGGACATAATGTATGAACTGTAAGTACCTTTGTGGGCTAGAGAAAGAGCAAGAGTATTGCATCGCCTTTGAGGCAATCGCCTTCGTGGCATTTCATTTGGACCCTATCGAGAGCTTTGTTGCGTATACTCTGATGTGTGCTTGGTACACAATACTTGACTTTTGCTGCAACTTGGTCGTTTTGATGATAACTTTGATGTTTGATAACATCGCCTTGTACGAGCGCAATTCCAGGCTCGTACGACATCACATTCCGATGAGAACGATTATCTTGCGGGAGCGCTGCAACATGGTAATTCACGTTCAGCGGGGACTATTGAGCTTGTGGGAGATTGGGGCGTGACATATTTAGTTTGAGCAGTAGCTCGGGTAGGGAGGAGTTGCAGTGAGAAAGTGAGGGACTAGGTGTATGAAGTAAATTGGAAGGGGTGAATAACATGATGGTACAATAACTGATTTGGCGTGAGTAAGTGTTCAAGTGTAGGCTTGGGGTGATGCAGCTCATGGTGTGACCTGTGCACATTTGTGCCAGGTGAGAGTGAGGGCTCGAGTATTGGACTGAAGGGGGGAGGTGCACCTACGGTAGGTAATATAGGTTGCAGGTGATATTAGGATGGGGGGATGCTCGGGTTAATTCAGTAATAAGGCATATGCAGTGTAGGATTAGAAGTGTGGTTGGTTGTGTTGTATTAGTGTTAGAGTTGGTGTTGGTGAGAATGATGAAATTATTGTGTTTGTAAGTTGTGAGGGTGTCTTGAGTATTAGTGTTGTAATAAAAAATAGAGGAGTATATGTGGAATATCAAGAGTGCAACCACTGGGTGGCATCTGGTTATGTGTTAGATGTGTGTCCAGTATTGTGTGAATGGGGTAGAAGCATGTGGATTATTCAGTTGGAGGATAGATGGAGTAGTGTAAACTATATGTATCAGTTAATGTATCTCTAGAGTTGGTGTTTAGGGTAGTCCATAGTGTGTGGTGCACACAAGGTGCAACAAAGAGGGGATGAGTGTACCAGGTGAGTAGAGTATCAGGGATCAAGTGAGGTGTTGTAGGTTTCTTCACTACAGTAGAGTATAGAGGTCTCGGGTTCTGCCCAAGGATTGAGCAGAGGTGCTGCATTCAACTCTACAAGAGCAGGAACATAGGTAAGAAGCCTAAAATGCTATGTTATACAGCATGTTAGAGACTGATGACTTCACAGCATGGGTTGTGTGCAGATATGGTTGGGCAAGTACAAATCCATCTGTAGAAAGTTAGGGGGGATAGACTTGTGTTCAGTTGTGAACAACAGGGAACCAAGTACAGGTTACTAGCAGTCCAGACTTTTAAGTCTGATGTGAAGGGGGTGGAGAGTGGAAGGTCTAGGCTCGATATGCTGAAATAAGGGGTGCCTATGATGCCCAGGTGTTTGTTGAGTAATGCGGGAATTGGTTCAAAGCATGGTTGTATATGTGTTGGTGTGAGGGATGTTGAATAGGAGTTATATTGAATCGTATCTATGCCTGGAATATTAGAATGATATTGTAGGTTTATTAATTTTAGATTGGTTAGAGTGGTATCATGTAGATAGTGTTTGGGCTTGGTACCATATATTGGTAGTGAGGTGTGTTGGTGATTCATAAGATATTTGTGATGATATAAAGTGTATCAGGGATATGAGTTAGTATTGATATATGTTTTGGTGGGTGTGTGTGTGTGTGTATGTGTGTGTGTTAGAGTGTAAAGGGAGAGGCAGTTTCCTAAATAATGTATAACAAGAGGTGCACTGTGCTGTGTACAGTTGGGGTGCCAACTGAGTACTGTATTGGTGTCATGTATAGTTGAGGGGTATCATTAGGTGTGCCATAGGTATGACGAAGATAACAATAGGGTATATGTTCATTGGGAAGTGTCAAGATATGGATTGAAGTTCATATATGTATGTGTATGTGTATGTGTATGTGTATGTGTATGTGTGGTTTTAGTATCAAGATGTCAAATTTGTTATGAGGGTAATATCAAGTTAAAGTACTTAAATAAGTATCCTTGTGTGTATATATCGAGTCCTAGTGTCAAGTTATGTTGCTAGTGACTGATGGTGTGATCAGATTTGTATGAATGTATATATGTGGGTGTATGTGATTTAGTGAGTGTGTATGGTGTTTTAGAGTGAGGGTTAAGGGTGGAAGCTAAGTGAACAAGTGAGTGTCAGGCACCAAAGTGAAGGTGTGGTATTAGTAAGTAGACTAGTGTGTGTGTGTGTGTGTGTGTGTGTGTGTGTGTGTGTGTGTGTGTTAGCTCGGGGAGCCTGTGAGGTACTTCAGACATGGAAATGGGGTGTGAAGCAGTGAGAAAGAAGTTCCAGTTCAGTAGGAGGGTGCAATATTTAGAGAATGAAATCTGTGTCAGTTGGAGTAGAGTATAATATTAGTGTTATGAGAGGGTATTAGATAGGTAAGTAGGTAAATATAAGTGGGGATTTGAGTATAGCTATCAGTATAAGTAGATTATCCTATATGTGTGCTTGATATGAAGTGTAACGACCCATTCCGCTCAAGCGGACTGCCGATTCAAACGGTAAAACTACAACGACCTGACCCATTTTGCTTATTGAGAATACTCGTTAAGGCCAAAGGATTTCCAGACTTGTCCCTTCAGGAGTTCCGGCTTAGGCTTTCAAAGGCTCACTCGGTGTATCGCTCGACCGAGGCGAATCATCGCTAAGGTGGGTGGCTACAATGAACTTATCTTTGCTTAGCCAGCACACTTAAAATATGGATATTTCATGCTAGTCGCTAGGTGAATCACCCATGTATGCTAATAAGAATACAATGCACCTAGCTAAGGGAATAATCCCAACTTGTATTGCTTGTGTTAGAACATGAAAATGAAACATTGTTTATAATCAGACCCTCGCATGCTACCTTTGCCTTGTGCAACTAGACTCTACTATGCCTCGAGTAGAACGATATATGTATACTCTAAAGTGCACGATTCACTTGCTATACTGCACGACCCTAGATATGTCGCTCGGTAAGTCCCTTTAAAGTTTCACTTCTCGGCTTACCCTCGGGCCCGAGCCAACATGAATGCTTAAGTTTTCTTATGAATGCATGCTTGCCTGCCATATGTTTGTGTTAAGCAAACTTTCATAGCGTAAACCTTAACTTATGATGTTGCCTCGATTCAATGCTTGTCACATAATTCATGCCACAACCAAGTAAACAATGCCTTGTATTACATTTATCTAAGTTCCTCGGAAGACTATCTAATAGTCGTTTCGTGCAAGTATGCACCTGAAAGTATCCGGGACCGTTAGGTCGCCAATGCAGTTCCCGAACCAGAGGATTTGCACCATGAATCAATGAATCCAAGAATCACAGCTCGTGGAGCAAAACTTGTCCCATATTGAATTGACTGGCTTGGGAATCGATATACAATTGTGAACAATCATGCCTCGAACTTGTACTAGATGTATATCCTATCTTGAACTTGATCATGTACCTAACCAGGGGCCCAAAGATTAGAGACTTCCTATCGCAGACAACTTGTTAACAAGTGGGTCTTCGAATCCTAGTTCCACGGACGGTCTCCGGGGCACCGGGGCCGATCCGATCTGGAATGGAACTCTATGTTTAGTCTTCTTGTACATGGACATGATGGTTTGTAGCGCATCCTGTACTCTCACTTCATTTCATCCTCGTTATGACTAAATTTGGTCCTTTATGACTATGCCAGCGACCATGTTCATATAGATAAGCCATCCTCGCTTAGCGGCTATCCGCGTGTGAGTCATTGCATCGCATTGAGAATAACTGAAATGCCTGAACGAGCATGAGTATAAACACTTATACATATAGAACACTTCAATCTCTGCTACAACATACCTGATAATTTGTGTAACTCGTGCACCCAAAACAAAATATCGCTCACAACACTTATGTTTGCATATGCCATTGCCCCTGAATTCATATATATGCTAATGCTTGAATTAACTTGGTTTGCCTTGGACAGGAAAGAAAAAATTGGTAAGTTGGTAAGTCTCGCCGTGTTTTCTCTTATATCGCACGACGTACTGCCACACGAGTTAGGCTATTCATCATTGCTATAAAACTGATCCTAAGACAAGATTAGAAAGATAACTTAATAGATGATGCAAGGAACCTATATTACGTGTTTGGATTTGTCAAGCGGACGAGTAGCCTCTCCACCAATGCATTTATGTACTGATAACCCACCAGATTTCTTGCAAGGTGCGGGAGAACCTCGTTCGGTGCGAATGCCTCCTTTGTGCGTGCTAAGACGTGGAGTTCAACTCTGGAGCCTTGGAGCATTGCGTTCGGAACTAAAGCATATATACAACCAGAACTGGAGCACATATACAAGACATAATGTTGGAATATCGCCTATACATCTTTCCACAAATGTAGCCACTTGACACACTTTTACTTTTACAGGGAGAGAGTGCTTGAGCGACTTGTAATCTCGGTCCAGCACCGCCTGTAACACTTTTTTAATATCTATAAAGAGTTTGCTTTACTTATATACTTGTGTTATTCAATGCTTCCGCTATTGACGACTATGTGAACTTGTTACCAATCGCCTATACGTTTATAATTCTGCTGCACTCGGACAATCTGTGAGACTCTATGGCTTAGACCTCTTACCGCCTGTATGAACCTCGGACTTGCACGGGCGCAGCTTACGCTCGTGCGATATCACACCCAGATGGGTCAAGCGATCGTCCCGCGGGAGCGCTAGAATGGTGATTCATTCCTAGCGGGGATGGATGATTAGCCTGCGGGAGTTTAGGGCATGACATATTGGTATCAGAGCATGGCTATACGCCTTTGGATATCGTTTTGATTTTCTCAGTTTCGAAAGCTCATTCGTGGGTTATGTGCATACACTCTCTCAATGTCCCAACGAAATATTCCAAACAATAAGTCTAAATACTTTTGAAAAGTTTCTTATGAATGATGTGATTGCTTGTACGAGATTATAATACGAAGGCCTTTATGCCGACCGGTGTTAGGCTTGGTTGGGATTAGACCTTTGAAAGATTTACATGATATATGCGAACCCATATGCCTATAACTGATTACCCAACTGGTTAGTACGAAATAGAATATCGTCCGAACGATTAGCTATGCACACAGCCTTTCGACTAAGTTGTATAGAGTATCGTGCGCCAATACCCTTTGGTGCAAGCTAGTTACAAACGAGATTGGAATATCGTTCAGATAAAAGGCAAGTCAGACTTAGAATGGCAACCGACAGAAACATTTTTGGATTATCGCTTAGGCGAATATTGAGAATCATGCTTGGATTTTGGGAAATAGCTCGAATGGTATTTTGTGTCGGAAGATATAAATCGAATATGATTTACTTGGATGACTATCAACAGGATATATACGAGACCAAGATTTATCAGGCGATACCTAGATATCGTATATGAATTCTAAGAAATGACTTGGTGAATATACTAGCAATTAATGTGAACATCGATGGAGGATTTGATTGGGTGACTCAATTCCGAGTGGTGTATAAATTATTTATAAATGTCCAAACGGATTCAGAAGTCTCGTACGATAATCGGATTGAACAATTTGAGAATGTCTTAAATAAATGATAAGGCTTATATCGAATATGGATTCTTGAAATAGAAATTAATATCTTGGTTAAGAAAACTTATTGGAAACTTGAGAATCGTGCGAGCGATTTCGGATTGAAACAAACGGATTGAACTTGAATACAATATCACTCGAATAGAAGTTAGCCCAAAAATGAATATCTTTGTTCGATGAAAGAGATAAGCGATAACGGATTTGACTTAAAGTTTTGAAGAATGATCTTAAAATTTAGTTCGAAAAGATAACCTTCAAAATCAGTCCCAACGAGAACGGTTATCCTGCGGAAGCGTCGGCGTGGTAATTTCATGTACGGGGGGAGGATGATTGAACTCACAAAAATATGTTCGGTGATTATTCCAAACGAACTCGATGAATAGAACGAATCAAAATGGATGACTTGGGCTTGAATATTTAAACTAGTTGCTTGAGGAATGCTAGAAGTAGACTATGGATCTACCGAACGGTAACATAAAAGTTGGATGATTTTACTAGACGATTTATAATCACTGCATGAACAGACATGACTTGATGGATTTTATATATAACTTGAGGGAGCAAAGTAAAATGAATAAGGAAGTCACCATCGTTTTAATAAAAACTATAATGTTCAAATATTCTTGCCTTGTGCGAGCGTAACTCTATGCTCGTACATGCGTCACATCCGAATTATGATAATTATCCAGCGGGAGCATTGACGTGGTGATCTCACGTCCCACGAGGGTGATCGAACTTGCGGGAGACCGGAGCATGAAAACTGATTGATCGTCTTGACTTTTGGTTTGACATAATGAGACAATTTGGAAAATGCAAGTGAATCAAAAGTATTTCAGGGATAAGTTAGCCTAGAACCTGGAATAGATCACGCTTGATGGTTTCGTGAACGGATATATGAATCTTGTTGGACGACTTGGAGTTATAAACAAAGGTTTAGAATTGAATTTTGGCTTGGTAGTCTAGACTTGGAATGGATATAGGGATTTTATCAAAACATACTTGAGGAGATAGGCTATGCGAATTGCTAGGCTTGTCCTGCATCTTGGATATGTGGTAGATTTTACTAAACGGACTCGACCCCTGTACAAATGAACGTGTAAATGAGAGTAGGATGATCCGTGCTCGATATTTAGAAATATGAGTGAAACGAGCTTGGGTAGAATATCCCGTGCAAAATGAATAATGGTTTGACCCTAGGAATTGGGACGAGCATCGTGCAACGAATTTGCACGATATATCGTGTGCTTAAACTTGTACCTATGACCTTGTGAGCTGATCTAGTAATTAGGCAGAAGATCCTGTGCCGAGTGAATGAACCAGTGTGACCGACTTTAGAACATTGCTTGAACAAAGCAATAGAACTGGGGCAGCAATACTTAGAGTTAGACTTAGAGCGGTAACATACGCTATGTTTGACTCGAACGAATGGACGCTAGTCAGTAGACCGAATAGATCGTGTTTAACGGTAGTGCAAATACTTGAATTGAATTAGATTGGAAATGACTTAGATTTGATTGACCCTGTCAAAAGTATCCTTGTGATTTATGAAAATAAGAGCCCTTAAGATTTTTGCAAGTAGCTTGTCCGATTTTACTATCTCTAAGTTTGGTTGAATGCATATGTTTGAGGAACGTCTTGAATGTGTGATATGTGAAACTCGAGTGCTAAGACTTCGCTATCGCTAAGTTGGTAAAATACATATGTTTGAAGGATGCTTTGAATATGTACATGATCCAGACTCAGGATATGCTGATCTCGATGCTAGTGCAAGTGAATATCCGTCTGAACAAGTATAATGACTTGTATAGGTTTGCCTTAGCCTTAGATCATCATTCTCGAAGGACCATAACGTACCCCGCGTTAAGCAATATGTCCAACGCTAAGGCGCAGGTGAGACCGACTCAGCATACACGCGACATGGTGTAAGGAACGAGTAGGAGATTGTGTTCAAATGGATCTAGTGGTACCGATAGCTACGTTTGGGATAGATTCAATAATGCGATAGAATATCCTGCACTCAGGAAGTCTCGAGGACGAGATTTTTTCTGAGTGGTGTATAATATAATAACCCGTTCCGCTCAAGCAGACTGCCGATTCAAACGACAAAAGTGCAACGACTTGACCTATTTTGCTCAGCGAGAATACTCGTTAAGGCAAAAAAAATTTCAGACTTGTCCCTTCAGGAGTTCTGACTTAGGCTTTCAGAGGCTCGCTCGGAGTATCGCTCGACCGAGACGAAACATCGCGAAGGTGGGTGGCTATGATGAACTTGTCTTTGCTTAGCCAGCACACTTAAAATATGGATGTTTCATGCTAGTCGCTAGGTGAATCACCCCTATATGCTAATAAAAATTTAACGCACCTGGCTAAGGAAATAATCCCAACTTGTATTGTTTGTGTTAGAACATGGAAATAAAACATTGTTTATAATCAGACCCTCGCATGCTACATTTGTCTTATGCAACTAAACTCCGCTATGCCTCGAGTAGAAAGATATATGTATACTCTGTAGTGCACTGTTTACTTGCTACACTGCACGACCCTAGATTATGTCGCTCGGTAAGTCCCTTTACGGTTTAACTCCTCGGCTTACCCTCGGGCCCGAGCCAACATGAATGCTTAAGTTTTCTTATGAATGCATGCTTTCCTGCCATATGCTAACTTATGATGTTGCCTCGATTCAATGCTTCTCACGTAATTCATGCCACAACCAAGTAAACAATATCTTGTATTACATTCATCTAAGTTCCTCGGAAGACTATCTAATAGTCATTTCATGCAAGTATGCACCTGAAAGTATCCGGGACCGTTAGGTCGCCAAGGCAGTTCCCGAACCAGGGGATTTGCACCATGAATCAATGAATCCAAGAATCACAGCTCGTGGAGCAAAAATTATCCCAAACTGAATTGACTGGCTTGGGAATCGATATACAATTGTGAACAATCATGCCTCGAACTTGTACCTGATGTATATCATGTCTTGAAATTGATCCTGTACCTGACCAGAGGCCCAAAGATTAGAGACTTCCTGTAGCGCACAACTTGTTAACAAGTGGGTCTTTAGATCCTAGTTCCACGGACGGTCTCCGGGACACCAAAACTGATCCGATCTAGAATGGAACTCCCTATTTAGTCTTCCTGTACATAGACGGGATGGTTTGCAGCACATCCTGTACTCTCGCTGCATTCCATCATCGTTAAGACTAAAATTGGTCCTTTATGGCTATGCCAGCGACCCTGTTCATATAGATAAGTCATCCTCGCTTAGCGGCTATCCACGTGCGAGTCATTGCATCACATCAAGAATAACTAAAATGCCTGAACGAGCATGAGTATAAACACTTGTACATATGGAACACTTTAATCTCTGCTACAACACACCTGATAATTTGTGTAACACGTGCACCCAAAACACAATCTCGCTGACAACACTTATGTTTGCATATGCCATTGCCCCTGAATTCATATATATTCCAATGCTTGAATTAACTTGGTTTGCCTTGGACAGGAAAGAAAAAATTCGTAAGTTGGTAAGTCTCGCCGTGTTTCCTCTTATATCGCATGGCGCACTGCCACACAAGTTAGGCTATTCATCATTGCCATAAAACTGATCCTAAGGCAAGATTAGAAAGATAACTTAATAGATGGTGCACGAAACCTATATTACGTGTTTGGATTTATCGAGCGGGCGAGTAGCCTCCCTACCAGTGCATTCATATACTGATAATTCACCAGATTGCTTGCTGGGTACGGGACAACCTCGTTCGGTGCAGATGCCTCCTTCGTGCGTGTTAAGGCGTGGAGTTCCACTCTGGAGCCTTGGAGTGTTGCGTCCGGAACTGAAGCATATATACAAGACATAATGTTGGAACATCGCCTATACATCTTTCCACAAATATAGCCACTTGGCACGCTTTTACTATTTTAGAGAGAGAGTGCTTGAGCGACTTATAATCTCAGTCCAGCGTCGCCTGTAACACTTGTTCAATATCAATAAAGAGTTTGCTTTACTTTTATACTTGTGTTATTCAATGCTTCTGCTATTGACGACTCTGTGAACTTGTTACCAATCACCTATACGTTTATAATTTTGCTGCACTCGGATAATCCGTGCGACTCTTGGTCCAGCGCCGCCTGTAGCACGTGGCTCGATTCATTTTGGTGGAGGCAGCAAGCTTAGTCCATGATTCATTGGACCTTTCAGTATTCTGGAGAGGGTCGGTGCAGTTGCATACAGACTAGACATACCACCTGTATTGGAGGGAGTGCACAACGTATTTCACGTATAGCAGTTAAGACAGTACATGGCAGATCCCAATCATGTGTTGGATCACTCGGAGATAGAGGTGGGCCCTACTCTTAGCTATCCAGAGCAGTCAGTGGAGATTCTGGATAGGAGAGAGAAGGTACTGAGAAACTAGACAATTTTTTTGGTGCACGTCGCATGGAGGCATCACTCGCAAGGAGAGAGTACCTGGGAGCGAGAGATCGAGATGCGCGAGCGATATCCATATATGTTCAAACCGTGGGGTATAATTCTTTCTTGCATTGTATTATTATTTTTGGTAGATAGTTTCTTCCTTAATTTCGAGGACAAATTTTTTCTAAGGTAGGTAGGATTGTCATCCTCACTTTTTCATTCAAGGGTAGTTTGGTAATTGACATGGGTAATTTTAAATTTAGGAATTATTCGTATTTAATATTGTGCATGCATAATTTATTTAATTATTTATTTATTGCTAGTTGTAGATTTATTTTAGACTTGTGTAGTGGACCTAATCCATTTTATTAGAATGCATGAACCAATATTTTGGATAAGCTTAGTTTGAGCCCATGAATTAGGCCCATGAATTATGAGGTTGAATTAATTAGAGAAACCATTAGACTAGAACCTTTCCTCCCTAATTAATTTTTACATGAGAGACCCCAAGGAGTATTTAAGATATTTTATATTACTTAGAGAGGGGGTTACCTGGCCGGTCCAAAGAGGAGGAGAGAGAGTGCTCTCTCATTTTAAATCATTCCCAAATTCTTAGATCTACAATTTCCCTCTTCCAATTCCCTCATAAATTCTCCACCAATTCTTCACCAATTCCTTCCCTAATTCTTCATTTAGGCTTCTACATTAAGGATCTACGAGAAGGAAGCAAGAAGCAAGGAGGAGCAGGCCAAGATCTACGAGGATAGGAGCTACTTGGCATTTATGGACTTTTTTTTGGGAATCCATCTCCCAATAGGTATATTTTAGTTTTCTTCCTTCTAATAGACTCCAGATCTGAGATTTAACCATGAGAAACCAACCCACATGCATAGGCTACCCATAGAAATTGGTTTTAGGTTCATCGGAGACCTACGGTGGAAGTTAAGTCCAATTTGGTGCCAATTTTGATAGAATTCCGAGATTGGCACATGTAGTAGTTGTTATTGGGTCTAATAGATCTAATTGACATATGATTGCTTGTTTGTGACTAGTGTCGTATCCATAATTGGGTACGTGTAGGCCATATCTCGTCAATTTGATAAAACAGATTAATTTTGAGGGTTTTTCTCCGACACGGGTCCTTGTGCATATCACATTGTGACACGGATACGTAGATACTCTAATTACTATAAGTATTATTCAGAATTAGTGTATTTGACTTATTTGTGTCCTCCGCGATGCATTTGGTTGTTTGTTGGAGCCGTATCGCAAGCGTATCATAGAATTAGTGTGATACGGGTGCGGTGCACTCCACGTGTTTGATGTTTGGTCCTTTTTGCTATATATATATATATATATATATATATATATATATATATATATATATATATATATATATATATATATATATATATAAGAGTGTAGTATATATATGCTTATGTAGATATGTATATATATATATATAGTTGGTTTTATATACATATAGGATTGTGTGTATATATATTTGTGTAGGTGTGATAGTGTGCTATGATTGCGTTTGTGTGTGTGTGAGGGAGTAAACTGCTCAACTGGGAAGTATCAGTGCACATCGGCTATGTGCAACTGCACACATGGAGACACTGTGCAGTCAGTTAACTAAGGGAGTTAGGCATGTAAGTATCAGCTCAGTTGACTGTAGTATATGCAGAGTCAGTATCAAGAGCCCTCACTGCAGTAGCAGTTAACTAAAGAGGGGGAGCTGCTGCACCAGATTGTGCAGCAATGCAGCTAGCTACACTCGGGCAGCAGGGACTGCACAGTCAGTTCACTGTGCTGCTGCACATAATTTTGGTGCAGGAGGCTTAACTGTACAGCATGTAAGGGGCTCGAGGAGGCTTAACTGCACAATATGTAAGGGCTTGGGAAGAAACTGGACATGAGTGAGTATCAGTGACTCACTGTACAGTGAGCAGTCGGGCATCAATAGTAGTGCCAATTTGCACAGTTTCTGTGTAAGTTTTAGCGTAGTAACTGTCACGACCAGCACCTGGAATTGGGATACGAGTACGTGGGTACGTCCAGCCTACGCAGCAGCATCGGCGGTAGAACGATGTCTAGGTCATGATGCTATCTAAACAATCTCATACGAGCATCCGACTCCATGAGGAGACACGGATACCACAATATAATATGAACAACATACTCAATCACATAACTACAGCACGATAAGATCTCGAAGAAACAAGTAAGATGCAACACAAGTCTAAATAGAAATAGTCTAACTCAACAATATAATCTAAGTCTCAATGAGTATGCCGGAGACAAATTCGGTACCAAAATAATATGTTAAAAGAACTAACTAGATAACTAGTGATTCCGGCTAGACCTTCCGGAATCACAACTGAACTACCAAGTCTAAGTCTACAGCTACTCACCCTGTGGTCCATAAAATGTCGGACACCAGTCCTCTAAGGCATAGTCTGAAAAAATATTTTCAGTCAGGAAGGAGCAAAGTACATCTCAAATAACAGTTCTATTTAATTGATAAGGACTATAAAATAATAAATAGATGATGCTAAATACTGAGAGAAGGCAATAAGTAAATACAATGACAATATAAAGATACAGGCAATTTAGGCAATATGATACAGTCAGTGCATATATAAAATGAAGAGAACGAGGTACAATATCATATACGGGTGATGTAGTATATGATCTAAAATAGAGAACTGTAACTATTCTAAGTGTTTGAAATATTAGTCTATCATGTGATCGACTTGGGACAAGATCAGGCTGGTTACATATGATTAGCTATGATTCATGTAAGATTAGGCTAACCATTTGGTTAGCTATGATGCAAGTAGTGGTCAGGCTAATCATATATATCAGCTATGAGGCATGTAATGGTCAGGCCGTACCCGACGTGAGGTGTGGGGTGAGCTATGATGCATGTAGAGTTGGGTATGATCATATAATCTACTAATATTTTCCCTGCCCCCAACTAGTACAGTGGATCCAATCACGACACGTCACGATACACGAGCAATATCCAATATATCATGTACAAGGTCTAAATATCAATGTTGTGTACAATGTCAATACGATAATCAATGTAACATCTCATGACTGCAGATCCAATCTATATACTAGTCCGTGTAGCACAGTGTCAGGAATCAGATGTAACATTTCTAGATACTGGAATTATAGATATTATCAAATAATTGGAAATTATCAGAGAATGTACTTGCCTTGGGTCCTTAGCTGATAATACCAATGTCCTGTCCCAAAGTATCGTCTGGATGATCCAACAATCCTATAGACATATCATAAAATATAATATTTGCATCAGACATTACACTAACGCACAATAAAATGCACTGAACTCAGGGGCTACGCTAGGTATAACTCTGGTCAACTAGGATCAAGTGTGTGTCAAGTTGCACGGGCGTCGCGTCTGTAATTACGGTGCAAGACAGACAGTCCATGATACGGGTCTTACCAGTACGTCAGTGTACATATGGTAGTCTTGTTACCATGCTACGTGGTCATACTTGGGTCATCTAGTAGATAGACACATAAAACATATTATACATATTATTAATTATAAACATTAATACTCAATATATATATATATATACACTAATTACATACATACACAATATATACGTATACCAATTAATTACATATATAATATATGTATATACACTAATAAATTTATACTATATATATATATATATATATATATATATATATATATATATATATATATATATATATATATATATATATATATATGTACACATATGCATACCAATTATATACATATTAAGAATATACTAAATGTATATACAAAATATATATATCCATATACCAATGAATAAATACATACATACTAAATATATACACATACTATACCAATTGAATAATACCCATATACAAAATGTATACATACCAATACCTATTTGTATACATGTACTAAACAAACAATATATGCACACACACAAAATCCTGAAGGAGGACAAGAACAAACCTGCGCACGGGCACGACGACGATGACAGCGATGGTGTTGACGATGTGGTGATGATAGGTGATCGCGATGGTGAAGGTCATGAACAGGGAGGAGGCCGGGTCGAGGTGAAGATGACGACGAGAATGTTGATGGATGAAGGCGAGGGTGGCTGCCAGAGTTGGAGGAGCTTGGGGAGGAGGACAGCGGGGTGCTGCTCCGGGGAACTGCTCGGAGGAGACGGCGACGAGCGAGGACTGGCAGTGGGTCGATGAACTCTGGCGAGTTCAGTTGGAGGCGACAGGGAGGATGACCGGGATGGCGGCCCAACTTCCGGAGAGAGTGGCGTGGCCGCGGGGTTTAGTTCTAGCGGGGAGAAATCGTGGTGGTGGAGATATTTGTAGTGGAAGGGCTCGACGGAGTTGTGAGCCAGCCGGGGAAGGATCTGGCCGGAGGGGAAGCTCCAGGCGGCTCGAGACAGTGGTGTAGCAGCAGTAGCAGCCGGGGGAGGGTGGATCTGGGGCTGTCAAACGGAGAAGATCGGGTTGAAGCAGTCGGGGTTGTGATGGCGTGGACTCGAGGAGATGGAGGTCTGGGAAGGTGGCAGGGGGTGGACGAACTGATGATGGTGGTGGTGGCTCGTGGAGGGATGGGCTCGGGGTGATAAAGTCGGGTCGATGGAGGCTCCGACAATGGCGGAGGCGGTGACCTTGCTGGGCTGGTCGAAGCTGAGGTGGTCCTGGAGGTTCAGCTGGCCGGAAAAGGAAGGAGCTCGGGGTTGGAGATGGTGGTGGAGACTCAAAAACTCAGGCCGGGCTGAAGAGGGGAGTGGCCGGGGAGAAGAGCTCGGGGTTGAGGAGGTGCCGGTCGGGGATGGAACAATAGCACCGGAGGAGAGGTTGGCCGGGGCAGTTGGTCGGTTCAGCTAATGGTGGTGATGGTTTTATCCCCCCCTTTTTCTTTTGAAAAGGAGGAGAAGAAGAAGAAGGAAGAAGAAGAAGAAGGAAAGAAATGGAAAAGAAGGAGGAGGCTACGGTTGTGAGGGGGAGTGAGGAGAGAGAGAGGTGGGGGCTTGTTTCCTAGGTTTGGGGATTAGGGCATGTTGGGAAGGGTGCATTGAAGAGACATTTTATAGGAGATGTGATGGGAGGTGTTTGGTGATGATGAGCCCCATTTTGAATGGGTGGTCAGGATTTGACATGAGAAAATTACTCATGCAAGGGTGATGGTTGGGTTGACTAGTCAATATTAGGGCTTCTCCATTGGTTTGAACCAATAGGGTGTTGACACCTAATGCAGTATTTGTAAATGAGCCCCCTTAAATCTGGATATTCGCACAGACACATGAAATGATAAAAAAAATTGGTGGACGATTTAGTGTTTGGTATTTTGTAGGGAGAGAGGATATTGTGTATTTTGTATGGGCTTAATGAATAGGGTATTTGGATTAAATTGGGTTAAAATATGATTAGTCAAAAATGGTATCCCCAATTTAATTAAAGAATAATGCAAGCGATGTTCTAAAATTAATTAGGAGTACATGGGGCCAAAATTAGGTTAGGACACAAATATTATTAGTGAAGAAGACTCAGAACAAAATATTACCCTAATTTGGGTTGCACGAAAATGGGTCGAGATTGTCTCTAATTTCGATTGGAACGCACAACGATACAAAGTCGAATTTTATTTAAAAATTAAATAAACGTCCGCGACGAATATTGTGCGGCTAAAATGAAGCACAAGAGAGCATAATTATGAGTTACAAAAAGGTCAGAATGGAAGGCGGGCACGCCTAGGGCAAGATTGTGAAATTTGTTGGAAGGCAAAAGCTAGGGTAGCGTTCCAAATATCGAAGCAACGGTAAGGCACAACAATTAAATAAAATTACGGTAATAATTACAACCTCAAATAATTAAGTTCTAAATAATACAAATTAATTCCATAACCCTACATATCGGTCAGGTGTTCATTAAGTGAACTTCTAGGTCAAGTCTACCAGCTCAAACATGAATGAACACTGTATATATATAATATATTTAAATACACATCTCATACAATTATTTAAATTAAAATACACATATCATAAAATTATTTAAAATAACTACCACAATATTAATAATATATAAAAATAAAAAATATCCCTATTTTTAGAATGTGGTAGTGACAGTAACAGTTCAGCCAAGCCGTGGAGAGGCTCGGGCACCAGCAGCAGTCAGTGCACTGTGCAGTATCTGCACCGTGCAAGTGATGCACAGTTGCTGTGTTTTGGTTCAGTAGTTAATTGCCGCCTTCAGTTTAAGTTTCAGATTTTATTTTACTTTACAGTTTCAGTCCAATTTCAGTGAGATTGGGTTTAGCATGGTATTGTTAGTAGTTAGTGATTATATATCTATACATACTTGTTTATGTGAGTTAGCTATCAAGCTATAGGTATTAGGTATATTTGTAGTTATGGGTTATTGAGATAGTGAGTTGTATAGTAGTAGTTAGTTATGTATATATATAGTGTGGTATTATTGTTTAGTAATTAGATACTTATATAGCTAGTGCTAGAAGTTTATGTATATGTGTATTAGCATAATTAGCTTGGGGTATCATATGTGTTAGCTATTATGTTAGTATTTGGGTTACCTTAGGATACCAAGGTATTACCAAGGTATTGGGTCGATACCCAAGGTTTTGAGTTTGGGTATCGAGATAGATGCGATATGCATTGGTGCAAGGCCAAGGTATCCTATTTTGATTGATTTGATATAGTATTATAACATGTGACTTATATATATAACACTATTTTCGTATACGAAAAATTGCGTATCTTAGGATACGGCTCTTTGAGTGCCTTGTTGTATCTTAGCTTAGCTAGTATACCATAGTTTCATGGTGTATTGACTTAGTTACTTGGTGTTAGACTCTTGCAACCTAAATTTTATTGGTTTAACTTAGAAATGGCGTAACGACCTAGAATTGTCTCAACTTTACTTATTTTCATTCTCGAATCTTGTATTGATGCAATGTACCATACAGGTTGCGTGACACCAGCTTGGGCATTGAGAGACACACCTTGCTCAGGACTTCAGGCGAGTATATTTCTCTAATAGTTTTTAATTCATAATATTATATATATATGCATATTCTAGAATTGTATACTTGATTCCGACACAGTGATTTCACGGATTGGTACTATATGGATCCCGTCAGGAGATTTTATCCCCTACCGTATTCAGCGGTACTCGTGTACATTGTATCTCATCATGTATATTGGGTATTGATTATATTTTGTGTTCACATACTGCTCATGTTCAGTGTGCCTATTCGTGTACACACACCGCTCGTGTTCGATGGTTATAATATTCGTGTACACCCACTGCTCGTGTTCGTTGGTTATGATATTCATGTACACCCACTGCTCGTGTTCAGTGGTTATATTAGCGTGTCGTGATTGGATCCATCGATATTAGTTGGGGGTGGGAGAGTAGGAGTTGATTATGTGATCAAAGCCCCATTGTTACATCGTATACATTATGGTTACATACCACACTTGTAATCATCTTACCTGATCATATTCACCCAACCCGATCACATAATAAACTTTTATTCTGAGGCACATTATTAGTTTAGATTGCAGTTATTTCATCATATTGTGATATTCATATTATTGATCTATATCCTCGTACATTATCTGTATATCTATTGTTCATCATTCATATGTTTAATGATATTGTATTTCATTTCTATATCTGTTTATATGCTCGATTATGTTATTGAAACTTCTTTCAGAGGTATTTACTTTGCTCCAATCCTGACTGGATATATTTTTCCAGATGACTGGCTTATAGAGCAGTGTCCCATATTCTACGGACCGCAGGACGGCGTACCTATAGAGGATACTCCTATTGACCAGGAGGACTTAGTTGCAGAGCCTGAGGAGGTCTAGATAATGTTTGTGTTGTATTGTATTAGAGTATTCTTTTGGTAGATTCATATTTTGTATATTATTTTATATTGTGGATTGCATCTTATTTTTTTCTTCGCTATTTTCCTTCGTGCATTATTCTTCCTTAGTTTGTTTTGTGATTAAGATTATATATTCTTATGAGATACTATATTGCTCCTCCATTTGAAGTTGAGATGATTGACAGGTACCATATTATATTATTGAGATGTTGGATAGTTAGAAATGACCCAGACAGCATTCTACTATCGATTCTGTGGCGTAGGCTGGGCGTAACCACGTACTCGTGCCCGATTATACGGGTGCGGATCGTGACATATTTTTAGTGGTGGCCCATGCAAGTCTAGAATTTTTTAGGTCTAGATAGATATCGTAGTTGTGCTCATCTAGAGTACTGCTACGAGCCTGCTTTAGGAAATAGGATTTAGGCTGAGAGTTTACCCAATCACAGCCAGAAAAATTCCAATATCTGTTTTGCAAATCCTTATCTTACTTGAGTACAATTCTATCATTCTTTGATGTTATTGTATCATATTCAATATTGATTATGTATTTTAATCTATCTTCAGGATGCTACCGAAGACGCGTTCCCAGCTATCAGGTGTCGTGTCATGACCCGTATCCAAAAATTTGGTATAAGCCGTGGGTATGTCCAGCCTACATCGCAGCATCGATGGTAGAACACTGTCTAGGTCTCAAGACTAACAACATAACTCATCCTGTCAATGGTCTCAACTCCATAGGGAGGACAATGATAATACATGGATCAACAATTTATAATATACTCAATCACAAGACTATTGGAAAGTAAATGGCACGATAAGATATGAGGATAAAGAGTACTGACATAAGTCAAGCACAAAATAAATACAACACAAGTCTAGAGTCTAGATGTCCACATAAAGTCTCAATAAAAATATACAACCCATGTCTCAGTTCTAGAACTATGATACATAATAAGACAGTCTAAATGCCTGTAGGTGGTATCTCCTCTAAGATGGAAAATTCCTCTAGAATTTCTGGTACAAAATCTCCCTTTGCTCCCAGGCTATAGTGGGTAGGACAGAATTCCTCCAAGTCCTCTGAAAAATATTATCCAGTCAGGATTGGAGCGAAGCACAAACACTAAACAACAGTTTCATTTATGTTGACAAAAGCTATAAAACAGTGTAAGAAAATACAAGATGAAAGAAATACTGGAAATATAGAATACTAGAGAATATATAATAAGCAATAGAACATCTAACAATTAATAAAAATATAAGTGAATGCTAGAACAAGTGAACTAAAATAAAGAATAAATATCTGGCTATGTGTTTGAAATATCAGTTTATTATGTGATCGACTTGGGACAAGATCAGGCTTGTTATATATGATTGGCTATGATACATGTGACGTCAGGCTAACCATCTGGTTAGCTATAATGCGAGCAATAGTCAGGCTAATCATATATAACAGGCTATGAGGCATATAAATGGTCAGGCTGTACCTGACGTGATGTGTGGGGTGAGCTATGATGCATGTAAGGTGGGGTATGATCACAAAATCTGCTAATATTTCCCCATCTCCAGCTAGCACGATATATTCCAATCATGACTCCTCATGACAGGTATCTAGGATGCTAACCCGTGTATCCACAGTGTCAGAATCAAGTATACTATACAACTAAAATTATAGAATTAATCAACAAAATAAAAACTGTCAGAGAATGTACTCGCATGTGATCCCGAGGAAGGTGCGAGGATCAATGTCCAAGGTGAGATCACAATGACCTAATTATGGAATATCAAAGTCAAAATACTGTAATAAGGACTAAGCATGTTTAACTAATTAAATACGAGGCCTCTAGGTTAAATCTAAGGTTTACTGGTCAATACTAGGTCCACTAGTCAGTTTTTATATCATGGAAGTGTATAGTGTACACTATCTATCTAAACTAGTCTTTACTTAGCTATACAAAACCTCAGTGTTAAGGATCTACAAGGTATTAGGTTATAACTATATCCTAGAGCCTAGTTAGTATATAAGTAACTTATATTAATTACCTTGCTAGTACTCCACCGTAATAGTATTAACCAATTCTTTACTCTAGCCATACTAGTACCAACTTAGTTGATCCCTAATGCAATATACTAATTCTTACACCCTTGATATCTTAATACCTTAACTAACACTAGTCATTTACTAGCTCATAGTAGTGGTACCAAAGCATTCTAACCTGTGGCAAAACCCCACAGTGAGAAACCTGGGCAGTATCAGAGCTCAGAGGTAGCCAAGATTCTGATTTAATAAACCCTTCACAGTTTCACAGTCTGAAATTTTTTAGACTGACACATACACATAAACAAGCACATACACAGGCCACTTGGTTACTTGTTGTTTCTACTCAACCCATCCACAACCCCAACTGGACACTGCACTCGATCCAACTATACCCTATACTCCCAACTGCACAAACTGATACACTAATATAAAACTAACAAACACACACCACATAAACATACTAATACTCTGATACTCTAGCATTAACACTGATACATTCAACCACAGTGTCAACACTCACCTCCAGTCTACTGATGCACAACACCTATCTGCTGCACACCACAGCACTGTCATACCCCCTGCACACCATTGCACTCTCGACTGATGCACCACACTATGAAACACACTTATACACAGTTCACAGTCTGAAGTTGTTCAGACTTCACATATGGCTTAAACTTTGAGACAACTATAACAGGTATCTAAACTTGTTCAACTTACACAGGCATGGCCTAAACTCTGAGACAAGCGTATGGCTATTGGCAGAATCCATATCTGAACTTGTTCACTCTTACACATGCATAGCCTAATCTTTGAGACAAGCATATGGCTACTGGCAGGATCAATAGGTAGTATCCCTCAACTATCCATTGATACCCAGTATCAGAAACTCACAACTAGAGTGAATCTCGATTCCCATTCTTCCCCTAACACAGGCACACACAGTTCACTGCTTACTGACATTGGTACTGTGATACTCACAGACATGTATGAGAAATCACCACACACTACTCACTGAGACAACCTCTAACCCGACACACCCACTAACTGAACTGACATACAGTCTCAATACTGCACAGCAAATCCTGATACTCTATTTTCCCCAAATACTGAGATACACTACTAAATTTCTGATACTCTTCTCAGCAGGTTTTGAACTGCACAGTTCACTCAACTGTGCACACACAGTTCTCATTCACCCTCACACAACACATACAGGAAATTTAATTCACTAATATACCTAACACACAATTCTAGAGCTCACTGAGAACTAAGCTCACAGGACCCGAGCCTCACTGAGATACTCACAGCCACACGGATACAATGAACCACATTTTCAGTGTCATTGAGACACTCACACCCACAGACACAAACACAACTGGAATGATATATGATACACCTAACACTCACAGAACCCAAACACTGAGGCACTTGCTGTGCTGAAATACAATACAACACACTATATCACACACAGTGAACTGGAGCTCACTGATACTATCACAACCGAGGCATTGCTAATACCAAACTAAACTCTATCACCTACTGTTACTATGCTCAGCATAGTATCTAATGGATCCCGACACTACAGTGAGCCTCATATCGAGCCCCCCACAGTGAACTCGACTGTACAGTTCTCTTCTCCCCACAGTGTATTCCCTCTCCAAATCACACAACACATCTATATACATATGTATAAATATATATATATATATATATATATATATATATATATATATATATATATATATATATTATACATCAAATTAGGTAATATAGAGTAGATTAGATGGGTATTCCCCTATGAAGCATTTCATCAAACATATAATATGCTTGAAAATGTACTCCGCAATATTACTCATGAATACCCAAACCAAAACCCTAAAATCATAATCGAATGCAAAGTATATGATGCAAACATGTATAGATACATATTCCCATAGTTAGGGCTCACAAAAAATTGGGGAAAACATCCTTGGAAACACAAAACCCTAAAATCAACTAGGACTCCATGGAAAAACCAAAAGAGCCATTCCTAATTTCCAATGGTGGGCTCCTAATGGCCATTCAACAATTAGAAAATAGAATTAAATAGGGTTTTAATTCGGATCCTCACCTATTGGGAGATGGTTTCCCAATGTAGCTCCTCTTTTTTTAAGCCTCCTTGGTCCAAGCTCCTAGATCTCTCTTGATGGAGAAGGAAGAGAGTTTCTAGGGCTATAATTTCCTAAAATTTGAGGAAGGGAATGGTTTTCTAAGTGGAGGCTAGGTTTAGGGTTTTTTCTCCATGAATGAAGAAGCTTGAGGGAGGCTCCCTCTCATTATATAGGACTAGGGTTAGGGTTAGGGCTTCTAATGCCAAGTGTCTAATTTGCCCTTCATGAATTGTCATGAAGAACTTTAAAAATAAAAAGGGTTTAGTCATTCATGGAGGGTTAAACTAAAATGCTAATTTAATAATTAGGGTTTGTCATAAGGGTTTAATCTAATGGATTTTTAGGTCAAGACCATTAACCCATGCATGAAAGAACACCCAACAATTTATTTAATAAACTTATAATACATTATATTAACACAATAAATTAATATGGCAAATTTATAATAATGCCCTAATCTAGGAATGTGGTAGTGACATGCCACGATAGTGCGATCAGTCACTTCATCACCCTTGAGGGCAGCACCCTCAGAAGATGGTCCTACACCAACATTCAGGAGGTCAGCTTCACCGGTCCAGGTGGGCGTATCGGCAGCAGCTTTCGGAGGTGCTCCACCTCTATTATCGAGGAGAGGACAGACAGTTTTCGAGGATCTTCCACCTCCACCACCTGCAGTTGATCAGATGCAGATGTTCACGCTTTTTCAGTAGATAATGGAGGCACAGCAGCGACAGTCAAAGGTCCTGCAACAAAGCATGGAGAATGCTTACCAGATTGTACTTACAGCAGTGGAGAGAGCTACTACAGCCCAGCCACAGACGGTACCACCTCAGTTTATTCCCCAGCAACCGAGGCCGGGTACCATCATAGACTTCAAGAGGATGGGCCCGAAGGACTTCAGGGGCACAGAGGAGATTATCTATGCGGATGAGTGGATCGAGGACATCGAGCGGAACCTGCGGCTGGCGCAGATTCCAAAGATGCTACAGATACAGGCAGCGGGTTGTATGATGTTCGACATTTCCTTGTTCCTGACAGACCCGAGAATTGCAGTGCCAAGACTCTCTTGGGAAGCCTTCAAAGAGCTTTTCAAGGAGAAGTTCTTACCAGATGTGGCTCTTACATCTTTGGAGTGTCAGTTCCAGTACCTCGTCCAGGGAGGTATGTTAGTGGACGAGTATACGACAGAGTATTGCCGTCTAGGTCGCTTCGTGGAGGGTTAGAACCCTAGAGGCAGAGCAAAAAAGTTCAGGAAGGGCCTGAACCGGGAAGTCAAATCCCACACCAACGGAGATCCTACTGCCACCTTCGAGGAGATACTCAGACAGACACAGAGAGCGAAGGATGACTTAGAGCATGGCTCTAAGAGGCCAAGGGTAACGGAAGAATCCAGCACCAACACGGGTCCAACAAAGAGGCCTCACTTCTAGCAGTAGCACTAGAGGCCTTACCAGCACCAGAGGCAACAGTATCACGGGCCAGCTAGAGCGCCGGCTCAGCAGATTCATCAGATCCAGAGGGCAGCAATTCCTTGCACTTTCTGTAAGAAGCAAGGACACGGATGGGATGCATACAGGATGAGGCTAGGCCAATGCTTATTATATGGATCGGGAGATCATCATTTGTGGGCTTGTCCTAAAGTCCTAGCTCGTCCAGCTCAGGGTGGAGAACAGGCACAGAGGGCACCCGCTAGACCACTAGCGGGCCAGCAGATAAGACCTCTATCACCATAGCAACAACAGTTTTCCCAGCGTCAGCAGCAGAGAGGAGCACAGCAACATGGGCGAGCTTTTGCCTTGACTGTCGAGGAGGAGGAGATGATTGGCGATGTCATCTTAGGTTAAGTTTATCTCGACTCCTTTCCAGCTCATGTTTTGTTCGATTCTGGTGCTTCTCATATCTTTATATCTGTATCTTTTGCTTTGAGGCATCATCTTGAGTCTGAACCGTTGGCGTGGACTTACAAGATCACGACCGGGGGTACCATTATTCTGGTCAGTGATGTTTGCAAGAACCAAAGAGTTTATTTGGGAGGCCGTGAGCTGAGTGTATGTTTACTCGTAATGCCACTTCCGAGTTATAATTTAGTACTCGGGATGGATTAGTTGAGTAGGCATCACGCTAGTATCGATTTTTGTAGAGGCAGAATTTTATTTCAGACGCCAGGAGAGTCAGAGTTCGAGTTCGTCCGAGAAGCAGAACAAAGCAAAGGCAATTTCTGTGGAGCTTTGGTAGAAGAGCAGGAGCCACCATATCCTTGATTGCAGAGTTTATGGATGTCTTTCCAGAGGAGTTGTCGGGGTTACCGCCGGACAGAGATATGAAATTCTCTATAGATTTGGTGCCAGGCGCAAAGCCGATCTCTCAGTACATCTATAGAGTAAACAACAGCGAACTGGCAGAGTTGAAAAAGCAGGTGGATGAGTTGCAAGACAAGGGCTTTATCCATTCCAGTTTATCACCATGGGGTGCTCCTGTACTTTTTATACTAAAGAAGGATAGGTCGGTACGTATGTGTATCAACTACAGGGCACTTAATAACCTCAATATCAAGAATAAATATCCGTTGTCGTGGATAGATGACTTGTTTGATCAGTTGAGTGGAGCGAAGGTATTCTCCAAGATAGAATTGAGGTTAGGGTACCATAAGGTGAAAGTAAAGTGGGAAGACATCCCGGAGACAGCTTTCAGGACTCGTTATGGGCAGTTCGAGTTCTTGGTAATGCCGTTTGGGTTAACCAATGCCCCGACAGTGTTTATGAACCTGATGAACAAGATGTTTCATCAGAACCTGGACCAGTTTGTTGTAGTCTTCATAAATAATATTCTGATATATTCGAAGGCCCCGGAGAATCATGAGCAACACTTGAGGATTGTTCTGGAGCCCCTCAGGAAGGAGAAGTTTTATGGAAAGTTATCAAAGTATGAATTCTTCCTTAATAAGGTTGAATTTCTCGGACATGTTATTACAGGAGACAAAATCTCGGTGGACAAGAAGAAGATTTCAGCAGTTGAATCGTGGTCTATCCCAAGTTTAGTAGCAGAGATCAGGAGCTTCCTTGGATTAGCAAGCTACTACCGAAGGTTTGTTCAGGACTTTTTCAGACTTGTAGAGCCTATGACTAGACTGACCAGGAAGGACGTAAAATTCGTCTGGACTAAGGATTGTCGGTCAGAATTTGAGGAGCTAAAGAGGAGATTGACTACTGCTCCCATTTTAATACTACTATCAGGAGCAGGAGGATTTTATATTTACAGTGATTCATCAGAGAAGGATTTGGGTTGTGTGTTATAGCAGTACGGAAAGGTTATTGTCTATGCTTCCAGGCAATTATGCCCACATGAGAAGAACTATCCTACCCATGTTTTGGAGTTGGCAGCGGTTTTTTTTGCTCTCAAATTGAGAAAACATTATTTATATGGAGAGAGAGTAGAGATCTTCACAGACCATAAGAGCTTAAAGTATGTGTTTACACAGAAAGAGCTCAACATGAGACAGCGAC
The DNA here is from genome assembly GCA_036927795.1 of Iris macrosiphon. Classification (NCBI taxonomy): domain Eukaryota; kingdom Viridiplantae; phylum Streptophyta; class Magnoliopsida; order Asparagales; family Iridaceae; genus Iris; species Iris macrosiphon. The sequence goes on from JAYESA010000010.1 coordinate 85,874,056, forward strand.
GATGGTTGGAGCTGATGAAAGACTTCGACGTATCTTTGCAGTACCATCCAGGGAAGGCCAACGTAGTCGTGGATGCTTTGAGTAGGTATCTCATGGCTATGTGCTTGACTAGAGACATACATTTATTGGCAGACAGTTTAGACATTGAGGTACTAGTTCCTGGAGTCGCAGTACAGATGTAGAAACTTCAGGTGCAGTCAGAGCTAATGGACCGAGTCAGAGCCGGACAGTATGAGGATGAGTCTCTGAGGGGCCTCAGAGCACAGGTTCAGTTGGGGCTGGCAGAGGACTTTATTGTCATAAATGATGGATTATTGTGACACGGTACCAAGTTGTGTGTATCGAGAGGAGCATTGCGCGAGAAGATTATGCAGGAGGCACATCATTCTCAATACTCTATGCATACATGTGCCAATAAGATGTATAGAGATATGGGAGAGCATGTATGGTGGTATGGCATGAAGTGGAAGGTAGCTAGCTTCGTATCCAGATGCTTAGTTTGCCAACAGGTCAGGGCGAAGAGACAGAGCCCAGGTGGATTGTTTCAGCCTTTGCTTATTTTGGAGTAGAAATGGGAACATGTGACCATAAATTTTGTATCGGGACTTCTGCGTTCTCCAGGAGGCAAAGGTGCAATTTGGGTTATCATGGATAGGTTGACCAAATCATCCCACTTCTTGCCATTTAAAGTAGGTACATCTACGGAGAGACTTGCAGAGATGTATGTGCGCCAGATTGTCAGATTGCACGGTGTTCCAGTGAGCATAGTCTCGGATCAGGATAGTCGCTTTAAGTTCCATTTTTGGAGGAGTTGTAGGCTAGCTTGGGCACTCAACTCAAGTTTAGTACCGCTTATCACCCCTAGATGGACGGACAGTCGAAGAGGACTATTCGACTCTCGAGAATATACTACGTACCTGTATTTTGGATCTTGGAGGTTCTTAGGAGGATTACCTTCACTTGGTAGAGTTTTCATACAACAACAACTACCAAGCTAGCATTGAGATATCACCATTCGAGGCATTGTATGGACGGAGGTGCCACACTCCGTTATCCTGGGGTAATGTTGGTGACAGAGCTTTATTGGGACCAGAGATGGTAGTGGATGCAACAGATAAGGTAAAGCTTATCAGGGACAGACTTCGAGTGGCGCAGGACAGGAAGTGGCATTAGGCCGATAGCCACCGGAAAACTTTGGAGTTTGAGGTATAGCTTGAGTTTTGTCTTGCTTGTGTTTGATTGTTGTTTATTAGAGTACTAAGATTGTGTTTCATGCTAGGTTGGCAGTCTGGTTTTTTTGACAATTTCTCTGACACATGGCACGATTCGTTTCGGTGGAGGCGGCAAGCTTAGTCTGCGATTCATCGGACCTTTCAGTATTCTAGAGAGGGACGGTACAGTTGTATACAGACTAGACTTACTACCTATATTAGAGGGAGTGCACAATATATTTTACGTGTCATAGTTGAGATGGTACATAGTAGATCCCAGTCATGTATTGGATCTCTCGGAGATAGAGATAGGCCCTACTCTTAGCTATACAGAGCAGCCAGTGGAGATTCTGGATCGGAGAGAGAATATGCTGAGGAACCAGACGATTTCTTTGGTGCGCGTAGCATTGGGCACATCACTCGCTAGAAGAGAGTACCTGGGAGCGAGAGACCGAGATGCGCGAGCGATATCCATATCTGTTCGAATCGTGAGGTATAATTCTTTCTTGTATTTTATTGTTATTTTTGGTAGATAGTTCCTTCCTTAATTTTGAGGACAAAATTTTTCTAAGGTGGATAGGATTGTCACCCTCACTTTTTCATTCAAGGATAGTTTGGTAATTGACATGGATAATTTTAAATTTAGGAATTATTCGTATTTAATATTGTGCATGCATAATTTATTTAATTATTATATTATTTATTTATTCCTAGTTGTAGATTTATTTTAGACTTGTGTAGTGGACCTAACCCATCTTATTAGAATGCATGAACGAATATTTTGGATGAGCTTAATTTGAGCCCATGAATTAGGCCCATGGATCAGGAGGTTGGATTAATTAGAGAAACCATTTGACTAGAACCTTCCCTCACTGATTAATTTTTTCATGAGAGGCTCCAAGGGATATTTGAGATATTTTATATTACTTACAGAAGGGATTACATGGCCGGCCCATAGAGGAGGAGAGAGAGTGATATCTCGTTTCAATTTATTCCTAAATTCTTAGATGTACAATTTTTCTCTTCCAATTCTCTTCATTACCTCATCAATTCTCCACCAATTCTTCACCAATTTCTTCCATAATTTTTCATTGAGGCTTCTATATCAAGGATCTATAAGAAGGAAGCAAGAAGCAAGGAGAAGGAGGCCAAGATCTACGAGGAGATGAGCTATTAGCATTTGGGGACTTTTTATTGGGAATCCATCTCCCAATAGGTAATTTTTAGTTTTTTTCCTGCTAATAGACTCTAGATCAGAGATTTAATCATGATAAACCAACCCACATGCATAGGCTACCTGTAAACCCCCTCACCCAAAATTAGGTTTACTTGGCTTATATAGTGGAATTAGGGCTAGTTTGAACCCAATAAGAATTTAGAACACGCATTTGAATTAACTGTATATTATTTTATCGTATAGCGCACCTTACCGTTGCTTCGATAATTAGAGCACCTCACCGGTCATTGTCTGTCTACAAATTCACAACATTATCCTAGACGTGCCCGCCTACCTTTCTGACCTTTGTGTAATTATTAATCATGCTTTCTGGTGGGACATTTTAGTCGCACAATAAACGTCGCGGACGTTATTTCGTAAATTTAAATAAAATCACATCTTCGTACCCATGTGCATCCCAATCAAAATTGGGAACCCAATCTTGACCGTTTTGTGCGACCCAAATTTTATTAATATCCTATACTGTATCCTCTACGCCCAGACGCTTGTGCCCAACCTAATTTTATTTTCAGGTACTCCTAATTAATTCCAGAACACCGTGCGCAATAATTTTAATAAATTAAATCTAATTTCTGCCTTTGTGCAATTTTGCTAATTGTTGGGGGCTATTATGCAAAACGCATTGAGGTGTCCCCACCGTTGGACAATACGTAAAGAAACCCAAATTTTCCCTTCACGTGAATTTTTTCATAATTTTTTGGGATGTGCAACGCGCGCATATCGCCCCGTATATTAATCTACCCTTGCATTTAATTAATGCAAATTCTGGCTCTCCAAACATCCTCATGTTAGCCCAAGGCCCATACTAAGGAGTGTTGACCAAGCCCTAATCCTAGGTCAACCCCCAAACCTAAAAATCCTACATGTATAAATAATCCTCTTCCAAATTTTTCCCTTTTTCCTTTTCTAAACCAAAACCTAAATTCTAATTCAGCCGATTTCCATCTCCTATGTACTGTTCACCATCCCCCCTCCTTGGACCTGTCGACCCGCCGGAGCCACCCCTCCCCGTCGACCGGGGCAACCTGAACCGCCGTTGCTCAATGCCGCAGCCACCCTTCTTCACCTCCTCCTCTGCCTGGGCAAGACTCGGCCAACACAGCCACCACCACCATTGCCATCTCGATGACAGTACTCCTCCATCACCGTGGTCATCCCCAACACTCCGTTACCGCCGCCATCGTCACCCTCCTCCCATTCTCCTCCAGTCCCGCTCACCTGGAGCACGATCCCGCCTCGTCCTCCGCCGGAGACTCGACGGCTCAGAGCCGCCTGAACTCCTCCATGGCTAACCCGACTCCACGATGCCGCCCGACTCATCCCCTCCACGATGCCGGAGCAGCCCCCTCCGTCTGAGCACAGGCTTTCCCCTCATTCGTCGTCCTCTTCACCTCCTTCCCCCGCCTAACCGCCGGAACATGGTCACCCAGCGCCCGACCTCAGCCTCTCTTCTCCTTCCGGTCAGGAACTTCACCTCCTCCTCCGTGCGCCTGCCTCCCCTTGACTCACCTTCCTGTTCGACCTCTTTGTCGGACTTCCCTGGCCGAGCCTCCCCTCACCTGGCCGGACCATCCCTCCCCACTGGCCGGAGTATCAACCCCACCACCATCAAAAGTAAATGCCATCACCATCATCATCATATTTACACCACCACCATCATTTTATTAACACCTCGTTCTCCCCACTTCCCTGTCAGCATCTCCATCTCGTTCCGGTCGAACCACCACCCTCTTCTCCTCCTTGCCGGAGAACAGGACTCCTGACCCGACTCACCACCACCATTATCACGATCCCCTCCTCCTTCCTCTCCCTGTTTGATCCCCCTCCTTGCCGGACCTCCCCATGGCCGAACTCAGGCAGGAAACCTCCGGCAGCCACAAGCATCATCATCATCCTCATATCAACTCCTCATCACCATTCATTGTCAACACGTAAACCCTAATCATCCCTTAATTATCACGTTACCATCACCATCGCCATCGACGTCGTAGTCACCACCTTCACCATCGCCATTGTCGTTGTCGTCTTTGCCTTAACTATCATTGTCTATGTCGTCATCACCATCAGCCCAATCATCGTCCTCGTAATCACCATCGTCCATAGCATCACCCCTTAACTATTATCATCCACATCATCGTCATTGTTCCAGTCATCATCCATATCACCACCAAGATCATAATCATTACCATGACCCGTCACCCTTGCTCGATGACCGCAGCAGTCACCCCCAATTTCTGTACCTGCGCACGCTGACCCCGAGGATCTATTGGATTGGTTATACGTGACTTTCGAAGCTGGTTATTGGGACTACACAGCCGCCTGCCAGGCAAGTATACCTTATCTTTGTTATACTGTTTAAATTCTGTATTATTTAACTGCATGTTATTATTATAATTGTGCGCTTCCGAGAGAGACTCGGGTGCAGTCAACGAATGCGTTGACGTTAGGACTTGTGTCTGACCTAGTGTCTAGTAGACCCACCTAAAGTTATGGAGTTATTGGTATGACTTCCAGGCCTTGACACCTTTCTTACACGTGTTGTGAGTCTCATGTAGGGAACGGTCCTGCGTATATGGTTGGCCACCTGTACGTGTAGGCGTACGACGGATAGGGTATAACTGCTAATAGTGATGCATGTTAGAAGACTTAGTAGTTATTAGTAGGCGAAGCGTAGATTATCGTGGTACGACGGTTTATTCCTTGTCCTTGTTTGGTTGTAAGGATTAGGCTGTTGTTCTAACGATAGACTATGAGCCAGAGTTACGACGCCCCGGCATAGTAGCTGACGCGTGTTCTGGATACAACATGCTTAGATCGTTGGGCGGGAAGGACGACTAGTAGGCATATGGGACACCCCACTCCCTTACACTGATACCGCACTCGACGGAGTGATACGGACGTATATATATATTACGGATACCACGTTCTATAGAATGTTGGACGTTACTGTATTCCTGCGCCCGTGTTATAGGGGGCATGTGTGGCATATACTAGCCGGTTGTCACGACTGGTGAATTACGTCAGCATATGTCTAGCCTACACCTTTCCATATATTCAAAGTTGTCCTCAAGTTGCATTTCACTTAGATGGTTAGGTCACCCTAGAGTTTTTACAGTATTTACTTTATGGCATGCTTTTCTGTATCTTGTTATGTCCCTCTGAGGACCTGGACCCTTTCCAGGTGTATTATTCATGAGTATTCGCAGGAGCACGAATTCCGGACCGGTTGCGTACGTTTCGAGGGGACTTCTCTTCGAGCCACGTGATTGTTAGATTTGGTACTTATATTGTATTCATCTTGTTTATTCTATATTCTAGTTAGGCAGTGGATTTGTTTCCATCCGACTACCATCTTTAGATACTTCATATTGATATCTAGCTCGTAGATACTAGACATTTATTTATATTAATTCTATTGATGAGATCTAGAATTTACCATGTGACTTGTGATGGATTTATACCACTTATGGATATTGTTATTCATATTACAGCGTACGTGTATTATGGTTTCCATATATTGGAGTGCCATATTCATACGGCTGGCATGCTCACGTGTCCTAGTCCTATGTATTTTTGGGACTGGGGCGTGACATATTTTTGTGGTGGCTAATGCAGGTCAGAGCATATTGTCTCGGTTATGTTACTGTACCGAGCAAGCCTGCAAATAGGATTAGAGTATAGGATCTCATCCATATCTGACTATGACTCATCCTTCTTCCAATCTATTCCGTTGAATAATTGCATCATGCTTGATTCATGTGCCCTTCCCTTAGTTTCTTGAGTGTAGCCTTCTCCTAGAAAATAGAAGACCCTGTTGTTAGATAATAAGTAGGGTAACCTTCCTAGTAAGAGTAACTAGAACCTTGACACGTCACTAAATTAGAATGCTTATTGAACCCTAGCGTCCCTTATCTATAGAATGGCTTACCTGACGTAATTAAGAATGACTTAATTGTAGTATAGGTACTACTAGAGCTAGTTAGAGATTTGACCCTAATGTTGACTCTAGTATTGAGGAACCAATAGGAAATCCGAGATCGAATGTAGGGACTGAACCAAATTTGCATAGTAAGATAATGTTATGATATAGATCCTTGTCTTGATATTAGCAGACAGTACCTCAGGAAGCCCAGAGCAACGAGTATGACATTCCCCTTGGTCACACCTCAAATATGGAGATTTGCTCGTTGCCTTTCCTTAGGAAACCATGATAGTATCTTGAGTCCCTCTATTATAATTTTATATCTTGTCCCCTGCAACCTTAACATTCACCAATTATGCAACGATTTAAACTGTATTTTTCCTCCTTCGTCCCTCAACTCGTGCCACTTGACTCATCTGATTATAGGCCAAGTGATCTTATTCTATGTTAGGATATATAGTTTGCTAGGGTTATAGTTGGTAATTCGAACTTTGAAATTATGTGCTTGGTAGTAGAGCTTGATAGTTGAGTTATTCCTTTAGATTGTGATCTGACTATTCTTAGCTTTAAATCGTATAATTTGTATCCGTAACTTGATACGGGTTATCCTTCCCTTTTTCTCTTAAAGGTCATTAACTCTACCATTCTTACTATTGACACTTGTATTCTATGAACACTATGATTAAGATTTAAGATGACCGTGACCTACATGATACCATAGGAGACCCAAATAAGTACTGAGATTCGTTCCTCGTATAGCCCAATAAGAATTTATACTTTATTTACAAAAACTTTATTAATTTGCAGGATCCCCATAAAACTATCACAGTATTAGTTATATTTCTAAGTTGGGTAGAATGCCTCACAATCTAGTAACACATAGTCCTCCTGACTCATTAATATAGTATAACTGAATGACATTAACTGTATGCTAGCATAAGAAGATATTGTTTATCCAATTGTAAGAACTTAGAGGCCCATACCCTATTTGGTCGACTAGCGACTTAGACAAGGAGTGAGTATGACAACTGTAGAGATTGTAGAATCTTAATTTTGTATCTTGTTGGTTTTGTGAACTCAAATTATTTTGTAATTTCCTTCATCATAATCTAGCGTACTTATATTTTTGTACTACCTTGACTTATGCTGTTGTTACAGCCTAGTTTTGCAAGCTCATCCTTTTATCGAGCTTGTTCATGACATATGTATTATTGGACGCGTACACTAATACATTTCAGAATCAGTGTACTACGGTCTGATCAACCATAGTGTGCTTGGTTCGTCCTTCGTATAACTATTTTACGTGGATTAAGATATATAGTGATTAGTAGACGAATGTACCTGCCCTCTAGATATGTCTGAGCATATCGTATCCGTTATATAACTGTGCTGATGCGAGCAGGTGAATAGGAATTACCAAAATAGGATTTCAATCCATAACTGCCTTGATAATTCCCATTGAATTCTTTAAATGCCTTGACCCCCATACTCCTAATCTATTACCTCCCCCTTAAACTCTTTATTATTGTTTTCCGTCTTCCCTTATTTCGGAAAGACGAAACCTCGTGCTTAGCATAAGTTGATACACGAATAGTATTAGATATACCCTATGGGCCAAATACATTATTTGATGATTATTTTGTAACCAAGGGCATATCACATGTAATATATTTGGTGTCAAATTTTTTGAGGATTGAGTAACAGGATTAAGTAAAATTAAGGAATGAGATTCCTGAAGTGTAAGAGCCTTATGTGATAGAAGGGTAGATCCTAAGTTGGGTAGCAGTTGCATTATCAGCTTGAAAGGAATTTCTTTAGATTGTGATCGAACAAATTTTGATTTAAAGATTCAAGTCATTTTAATTTTTGAATTTTGGACGAATAAGTAAGAGGATAAGGATCAATGAATTTATATTTTTAGCACGTGATTCAAATTTTAAGAATTGGGAACTAAATCATCGATTAAATCTCAAAAAAAATAAATAGAACTCTAAACGTGGACATGGACGGATTAAATTTCAAATTTGAAGAGTAAATTAAAAGAAATTTTTGATTGCAAGATTACCTATTTGAACTATTGAGGATATAAATGGAATTTAAATTAGAAGAGTACAAAAGTTCATAATTTAAAAAAAAAGGAGAAAAAAAAATATTGATTAGAATCATTTCTAAAAGAGATTTTGTTAGTTGAAGATCGCGATATAAAATTTGGTATGCGAAGATGTTATATTTAAAACTGAATGTTGATGAGGAAGTACGATAGGTTGAAGTTTGATTCGAACAGTGACAATCTAAATTTTGAAGTGGTTACAAAGGATTGATTAGAATTCTAGTTATCGCAAAGATGTTGCTATCAACTTGCCTTATGTAGGTAAAGGAATATCAGGCTATGCCTTATCTTAATTTCGAGGATGAAATTATTTTAAGTTGGGTAGATTGTAAACTCCCTCACCCGAAATTAGGTTTACTTGGCTTATATAGTAGAATTAGGGCTAGTTTGAACCCAATTATAATTTAGAACATGGCATTTGAATTAACTGTACATTATTTTATCGTGTAGCGCACCTTACCGTTGCTTCGATAATTGGAGCACCTCACCGGCCATTGTCTGTCAACAAATTCACAACATTGTCCTAGACGTGCCTGCCTACCTTTCTGACCTTTGTGTAATTATTAATCATGCTTTCTGGTGCGACATTTTAGTCGCACAATAAACGTCGCAGACGTTATTTCATAATTTTAAATAAAATCACATCTTCGTACCCATGTGCGTCCCAATCAAAATTGGGAACCCAATCTTGACCGTTTTGTGCGACCCAAATTTTATTAATATCCTACACTGTATCCTCTACGCCCAGACGCTTGTGCCCAACTTAATTTTATTTCCAGGTACTCCTAATTAATTCCAAAACACCGTACGCGGTAATTTTAATAAATTAAATCTAATTTTTGCCTTTGTGCAATTTTTCCAATTGTTGGGGGCTATTATGCAAAATGCATTAAGTGTCCCCACCGTTGGACAATACGTGAAGAAACCCAAATTTTTCCTTCACGTGGATTTTTTCGTAATTTTTTGGGATGTACAACGCGCGCACATCGCCCCGTATATTAATCTACCCTTGCATTTAATTAATGCAAATTCTGGCTCTCCAAACATCATCATGTGAGCCCAAGGCCCATACCAAGGAGTGTTGACCAAGCCCTAATCCTAGGTCAACCCCCAAACCTAAAAATCCTACATGTATAAATAATCCTCTTCCAAATTTTTCCCTTTTTCCTTTTCTAAACCAAAACCTAAATTCTTATTCAGCCGATTTCCATCTCCCATGTACTGTTCACCATCCCCCCTCTTTGGACCTGTCGACCCGCTGGAGCCACCCCTCCCCGTCGACCGGGGCAACCTGAACCGCCGTTGCTCAATGCCGCAGCCACCCTTCTTCACCTCCTCCTCCGCCTGGGCAAGACTCGGCCAACACAGCCACCACCACCATTGCCATCTCGACGACAGCACTTCGCCATCGCCGTGGTCATCCCCAGCACTCCGTTACCGCCGCCATCGTCACCCTCCTTCCGTTCTCCTCCAGTCCCGCTCACCTGGAGCACGACCCCGCCTCATCCTCGGCCGGAGACTCGACGGCTCAGAGCTGCCTGAACTCCTCCATGGCTAACCCGACTCCACGATGCCGCCCGACCTCATCCCCTCCACGACGCCGGAGCAGCCCCCTCCGCCTGAGCACAGGCTTCCCCCTCCTTCGTCGTCCTCTTCACCTCCTTCCCCCGCCTAACCGCCGGAACATGGTCACCCAGCGCCGGACCTCAGCCTCTCTTCTCCTCCCTGTCAGGAACTTCACCTCCTCCTTCTTGCTCCTGCCTCCCCTTGACTCACCTCCCTGCTCGACCTCTTTGTCGGACTTCCCTGGCCGAGCCTCCCCTCACCTGGCCGGACCACCCCTCCCCACTGGCCGGAGTATCAACCCCACCACCATCAAAAGTAAACGCCATCACCATCATCATCATATTTACACCACCACCATCATTTTATTAACACCTCGTTCTCCCCACTTTCCTATCAGCATCTCCACCTCGTTCCGGTCGAACCACCACCCTCTTCACCTCCTTGCCGGAGAACAGGACTCCTGACCCGACTCACCACCACCATTATCACGATCCCCTCCTCCTTCCTCTCCCTGTTCGATCCTCCTCCTTGTCGGACCTCCCCATGGCCGGACTTCGATAGGAAACCTCCGGCAGCCACAAGCATCATCATCATCCTCATATCAACTCCTCATCACCATTCATTGTCAACACGTAAACCCTAATCATCCCTTAATCATTACGTTACCATCATCATCGCCATTGACATCGTAGTCACCACCTTCACCATCGCCATCGACGTCGTAGTCACCACCTTCACCATCGCCATCATCGTTGTCGTCTTCGCTTTAACTATCATTGTCTATGTCATCATCACCATCAGCCCAATCATCGTCCTCATAATCACCATCGTCCATAGCATCACCCCTTAACTATTATCATCCACATCATCGTCATCGTTCCAGTCATCATCCATATCACCACCAAGATCATAATCATCACCATGACCCGTCACCCTTGCTCGATGACTGCAGCAGTCACCCCTGATTTTTGTACCTGCGTACGCTGACCCCGAGGATCTATTGGATTGGTTATACGCGACTTTCGGAGCTGGTTATTGGGACTACACAGCCGCCTGCCAGGCAAGTATACCTTGCCTTTGTTATACTATTTAAATTCTGTATTATTTAACTATATATTATTATTATAATTGTGCGCGTTCGAGAGAGACTCGGGTGCAGTCAACGAATGCGTTGACGTTAGGACTTGTGTCTGACCTAGTGTCTAGTAGACCCACCTAAAGTTATGGAGTTATTGGTATGACTTCCAGGCCTTGATACCTTTCTTACACGTGTTGTAAGTCTCATGTAGGGCACGGTCCTGCGTATATGGTTGGCCACCTGTACGTGTAGGCGTACGACGGATAGGGTATAACTGCTAATAGTGATGCATGTTAGAAGACTTAGTAGTTATTAGTAGGCGGAGCGTAGATTATCATGGTACGACAGTTTATTCCTTGTCCTTGTTTGGTTGTAAGGATTGGGCTGTTGTTCTAACGATAGACTATGAGCCAGAGTTACGACGCCCCGGCGTAGTAGCTGACGCGTGTTGTGGATACAACATGCTTAGATTATTGGGCGAGGAGGACGACTAGTAGGCATATGGGACACCCCACTCCTTTACATTGATACCGCACTCGACGGAGTGATACGGACGTATATATATTACTGATACCACGTTCTATAGAACGTTGGACGTTACTGTATTCCTGCGCCCGTGTTATAGGGGGCATGTGTGGCATATACTAGCCGGTTGTCACGACTGGTGAATTACGTCAGCATATGTCTAGCCTACACCTTCCCATATACTCAAAGTTGTCCTCAAGTTGTATTTCACTTAGATGGTTAGGTCACCCTAGAGTTTTTACAGTATTTACTTTATGGCATGCTTTTCTGTATCTTGTTATGTCCTTCTGAGGACCTGGACCCTTTCCAGGTGTATTGTTCATGAGTATTCGCAGGAGCACGAATTTCGGACTGGTTGCGTACGTTTCAAGGGGACTTCTCTTCGAGCCACGTGATTGTTAGATTTGGTACTTATATTGTATTCATCTTGTTTATTCTATATTCTATTTAGGCAGTGGATTTGTTTCCATCTGACTACCATCTTTAGACACTTCATATTGATACCTAGCTCGTAGATACTAGATATTTATTTATATTGATTCTATGGATGAGATCTAGATTTTACCATGTGACTTGTGATAGATTTATACCACTTGTGTATATTGTTATTCATATTATAGCGTACGTGTATTATGGTTTTCATATATTAGAGTGCCATATTCATATGGCTGGCATGCTCACGTGTCCTAGTCCTATGTATTTTTGGGACTGGGGCATGACACTACCCATAGAAATTAATTTTAGGTTCATCGGAGACCTACGGTGAAAGTTATGTCCAATTTGGTGCCAATTTTGGAGAAATTCTGAGATTGGCACATATTGTCATTCTTATTGGGTCTAATTGATCTAATTGATATATAATTGCTTGTTTATGACTAGTACCGTATCCACAATTGGGTACGTGTAGATCGTATCTTGTCAATTTGATGAAACAAGTTGATTTTGGGGTTTTCCTCCGACACGGGGCCTTGTGCATATCACATTATGACACAGACACGTAGATACTCTAATTACTATACGTATTGTTCAAAATTAGTATATTAGACTTGTTCATATCCTCCGGGATACGTTTGGTTGTGTATTGGAGCCGTATCGCAAGCGTATCATAGAATTAGTGTGATATAGGTGCGGTGCACTCCACGTGTTTGATGTTTGGTCCTTTCTGCTATATATATATATATATATATATATATATATATATATATATATAATGATATTTAAGTGATATACATATATAAATTATAGTGTATATGTGTGTGTCAATGTGTGTGTGTGTGTGTGTGTATATATATATATATTTATATATATATATATATATATATATATATATTATGTGTGTGTGTGTGTGTGTGTGTGTGTGTGTGTTTGTATATATATGTAAGAGTGTAGTATATATATGCTTATTTAGATATGTATATATATAGAGTTGGTTTTATATACATAGAGGATTGTGTGTATATGTATTTGTGTAGGTGTGATAGTGTGCTATGATTGCGTTTGTGTGTGTGTGAGGGAGTAAACTGCTCAACAGGGAAGTATCAGTGCACAGCGGCTATGTGCAACTGCACACATGGTGATACTGTGCAGTTAGTTAACTAAGGGAGTCGGGAATGGAAGTATCAGCTCAGTTGACTGCAGTGTATGCAGAGTCAGTATCAAGAGCCCTCACTGCAGTAGTAGTTAACTGGAGAGGGGGGTGCTGTTGCACCAGACTATGCAGCAGTGCAGCTAGCTGCACTCAGGCAGCAGGGACTGCACAGTCAGTTCACTGTGCTGCTGCATATAGTTTTGGTGCATGAGGCTTAACTGTACAACATGTAAGGGGCTCGAAGAGGCTTAACTGCACAGCATGTAAGGGCTCGGGGAGAAACTGGACAACAGTGAGTATCAGTGACTCAATGTACAGTGAGAAGTCGAGCATCAATAGCAGTATAGATTTGCACAGTTTCTGTGTAAGTTTCAGCATAGTAACAGTTCAGCCAAGTCGTGGAGATGCTCGGGCACCAGCAACAATCAGTGCACTGTGCAGTATCTGCACCGAGCAAGTGATGCACAGTTGTTATGTTTTGGTTCAGTAGTTAATTTTGGCCTTCAGTTTAAGTTTCTAATTTTGTTTCACTGTGCAGTTTCAGTCCAATTTCAGTGAGTGTGGGTTTAGGAAGGTATTGTTAGTAGTTAGTGATTATATATATATATATATATATATATATATATATATATATATATATATATATATATATATATATATATATATATATATATATATATATATATATATATATATACATACTTGTTTATGTGAGTTAGCTATCTAGCTATAGGTATTAGGTATATTTGTAGTTATGGGTTATTGAGATAGTGAGTTGTATAGTAGTAGTTAGTTATGTATAGATATAGTGTGGTATTATTGTTTAGTAATTAGATACTTATATAACTAGTGCTAGAAGTTTATGTATATGTGTATTAGCATAATTAGCTTGGGGTATCATATATGTTTTAGCTATTATATTAGTATTTGGGTTACCTTGGGATACCAAGGTATTGGGTCGATACCCAAGGTTTTGAGTTTGGGTATCGAGATAGGTGCGATACGCATTGGTGCAAGGCCAAGGTATCCTATTTCAATTGATTTGATATAGTATTATAATATGTGACTTATATATATATATAATACTATTTTCGTATACGGAAGCTTGTGTATCTTGGGATATGGCTCTTTGAGTACCTTATTGTATCTTAGCTTAGCTAGTATAGCATAGTTTCATGGTGTATTGACTTAGTGACTTGGTGTAAGACTCTTGCAACCTAGATTTTATTAGTTTGACTTAGAAATAGCATATCGACCTAGAATTGTATCAACTTCACTTATTTTTATTCTTGAACCTTGTATTGATGCAACGTACCATATATAGGTTGTGTGATACCAACTTGGGCGTCGAGACACACACCTTGCTCAGGACTTCAGGCAAGTACATTTCTCTGATAGTTTTTAATTCCTAATATTGTATATATACATGTTCTAGAATTATATTCTTGATCCCGATACAGTAATTTTACGGACTGGTACTATATAGATCATGTCAGGAGATGTTATCCCCTACCGTGTTCAGCGGGTACTCATGTATATTGTATCTCATCGTGTATATTGGGTATTGATTATATTTTGTGTTCACACACTGCTCGTGTTCAGTGTGCTTATTTGTGTACACCCACCGCTCGTGTTCAGTGGTTATGATATCCTTGTACACCATTTGCTCGTGTTCAGTGGTTATATTTCATGTTCGTAGCATGTCGTGATTGGATCCATCGATATTAGTTGGGGGTAGAAGAGTAAGAGTTGATTATGTGATCAAAGCTCCATTGTTACATCGTGTACATTCTGGTTACATACCACACTTGTAATCGTCTTACCTGATCATGTTCACCCAACACGATCACATAATAAACTTGTATTCTGAGGCACATTAGTTAGTTTAGATTGCAGTTATTTTATCATATTGTGATATTTATATTATTGATCTATATCCTCGTACATGACCTATATATCTATTGTTCATCATTCATATGTTTAGCGATCTTGTATTTCATTTCTATATATGTTTATATGCTTGATTATGTTATTGAAACTGCTTTCAGAGGTATGTACTTCGCTCCAATCCTGACTGGATATATTTTTCCAAATGACTGACTTATAGAGCAGTATCCCATATTCTACGGGCTGCAGGACGGCGTACCTATAGAGGATACTCCTATTGACCAGGAGGACTTAGTTGCAGAGCCTAAGGAGGTCTAGATTATGTTTGTATTGGATTATATTAGACTATTCTTTTGGTGGATTCACAGTTTGTATATTATTTCAGATTGTGGATTGTATCTTATTCTTTCCTTCGCTATTTTCGTTCGTGCATTATTCTACCTTAGTTTGTTTTGTGATTGAGATTAGATATTCATGTGAGATACCATATTGCTCCTCCATTTGGAGTTGAGATGATTGACAGGTACCATATTATATTGTTGAGATGTTAGATAGTTAGAAATGACCCAGACAGCGTTCTAGCGTCGATTCTACGGCGTAGGCTGGGCGTAACCACGTACTCGTGCTCGATTATACGGGTACGGGTCGTGACAAATTTTTAGTGGTGGCCCATGCAACTCTAGAATTCCTTAGGTCTAGATAGATATCGTAGTTGTGCTCGTCTAGAATACTGCTACGAGCCTGCTTTAGGAAATAGGATTTAGGCTGAGAGTTTACTCAATCACACCTAAGAATATTCCAATATCTGTTTTTCAAATCCTTATCTTACTTGAATACAATTATGCCCTTCTTTGATATTATCGTATCATATTCAATATTGATTCCGGATTTTAATCTATCTTTCGGATGCCACCGAAGACGCGTTCCCAGCGATCAGGTGCCGCGACAGTGCGATCTGTCACTTCATCACCATGAGGGCAGCACCCTCAGACGATGGTCCAGCACCTACATTCAGGAGGTCAGGTTCACTGGTCCAGGTGGGCGTATCGGCAGCAACTTTCGGAGGTGCTCCACCTCCAGTACCAAGGAGAGGATATACAGTTTCCGAGGATCTTCCACCTCCACCACCTGCAGTTGATCAGACGCAGATGTTTACGCTTTTTCAGCAGATGATGGAGGCTCAACAGCGACAGTCAGAGGTCCTGCGACAAAGCATGGAGAATTCTCACCAGATCACACTTACAGCAGTAGAAAGAGCTACTACAGTCCAGCCACAAATGGTACCACCTCAGTTTATTCCCCAGCAACCGAGGCCGGGTACCATCATAGACTTCAAGAGGATGAGCCCGAAGGACTTCAGGGGCACAAAGGGGATTATCTATGCGTATGAGTGGATCAAGAACATCGAGCAGAACCTGCGGCTAGTGCAGATTCCAGAGATGCTACAAATAGAGGCAGCGGGTTGTATAATGTTCGACATTGCCTTGACATAATTTTGGACAGACCCGAGGATTGCAGTGCCAGGACTCTCTTAGGAATCCTTCAAAGAGCTTTTTAAGGAGAAGTCCTTCCCAGATGTGTCTCTTACATCTTTGGAGAGTCAGTTCCAGTACCTCGTTCAGGGAGGTATATCAGTGGACGAGTATGCGACAGAGTATTGTTGTCTAGGTCGCTTTATGGAGGGTCAAAACCCTAGAGGCAGAGCAACGAAGTTTAGAAAGGGCCTGAACTGGGAAGTCAAACCCCATACCAACGGAGATCCTACTGCCACCTTCGAGGATATACTCAGACAGGTGCAGAGAGCGGAGGATGACTTAGAGCATGGCTCTAAGAGGCCAAGGGACACAGGAGGATCCCGCACCAATACAGGTCCAACAAAGAGGCCTCACTTCCAACAGCAGCACCAAAGGCCTTACCTGCACCAGAGGTAGCAATATTACTGGCCAGCTAGAGCGCCGGCTCAGCAGATGCATCAAATCCAGAGGGCAGCGGTTCCTTGCACTTTTTGTAAGAAGCAAGGACACGGATGGGACGCGTACAAGATGAGGCTAGGCCAATACTTATTCTGTGGATCGGGAGATCATCAGTTGCGGGCTTGTCCCAAAGTCCCAGCTCGTCCAGCTCAGGTTGGAGGACAGGCACAGAGGGCACTCGCTTGACCACCAGCGGGCCAGCAGAGAGGACCTCTACCACCATAGCAGCAGCAGTTTTCCCAGCATCAGCAGCAGAGAGGAGCGCAGTGACAGGGGCGAGCTTTTGCCTTGACTGTCGAGGAGGAGGAGCCGATTGGCGATGTCATCTCAGGTTCAGTTTATCTCGACTTCTTTTCAGCTCATATTTTGTTCGATTTTGGTGCTTCTCATAGCTTTGTATCTATATCTTTTACTTTAAGGCATCTTCTTGAGTCTAAACCGTTGGCACAAACTTGCAAGATCATGATCGGAGGTGGCATTATCCTGGTCAGTGATGTTTGTAAGAACCAGAGTTTATTTGGGAGGTCGTGAGCTAGTGTATGTTTACTCGTAATGCCACTTCCGAGTTACGATTTAGTACTCGGGATAGATTGGTTGAGTAGGCATCATGCTAGTATCGATTTTCATGGAGGCAAAAATTTATTTCAGACGCCAAGAGAGTCAGAGTTTGAGTTCGTCCGAGGAGCAGAGCAGAGCGAAGGCAATTTCTGTGGAGCTTTAGTAGAAGAGCAGGAGCCGCCACATCCATTGATTGCAGAGTTCTTGGATGTATTTTCAGAGGAGTTGCCAGGGTTACCGTCAGACAGAGATATAGAATTCTCTATAGATTTGGTGCCAGGCGCAGAGCCGATCTCTCAGCACGTCTTTAGAGTAAACAACAGCGAACTGACGGAGTTAAAAAAATAGGTAGATAAGTTACAAGACAAGGACTTTATCCATTCCAGTTAATCACCATGGGGTGCTCCGGTACTTTTTGTAGCAAAGTCGGATGGGTCGGTACGTATGTGTATCGACTACAGGACACTTAATAACCTCACTATCAAGAACAAATACCCGTTATCGCGGATAGATGACTTGTTTGACCAGTTGAGCGGAGCGAAGGTATTCTCTAAGATAGACTTGATATTAGGGTACCACCAGGTGAAAGTAAAGAGAGAAGACATCCCGAAGACAGCTTTCAGGACTCGTTATGGGCAGTTCGAGTTCTTGGTAATGCTGTTTGGGTTGACTAATGCCCCGACAGTGTTCATGAATCTGATAAACAAGGTATTTCATCAGTACCTGGGCCAGTTTGTTGTAGTCTTCATAGATGATATTCTGATATATTCGAAGACCCCAGAGGAGCATGAGCAGCACTTGAGTTGTTCGGGAGACCCTCAGAAAGGAGAAACTGTATGACAAGTTATCAAAGTATGAATTCTTTCTTGATAAGGTTGAATTCCTTGGGCATGTTATTACAGGAGATGGAATCTCGGTGGACAAGAAGAAGATCTCAGCAGTTGAATCATGGTCTACCCCGAGTTCAGTAGCAGAGATCAGGAGCTTCCTTGGATTAGCAGGCTACTACCGGAGGTTTATTCAGGACTTTTTCAGACTTGCAGAGTCGATGACTAGACTGACTAGGAAGGACGTGAAATTCATCTGGACTGAGGATTGTCAGTCAGCATTTGAGGAGCTGAAGAGGAGATTGACTACAGCTCCCATTTTGACACTACTATCATGAGAAGGAGGATTTTTCATTTACAGTGATGCATCAGGGAAGGGTTTGGGTTGTGTGTTACAGCAGTACGGGAAGATGATTGCCTATGCTTTCAGGCAATTACGCTCGCATGAGAGAAACTACCCTACCCATGATTTAGAGTTGGTAGCGGTTATCTTTGCTCTCAAATTATGAAAATACTATTTATATGGAGAGAGAGTAGAGATCTTCACAGCCATAAGAGTTTAAAGTATATGTTTACACAGAAAGAGCTCAACATGAGGCAGCGACGATGGTTGGAGTTGATAAAAGACTTCGACATATCTTTGCAGTACCATCTAGGGAAGGCCAACGTAGTCGTGGATGCTTTGAGTAGGTATCTCATAGTTATTTGCTTGACTAGAGACAGACATTTATTGGCAGATCTTGATAGTTTGGGCATTGAAGTACTAGTTCCTGGAGTCGCAGCACAGATGTGGGGACTTCAGGTGTAGGACCGAGTCAGAGCCTGACAGTATAAGGATGAGTCCCTGAAAAGCATCAGAACACAGGTTCAGTTGGGGCTGGCAGAGTACTTCATCGTCTCAGATGATGGATCATTGCGATATGGTACCAAGTTGTGTCTACCGAAAGGAGTATTGTACGAGGAGATTCTACAGGAGGCACATCGTTATCAATAATCTATGCATCCAGGTGCCAATAAGATGTATAGAGATATAAGAGAGTATGTATGGTGGTATGGCATAAAGCGGGAGGTAGCTAGCTTCGTGTCCAGATGCTTAGTTTGCCAGCAGGTCAAGGCAGAGAGACAGAGGCCAGGTGAATTACTTCAGCCTTTGCCCATTCCAAAGTGGAAATGGGAACATGTGACCATAGATTTTATATCGGGACTTTTGCGTTCTCTAGGATGCAAAGATGCAATTTGGGTTATCATGAATAGGTTGACCAAATCAGCCAACTTTCTGTCATTTAAAGTGGGTACATCTATGGAGAGACTTGCGGAGATGTATATGCGCCTGATTGTCAGATTGTACGGTATTCCAGTGAGCATAGTCTCAAAGTGGGATAGTCGATTCACGTCCCATTTCTGGAGGAGTTTGCAGGCTAGCTTGGGCACTCAGCTCAAGTTCAATACCGCTTATCACCCCCAGATGGACGGACAGTCGGAGAGGACTATTCAGACTCTCGAGGACATGCTACGCACCTATATTTTGGATCTTGGAGGTTCTTGGGAGGATCACCTTCACTTGGTAGAGTTTTCATACAACAACAGCTACCAAGCCAGCTTTGAGATGTCACCATTCGAGGTGTTGTATGGACGGAGGTGCCACACTCCGTTATCCTGGGATGTTGTTAGTGACAGAGCTTTATTGGGACCAAAAATGGTAGTGGATACAGCAGAGAAGGTGAAGCTTATCAGGGACAAAATTCGAGTGGCGCAGGACAGGTAGCGGCATTGGGCCGATAGCCACCGGAGACCTTTGGAGTTTGAGCTATAGCTTTAGTTTTGTCTTGCTTATGTTTGATTATTGTTTGTTAGAGTACTAAGATTGTGTTTTGTGCTAGGTTGGAGATCTGGTTTTCTTGAGAATTTCTTCGACACGTGGCACGATTCATTTCAGTGGAGGCATCAAGCTTAGTCCGCGATTCATCGGACCTTTCAGTATTCTGGAGAGGGTCGGTATAGTTGCATACATACTAGACTTACCACCTGCATTGGAGGGAGTGCACAACGTGTTTTACGTGTCGTAGTTGAGACGGTACGTGGCAGATCCCAATCATGTGTTGGATCACTCGAAGATAGAGGTAGGCCCTACTCTTAGCTATCCAGAACAATAAGTGGAGATTTTGGATCGGAGAGAGGATGTGATGAGGAACCTGATAATTTTTTGGTGCGTGTCGCGTGGAGGCATCACTCTCCAGGAGAGAGTACCTGGGAGCGAGAGACCGAGATGCGCGATCGATATCCATATATATTCGAACCGTAAGGTATAATTCTTTCTTGCATTGTATTGTTATTTTTGGTAGATAGTTTCTTCCTTAATTTCGAGGACAAAATTTTTCTAAGGTGGGTAGGATTATCACCCTCACTTTTTCATTCAAGGATAGTTTGGTAATTGACATGGGTAATTTTAAATTTAAGAATTATTCGTATTTAATATTATGCATGCATAATTTATTTAATTATTATATTATTTATTTATTGCTAGTTGTAGATTTGTTTTAGACTTGTGTAGTGGACCTAACCCATTTTATTAGAATGCATGAACCAATATTTTGGATGAGCTTAATTTGAGCCCATGAATTAGGCCCATGGATTAGGAGGTTGGATTAATTAGAGAAACCATTAGACTAGAACATTCCTTCCCTAATTAATTTTTTCATGAGAGGCTCCAAGGGGTAATTAAGATATTTTACATTACTTAGAGAAGGGATTACATGGCCGGCCCATAGAGGAGGAGAGAGAGTGCTCTCTTATTTTAATTTATTCCCAAATTCTTAGATCTACAATTTTCCTCTTCCAATTCCCTCCATTCCCTTATCAATTCTTCACCAATTCTTTACTAATTCTTTCCCTAATTCTTTATTGAGACTTCTATATCAAGGATCTGCAATAAGAAAGCAAGAAGCAAGGAGGATGAGGCCAAGATCTACGAGGAGAGGAGCTACTTGGCATTTAAAACCTTTTCATTAAGAATCCTTCTTCCAATAGGTACATTTCAATTTTCTCCCTTCTAATAGACTCCAGATCTAAGATTTAACCATAAAAAACTAACCCACATGCATAGGCTACCCATAAAAATTGGTTTTAGGTTCATCGGAGACCTACGGTGGAAGTTATATCCAATTTGGTGCCAATTTTAGGAAAATTCCGAGATTGGCACATGTAGTAGTTGTCATTGGGTCTAATAGATCTAATTAACATGTGATTGCTTGTTTGTGACTAGTGTCGTATCCACAATTGAGTACGTGTGGGCCGTATCTCGTTAATTTGATAAAACAGATTGATTTTAGAGATTTTTCTCCTACACGGGACCTTGTGCATATCACATTATGACACGGACATGTAGATACTCTAATTACTATACATATTATTCAAAATTAGTATATTAGACTTGTTCGTGTCCTTTGGGATGCGTTTGGTTGTGTATTGGAGCCCTATCGCAAGCGTATCATAGAATTAGTGTGATACGTGTGCGGTGCACTCCACGTGTTTGATGTTTGGTCCTTTTTGCTATACATACATGTGTATTTATATATATATATATATATATATATATATATATATATATAATATTTAAGTGATATACATATATATATTATAGTGTATATGAGTTTATGTATATGTGTGTGTCAATGTGTGTATATATTAGAGTATATATACTATATATATGTCTATATATATATATATATATATATATATATATATATATATATATATATATATATATATATATATATATATATATATATATATATATATATGTGTGTGTGTGTGTGTGTGTGTGTGTGTGTGTGTGTGTAAGAGTGTAGTATATATATGCTTATGTAGATATGTATATATATAGAGTTGGTTTTATATACATAGAGGATTGTGTGTATATGTATTTGTGTAGGTGTGATAGTGTGCTATGATTGCGTTTGTGTGTGTGTGAGGGAGTAAACTGCTCAACAGGGAAGTATCAGTGCACAATAGTTATGTGCAAATGCACACATGGAGACACTGTACAGTCAGTTAACTAAGGGAGTCAGGCATGAAAGTATCAGCTCAGTTGACTGTAGTGTATATAGAGTCAGTATCAAGAGCCCTCACTATAGTAGTAGTTAACTGGAGAGGGGGGAGCTGCTGCACCAGACTGTGCAGCAGTGCAACTAGCTGCACTCGGGCAGCAAGGATTGCACAGTCAGTTCACTGTGCTGCTGCAGACAATTTTAGTGCAGGAGGCTTAACTGCACAGCATGTAATGGGCTCGAGGAGGCTTAACTACACAGGATGTAAGGGCTCGGGAAGAAACTTGACAACAGTGTGTATCAGTGACTCACTGTACAATGAGCAGTCGGGCATCAATAGTAGTACAGATTTGCACAGTTTCTGTGTAAGTTTCACCGTAGTAACAGTTCAGCCAAGCCGTGGAGAGGCTCGAACACCAGCAACAGTCAGTGCACTGTGCAGTATCTGCACCGTGCAATTGATGCATAGTTGTTGTGTTTTGGTTCAGTAGTTAATTGTAGCCTTCAGTTTAAGTTTCAGATTTTGTTTCACTATGCAGTTTCAGTCCAATTTCAGTGAGTGTGGGTTTAGCAAAGTATTGTTAGTAGTTAGTGATTATATATATATACATACTTGTTTATGTGAGTTAGCTATCTAGATATAGGTATTAGGTATATTTGTAGTTATGGGTTATTGAGATAGTGAGTTGTATAGTAGTAGTTAGTTATGTATAGATATAGTGTGATATTATTGTTTAGTAATTAGATACTTATATAGCTAGTGCTAGAAGTTTATGTATATGTGTATTAGCATAATTATCTTGGGGTATCATATATGTGTTATCTATTATGTTAGTATTTGGCTTACCTTGGGATACCAAGGTATTACCAAGGTATTGGGTCGATACCCAAGGTTTTGAGTTTGGGTATCGAGATAGGTGCGATACGCATTGGTGCAAGGCCAAGGTATCCTATTTTAATTAATTTGATATAGTATTATAATATGTTACTTATATATATATAAAATACTATTTTCATATACGAAAACTTGCGTATCTTGGGATACGGCTCTTTGAGTGCCTTGTTGTATCTTAGCTTAGCTAGTATAGCATAGTTTTATGGTGTATTGACTTAGTGACTTGGTGTTAGACTCTTGTAACATAGATTTTATTGGTTTGACTTAGAAATGGCGTATCGACCTAGAATTGCATCAACTTTACTTATTTTTATTCTTGAACCTTGTATTGATGCAACGTACTATATATAGGTTGTGTGACACCAGCTTGGGCATCGAGAGACACACATTTCTCAGGACTTCAGGCGAGTATATTTTTCTGATAGTTTTTAATTTATAATATTGTATATATGGATGTTCTAGAATTGTATACTTGATCCCGACACAGTGATTTCACGGACTGGTACTATATGGATCCCGTCAAGAGATGTTATCTCCTACCGTATTCAGCGGATACTCGTGTACATTGTATCTCATCGTGTATATTAGGTATTGATTATATTTTGTGTTCACACACTGCTCGTGTTCAGTGTGCTTATTCGTGTACACCCACCGCTCGTGTTCGATGGTTATGATATTCGTGTACACCCACTGCTCGTGTTCAGTGGTTATATGTCGTGTTTGTAGTGTGTCGTGATTGGATCCATCGATATTAGTTAGGAGTGGGAGAGTAAGAGTTGATTATGTGATCAAAGCCCTATTGTTACATCGTGTATATTCTGGTTACATACCACACTTGTAATCGTCTTACCTGATCATGTTCACTCATCCTGATCACATAATGAACTTGTATTCTGAGGTACATTAGTTAGTTTAGATTGTAATTATTTTATCATATTGTGATATTCATATTGTTGATCTATATCCTTATACATTACATGTATATCTATTGTTCATCATTCATATATTTAGTAATCTTGTATTTTATTTCTATATCTGTTTATATGCTCAATTATGTTATTAAAACTGCTTTCAGAGGTATGTACTTTGTTTCAATCCTGACTGGATATATTTTTTCAGATGACTGGCTTATAGAGCAGTGTTCCATATTCTACGGGTCGCAGGACGGCGTACCTATAGAGGATACTCCTATTGATCAGGAGAACTTAGTTGCAGAGCCTGAGGAGGTCTAGATTATGTTTGTATTGGATTATATTAGACTATTCTTTTGGTGGATTCACAGTTTGTATATTATTTCAGATTGTGGATTGTATCTTATTCTTTCCTTCACTATTTTCATTCGTGCATCATTCTTCCTTAGTTTTTTTGTGATTGAGATTAGATATTCTTGTGAGATACCATATTGTTCCTCCGTTTGGAGTTAAGATGATTGACATGTACCATATTATATTGTTGAGATATTAGATAGTTAGAAATGACCCAGACAAAGTTTTACCGTCGATTCTGTGGCGTAGGCTGGGCATAACCACGCACTCGTGTCCGATTATACATGTGAGGGTCATGACACGGAGAAATTTCATGCTCACATGAGTTTCTTGTTTATTTTCGATTTCGAGCTGGCTTTCTTGGATTTTTTTTGTTAGTAATTTTTGGATCTTTATAAAAATTTTGAGGACGAAATTTTTCTAAGGAAGAAAGATTTGTGAGACTCATCTCACAGTATTCGTATTTTATGCGGATATGTATTTTTTGTGCTAGTTATTGCATTTTATTAGATCTCGAGGAAGCTCAAAAATTCTTAATATTGAAACTTTACTACTTTACCGGTATACCGATGGTATACTACTTGGAGTGTGGTTTCTGAACCCCTTCGTGGTGGTGGACCAGAAGATTAGGCTGGGAGCTCGCGTTAGGCAAGTATATCTTGCCGATTTTGTGAGCTTTACTTTCTGTCATTTTACTTTCCTGCAGCTTGTTTAGTGCTTTTTAGCTTAGACATGCTTTACTATAGTTGTTTATATCATGATTTCTAGCCTAGTGATCGTCTTAATTTTGATTTATGGTAGAATCTTGTTCTGTCCCTTTTTGGTAACTCGGTAACGGAAATGGTACCGGAGTTGTGACCGTAAGATTTAGTCCATATTGTGATATGAGACTTATCCTAGACTTGACTTCATGTTAGACTTGGTTATGGTAATTTTTGGAATTTGATTTGGGTCCCAAAAATCAGACTTGATTTAACCATGTTTATTCTTAGAAATCGGCATACCGACGGTGTACTGGGTTGTACTGACGGTATACTGATCTTTCCGATATTGCTATATATTTGCCTTGGCCGGCATACCGACGACGTACTGGGCTGTGCCGACGGTATACCGATTTGTGGAACTTTATTTTTCAGTAAGTTTTTGCCTAATTGGAACGGTATACCGACGATATACTATAATATACCGATGGTATACCGATTTATTGGAATCCAAAATTTGCTGTATTTTTCCTATCTCCGGACCGGTATACTGACGGTGTACTGGACTGTACCAACGGTATACCGATCGTGTACTTTCTTTAGGAATATTTGGTTGTCACTACCACATTTTCTAGGAAATAATATTTTGGTCATTTCATATTTAATTAAATATAGTGCATATTATAAATTTATTTATTGTATTATTTATTTATTGTTAGATGTTAGTATATTATTTTGGCTTGTGTTAGAGGACATAACTAGTTTAGATTGAACCATGGACCAATATTTATTTCTAGTTAGAATTGAGGCCAATAAGAAGCCAAATCATTAGGAGGATGATTAATTAAGTTAAACCAATTAGACTAGAACCTTTCTTCCTTAATTATTTTTTTCATGAGAGGCCCCAAGGGATATTTTAGACTTTACATAGTAGCATGAGGAAGGGGAAAGGGGCCGACCATATTTTAAAATGGGGAAAATTTTCTCTCTCTTCATTTTTTATTTTAAATCTAGATCTAGAATTTTCTTTTCCAAATTTCTTCATTCCCACATCAAATTCCACCCAAATTTTTTTCTAGTTCCTTTCCAAATCATCATTGGAGGCTATTGAAGTAAGGATCTGCAAGGAGAAAGCAAGGATTTACAAAGAGGAGCAAGGATCTACAAGTTGGAAGCTCTTTTCACTTAATTTGGAGATTTTATTGAGAATCCATCTTCCAATAGATATAATTCAATTTTTTCTCTCTAATTAGACTCTAAATCTATAATTTAATCATTAGGAACCCTCTCATGTACTAAGGCTACCCATAGGAATTGGAATTTGGTTCATAGGAGGCCTATGAATAAAGTTATGTGGTATTTTGTGTCAATTTTGGAAGAATTCTAAGATTGACACAACTTGTGTTTGTCAATAGGTCAATTAGACCAAATTGACATGTGTTTGATTGTGTGTGGCTAGTGTCGTATCCACAATTGGATACGTTTAGATCGTATCCTGACAATTTGGAGATACGGATTGATTTGAGGGTTTTCCTCCGACATAGGAGTTTGAGCATGTCACATTTTGACACGGACACATAGATGAGTAATTAGCTCTTTGTATTGTTCATAATTATTATTTTAGACTTGCTCGTGTCCGTTGGGATACAATTGGTTGTGTGGTGGAGCCGTATCGCAAGTGTATCATAGATCTAGTGTGATACGGGTGCGATGCACTTCACGTGTGTGTTATTTGTATTTTAATTCAATTATAGATATTATAAATATTATAATTATAATTATTATGTGAGATATACGTATATGTATATTTATATGTTTGATCTATAATTCATATTAATGTGTTGGTGATCATGTGAGAGTAGAAGTTCATGTATATATATATATATATATATATATATATATATATATATATATATATATATAAGATGTGTATTTATGTGTGTGAGCTTGAGAGGAGAAGAAACAATGGAAAAACAGTCAGAAAATAATGAAAACAGTAAAGAAAAGCAATGATAAGCAGTGGAAGAAAAGCTAAAAGAAGCAGGGAGAAGCAGTTGAAAAGCAGCATGAAGCAGAAGACAAAAAACAGCATCAGAAGCAGAAGACAAGAAACAGCCACAGAAAGCAGAAGCAACAGCAGTAAGCAGCAGAAGCAGAAGCAGAAAGCAGCAACGGCAGTAAGCAGCGACAACAACAGTCAATAAGCAGCTGCTTATTGAAAAGCCGGTAAGCTGTAAGCTATTGTATATATATATATATATATATATATATATATATATATATATATATGAATTAATTAGTTTATAATTAATAAGCTATTAGTATATTTATATTGTAAATAAGTTAGTATATAATTATATATGAGATTATATATACTTAAGTACTAGTCAATATTAGTTAGCATTATTTCTAGATTACCTTGGAGTGCACCAAGGTAATGAGAGTGAGATATCTCGGGTACGGATATTAAATATCAAGGAGAAGTTAGTATATAGTTAGAATATTATTGTTATAAGTTTTTAAATACATATTATTGTATAGTGAGGAATATGGGTAGTAATTATAAATTAGATATTGAATTAGCTTGTGATACAAAGGTAATGTCAAGGTATTAGATTTTACTCAAGGTATTGGGTTTACACATCAAGATGGAGTATAGGTAGTGTGATACCGCTTTTGGTTCAAAGCCAAGGTATCCACTTAGCTTTAGTTTAGTTAGGAGTATTATATATTATTGTTTGTATATACATATTATGATATTTTCATATCTAATAAATTGTGTATCTTATGATACGGTATCTTATTGATTCCTAGTATAGCTAGTATGACCTAGTTACATAGTGTATGGATCCAATATCCTAGAGATGGGCTCATACTACCTAAAAATAGCTAGTTTGACCAAGTTTGACTAGTTTGATCTAGAGTTAACCTAGTTTGACTGTTTTGACTTAGAAATAGCTTTATGACCTAGAAGTTGACTAGTTTAACTTATTTTTATTCCAAAATCTTGTATTGATATAATATTCCATATTTAGGTCTTTGAGGCACCGTACCGGACATCTTTGATACTGTTCACCGAATTTCAGGCAAGTACATTCTCTGATAGTTTATCATTTATGATATCCTTTATGTCTCTTGTATTTATTATAGATATCCTTGATTTTTTGACACGATGATTACATGAATTGGTATATCCGGATCTTGTCATGAGATATTATTCCTTGATATTTATGGTGTATCTTGTGCAAGCCTTTTTTCTTCTTGTACATGTACAGACATTGATTCTTGGGGAGACTTACTACCTACCCAGAGAATCCCGTGTCATAACGTACCATGGTTGGATCCACTATACCAGTCGGGGGCGGAGAGTATGTAGTGTAGATCATACCCTCATTGTGCATGTCTTGTTCCTTGTGAGTGTTGATCATACACCGCACGTATGATTAATCAGGCCATTATTCTTGTGCAAATTTCCAAGCCGATCACATATTAAAGCTGGTACTCACTCACTTAGTATTAGTATTTCTTGTTCATTCCTATGATGCTCATTATTATATTTATTTCCAGTATTTATTTATTACATATCTCTTGTACCTTTATATTGCATCTTGTATATTAGTTCTATTTACTATTATATAGTTTGTATCATTTTATTAGAACTGCTGTTAGAGATGTACTTTGCTCCTTTCCTGACTGGATATATTTTTCTCAGATGACACTGAGGAGTGGTACCCCACTCATTACGGGCCTCAGGATGTTGTTGGCTTAGAGCCAGAGACCTTGGCTCAGGAGGGTCTCATCCCGACTCAGACAGATGACCCAGTACTTGTAGCATAGTAGTTAGATCTCTTGTATTAGATTTGTCTCCAACATATTGTTATTAATATTTCTTTCTCTGACTCATTGGATATTATTGTCTCGTGAGCTGTGTTGTGACTCTTATTCTTTTATCATATTCGTGCTTTATTCCATCTATAGATCTGTGATTGAGTGTATTCATATTACATTGGTGGCATATTTATATTGATAGTTAGATAGATAGATTACCCAAATAACGTTCTACCGCTGATGCTGCGGCGTAGGCTGGACGTTGTTCACTACTCGTACTCCTACATCGGGTGCGGGTCGTGACATAAGTCATGTAGTCTCTTTTTTGAAAATTAATATAATTACCTTTTTTTAATATATATATATATATATATATATATATATATATATATATATATACGCTAAATAACAACTTGATATACTTTGATACTCTCAACTTTGATAGGCATCAACTTGATACCCTAAATTTAAAACTGACCAAATTACCCCTGCCCCCTCGTCTCTCCCCCCTCCCCCACCGGCTGCGCCACCCATGTTCCCCCAATCCCCCCTCTCTCACCACCGTGCGCGGGCTGCTGCCGTCATCGACTTGGGGTGGGGGTTGGGGGCACGGAGCTGAGGCGGGAGGGGGGTGTAGGAGTAATTTGGTCATTTTTAGATTTTAAGGTATCAAGTTGATGCCTATCAAAGTAGAGGGTATCATGTTGAACATTTGTAATAGTTTAGGGTATCACGTTGTTATATATATATATATATATATATATATATATATGTGTGTGTGTGTGTGTGTGTGTGTGTGTGTGTGTGGTAAATGGAATATGAGACATAGTGCTCATATTCTTACATGAGCAATGTACATGTGAACCAATAGGAATAGAGTGTACTAGTGCACATGGGATGTAGGAGTCTATTCCTATTGGTCCACATGTGTATGACTCATTTAAAATTATGAGCACTATAACTCATATTCCGTTTACCATATATATATATATATATATATATATATATATATATATATATATATATGTATATATATATATATATATATGGGCAAGACAAGTAGAAGAACTATAATGTTACTGGATACAAGATAAATATAAAGATATATGATACAGATTAAATATTTCTATAAATACGAAAACAAGAACGAGAAGTGATACCTTATAATTATAAAATAAACAATTATCGGATTATCGATTACCATTGACAAGCCTATTTGTATTATGTTGAATTGAATAGTTATAGACACAAAGGTGATCAATCATTGTCTTTCTCCGACATGAGAAAAGCAATAAACTCTAGAAGCGAGGTATTACGAAAAATAACTATATAATACTAATGTGTGCATGAAATAGTAGTGATATCAAATTACAAATATCACTAGTGAAAACTATTGGGTTATTAGTATTTTGTAAAAACGTTTCATGGTTTTTTGTCTTGTGAGAACATTCAAGTGTCGAAAGTATTAAATTAAGAAGTTATGTTTCATATAAACTTTAGTGATGGTTTAAATGGTTGTCACATAGTAAATATATGTATATATTTCTCACATAGTTAATAAATAAATAAAAATTCTAAAATTCTTCTAACTACATTAATATATAACAAATCCTAAAATATATTTAATATTCAAATTATATTTAAATTAAGTATATGATATTATATACTAAACAAATATCCGAAATTCTAAAAATATATCTATAGCAAATCATATATATATATATATATATATATATATTCAAATTAAATTTAAAATTTTTTAATATAATTTAAATTTTTATGTATTTTTTTTGCAATATTATAGATTTTCTTTCGGAACGCACGTGAACATGCGTAGTTTCCATATAAAAATACGGTGTATGTGTGTGTGATTAATCGGTTGGTCCAAGCAAACAAACAAACACCTACCGTACGATGCCAGGTCCGGGTCCGCACACGATGTACGCGCTGGGCGCGGGGGCCGGCCTGCTGCGCGCCAGCCGGGGCCGGTTCGGGCCGCACCACTGCCTCTTCTACGCCGCCAACTCCTTCCTCGGCCCCGACCTCGGCTCCTTTGCGGAGTGGCTCTCCGACACCTTCCCCTTCCTATTCCCCCGCGGGCTCGGCTCCGCCGCCATGGAATTAGTCCACCACCCCTTCTACTACGTGCTCCTCCTCGGCCTCCCCCTCTCCTTCCTCTACTCCTCTCTGTCGCGGGTGCTTCTCAAGAGAGGGGTTCTCGACACGCTTTCTGGAGTGAGCTTTTTTGTGGGGCGGTTTGGTTGATTTCTTGGGAGTTCGTCGAACTGATTTGGATTTCCTTTTTGGGGATTTTAGGTGGGGCTGAGCAGGTGGCAGTGCTTCTTGCTGGTCTCCGCCGGCTCGCTCTCGCACTTCTTCTTGGACCATCTGTTTGAGGTGAGAATGGTGTTGCTTGCTTGCTGCATAGTTTCTGTACATCTTCTCAAGTTTGTATGCCACTGCGTGCGTTTGGTTTTAAATGGCTTAGACCATCATTAGTAAGGTTCATCCCAATTTCTAGATTCTAGATTCAGAATGTAGGAGCTAATTTGGTAGAATAGTAAGACCCATCCCAAGTTCCAATTTCTAGATTCTTAACACTTCAAACCTCTTAACAATTCAAACCATGTTAGTCTATGCCCATCTCTAGTCCTAATGGCTTCATTAACTATATTATCACACTTCCTTACGTGGGCATCTATGGGCCTGCGTTGCAAATATCCAAACCATCGATTTTTTTTCATCTTGTCCTCAATTAGCTCACATACATACTTATTTATTATCATATCCTTTAATGTATTGCCACTCATTCATCTTAGCATTCTTATATCAGCTAAACTAACTTTCTGGACATCCCATAAAGCATGGCTGATCTTATAACAATTTTGTAGAACTTCCATTTCAACTTGGAAGATATCTTACGATTACAAAGTACTCCAGAAGTACTTCTCCATTTCAACGATCTTGTATTAATTTCATGCATGACATATTTCTCAATCTCTTCATCATAATAAATAATTGATCCTAAATAACGAAATGTATCACTCTTAGGTATCTCTTATGCACCTATATGAATTCCCCCTCATTTCTCCTTGACTTCGTTTTACAATTATATTTCATATACTCTGCCTTCGTTCTACTAATCCCAAATTCCTTAGATTTCAAAGTCCATCTCAACACTTCTATTTTAGCCTAAATCTTCTCTATTTTCATTAACCAACACAATATCATCAACAAACATCATACACTATGGAACCTTCTCCTGGATATGCTTTGTAATTTCATCCATAACTATAGCAAAAAGGTAAGAACTTAAGTTGATCATTGATCTAAGCCAATGATAATAAAACGGGTCACTATCTCTTCTAATAGTTTGCAAGGTAGTTGTAACTCTAGCATACATATTCTTAATAGGCTCAATATAACTACTAGAAATTTGTTTGTTCTTTAAAGCCCACCACAATATCTCCCTACGAACTCGATCGTAAGCTTCCTCTACGTCAATAAAAATCATATGTAAATATCATATGTAAATATCTTTTTTCTCTCTAAATCTTTCTATTAATATTCTTAGTAAGTAAAATGGTTTGCATAGTAGATCTCTCCGACATAATACCAAAGAGATTATCTGAACTTCTAGTCTTTTTTCTTAATTATTGCTCATTTACTCTCTCCCATAGTTTCATGGTATGAATCATAAGTTTGATTTTTTTTTTTTTATAGTTGTTACAACTTTGTATATCTCCCTTGTTCTTATATATGGGTACTATAATACTGCTTCTTTATTCATTCGACATCTTTTTAGTCCATAGAATTTTGTTGAATAATTTAGTAAGCTACATCAATCATTTCTTCCCTAAACATTTTCAAATATTAATCGGAATGTCAACATGTTTTACCGCCTTTTCAGTTTTCATTTTCTTTAATACATCATTAACTTTATAAATTCTAATTTTACGACAATTACTAAATGACTCATCCTAAGGTAACTAAACTACGCTTTTCTATGTTACTGTCGTTAAATAGCTTGTAAGAATAACTCTTCCACCTCTCCTTAATACTATTTTATCTTACTAATACCTTTTGGTCATCGCTCTTGATACACAATATTATCTAAGTCCATGCACCCATTTTTCCTACTCTTAGAGTATCTCCAACCCTATTGTCTTGTAATGTGTTGTGATTCCTATGTTGCATGAGGCACAAAACAATGTCTTTCCTAGGTGGCAAGACTATATTCACAAAAGACAATGAAGTAGAAAATTTTTCTCCAATGCAAAAGTATTGAGATGCCTACTTTTTTCTAACTTTCAAGACTTCTCTTCTTTCTTTTTTCTAAATATTTTTTATTCATAATTAATAACATGCAGGTGAAGGTATTTGTCAGATGCATTGTCTAGAACTAGACAACCAACTTCACAATGTCTTATATAACTTTTGCCACATAAGTTTTATAATTTAGTTGACAATTGCATTGGTGAATGATTTTTAAATAAAATTTTGTCACTCCCATGTGGCAACAACTTTTTTCCAAAGTCACAATAGGGTTGGAGATGCTCTTAGCAAGCTTATAAACATATTTGTCTTCATGCGTAGTTTCTAACCTCTTATATAAATAATCATATCCCTGAAATTTTACTTACTGCTTTTTTACCTTCATTTTTGCTACTTTATTTCTCTTAAAGTTTTTCTCACTTCTACACTTTTGAATCTTTATAGGCAATTCTTTTAGCCTTAATAACCTTTTAAACCTCCTTGTTCCACCATCAAATTTCGTTCGAGGTCCAACTATTGTCTTTTGACATTCGTAGAATATCTTTTGCTACTTTCTTGATACAATATATCATATTGTACCACATAACATTAGAATCCGCTTTTATGTCCCATATTCCTTCCTATATCATTTTATCCTTAAAGTTTATCAAGTTATCTCATTTCAAGTTCCACCATTTAGTTTTTGGTCTCATCTTTATCCTAGTCTTTCTTTTCAATTCCTAATACCACTCAGTGTAGTCAAAGGCGCGCCTTGCTCCTAGGTGCAGGGGCAGTGCCTCAGGACACTCCGGATGGGGCACAATTCTTAATGTGTACCTAAGGCGCACCTAGGTGCGCGAGCGCCTTGGAATAGCTAAGGCGCGCCTAGGTGCGTCTTGAAAATCTTGTGAAAAAAATAACATGTTTAGACTGTTTTTTTAACTATTGTACTGTTTTTAGACTGTTTTTACTGATGTACTTTTTTTTTACTGTTTTCTCTCTCACTCACTCAATTCAAAGTAATTGCAACCTAGACATGGGGGAGTTTGAAGCACACATGTTTATCAATGTAGAAATCCGATGTGAATATATATATATATATATATATATATATATATATATATATATAATTTTTGCGCCTTGCGCCTCGGGCGATTTGGACCATTTGCGCCTCGAGTGCGCCTTGCGCCTTTGACTACCTTGATATCACTATGTAACATCATCAATCTATGTCGAGTTGTTAGGCTCTCTCCAAGAATAACTTTACAATCTTTACATGCTAGTTTATTAATCTTCCTAGTAAGAAAGTAATCTATCTGGTTATAATTAAATGTTCATCTCTTTTCTTAAAACAAGCATTTGCTATTATAAGGTCATATGAAACTACAAAATCAAGGATCTTATCGCCCCTTTCATCCCTAACTTCATACCCATAACCCCATGCACACTATTATAAACATTTTTCTTCTCCCGACATGACCATTTAAGTCACCTCCATTATACAATTTTTCACCTCTATGCACTCCTGAGTTAAACTATCCATATGTTTCCAAAATTTCTTTTTCGTATTTTCATGTAATCCTACTTGGGGTTTATATGCACTAATAACATTAATAGCATCCTCCTCCATTATTAAATTAATATTATCCTATGTCCTATTCTTTTACATATAAAACATTTTTGTTAATGATATATTCACAAGTATTCCTACTCCATTTCTATGTCTCTCACCTATATACCAAATTCTAAAACCACTTGTGTCAATTTTTCTCGATTCTCACCTACCCACTTTGTTTTTTTAAGACAAAGTATATAAATTTCTCCTAATTATTGTATCCACCAACTCTATTCCCTTTCCTATTAATATTCCTATGTTCCAAATAGCTATTCTAATTATACTCTCGTATACCAATTCCTTATATTGTTTTTTCTTATACTCTATAATCCTTTGTCTATTTGTCACCACATTGGAGTAGTGATGTGACGCTTTACTTTTATGGAATGCCTTAGCTCACCCTTGCACACTTGACATTACACTTGGGTGATATCGATGCAATACGTCACTTAAGCATAACGACCTAGCAATCCACCCTTGCTCATTTTTCATTATACATGGATAGGAACAATGTAACACATCGTTACTGAGAAATGGCCCACTATATATTTTATATTCATTTCATAGAGATCCGACAATGTTTATGCTGTCTATCAGCTGCATAACACAACCCTCCTCCTTTATCCTGACTTTGGACTGACTACGAAAATATAGAACATTAAGCACATCACATGCAAAGTTATATATATATATATATATATATATATATATATATATAGAGAGAGAGAGAGAGAGAGAGAGAGAGAGAGAGAGAGAGAGAGAGAGATAGAGAGTTTAAATCCGCTTACATGCGTGCTAGATGAGATTTGAACATAGATGGCTCAGATACCATGATAAAGTCCCTTCCAGGCTGCCACTATACAATAATTCCATTATTATACTTTTACATTATTCCAACAGAAACAAATAGAGATAAAAATGATAGAACAGAGAAACAGGCTTATTGTGTCGTAGAATTGAAGGCAATTAGTGGAGCAAATCTTATCTTCATAGTTAGTTTTTCCTAGTCCAGCGGAACTTGTAGGCTTGTTTCTAGCTTCCATGTACCTTTACTCCCAAGAATGGTAGTTTTGTGTTGCCTTGAGGTTTATAGCAAAGGTATTTGTTCTTTTTAAGGTACTTAAGCTCAAGTTATTCTAGACAAGTCTCTTGCAAGTGTCACGTAGATAACTTGAGTTATTGGTGAATGAATTGAACAGGATGGTATATGAGATGTTCTTGCATAATTTTTAGATTCATTGAAGCAGATATATGTATATGAGATGTTCTTGCATAATTTTTAGATTCATTAAAGCAGATATATGTATCTTAGTCAATAGAATGTGTAGATACCTTGTTTTTGTGGAACTAATTGCAGAAAGCTGCATTTCATTGTGGTGTCCAATTGGTTTATGGACTTCCTAATTACCTGCCTATGCAGATAATGCAAAGTTGAGTTTTCTGATACAAACATAGGCAAGTATAATTATTACAATTAGGAGGAAAGCAAACAAAGAAGAAAAATGATAGAATAGAGAATGGGAACCTTATTGTGTCACAGAATTAAAGGCATTCATGGAAAAATCCTATGTTACATGGACACGAATACAACTACGGGTTTGTCACGTCCTAGAGTATTTTGGAGTGTCTTTTGACGTGTCTGACAAAACACAAACATGTCACAAATTATTGGAGGGTTTGTGCCATCACGTCCAGATTTCGCTGAACCAAAAGTCGCCACTGGACATGATGACGTAAAAATCTAAATCGCAATTGTAAAAGATAAGAATAAACACAGTTGATAAAACATATCAGAAACAAAGTCATTACAGCGAAAATAAACAGAAAATGAATAGGCAAAAGATATATGAAAATGATTCTCTTTATTGATAATTACAACGAAATATAGGGGCGCTCGATGGCTAACTAAATTATGTCAACTTGGCTTATAATCATGAAACTAATACAATAAACTATGCTCAATAAATTATACTCTTTATAAACAAAAGATAGTATCTTCTAGAAGAACAACTTCAAGTTGCCAAACGAGCTCCAACGTCTCAAAACGTCCAAGCGACACCTCGCACTTGTGGAAGAGGGGTCACTACATTGGGGAATGCACTGGTGAGCGGTCTAAACCCGAGTCACCTAAACCAACACAGTAATCATGTGAGAATATGTAAAATTATTATGTGATCTTTCTACTTTTTTTAGGGTCAGTTTATATATATATATATATATATATATATATATATATATATATATATATATATATATATATACACAATGATACAGTAAATCTTATCTAAGGCCATCGTTCTTCCCTGCAAAACAAAAATTAATGTTCATAATATATAAATGTGTCACGAGTCGGTCCCTGCAATACAAGGATTAGTGTTAATAATAATAATAATTTTATATATACATATAATTATTTTATATAAATATATAATATATAATAATAATATATATTATTATATATATTAATATAATAATAATTATATATATATATATAATTATTATTATTATTAACACTAATCCTTGTATTGCAGGGACCGACTCGTGACACATTTATATATTATGAACATTAATTATTGTTTTGCAGGAAAGAACTGTAGCCTTAGGTAAGATTCACTGTGTCATTATATATATATATATATATATATATATATATATGGGGAGAGGATATTGCACCAAGACTTATTGCATCATTTATTGTACCAAGCAATCTCAGCCAAATTTTTTTTTTTGAAATGTGTGGTTATAAAGTATGCTGACGTGACAGTAACTTTATGGGATGATTTATGACCACACAGTTCAAAAAATGTGTGGTTGAAATTGCTTGGTGCAATATCCCGCATATATATATATATATATATATATATATATAGAGAGAGAGAGAGAGAGAGAGAGAGAGAGAGGAGGGATATTGCACCAAGGCTTATTGCACGATTTAATTTCAACCGTATAAGCCATGTGATCATGTGGTTATAATTCATGATGACATCAAGATGACATATATTCCAAAAGTTGATGTCATCATGCTTTATAACCACATTATCACATGGCTTATACGGTTGAGATTAAATGGTGCAATAAGCCTTGGTGCAATATCTCGTCTATATATATATATATATATATATATATATATATATACAAGATATTGCACCAAGGCTTATTGCACCATTTATTGCATCAAACAATCTCAGCCACACATTTTTTGAAATATGCGATTATAAAGTATGCTGACGCAACAACTTTATAGGATGATTTATGATCACACATTTCAAAAAAAGTGTGGTTGAGATTGCTTGGTGCAATATCCCGCCTATATATATATATATGTGTGTGTGTGTGTGTGTGTGTGTGTCACGAGTTCGTTTCTGCATCAATTTCTTAGGCCTATAAAACAGTTGTCATTAGCATGCAACCTAACTATATGACGGTCACTAGTGACACCATTTTGGACTATTCATGGTAGGACGATCCTTGCAGGTACAGGTAGCGAGCCTACTAAAGGTCCCGAAATACTCGTGATTATACATGAGCACCAGTTATCTATGTTCCTCCTATGCCAAATCGGATCGGTTCTGTCATGTCCTGGTTCCGCAAAACCAAAAGTCGTCACTGGACGTGATGTCGTATATGTCTAAATTGCACCCGTACAAGGCAAGAACAAACATGATTGATAAATCATCTCATAATTAAGTCATTTTTGCAGAAATAAGCAAAAATTGATAGACAAAAGATATATGAAAATAGTTCTCTTATTGATTATTTGCACGGGATTATAACGGCTCTTAGGCTAAAAGAATAACTCGTGAAACTAAAACAATCAACAATGTTCCATACATTATGTCCCTTATAAACAAAAGATGACATCTTCTAGAAGAAGAACTTCAAGTTGCCAAACGAGCTCCAAACATCTCAGAACGTCCAAGCGACTCCCGTATATGTGGAGGATGGGGTCAACACATTGGGAAATGCACTGGTGAGCGGTCTAAACCCGACTCACTTTAAACCAACACAGTATTCGTGTGAGAACATGTAAAATTATTACGTAATCTTTTTACTTCGTCTTGAGTCGGTTAACAATATATATATATATGAAAGAATAAATGTGTCACTAACACAGTGAATCTTTCCCTAACCCCCCATCCTTTACTTCAAACAAGGATCATCATTCATAACATATATATGTGTTACGAGTCTATCCCTGCAAATAAGAATTAATGCTCTTAATATATGTGTATATGTCACGATTTCGTCTCTGCAACAAGTGTTAACATTCATAATATATAAATGTGCCATAAGTTCGTTCCTGCATCAATTTGTTAAGCATGCAGAATAATTGTCGTTAGCAATCAGCTTAACTATATTACGGTTAATGTAGATAAACTATTTTGGACTATTCAAGTTAAGATGACGATCCTTCCAGATTCAGGTAGAAAGTCCCACTGAAGGTCCCGAATACCCGTGCATATACGTCAGCAACAGTTCTCCTTGTACCTCCTAGACTGAATCGGTTTCGTGGCCGCGAATACCGTTCGAGAAACTGAACCTTGTGCACAAGTTTTCCATCACCATGCATGTATATGCAACTTAGCTATTAAAATATAACATGCATGATAACAGAAACGTGAAATAAGTATGCAATACATTCTCTTTTGTATTTCCACATTCTCGAGCCATTGTTCGTAATTTTATACTATGCAATTCAGGAATTATCACACTTGTCTATCTCCCAATCCAGGAATTTTTATACTTGTTTACTTCCCAATCCTGGAATTTTTATATGGGCGACTCAACGACCCTAAGCATTTTTCACAATTCCATTTCCTTGAAACAACAGTACAACATTCCATATATTTATATAGCAAGTTAACAATAATACGATTATTCTCTTTTATCTCGGTTCTTTTACTTTAACATTAACAATCTTATGGAATATAACAACAAAGACTAATAAGGGTTTCTTTTTTTATTAAAGAGTGAATGTTAATTAAAGCAAGATCAAAACCACTCACCATTTGACGAATTATCTTTCCGGAATGATCACATAGATTTATGAATGATTTTTTCGCATGAATCCAAATCTAACTAGACTCTTTGAGCCAACAAGCCAACCTAATGCATTGTGCGGAGCGGGGCATTACAGGTTTCGTGGTAGCAGATACCGTTCGAGGAACTAAACCTTGTACAAAAGTGGTCCATGACCATTCTTGCATATGCAATTTAGCTATTAAAATATAACATCCATGATAACAAAAACTTGAAATAACTATGCAATATATTCATTTTTGTATTTCCATAATCCTCGAGCCATTGCTCGTAATTCCATACATCCCAATATAGGGATTACCTTATTTGTTTACTTAATCCGTGGATTACCACACTTGTCTACTTCCTAATCCAGAGATTTCCACTATGATGACTCAACAGTCCTAAATATTTTTCCGCAATTCTATTTCTTTATAACAAGAGTACAATATTCCATATTTATATATAACAAGTTAACAACAATAAGATTATTCTCTTTTATCTTTTATCTTTTAAATTATTATTGATCAAAGATCACAAAGAAGAAATATTGAAGCTCTTTTTTATTAAAACGTGAGATAAAGGAGAGAAATCAAAACCACTCACATTGACGAATCTTCTTTTCGTCCCGATCACAAAGATTTATGAACAATTGCTCTGCATAAATCCAAGTCCAACTAGGTCACTTGAGCCAACATAATTCACAACGCAGAACGGAACATTACATAATACATCACTTAGAAAAAGTTTCGTCCTTTAAAAGAATATACTTCTCCCTCAACATCAATTGACTAAAGAAGAAAACTCTTTACATCTCTGATTCAAACTCTCATGTGGATTCCACGATCGAATGACCGCCAAAGAATGTAGATCAAGACCTAAAATAATTACGAAACACCTTCTATTTATGTTCAATACTTGAGCAGATCTTTCTGCATACAACAAATACATATGTAGCAACTCTCTCCTCTTATGCATTTGTCTATTATTTTAATACTTAGCCGCATCAAAATACTGAAACATATTAACTCAATGAACTCTATAAAGCTTCTTTATTTTGTCCAACTTTGAATATGACTCATATAAATTTAAAGATGACTCTAGCACAACTTTTTATTCTTTCTTAATAAATACTAGCTCACTCACGACTTAGCAAAATTCATTGAACAACTT
Organism: Iris macrosiphon; assembly: GCA_036927795.1. Taxonomy (NCBI): domain Eukaryota; kingdom Viridiplantae; phylum Streptophyta; class Magnoliopsida; order Asparagales; family Iridaceae; genus Iris; species Iris macrosiphon. The sequence continues at coordinate 85,915,334 of JAYESA010000010.1, forward strand.
GTACCATCAAATTCGATCCAACCATATTCAAAACTTCACCAATATTCTTTGCCTCCATCAATAACATACCTCACATAAATCTGTACTTCTTAAACTCACTAGACGAGATATCACTAGCAAACTTAAACTGCAAACACAAGCATCGGAAAAACAAATCCAGACTAAGACAAACCTACTCAAGCACTATACTATATTATATTCTGAATCAAAAGGAACATAGCCAAAACCAACTAGATCTAATTTCCATGAGGCCAACCTTATTGCAATTATCCATTAAGGCTAAAACCAACCGATATCTCCATTCGAATTCCAAGTATTGCATCCTAAATGATCCAAACCGTTCTCAAGAGATCAAATTCAATTATATACCAAATTGTCAAACCTGACTCTATCAAAGTCCCAATCTCAATTATAAGTAAATGCTCAGTTGTGTAAGAATCTCATCATCTCGGAAATTACTATTGAAGCAATCCACGTTACATCTTCCAAGAAATTTTCAATCCAAGAAAGCAACTAACCAAATTTGAATCACTTAATATGCATACATCAATCATACTATTTTCAATATGATCACAATTTCGCTCAACATCGTTCAATTCTAGTTTCACTTCAAATTTCTAGAGAATCTATTTGCAAGTGAAGTTAGTTTCAACCATGTTATGATCCAACCAACGAATGTGAATTTTCTTTCACTGATAAAAGTCCTACCAATACCCAAAAGATATATTATTCAGTCAAGGATGATCTACCTACAATGTATCACCTACAATATGAAAATTTTTAGCCAAAATATAAAATCACCATCAATTAATTCCCGAGGTAAATCTCAATTCATAGCTAGCTTGTCACATATAAAAACATATATACCTATCACTTATTAATTTTCATTCAATAATAGGAAATCTTAAACCATCAAAACTCAAATCTATTCCATGAACCAAAAACTAATCATTTCAACAAATTCCTTATGATGATACGATCGAAGCAGAGGTTTGATTGCAAACCCAACTATTCCACCTTGTGCACAAAATAATGTTACCTCACGGAAGATCAATCTAGAACCAAGCTAAATTTAATCCAAGGATTACATTACTATTAATCACTTTTTCAAGAGCGCAATTTTGAATCGCAATCCAATTTGTCAACAAAATTTTATCCATCATCTTCACTTGAGTATAATCAACTAAGAGAATCTAATAACACGTAATCAAACCACTAAATCCAAATACAATTTTGTTATTCCAATCACAAGTAATCAATCAAAATTTTCAAGAACCAAATCACACCCTAGGCTTATCTTCCAATAATCATTATTCATCTATATTTTTACCCCAATCTACCTAGGCAAACTCTTCTTAAGGTTATATTGATACCAATGCTCATCTTCCTAGCATCTAAGGCTAACTAACTTATAAGTCGTACTTAAACATCATGATAACTCATCTCTAATAGACAACTAGAAAGCATTGTACTCATTCCATGTCCTAAGGCCAAATCTTACCCAAGAAATCTAAGGGATTCTAACCCAAACTTGGGAAAAATAGTTCTAACTCAAAACGGCTAAAGAACTAATACATAGCAGCCAACTAACAAAAGCATAATAAAAAATCCAAAGGGTCGAAGTCTATCTAGCAAGGTCGTTTCCTAGGGTACCAACAATTTGTTCCCTCATAATCGATGAAATCAATCCAAGTAACTGTTAAAGTCCAAATTCTAAATCTGAACGATAAATTCCACCAATCCCAAGTTGTAAATCTCAATGTCTTTTTCGTAATTCATCAATCACAACTTACTTTTAATTTCAATATAAGTTTCTCTATGGTTGGTTAACAAGTTCATATATATATATATATATATATACATATATATATGTCACATAAATGTGCCACTAATACAGTGAATCTTATCTAAGACTATCATCCTTCTCTGCAAAACAAAGATTAACGTTCGTAATATATAAATGTCACGAGTCTGTCCCTGGAACACATGGATTAGCGTTCATAAAATTTATAATGTGTGACGAGTCCGTCCCTATATCAATTTGTTAGACCTGCAAAATAGTTGTCATTAACATGCAACTTAACTTTATGATGATCATTGGTAACACATCATTTTGGACTATTCATATTAAGACGATGATCCTTCCAGTGCAGAAAGCGAGTCCCATTGAAGGTCTCAAAATACCCGTGCTTATACGTCAACACCTGTTATCTATGTTCCTCTTAGGCCAAATCGGTTCCTTGCCCACGGATACCGTTTGAGGTTCGAGGAACAAAATCTTGTGCACAAGGTATTCATGACCATGCATACATGTGCAACATAGCTATTAAAATATAACATGCATAATAACATAAACTTGAAATAACTATACAACACATCCTCTTTTGTATTTTCATATTTCTCGAGTCATCGCTCTTAATTCCATACTTCCCAATCCAGATATTACCACACTTGTCTACTTTATAATCCAAGAATTTCAGCTCTGACAACTCGACGGTCCAAAGTCTTTTACCACAATTCTATTTTTTTGTAATAACAGTACAATATTTTATATTTCTGAATAGCAAATTAACAACAATAAGATTACTCTCTTTTATCTTGTTTCTCTTGTTAAGTTATCATTGATCAAAGATCACAAAGAAGAAATGATAAAGCTCATTTTTATTAAAACATGGAGATAAATGAGAGAACGATCAAAGCCACACACATTTGACGAATTGTCTTTTTGTTCCGATCATAAATATTTCTGAATGATTCCTCTGCATGAATTCAAGTTCAACTAGGCCCTTCAACCCAACAAGCCAGCACAATGCACTGCACAGAGCGGGATATTACACGTGCGTCCTAGAGTAATCTTTATACTTAGTCTTTCCTGGTCCAAGGGAACTTGTTGCTTCCATGTGCCTAAAATACTAGAAAATGCATGTTGTTTGTTAACTGTCTTGTGGTTTCACGACAAAGAACTCTTTGCTTACAGATATCTCTCCATTGAAGCCATCCTCTAGGTTTAGTTGCCATCTCTCCATTATCTCTTAACGATCATCAGTTTCCCTTTTTTTTTCTTTTTTTTTTTTAGGTACTTAAGCTCAAGCTCCAAGTGCAGCAACATAGAAACTTGAGAATAAGTTATGGTTGTTATATCCTGAAGACAAATTATGTATAACCCTTTACATTGCACTGGGAGAATATCACTTTATAGAGAGTAATACATGCATAATCTATTATTGTGTACTAGTTTTAATTGAACCCACTCCAATTAGTCCAACATGTCGAACACATGACCTTTGTATAAACCTTCAGAAAAGAGGATCAAAGAAGGTAAACACATTGAGAAGACTATTCTATTTCCAATGGGTATCATTGTGTCAACCTAGCACAGAACTAGTGGAACCACTGAAAAAGTAGAATAAGATGGATCAGTAGCGCAAGGTAAGACCAAATATCTAAGAAAATATTTGCCAATTAGTAGTAAATGTTCTCGTCTTTGGCAAGTTCAAATGCCTTCCTATAATACACCTATGTCCTTTTAAGGATGCAAGGGTGTAGCTGATCCTTGGCTCTTTCTTGAAAGAGAATCAAGATAACAAGTGTGCATTTACTTGGGAGCTCTACAACAGCTGATTCTTGATCTGTAGTTGCTGATAGAGGCCCCGACACCACTACTACTTTTATGTGCCACTTACAGAATCAGATGGAAATTGTTGGAATCCTGGAGGTATTTGAAGTTGGAAGTTTAAGGCTAAATATGTGAAAGACAGTATATCAGAGAAGATACATTGTAACTACACAAGAATCCCAGATCATTTTGCAAAGAAATCAACAGTAAAGTGGACAAGATAAATATCCAACAATCATCAACGTAGAATGTTAGAAAGGTTTTAGAAACTATAAATGTAATAGACTGTGAAGAATGAAATTTAATGTGCAAGTATGCACTGTTGTATCGTGATCATGGGGTTGAAACTATTGGACAATTCCTCCTTTTAGTCTGTTTTGAACATCCACCAATGTTCAGGTCTGTTGAGAGCCCAAAATACAAATTCATACACAGGCCAGACACAAATTTGGTTTTAAAAGACGACAGCACGCACACACATGAGCCAAAAATGTGATTTATCACCTTTCAATATCAAGCCAAAATATTGGCTAAAACAGTTTACAGAGTACAGACATTTGACTTGAATGCCACTTAAATGCCGTCTTATTGAAGAGCACTTATTCTATTCTGTATGATTCCGCCAACAAGATCATGGCTAAAACACAATACTAGATGAATTTGGCATTGTTATGTGTAATGTTATTTTGTATCCGACTATAGGAGATGTTGACGTATGTATGACCAGTTTTAAGATCATGCCCTTATGCCTTTGGCAATGGTCGGAACTCCCTGTACTGTCTTCTAACAGTTGTTCGAAGAGGTCTGTCTCCGTTGACAATCCTGGAGTAACTTACTGCTAGAAGGACACAACAGATATTTGTAATCCCATAAACAATGTTGTATATGTCGTATGTCTGAAACTGAAAGCAATATTGAGATGGTATCAGGGCTATACTCTAAACAAAATTCAGAAGATATTAGTTGCGCATAGAACTGCATTAAATGCACCATGAATCATAAATGTTTCAGGGTTAATTACAGGAAACACCTCTATGGTTTGGACACTCATCAATGAACCTCCCTACCTCTTACCGTTATTTTTTCCATCAAATACCTTCTTCTGTCATCAGGGACTTGAGTCTCCTGTTAGTTGTTACTTGTTTCATGTTGCATGTGTGGCTTCGATTCAATATCTCTGGACAAAAATACCCTTCGTTTAAAACTTCTAACAAGGTTCGAAATATCGGGATCAGTTCAGCCCCTTCCGAGCATCGGTATCATCAGTTTCGGCAATATCAGTTTTTCGGATTGGAGTATCGGATTATTCGTTTCAGGAAGACAAATGATAATAAGTCTTTAAAAAAGCTATAAAAAATATTTTATACATTTAGACATAAATTTATATATTATATGTTGCTTCTCGTTACTTCTAATAAAATAAATAAATATGGACGAATATTGTGAATTTATAAATATACTACTTCGACAAAAGGTAATGGTTATAATTTATCAATAAAAAAATATTGATATATTGTAACATTGTCTGTGAACTATTACGTTGACACTAAATTTCCATTTTTCTATCTTTTTAATTCAATTTTCTCTGTTGAATTAACTCAAAAAGAGACCCCCAATGTTGGTATTAGTAGCGTTTGGTATCGGATTGGGATATGCCGACCGTATCGATATTGACCGTATGGTACTGCAAACTATGCATCTTACCTCTTCCTCTAGAGAATATCTACTCTTTATAGTATGAGGGAACTTAGAGGGTATTGATTGGTTGCAGGAGCTCAAACTGCAGATCCAAAATGTAGGTCTACCTACCTCGTAACTGGCCATATAGGTTTTATGGTCCGATTCTCTCATGCTCATGACTATCTTTGCTAGGAATTTGGCACCAACATAGAGGATTGACGTAGTATCGATTGTTGGTCATAAAAACTTTGTTTTACGGAGCTTTCGTATGATCTATAGCTGACCCAGTTCCGATGGAAAAAGGCTTGGATGATGGTGACGATGATGATGACAACAATGATAAGCACATATTATGGCTTTCTGCTTTTAATTATGCAGCCATGTTTACATCTGTAATAAGACCTTTTATTATCTTCTAGTCTTGTTACTTAACCTGTCGACCACCATTGAGTCATCTATACTTGTCCTGCTTGACTATTTTCCTCATTTACTTTGCAGGAAAATGGCCATTCTTCGATGTATACTTGGATATTAAGTACAGGTTGGTGGAACGGTCGAGCTCCCATCAACGTAGACTCAGTTCTTGTAGTTGGACTCTTGTGCAGTTCTTTAATTGGTGGCTTTATTTATATCAACAGGTGAGTTTGTGAAAATTCATGAGTAACACAACTTGAGGAATCATTGCTAATATTATGTCAAGTGTGCATGGCCTCATACGCATCAGCACTTGGCTCACACTTCGCATGAGGTCACCATCCTAGTACTACTCTCCTCCAAGCATGTTTAAGTACAGAGTTTTGATGCGACACCACACACACAGGAACTCAATGAAAATCAAACAAATTGCAAATCCACTATGTTCATGATACATCATTTGAAGTGGTTATGAACCAAAGTTTTAAGTCTTAAAGAGTTTTTGTACTTAGTAATTGGTAACTTCACAGTTCGTAATAGTTAGATGAAGATCTATAATTTGTATATATGTTGGAACTCAAATTAATAAAGATCATCTGAATGTTAAAAAAGTTGATTTTAGTTGTTATCCAATAATCCAAATTTGATCTAACAACTCATTGTAAAAATCACCCATTTTGTGACTTAATTTAATTGGTAAGACAACTCCAACAGTTTTGATATTTGGTTTAGGAGCATTTGAATGATGTAGATGGTGATAAAACGGAGTGAAGTTATTCAACTAACCTTCTATCAATTTGGCCTGTGCAGTAACCCTTTTCTTTTGGTTTGTTTCATCAAAATGGTTGTCTGAAATCATATTATGTGCTCTCTGACTTCATGTTTTCTTTCGCCTTACTGAACAGAGTGAAGCAAGGAGAATCTATCATCACTAAATCAAACCGAACCTTGAGGCTTATACTGATTATAGCATGCCTCTATTGTTTGTGGTGTGTGAGTCAGATATATTGGCGAGATCCCCCTCAACCAGCAGTAGGCGAAGAGGCAGATCTTGGAGTTCTCATTTTTCTTGGCATCTATTTTTTCCTGCCCTACTGTTTGTGTATCCTCTCAATGAATCCGAAAGAAGATCCAAGCATGGGCGCATCCAATCAACTCCTTCCACTGTAACAATCCTTATACTCATTTATACCTGCATTTAAGAATACTTTGGCTTCAATCAGCTGCATGGGAGTTGAGCTGGCCTTGGAAGCAAATGAAAAGACTGAACCTCCCTGCATCCATTATGTACTCTCTTTGCTATTCAATAAGATTAGTTCGAGTCAGTGGTACTCCAGCATCAGCATAGGTGTAGCGAACTGAGAAAGCTGTAATATCAAGCAAAAAAATGTATAATAGAATCTGCATGGAAAATCCGTTGGTTGATTTAAGAAATATACCAAGAAAATCTCAACCCATCAAATGATACAGTGAAGCTTTCTGATATCCTACTTTGATTTACATGTCTATATGGTGATACCAGTTTTAGCGCAGTTCTGGATGAATTCCTTTTATAAAGCTATTTGTGAATCATGCGGTTATTTGGTATCTACATTTTCTCTCTGATTGTCAGTTTTGTGACTATATGTTAACATTATTCCTTTGGTTCTTCTATGGGTTATAGAATTTCTGCTTCATGTTAATTGCTGCATTTTCTGAATAGACAGATGTGAACTATTCCCCTTGACAAAATAACACCTGAGAAATTTGGTATCATTTGCGGTCTCTTTGGTTGCTTGAAAGTTTGTGATGGTGAAAAGTGCAAAATCAAGGTGGAATAAGTTGCATTTTTCTGGAAAGTCAATTGCATTTTCATGCAAGTGCAAGTGCAAGGGCAAAAAAATAAAAATAAAATAAAATAAAATTGTAAACATTGAAAGTGGTTGATGGATGTGCCACTAAAGAAAGTACTCATTGGAAATGGTCATTCATCGGAAAGCCGAAATATTGGGGAGGTGTGTCGCAACTCCAGCCAAAATTTTCCTTATGTAACCTTTGTGCACGCTTTCCTTCTGTAATGGAGGATTACCTCCAATCTTATAATGCGGCTTGGAATCGATTCAAAATGAGTTGTTCAAGCCGTGCCATAAGTAAATACTCAAACCATTTTTTTTTTTTAAGTTACTGAAGATAAATAAAATTTTAAATCAACTTCTCTCTTATCCGTCCAAACCATAAGTAAATACTCAACCAATTTAATTTTAAAAATTTTTACGGAAGATTAAAAAAATCAAAAACCATAATTAAATACTCAACCAATTTAATTTTGGGACATTTTTTGTTACTCACCAATTGCTAATAACTTATTTGGGTAAGTATAATTATCATTAACAAACTATGAATGCATAGGGATAATAGTAATAAAAAAAATGGGTGGAAAAAAAAAAACTTATGGAAGATTAAAAAAAATCTTAAATCTTAAATAAATATTCACCTAAATTTTTTTTTTTTTTGAAATTTTTTACGAGAAATAAATAAAAACTTAAACCAACTTTTCTCTTGTTCGTCCAAATCGTAAATAAATACTCAACCAATTTAATTTTTAGAAAAAACTTATAATTACGAAATAAAAAAAATCTAAAATAAATTATTCTTAACAAACAATACATAGTATTAAATATACCTGCAATGCACGTAGGGTTAGTAATTCTACTCTTACAGCGTCTGCTAATTATTGCTAGTCCAATTATGTGTTGCTTAATCAAATGCTATCCCATCAAGATCTTAAATTGGTTAGGTTTAGGCATCGTAACACGGTGACATGATTGCCACAGGTGAACAACTCTCTCAACAAAAAAACAAAAGAGTAGTTCGAGAATTAGTTTTTCTACTTTTTTTGTTTCAAGGCACTCCACACTGAATTAACATAAAATAGATCCCTTCAAATATGCTTACAAGAATTATCTACTGATTAGTAGAAAAGAAAAATCTCAATTCATTGCATTACATATGTGAATTTAGTACTAAAGTATCATCTGCACTCTTAACATAGAAATAAATTTAGAATTTGAATAATAAAAAAATAAAAAATAAAATACATGATAATATTTTAGAAATATAAATGACATCATCTTTTATATTTTATACTAAATGATGTGACACGTGTTCACTAATTCCATATGAATGTACTGTTACCATATATAAGATATATACGATGTGGATAGTCGATTATGATTAGTCAATTATGATCCGAATTTTCTTGACCAGTTCACGATGGCTACCCAGCTCATAAGATTGCAACTCACCTAAAGGGCTATGTTATGACTACAATCAAATGCCAACAACCCTTTTACAACCGTCACGTGGCGTCTATATGACGTCCACGTGGCAGTCGTCCATTGGAGGAGGAGGAAGAGATGGAGCTGATGGCTGTCCGAATGATCGTCATATAGCCGGAACGTTACGTGACAGTCGTTCAGAAAAAATGTGGAACTCGAAGTGACAAGAGAAATGGAATCAGAGGTTACCCAGAGAGAGAGAGAGAGAGAGAGAGAGAGAGAGAGTGTGTGAGTGAGTGAGTGAATGAGTGTGAGTGTGAGTGTGAGTGTGTGAGTAGCATTATTGCTCACCTAAAAGTGACTAGCTTTACGGATGGCATCTAGCTCTGGCAAAGCAACTCACCGATGGGAAATTTATGACACATAATACTCAAAGCAATTAGTCCCTAAATGATTGGAAGGTTTTCTCACCATTGTTTAGTCCGTGAGTGCAGTGTCCCTACTTCTTGTTCATCATTAGGGCCGCCGACCATGGAAGAGGACAGATGGGACAACTGTCAGAAATCTTAAGGAACATCCCAAAAAAATAAATTAATAAGTTACGAAAGATTGCGTATAAAGCATCATAAGTTTACGAAATTACTTTCAGAACATTAAACTTTTATAAAGTTACGAAAAAAAAACATACAAACGTACTTAAAAATAACATTTTTGAGCTTTTGGACAAAAATGTCATTTTAAAGGACGTTCTCGAGCAACATTTTTATTAATTAATTCACCCCAGTTACTCAGCGATTAACAAAACGTTAATATTAATTACCATATCAGAAACGCCTATTTTAAAGACGTTTATCAGAAAATGCCTCTTTTAAGAACATTTTCTAGCAAGTCCGACGACAGTAAGAATAACGACTTTTTTTCTTCTAATTTTACAACGGTTATAATCTTCCCAACGGATAGAATTTTTTTGTGGGCTATACATACACATACAATGGCATTCAAACTCATAAACTCGTTCATCCAAACTACACCTTATAAACACCACAACAACATCATTTTTCTTTCAGCTTTTTACAGTGAAGTTCCTATCGCTGAAGTTCCAACCATAACAGCAACATTTTTCTTTCAGCAATTTTTAGTGAAGTTATTTATTCTAATACCCAAAGTTTTAGTTATGGATCAAATTCTAACACTAATTTGCTATCATAGAGATACACTGAATGGATTATCTTACGAAGGAGGTACAATTATCTTATATATGTGTATCAGAATATAACATTATATGATTTACGAAATATTATTGTAGAACGTTTTTCTATTACTTATGAATTCATAATAAGGTGTATTTATATAGATCATTTTATGATAATAGATAGTGAATAAGCATAGAAATTTGTTATTCAAAGTAATTTGGGTGCATCTTGTGTAAAAATTTATATTAATCCAATATTTCAAAATATTGGCACAAATAATATTTATAGTAGTCAACCTTTTAATAATATCAAAAATTTTATGTTGGTCCTAGCTGATCAAACCAAATGGATTTAGTCGAAAAAAACGTTGACGATGAAAATAGTGATGACTTAGTCAAAGATTTAGATTATTATTTACCTACCAATAATGATAACTTAGATGTTAGTACCCCCGAATTATCTGATGGACTAGAGTTTTCTTCTTCTTCTTCTTCTTCTTATGCATTTATAAAATTTATTAGTGATTTAACAATTCATCATAATTTTAGTTGTAGAGCTAAATGGAACAATTCTACAAGAATTGTATATATTTATAACTCTCGAGATTGTTCTTGGAGAGTATATGTTAAGGCATTTGGTAACAGCGGAAGGTTTGTGATTACTACATTCGAACATCGACATTCATGTACAGGTGGATTAACAAGTATACGTCATCCACAAGCTACTACTGCATGGGTTAAAGATAAAATAATTGGTCAAATTAGATATAACAATTCTTATAGTGCATCACATATTGTAAATAATATATTTAAAGAACATCGAGTACATATTACATATTATAAAGCTTGGAGAGCCAAAGAACTTGCATTATCTGAAATTAATGGTAGTTATATTGATGCATATGGTAGTCTCAAAAAATATTATTTTACAACTATGGAAACAAATTCCGGTAGAAAATATTTTCTAAAGACGACAAAAAATAGTGTATTTCAAAGAATATTTATTTACTTCAAGGCATGTATGGAAGGTTTTTTTAAGTGGTTGTTTACCTATAATTAGTATTGATGCAACTTTTCTTACATCTAAATATCAAGGTAACTTATTTGTTGCTTGTGCTCATGGTCCTAACTACCAATTATATCCAATTGCTGAAAATGAGAATACTTATTCATGGACATAATTTTAAACAATTTAAAATTTTCTTTTGAAAGTTATTTTGACTGTTGGGATAGTATTTCATTTATATCAGATAAACAAAAAGGATTAATTCGTGGAGTGCCTGATATTTTTCCAAACTCTCCACATTTTTTTTTTCATTCAGCATTTTAAACAAATATGAAAAGTTAATGTAGATATTGACCAAAATTTGCAGAATGGCTAGATAAACTTGCTCAGTCTTATAATGTGGTAGATGCAAACGAATTGTTTGAAATAATAAAATCACTATATATTAATGTCTTCAATTGGATTGTTGGTACAAACAATAAAAAATATAATTTTACACATTGGATAACAGCTTACGCACCATGTTCTAGACTCGATATTAACACATCAAATATTGCTGAAAATTTTAATAATTGGATTAAGAGTTTGCGTGATAAACCAATAACAACATTACTTGATGTGGTACATTTAGAAATGCTGAAAATATGAAAAGTGACTTTGTCCGAAGATGCTTGCAACAATGGCACACATAAAAAGAGAGAGACCTCATTTTCGTATGTTGAGTATTAATGGTTTTATATTTGAAATATTTGATCATGGTACAAATAAATGTTATGTGGTACATTTAGAAAATAATACGTGTACATGTTTTCTTTGGCAACACACTCTTTTACCATGTGTACATACTTACTTTGCATGTCAAGCTAAATATTTGCAAATTAAAAGTTATTATCCAGCTTAATTTTCTATTGAACGGCTTCAAGTGTTTATGCACCATGTATGGAACCGATTCTATCCCCATACACTCCTCAAAGTGAATTGGTAAGAGTTGAAATAGGAGTACCAAATGTTGGACGTAGAGCTGGAAGGCCTAAAAAGACTCGTTTCATGACAAGGGAGCTGGGAACCAGAGATCTTCAATGCAGCAATTGTGGTGACCTGGGACATAACATAAGAAAATGTACACGCCAACTGACGCTTTAATTTTTATTGTAATTATTATTGTATTATTGTGTAATTCATATTATTATAGTTATTATTGTAATTTTTTTATAATATTATTGTAATTATTATTGTAACTTTAATTGATTCAATTTAGAGAGAAATAAAACCATCATTTGGTCATGATACATTTGCAGAAACATGTGCAAAATTAGAGAGAAATAAAATATGTTCATGATACATCATTTGTTCATAAATTTAGAGAGATGCAAAATATGTGCATAATTACTCATAAATATCCCAAATATGTGATACATCCAAAAAACCTAGAAGTACAAGATTTTTATTCTCTGCCTATAGCCATCCTATCATAACACTTACGAAGCCTTGGCCTAAGACCAAGTCTATTTCTTCTTGCTATTGTATCCTTGGGTCTCTCCCATGTAATAGTTCCCATGGCTCAAATTTATCAGTCTCCTGCGTCTACACGGGCGCTGTTGGAGTTACATATAACCGAATAGCTGTATCAAACTGTGGTGCTCCAAATACAGAAAAAGAATTAGCCATCTGCATGTAATAATCCCAGTAGTCACCACCAGGCTGTGACGTATGTGGGGTACGTGCCTGTGACGTCCCCTCGCCTGCCTCTCTGTCCATCTGTTGGTTGCGTGTCTGTGACGTCCCTTCCCCTACCTATCGGTCAATCCGTCGGCCATATGGCCTATGGGGACGTGCATGTCTCTCTCTGAAAATTCTAACAGGATGATCCTCAGTAGGCCGCAATGAAAGAATCGGGCCCCTGAATGGTTGGCTGAGATATTGGACAGATGTTTCCAGCAACTCATGGGGATCTACAAACGGGTCTTGGGACAACTCTTCCATATTTTGTATATGAAATTATATTCATACTCAATGACATGTATATAGATCATAATTTATTTAAATAAATTTATAACACATACCACTACATCTACTTGTCTACTCCTCAAACGCAAGGTTGCATCATCCAAAGCTCGATGTTGGATGCGAGGATCTTCATCTTGATAGTATCGATTTTGCATATAAACCATTCACTACCAAAATCTTCAATAATCAAAGAAAACGTCATTGTAACTTGTCAAACATTTACATGTTTGTTATGGAAATAACTTACAATCTGCTTGCGATTAAATCAGTTGGCACATGTGTTCCACGTCATGCGTAGTAAATCTGTTCTCCCATCCTGGAAGAAGTGATCGGAGTCGTGCAGTGATAATAGCTCTGCTACGATCTATAGACAAAGGCTCATCGGGAATCAACTGTTTCATCCTGAACTGTCGCATAACACGAGCAGCCGGATGAAACACGATATTACCATGGTAGATGATATAAAATATGTGCTTACTAGCTTCAATTGCACTATCTAACATGCGTTGTGGTACACTTTCGGGATGTCATTTAACTTTGACGATAAAACAATAATTAAATATTTAAGCATAAGTAACAAATTAAGAAGATAAATTAAATTAAATATATATAACTTACATCTAATGGATTCAGTATGTCAAATTAATACCGATAAAACGATACCACTTTAGTATTACGGTGAAGTATATCTGTATTATCCGTATTCTACCTCACTCCTACTGGCATGACCCGTTGATCAGCAGTGTATGTGGTAGCTGGCCTACCGATATCGAAATGCTCGTGGCACCACAACTACAAATAAAAAGATATAGAAAATGATATAAAGTAACTAACTGAATATAACAATATATTAACGAAATTAATTTAAATTATATACCTATATAAGTGTGATACAACCAGACATATTGGGATGTATTCTAGCTCCTGGTCGAAGTCTAACAAAAGTAATCATCGAATTTTATAGATGGGCTAACACTGCCGCACCCCATGCGTGCTCTGTATAGGTGCCCAAGTCTTCAAAAAATGGCAGGGGAGATACATTCACCTTATTTTTTGTGCCATCAGGAAATAAGAATCCACCGCATAGGCTTAATAAATAAGCTCTAGTACAACAGATGACCTGAAAAGATGAATAAATATTGCTATCAGTTATAGTAAATATTGATGTCAACTATAGTTAATATGCAAAAACTGGATATCGTACCCGAAAATCATTCGTTGGAACTTTTGTACCGCCTATGCGATCAATATACATAAAATTCTCTCGGAGCCAAGTCATTCTGAGAAGTAAACTTTCGCCGTGATTAGCTGGCGGCTCCATACCAAGATATCTCCTGATGAGATAATGAACAAAGGAAAAGCCAAAAGACTTTACAAAATACTTTTGGCGTTTGGTTACCTCCCATCCGTGGCCCCACGCACCATGCCCCCATAATTTTACATCTTCATAATCATATGCCTATATAATATATGTACAGTTTGTTAGTGCATACATACTAATATTATTAAAAGTAAAAATAATAATTTATTTAAAATTTGATTACCTCTCCCGAAAATACCAGGCTTGAGATATGAGACTGTCGCTCCTGAATAATGGCCTGAGTAGTCGGTCCACCTGGTATCCGACCGTCGTTCTGAGCATCCATTTGTATAATGAATGTTGTCAAAATGACATTGTCAACTAATTCATAAATAATTAGGATTTAGGAAAGGGCTTGGGGTTTTATGATAGGGTTAGAGTTTTAGTTAGGGTTTGAGATACATAATTAGGGTTATTTTATTTTATTTTTTATATTATTTTTTATATTTTTCTATGTTTTTTAATTTTTGGTTTAAATTTCCTAATATTTTTTATTATCTTATTTTTTCGGGTTTAATTTCCTAAGAATTTTTTACAAGTTTTTAAATTTTTGTTTAGGTTTTTGTACATAGTTTTCTATACTAAACTAAATTTAATATATACTAAAATTTTTCTATATTTTTTATTCTATATATATATTTTTATAATTTTCTATGTTTTTAAATTTTCGGTTTAAATTTATTAATATTTTATATTAACTAATTTTTTCGGTTTTAATTTCCTATTTTTTTATAGGTTTTTTAAATTTTTGTTTAGGTTTTTATACATAGTTTTCTATACTAAACTAAATTTAATATATCTAAGAAATTTCTATATTTTTTATTGTTTTTCTATATATTTTTAATATTTTTCTATGTTTTCTAATTTTTGGTTATTCGTAATATTTTTTATTTTCTTATTTTTTTGGTTTTAATTTCCTCAAAAATTTTTTAATATGTTTTTTTAATTTTTGTTTAGGTTTTTGTACATATGTTTTTTTATTATCTTATTTTTCCGGTTTTAATTTCCTAAGAATTTTTTACAGGTTTATTAAAATTTTTTTTTAGGTTTTTATACATAGTTTTCTATACTAAACTAAATTTAATATATCCTAAGAATTTTCTATATATTTTATTTTTTTCTATATTATTTTATTTTTTCTATGTTTTTTAATTTTTGGTTTTAATTTCCTAATTTTTTTATTATCTAATTTTTTTCGGTTTTAATTTCCTATGATTTTTTATATGTTTTTTAAATTTTTGTTTAGGCTTTTATATATAGTTTTCTATAATAAACTAAATTTAATATATCCTAAGAATTTTCTATATTAGTTATTATTTTCCTATATATTTTTTATATTTTTCTATGTTTTTTAGTTTTTGGTTTAAATTTTCTAATATTTTTATTATCTTATTGTTACGGTTTTAATTTCCTAAGAATTTTTCCTAGATTTTTTAAATTTTAAATTTTAAATTTTAAATTAAATGAATCTAAAGAGCTTCATTAACAAACAATATAAAAAATAATCTAAAGAGCTACATGATCTAATTTAACATAAAATAAAATTAGATATAAAAAATATTAAAAAAAACATCTTCTCTTCTCCTACGTTCGTCTCTAGCTCTTCTATACTATTCCTCCTCTTCTTCTTCTTCTTCTTCTTTCACTTTGTTGTATTTTTTTTACTCCCTCCCTCCCTATATATATACCCACAACATTTAATCTCACCCCCACTCCCCATCGGTCCCCTGCCTACCCAATAATTGCGTTGTCAAAAAGACCGCCCACGCAGTAAAAAACAAGTGCAGTTTGGTCAGAAAATGCCCTTTTAAAGTACATTTCTACGCTTTGACCCCGCGATTCCCGCCGACCCGATTTATTTCGTTTTAAATTTGTTTTAATCCGTAGTTAACGTTTTCGTAGTGTAATTAATAACATATTTGCACAAAATGCCCTTTTAAAGAGTGTTTTTGGGCAATTGCTCAAAAATTCCTTTACAACGGCATTTCTATGTCTTTCTCGCAATTAACGAAACTTTAATGCTCTGGACGCAATTTTATAAAATTTTAATGCTTTATACACAATTTTCTGAATAAGATATCTATATATAACTAGTAAATGTACGTGACACGTAAATTAATTTTTTTATTGTAATATATAAGGGTAACACTATATATATATATATATATATATATATATATATATATATATATAGGGGTAATGCTATAGAAATACCAGGGTGGTTTCATATTATAAAATAACCCTATGTTACATGGATTGGATTAGAATTTAGTGGGTAAAATTAAAAGGTGTGGACCCCACCACCTTTTAATCTTAACCACCCAATCCAAATTCAAGATATATAACATATGGTGGTTCCATAATATGAAACCACCCTGGTAGTTTTATATATATAGGCGGAGGGAAAATTTGAACCTTGGTCTACTCCAAGACGGCCCGTCATATTACCACTATGGTAATATCTTTTATAAATAAATAAATAAATAAATAAATATATATATATATATATATATATATATATATATATATATATATATATATATATATTATAATTTATTATAGTATTTGCTACTCTTTATAAAGAGTCTTGAAAATGGCTAGCCGTTTAAGCCATACGTACATCCTCACATAATTAAAAAAATTAAACTAATTATTTAACTACGTAATATTATCTAGCCAGAGCCTAACACTTCTTCTAACTCATGTGGTTAAGGTGTGTGGCATTCTCCTTGGTTGCTTGGGTTTGGTTTTCCATGACGTTATTTATATAAAATTAAAAAAAATTCGACAATATTTTTTTTACTTAATATTTTTTTAATAAATTGCCAGTGTCGGATTTACTAACGGCTTAGATGGCTCAATTTTGATCCGTTTTCAAATCTCATTATAAGGGTAGAGATATTTACATTTAATTACAATTTGTTATAGATTTGATTATATTTTAATTATAATTTGTTATGGATATATCTCTACTCTTTATAAAATTCTTGAAAAGTCTAGTCGTCTAAGCCGTACGTATATCATCACGTGATTAAAAATTAAGAAAATAAATAATTTAAACTAATTGTTTAATTACATAATATCATATAACTATATCTAAACACATCTTCTATCTTATGTGGTTAAGATGTGAGACATTATCCTTGGTTGGTTAAGTTCGATTTCTTATAGCGTTATTTATAACAAATTTAATTTTTTCAACAATTCTTTTACGTAGTATTAATTTTTTAATAAATGGTGGAGGATTTACAAACGGCTTAGATGCCTCAACTTTGAGCCATTTTTAAGCCTCATTATAAGAGTATAGATATAACTTTTATCATATTTTAAAATATTAATGCTCATACAATATATCATAACATAAAATTTCTTCGTACGAAATTAACTTTATTTAAATTACCTGAAACGAAAAATGTTTCAAAAAATTGCAAACATAGAAACAATTCGCCATTGGGATTTTAATTTTTGTCAGTCAGTTAGACAGAAATTGGACATTTTTGTTGTGTGCTTGGTTTAATTGGGTCGTGGGTTTGGTTTGGTTTGATTTGTTTTTTTTTTTGGTTTAGATTGTTTTTTTGGTTGGGATTGGGTTTAGTTGGTTTAAAAGTGAGGGTTGGTTTTGTAGTCGATATTTTGGAATTGGATTTTGCTATGCAACGACAATGTTTATAGGCACTGATATTGTAGAAAGAAAGTAATTAATTGATTTATTTATTTCTCCAGAGGGAGTACATATATATAGGAGGAGGCTAGCCTCTTCCTTATTTTCTATCCAATGTAGGACTAAATAAGTCCATATAACTCAATACTCTTCCAAAGATGGGCGATAGATATTAATCATCCCCATCTTGTTATAAAAGATATCAAACTCTCTAGTACCTAAACTTTAGTTAAACAATCAGCTAACTGCTCCACTGATTTTACATAGCTCAAAGTCAAAATTCCTCTATTTAGCTCCTCCTTGATGAATAACCGATCAATCTTCACATGTTTGGTGAATGCTGAATTAGATTGTTTGCAATATCAATTGCCAATTTGTTGTTACATTAAAGTTGCAGGGAGTCTCCTCTAAACAAACGCATCTCAGACAACAAGCTCTCCACCCATATCATCTCACACAGGCTAATTGCCATAGCCATATACCCGGCCTCACCTGTAGATCTAGCCACTACATCTTGCTTCTTGCTGCGCTAAGATACAAGATTGCCTCCAACAAAAATACAGTAATCTGTAGTGACCTGCGATCGTCCATAATATCCGCCCAATCAACATCACAATAGCCTTCAACTCTCAGATGTCTAGAACTTCTGGACCATAACCCCTTTCCTGGGCTTCCTTTAATATACCTGAGAATTCTGCGAATCGCCTCCATATGCTGCTCTCTATGATCATACATATATCTAATCACCACACTCACAGCCTGAGTAATATCAGGTCTCGTATGGCCTAGATATATAAGTCGACCAACTAATCTTTGATATTGCTCCATACTCACAGGATCACCACCATCGGCACACACCTTGTGATTCTGCTCGATAGGAGTAGAAGCAACTCTGCAACCCAGTATCCATGTCTCTAAAAGAAGGTCCAGAGCATACTTTCGCTGAGAAAGTACTATACCCTTTTATGACCTTAAAATTTCAATTCTGAGAAAGTACTTCAACTGTCCTATATCATTGACTTCAAATGTCTCTCCAAGTTTTTTCTTCAATCATAGAATCTCTTCAGTATCATCTCCAGTAATAATAATATCATCAACATAAACTGAAAGAACAGTGATACGAGTCTTGAAGTGTTTGTAAAATATAGTATGATCTCCATTGCACTACCTATACCCCATACCACAGACTGCAAGCCTCAATATATTAAACCACGCTCTCGAAGACTGCTTTAGCCCATACAAAGACTTCTTTAATTTGCATACCTTCCTAGTTGTTTGTTAAGTAGTAAAGCCTGGTGGAATCTCCATATACACCTCCTCTTGGAGATCTCCATGGAAAAAAGCGTTCTTGACATCTAGTTGATGTAGTTGCCAATTGAACTTGACAGCACAAGACACCAACACTCGCACAATGCTCATCTTATCTACTGGAGCAAATATCTTGTCATAGTCGATACCATAAGTTTGGCTGTAGCCTTTAGTAACCAATCTGACCTTATACCTGTCAATCTTGCCCTCTGGAGTCTTTTTAACAGTATAAACCTATTTACATCCAACATCATGCTTTCCAGCTGGCAGTAGTACCAGCTTCCATGTGTCGTTCTTCTTCAAGGCCTGAAGTTCCTCCTGCATGGTACTCAACCACTTAGGATCTGGCTTAGCTACCTGCCAGTTGTTAGGTACAAGCACTGAATGTAATGATACAAGAGGACTTATATGTAAGAGTAATAGATGTATATGAAATATAATATGCAATATCAGTATCCCAATTGCCAAACTTAGCTAGAGGTTTTCCAATATTGACTCTAGAAGTTCTACGAAGCAAGACAAGAGTATTAGAAATATCAGGGGAGGATTTGTTACTAGGTGGCACAGGTAGAAGGGCTGAAAAAGGTCCTAGAAAAGAGGGACTTGGGACATCAGCATTTGTGGGCGCTGGAATAAGCACAAAAGGAGGAAGCTCATGCTGATCATGCTCCCTATATACTCCCAGCTTCCCCTGACTGTCGGTTCTTCATGAGTCACCATCACTGCTCGATGACTCAAAAGGACATAAAATCATACCAACCATGATGCCACTCTCATTCTTCCCCTCTTTACTAGCATCAGTAGAGCCATCGCCGAACAAGAAACTTAACTCTGTCTTCTCCCAATAAAATGGTTCAAACTCCCGGAAGGTCACGTCCATACTGATAAACATCCTTCTTTTAGTAGGACACCAACCCTTGTACCCCTTATGACTTGATGAATATCCCATAAAGATATATTTAACTATTTGTGGATCCATCTTGCTCACATTTATTCTGTGATCTCGCACAAAATATGTGTAGCCAAACACTCTGGGTGGAACAATAAAAATATTAGAGCCTAAGAGCATCTCACATGGTGTCTTTATCCCTAATACCCTTGATGGCATCCCATTGATTAGATAAGTTGTTGTCATAATAGCCTCACTCCACAAGAACTTTGGCACATTCATTGTCAGCATCAAAGAATGTGTCACTTCTAGTAGATGCCTTTCTTGCATTCAGCCACCCCATTCTGAGCAGGAGTGTCTGGGCAAGTATTTTGATAAAGAATTCTCTGACTAGAGATAAAATTAGAAAACTCATTGTTGGTGTATTCAGTCCCATTATCTGTTCGAAGAATCTTCACATGTACTCCAAACTAGGTCTTCGCATACGCCGAGAAGTCTTAAAAATATTTGTACACCACAAATTTTTGCTTCTTCATGTAGATCCAGGTTATACGTGTAGAAGCGTAGAAAATTCCACACCAAGGGTCCAATGCAACCAGAGTCATGCACCCAACGCATCCCGAGCCATGTGCCAAATGCAGCCAGAGCCATGCCCCAAATATACAGCTATGTGCCATGCGAAACCATACTATAAATATGCAGCAATGTGCCATGCGCAGACCTGTGCCAAAATATAATCATGCGTCGACTACTTAAAAAAATATGCAGTGTCCATGACATCACAATGAAGGTCCCATACGACAAACACTCTCATGCGATAGCCTTCCATACGCCAGAGCTCCCATGTGACGGTGTTCCCATACGGCAACACATCCATGCGCTGAAGTTATTATGCAAAATTATTCTCTCAAGGGCCCCACACAATCAAATCTTATGATTATTAACATCCAAGATCTTCAAATACCCAGGGCATGACACATGTCATACAGATTATGGGCATTAGCAACCCCAGATCTCGAATTACCAAATGTCAGCCATATCATGACATGCACCTATTAGAGCCACGCACACATGCTCATATATGGTCTTCTAAAGGCTATAAATAGTAGGCATCTCCTACACATGAACCAGCACCACAACAACAAAAAAGAAGAGAAGAAGACATAAGGAAGAAGGGAAATCAACTGAGTTGCATACTCACGTTCCTTGAAGCCTTGCCATCCTCTTCAATGTTGAACCGTCAACGGAGTAAAGTGATTAACCGCAGATCAGATCTTCACCATCATACTTATCCAGATAAATTATACTTAGAGCTCTAAGCATTAGAGCCTCCTTTGTACTTTTTGTTCTACTCAAATCATACAAAAGTTTACACGTCTTTTTTTTCCCGTATTCTTTGCGATGTCGACAAAAATGGCAACTCTGCTGGGGAAAACTTCTCCTCCAACGAGAAGTTAGTGACGTAGTCCAACAAAAATAAGCTGGGTTCAACCCAAAGGATGATGGTGGTTCTCTTCGACCAAAAAGCATTCAAAGAGATATTGCAAAAGCCGAGTTCCGCATCGAGGCTTACAAGACCTCACAAGACTTGGGTCGCCAAGGCCACTGCGCCATACCCAAAGTCTGCGAATGATGCATTGTCAACCTCCATTGTTGGGGGTGCGCATCAAGTTGCCGCATATCTTGTCTCCATCTCCGAAGTCACCCTTGAGAAGAACAGTGCTGAATCTCAAGAGATGTGCCCGCAGCCAGATGCGCAGAAGAAAAGATGTGCCATATCGAATTCTAGGCGCATGAAGCCTTCTTCATACAGCAAGGCCAAAGAGAAGAGGCCTTCTCTCAACAGGATCTCTTACGACACCAAGATGGATTCTTTATACTATGCACCTGTGAATGCAGGTTCGAAGAACTCCAAACTACCTAGACCCATACGCGCTCGAGGGGCTGTGCAGACAGTCCACCAAAAGTATGCCTCGTTGATTGTCACGTGCGCTGCTGATGGAAAGTTATATAGGAATGACCCAGGCATTCATGTGCCAGATGTGTGTCAACCCTCTAAGTCTTCCCAAAACCACTTGGGTGCCGCAGATGTGTTTGAACAAAGTTGGGGAGAAAATACTGTGATGACTGACCCATGCGCCAAACTTGGCTGTGCACATAAAGTGGTTCTGCCTCACATTAAGTCTTCCACTAATGACCTGGGTGCAGTTTTTGTGCAAAAACTAAGTCAAGGAGCAAAAACTATGTTGACAGACCCATGCGCCCAGCTGAGCTGCACGCATAAAGTGGGTCCATCGTACAATAAGTCTTCCACAAATAATCTGGATATAGTCTCTACACAAGAACTGGGTCAGGAAGAAAATCGTTCAGATCACATCCGTGCGTAAGGTTTGGTCGGGGCACGAAATGGATGTGAAAGCGAAGCTTCCATCGTCTAATTTGCGCAACGTGATTAGTCACAAGCGCAAGACGAGAGAAGCGACTTCTGCACATAAAGTGTCTCCTCAAAGACACACTTGTTCCAGCATCATCATCAACTATTTCTGTATTAAAGCAGTGGTTCCTCCAATTAGATAGTCGATTTTTTAACGACTGCGATCAATTGCATCATACCAATAGCTCCTCGAAAAACAAATACACGAAAAGGAGGAGGAACTGCCCTTTGACTCATGTTTCTCCTCATAGAAATCTTTTTATATGAAGAAAATCAAGAAAAAGAGCTCGTCCAACCTGCCAGTCTCGACTAGTGGATCGAGGAATCGACAAAAGGGCACTAAGCTATCAGTGCCCACCGAGGGGGTGTTCCATGGAACCCATTCAAAGAAAAAAGCTGGGGTAGCAATCCTTCGGTGGTCCACACCAATCCCTCGTTCCAGGAGGATAGTGAATCTCAAGGAACGGACGAAAACCTACCTGGGGGTAGCCCTGCCCGCCAGAATGATGTTGCGATCAAGGCTGGGGGTAGCAATCCTTCGGGTTTCAAAGACGACAAAATAATGCTCACCTTCCCTGAGGACAGTGAGACTCAGGTATCAGAAAGTGAAGCTTCCATAGTTCCATCCATCTTCCTCCGTGTAATGCATGCATACATGGCAAGATATGATCAAGCCTCCAGTGATCAACAGCGTCTTGAGGCACTTGAAGCCATGAAGCAAATAATGAGTGCCTCGATGCAAACTCTGACATAAACTGTACTAGACCTCAAGGCAAGTATGGTCCCACAACCACCAAGGATCTCGGAGCAAGCTAGCTAAGAATCGAGAAACAATGGAGAGTCAAGTACGATTGCTCCCGCTTCTATCACAGGGGACAATCATACCTTATTGTGATGATCCGCTCCCCTGTCATCTAATGACGCTGAAGACATGATCCGGGAAGTCAGGGAGCTACGAGCTCGCTTTGATTCGATAAGCAATTGAGACGTGCTTCAGAAACTTAGGATACGACATCCTTAAACTCGGGATATGCAAAACGACAACCTGATCATCCACTCCCCTCTTTATCACTCGATTCTACGACGGTGGAATGGACATGACTATGAGCTCCCTCATGGACATAGCTCAAAGAAAAAAGAACCTGTCTGAGAATACATAAAATGGTTTAGGTAGACGGCACTGAAACTACCACTGGACATCCCTGACAATCATCTAATGGACACTTGTAGAAAAAATATGTTACCTACGGTAAAGCTGTGGACAACTTCAGTCACACTTTAGGATTGGACAACATTTATCATAAGCGTTATCGTCATAGAGAATAATGTAAAATACGCCCATCTACTGGGACTGCAGCTCCCTACTGGCGACGACAGAGGGAAGCACCCATTCAACAACAACATAGGCTCCAATGGCTGTGACAATAAAAGGAAGCAAGTTCTCACTGTCAATGTGTCCAAAAGTTTTGCCGCACCTACTCAAAGGCCGACAGAAGCACCCAAGTCAAAGAAAACTTGTTCGATGATGATGATGTCATCGAGATTTTCCATGTGCTGATGAAAGGCAACAAATTATAGCTACTAAACATAAGACGGTCGGATGATGCAGATAAGGTTGATGACCCCAAATACTGTAACTACCATCAATACATCCATCATTCAACACAAGATTTTTATGTGTTGAAGATGCACATCCAACGACTGCTAGATTCTAAAGCTCTCATTTTAAACTTTGAAGACAAAATAGTCACAACAAATATGGTATCCCTCCAATTCAACGACTTTCCAGTGACAGAAGCCTAAGACGGCGTTATTCCGATACCTAGGGCAACGATGGAGGTCATTAACCTCCCTCCATCCCGAGAAGCCGGGCTGGTACTACTCACCACTCCGTGAGACGAAGTCATGTGGGTTCATCCAGACATCATCCCGGATCTGATACAGCAAACAGCGTCTCCTGCTGCCAAATCTAAAGGAAAGAAGACCAAGTCCTGTCATACGGTCTCTCTATTGACTGACGAAGCCCTAGATGGGGTAACCTGGTCAGGGCATACCTACCTACGAGACTATGATGCATCTCCCGATGATAATACACCTTCGGTTACCGTTTCCATAACTCTGATAGCATCTGAGCCGGGTCTAGCCCAACCTCATGTAGCAGACAAAAAAAGCCAGAAAGAGGTTCGCTTCGACAAACCTATGAGAAAAGACGTAACTCAAGAGCTGGAGAAGCCTTATAACTTTGACATATTGGCACAGCTTGCCATTAACCCAGCAAAGTTATCACTCTTCGAGCTCCTTCGTCTCTCTAAAGAGACACGTGAAGCTCTGAGTGAGACACTACAGAACGTTGACTCCTACCTCGCCCTAGTCAAGATGTTGGCCGAGGATCATGCTGTATTCCCCTACTGCAACAACATAATGGAGGCAATTTCGAACAACATGTTATCACAATAAGACATGCTACTAAATAATAACATGCATGATAGACCCCTGTATTATACAAGGTATATCAGCACCGTCAAGGTAGACTAGATGCACATTGATCCTGGGTCATCCCTCAGCATCATTTCCAAGGGTCTGCTCCCCATGCATCGATTGGCAGCGACCAACACGATTATCAGTGGCTTCTATGCCAGGAGGTGCTATCCTTTGGGAAAGATCCACCTGAAATGTCAAATAAGTGACCTGCGAACAGAGATGACTTGCTACGTCATCGATGTAGAGGTGTCACCCTCACTTTTTTAGCTAGGGATAGTTTGGTAATTTGACATGGGTATTTAATTTTAGAAATATAATATTGAATATTAGTGTGATGATTGTATTAATTATTTAATTATGTTGAGCTATAAATTATTTATGACTTGTATTATTTATTTTAGTAAGGAGGCTAGTCCAATAGTTAGACTTCTTGTAAGCCCAATTATACTTGTCATGACAACTAGTGAGCCTAACTTGGACCTAAGCCTATTAGACCTTCTCACTAATTAAGTAAGAAGAATTAGCTTAATTACAATTAGTTAGGAACTTTCAAAATTATCCTTCCTAATTATTTCTCATAATTCACCATGTATGGCTAACTTGGACCTTTGCAAGTGACTTGGGGAAGGGCCTAAGGGGCCAGCCACTATTAGAGGGGGTTCTCCTCTCTCTCTCTCTCTCTCTCTCCTCTTATTTGCATTCATTTAGATCAAGAAATTAGATCCCCAATTTTCCATCATTCCCTTCTTTGAATTCTCACTCAATTCATGTCTCCTTCTTATTTTTATTTCTCAAGGAGTTTTAGAGCTTGGAGAAGCAAGGAGCACAAGGAGGAGGAGCATTGGTGAAGCGATCATGTCCGAAATGTGTCAAATTATATTTTTATTGAGAATCCATCTCCTAATTGATAATTATTGAAATTCTCCTTTATTGTAGTTTATTAATCATTTATTTGACCATTAGGAATGACCCCATGGCATAGGGATACCTATAAGAACAAGTTCTAGGCTAATTGGTTGTTTATTGTGAGTTCTGTGTGGTGATTTGTGTGCTTGTTGGGGGGATTACGAGTTTGACACACAAATATTGCGTCATAAGACCAATTAGATCTAATTAGACTTAGATCGGGGTTATAAGACTAGGTACATGTCCACAAATGGATACGTGTAGGCCGTATCATGGTATTTTGCTATACGGTGTGACACGGGATCCAATTTTGGGGTTTTTGCATAATTGCTCTTTAATTCTCATTGTGGCAAGTTACTTTAGTAGGATTATGATGATATGGATATACACAATTAGTATTAGTAGTATATTAGAGATTTTTGACTCTTGGTTGAGGGTGTATTCTAGAGTACCACTTGAGGGAACACCAAGTATTTGATTTAAGGCATTAGAGGAATATTACGGTGGTGTATATGATTTAAGAGGATATATATATATATATATATATATATATATATATATATATATACATATATATATATATATATATATGTGTATATATATATATATATGTGTGTGTGTGTGTGTGTGTGTGTGTGTGTGTGTGTGAATTGATGATAACTATACTTATATATATATATATGTTCTATATGTGTGTGTATTATTGGGGTTTTGGTGATGGGCAATAGAGGCATTGGGCTCGAGCAGATCATTAGAGTGTGCAGGTGGTTAGTATTGTGAGTTAGTGATGTTAAATGGTTAGTGTGCTTAGCGAGTGTATCAGTTTTTGCTGTGCACTCTAGCATGGCAGACAGCAGCAGCTAGTGCACACATGTTGTGCACTCGAGCATGACAGGCAGCAAGAGCATAAAACCTTACCAGCAACAGTGATCGTGCACCAGTGTAGAGTGTGGCAGCAGTGGAAATGTATCTTAGGAATTTAGGTACTCATGATGAAGAAATTAGGAGTAAGTATTTTAGTATGGAGGACTATTTCTGAATGATTTGTGTAAGTTGTGTATCAGGTGTAGATGGATGGATTTAAAGTGTAAGTTTGTGTGTGTTTTGACAAGTTATGGGTCACAGGGAACTGCATGTACCCATGTATTATATCCAACATCTGTGGTATGTATGTGAGAAAATATTGTTAAGTAGGAGGGGGAGAGCTAAGGGAACTGCAGTGGGGTATATTTACACATGTGCTTGGACAGAGGAGGAGAACAGATAAGGTAGTAGTTGCTGCTACTAATATATGTTATTATTGATTGTTTTGGTATTGGGTAATATTAGGATATGAGTTAGAAATTATTTTGGATAATAAACGAGAAAAGATTTAATAAATGCGGAAAACGAGGTCTTGTACGAAGACCCACCCTTCTTTTATGTTTACAAACAAGATTGTACAAATTTGATCCTACACGAGGATGTCTAAGTACAATTTATTTAATCTGGATGAATATTGCTATAGGTGTCTGATCTGCAGTCGATCACTTTAGCCCTTGGACCACACGATGTTGAAAAAGTGCCGTGAAAGACAGGTAGCAGCTTCGAGGGTTGCTAAAGAGGGTAGATGCCCGATGCCAAAGTCGTCGATCCCTTCTCTTTGCCTGAGCTCTGAATTCTCCTCTCTCTCATCTTTTTCTCCAATTTGTCAACCTTTCTCTGATCGTTCCCCCTTTTCGACCTATTTCTGATCGTTCTACCTTTTTGACCTATTTCTGATCGTTCGACCATGTTCTCTGTTGATAGAGGTCTCTATTTATAGAGTTTTAGTGACAGTGACCACTCAATCGGTGTAAAAAAAGAGTAGTGGAAAGTACAGCACCCTTTTACACAACGATTAAAATAACCAATGCCTGTGTATAGATGATCTTTTGAATGAGCATGTGTCGCGGGTCCAACTAAGGGACAAAACGCGTATAACCACTACGAAGATCACGGCG
The DNA here is from genome assembly GCA_036927795.1 of Iris macrosiphon. Classification (NCBI taxonomy): domain Eukaryota; kingdom Viridiplantae; phylum Streptophyta; class Magnoliopsida; order Asparagales; family Iridaceae; genus Iris; species Iris macrosiphon. The sequence goes on from JAYESA010000010.1 coordinate 85,943,527, forward strand.
TAGAAGCCACGTAGGTAGGTATCCATCGTGTAGAAGAGGTTGGCATAGAAGCCAATATCTGTCACCATGGCATAGAAGCCAAATAGTTATCAAACCTTGTCACTACCACTTTTCCATATGAGGGCATTTGTGTAATTTCACCATTTTAAATAATTATTTATTTAATTAATCTGCTGAGTTATATAAATTATTCATATTGTTAGTGATTTTTGGTTTAGGTCAAGCCCTAGAACCCATTAGGTCAAACCCTGTTGACTAAACCCTAATTTGGAAACCAGTTCTAGTGAAACCCTAGAATTCACATTTTAGGGGGAACCCTCAAACTCTAGACTGGCTAAACCTTAGCTAATTAGGTTCTACATGACCTAACTTAGGGGTTAAACCTAGGCCATACACTAGAAACCCTAACTGGGCCTATATATATAAAAGGAACCCTCTTGTTCTTCATATAGAGAGAGAAACCCTAGCCTCCATCTAGAGAAACATCTCCCCACTCCAAAAATTTGAAACCCTAACCCTAGGTTCCATTTCCTCTTCCTCCAAAGCAAGGAACGTGGGTCAGGAAGCCTTGGAGAAGAAGAATCTCATTGAAGAAACTTTCCCTGCAGGTAAAACCCTAGTTTTTATTCATTTAATTCCTGTTTTCAGATGTTCATGGCCATTAGGAACCCACCCTAAGGTTGGAATTCGAATTTTAGGGATTTTTTCATGTAAACCTAGGAGATCTAGGGTTTGGTGAATTTTTGTTTGATTTTTCCCAATCTCAGGAACCCAAATCCTAAGGGTTGCTAGTATACATGATTACCTCTCCTACTTGTAGTCTATTATGTTGATTTAGGGTTTGATTGAGTATTTCTGGTATTTTGATGTAGAAATCAGGATTGGAAGAACCCTGTGTACAGTCGGGTGTATGAACATGTATGTGATGTTTAATTGTTATTAGGAATTTACCTATCTAACTTATTTATATTTCTCTATAATTGATATATGAATCTATATGCATATATATGTATTGTGTGTTTTGGGGGCATTCATTTTACAGTAAGATTTGGGGAAACAGGGTGCAGTCGGGTTTTGATGTAGGTATTAGTAGAGGGGTGTTTTCCTGTGTGTATACTGACTTGTGGTGAATTTAGGGTATTAGATAATATGTGTGTGTGTGTCCAGTGCAGGTCGACAAACTGCAAGTTTGTAGAACGTGCCTCCAGGTTTAGTGTTCTAATGTGTCGAGTATGTAAGCCTGTGCATACTCTGGCTAGGTCAGCATAGATACCTTGTATAAGTGCAGAGATAAGTAGTATGTATTTGGGGCACGGGTAACAAAAAGGATGGGGAAGGAGCAGTAGATAGTAATATCAAGAATTAAGGGTGCTCGAGTTGTGGCTGTGTATGTATCAGTCAATATAAGTTGTGTGTGTGTGCAGTGAGGTTAGAGGCATACCTAGTGTGTGAGTGAACTGTGAATGTTGTATCTGTGTATTGTGTTAGGAATTTCTGTGTCAGTGTGTAGCAGTAGGTATTTGAGTTATGGTTTTCTAGAGGGTTGATACACATCAATGTATCAGTAGATAGGAATATATGTGTGTGTTTGTGAGGCCAGTTTTGGTGAGTGCAGAATGTATCAGTAATATAGGTGTGTGGCTGTGAGAGTCCAGTGTCATGTGTAACCAGACTTGTGCAAAACTGTGAGGAACTATGAGTGTAGTGTAGATGTATCAGTGTTGAGTTTGTGTATCAGTATTGTCTAGGTTTAGGTGTATCCCTATGTTATTTCCTGTGTGTAGGTATGTAGCTGGGTGAGGAATTCAGAATCTATGTGTGCATGAGTGTATTGATTTGGGTGAGTTATTGTGCCTGTGTGAGAAGGAAGGGAGAGAGGGCAACTGAGAACTGTGGCATGTGTGTGTTCTCAGAGTATTCCTGTGTGTTAGTTCATGAGGTAGACAGTGTGTGTGTGTATCCCAAATCTGGGTGTTATGTACTGTATGTGGAGTATCAGGCAGTGTAGAATTTCAGCACTATGTGTAGGTTTATATGTAGCTGTGTGAGAGAACTATGAGGGCTTAAGAAACAGGGTTCCAGTTTGTGTGTGTGTATTAATTCTGTAGGTGAGAGTGTATTACCTAGGAGTGAAGGTGTGCAGTGTAAGTAATAAATTTATGTGTGAGTGTGGCTGTGAATTTGAGTTCCTGTCAGTGTGTGTTGCTGTGCAGATTTTAGTTGGTGTAGCTGTGTAGAATCGAGTTTGGGAGAATATTAGAGGGTGTGATATCAGAGTGTGCAGGTATGGATGTGCCAGTTTCATAGAATTGTGAGTTTTGGGGGTAGGACTAGAAGAGGGATGGGTTATTGCAGTATCAGTGTGATATTGAAAACCCCTTGCTACTGATACTCTCACTTAGCCCTGATACTTGGTCTGATGTTCTATTTTACAAGGTTCCTTATGCAGAATTTAGAGAGCAGTGTACATGGGTATGTGTGTGAAAGTTCAGTATGTCAGTGTGTCTAATATCAGTAAGGTAAGGTGGTTTGGGAATGTGGGTAAATACTAAGGGTGTCAGTTAAGATATATACTCAGCATATATATGTAAGTTATTTACACACTAATATCATATAGTATAAGAAATAGTAACTAGTTTCAGCAAGATACCAATATACCACACTATATAAGTTATATATAATGATAATACCTAGTATAATGAATATTAGCTAGTATTAGTACTATTACTGAATATAATCTAATATTAGTAAGTATAGAACATATTATATAGTGTATTTAACTAGTATTAGTTAACAATAGCTAGTATGAACCTAGAAGCAAGGTATTAACTAGTTTTGACCAAAAACCTAGAGTTGACTTAGTAAACCTAGGGTAGACCTAGAAATGGCCTAACACCCTCATTTCAAGTTAGCTAACCTCTTTCAATATTCCAAACACCATTTTAACAGTATTATCTTATATATAGGTCATTGTGATCCCACTTTGGACCTCGATCCTCACATTTTGCTCAGGACCACAGGCGAGTACATTCTCTGACAGTTTTCATGGTTGATTACTTCTATAAATTATAGTGTATTACATACTTGATTCCGACACTATGGATACACGGGTTAGCACCCTAGATCCCCATCATGAGGAGTCGTGATTGGAATTCATCGTGCTAGCTGGGGGATGGGGAACTATTAGTAGATTATGTGATCATATCCACCCTTACCATGCATCATAGCTCACCCCACATCTCACGTCGGGTGCGGCCTGACCATCATCATGCCTCATAGCTGTTATATATGATTAGCCTGACCATTATCATGCATCATAGCTAACCATATGGTTAGCCTGACCTTCAAGAATCATAGCTAATCATATATAGCCAGCCTGATCTAGTCCCAAGCCGATCACATAATAAACTAATATTTCAACCATATAGCTAGATGTTTTATCTTTATTCAGATACATTTGTTCTAGCATTCACTGTTTATTGTTCATTGCTAGATGCTCTATTGTCTATTTCATTTTCTCCTGTACTTCTCAGTTTCAGCATTTATTTCCATCTTGTATCTCTTACACTGTTTATAGATTTTGTCAATTTAATGAAACTGCTGTTAGTGCTTGTGCTTCGCTCCAATCCTGACTGGATAACAACATTTTCAGAGGACCTGGAGGACTTTTGCCCCACTCATTACGGCCCAGGAATAGAGGGAGATTTCACTCCAGAAATCCCAGAGGAGGTGCCTATCCTAGAGGAGAACTTACCAGCCTGTTCTTAGACTACTTTTCTGCATTATTGTTTTATACTGAGACTGAGATGTATTTATTATTTGTGACTTTGTGAGGTCATTTAGACCCAGGATTTGAGTTGGATTATTGTGGTTGGTTTTTAATAGAACTCTTTCAATTCTCATCGTGCCATTATGTTTATAGTTGTGATTGAGTATATTATAGAACTGTGATATAATTATCATTGTCCTCCGTACGGAGTTGAGACTATTGACAGGATATACTATATTTGTGACCTAGACAGCATTCTACCGCCGATGCTGCGGCGTAGGCTGGACGTACCCACGACTCATGCCCAAATTCCGGGTGCGGATCGTGACACGTTTTTAGTGGTGGCCCATACAGGTCTAGTCCGTAGTCTTAGATTCACAGTAGAGCGATATTGTAGTAATAGGAATTAGGCCAAGGATATGCTCAATCACAATTAGGGAATTCTGATTCTTATGATACTATTCTTAATGATTTATTCCTTTAGAAATTTTTCTGTCCTTCCTTGATATCATATCTATTGCCTTAATTGAATATTTTGATCTGTCTTCAGGATGCCGCCAAGAAGATCCCAGAGACTCGGAGCAGCAGATACAGAGAGGTCTGCCACCTCTCGCGCTGCCGGACAGACATCAGCAGCACCTCCTACATCTCCAGTACAAGTGGGAGTGTCTGCAGCAGTCGGGGGTCCTCCACCACCTGTTCAGAGGGTCCCCACAGCTACGACGGAGCTACCACCACCACCACCACCAGTTCAGTATCCCGGAGGTGTGCCTGCCGATGGGGCACAGATGTTCGCTTTGATTCAGGGCATGGTCGATGCCCAGAGGACGTCGGCAGAGGCCCAGAGAATGCAGGCTGAGGCCCATCAGGCTCAGACAGAGATGATGAGGGTGAACATGGAGAATGCTCACCAAGTGGCTCTCCAGGCTGTGGAGAGGGTCGCTCAGCAGCAGCAACATCCTGGTCAGCAACAACAGAGGCCGGGCACCATTGTGTACTTCAAGAGGATGATGCCTCGGGAGTTCAAGGGGACAGAAGGGATACTCTACGCCGATGATTGGCTAGAGGACATCGAGAGGAACTTGCGTTTGGCGCAGCTTCCAGAGGCGCTTCAGATCGAGGCCGCTGGCAGCCAGATGTTCGACATTGCCTTGACGTGGTTTCGCACGGAGCCGAGACTCTTGCGCGGGGGACTCACTTGGGAGGCTTTCAAGGAGCTCTTCAAAGAAAAGTTCTTTCCCGATGTCGCCCTGGGAGCTTTGGAGAGTCAGTTCCATGACTTAGCCCAGGGGAGCTCGTCCGTCGACGAATATGCCGCGGAGTTTTCCCGCCTGAGCCGCTTTGCGCCATCGATGATTAGAGATCCGGGGGACAGGGCCCGGAAATTCAGAAAGGGGCTGACAAGAGAGATCAAGTCTCGCACGTCGGGACGTCGCACAGCTACCTACGAGGGCATATTGATGGATGCCCAAGTAGCCGAGGATGACTTGGACCTCAGGCCCAAGAGGGGACGCGATGTTTCTGGAGGAACAAACAGCAGTGCGGGACCAGGCAAGCGTCCACACTTCCAGCAGCAGAGGCCCTTTCAGCAGCAGCACCAGCAGCACCAGGCACCAGCCCGAGGGCAGGTTCAACAACAGCAGCAGCGGCAGACTCAGCCCGCCATCCAGTGTGCGTATTGCGGGAAGATGGGACATACCAGAGAGAACTGCAGGAAGAGGTTAGGCTCATGTTTGTACTGCGGATCGACGACACACCAGCTGAAGGATTGCCCTACCATTCGTCCAGGTCAGGGTGGAGCAGCCGCCCAGAGGGGACCAGGCAGGGTACCTACCGTACCAGGAGGCCAACAACAGAGGGGACCACTTCCACCGCAAAATCAGAGGTTTGCCCAACATCAGCAGCAGAGAGGTGCACCCCAGGGGCGAGCGTACGCCATGGAAGTCGAGGAGATCGAGCCAGCAGGATACTTGATCACAGGTTCGGTTCTTCTCGATTGTATTCCCGCATTTACCTTATTTGACTCTGGCGCTTCCCATAGTTTTGTGTCTGTATCATATGCACTTCGACATCATTTAGACACAGAACCCTTAGCTAGGACTTGCAAGATCATGACTGGCGGAGGTATTATCCTAGTCCGTGATTACTGCAAGGACCGGAGAGTGTCAGTAGGAGGCCGAGAGTTGAGCGTGAGCTTACTTGTCATACCACTTCCGGGGTACGATATTGTACTCGGAATGGACTGGTTGAGTAGGCATCATGCCACTATAGATTGTTATAGAGGCAGAGTATTGTTTAGACCACCAGGAGAGCCAGAGTTTGAGGTCGTCAGAGGAACAGCGGAGCAGAGAGGGAGCACATTTTACGGAGCCAGGACGGAAGAAGAGGAGTTGCCACATCCTCTGATAGCGGAGTTCCTGGATGTATTTCCAGAAGAGTTGCCAGGCTTGCCGCCAGACAGAGACGTTAAGTTCTCTATAGACCTGGTTCCAGGAGCGGAGCCCATTTCACAACATGTCTATAGAGTCAACAACAGCGAGCTGGCAGAACTGAAGAAGCAAGTCGAGGAGCTGCAGGACAAAGGCTTCATCAAATCCAGTTCATCACCATGGGGAGCTCCGGTATTGTTCGTACCGAAGAAGGACGGCACAGTACGCATGTGCATTGATTATAGAGCTTTGAACAATATCACTATCAAGAACAAGTACCCGCTGCCGAGGATAGATGATCTTTTCGATCAGTTGAGCGGGGCGAGGGTGTTTTCAAAGATAGATTTGAGGTCAGGCTATCACCAGGTGAAGGTAAAGAAGGAAGACACGCCGAAGACAGCCTTTCGGACCAGATACGGCCAGTTTGAGTTTCTGGTGATGCCATTTGGTTTAACCAATGCACCGGCAGTATTCATGAACCTGATGAACAAGGTGTTCCACCAGTACCTTGACAAGTTCGTGGTGGTGTTCATCGACGATATTCTTGTGTATTCCAAGACCCCGGAGGAGCACGAAGAGCACCTGAGATTGGTCTTAGAGACTCTCAGGAGGGAGAAGCTGTACGGGAAACTCTCTAAGTGTGAATTCTTCCTTGACAAGGTTGAATTTCTTGGGCATGTGGTATCGGGTGACGGAATCTCGATTAACCCACAGAAGATCGAGGCAGTGGAGTCATGGGCTACCCCCAGTTCGGTAGCTGAGATCAGGAGTTTTCTCGGGCTAGCAGGATACTACAGGAGGTTTGTACAAGACTTCTCCAAGATTGTAGCGCCGATGACCAGACTGACTAGGAAGGACGTGGATTTTGTGTGGACAAAGGAGTGCCAGGCTGCATTTGATGAGCTGAAGAAGAGGTTGACGACAGCTCCAATTTTGACGTTGCCATCAGGGACAGGTGGTTTCACCATCTACAGTGATGCTTCAGGGAAGGGTCTGGGATGTGTTCTTCAGCAGCACGGGAAGGTAATTGCCTATGCTTCCAGGCAGTTACGCCCTCATGAAAAGAACTACCCCACCCACGATTTGGAGTTAGCAGCAGTTATATTCGCTCTAAAGCTGTGGAAACATTACTTGTACGGAGAGCGTGTGGAGATCTTCACAGACCACAAGAGCTTGAAGTACGTATTCACACAGAAGGAGCTGAACATGAGGCAGAGGAGGTGGTTAGAGTTGATGAAAGACTTTGACATCTCATTGCAGTACCATCCAGGGAAGGCCAACGTAGTCGCCGATGCCTTGAGCAGGTATCCGATGGCTATGTACTTGACGACAGATAGACATTTGTTGGCTGATCTGGAAAGCTTGGAGATTGAGGTGTTAGTTCCCGGTACTGAAATTCAGATGTGGGGATTGCAGATACAGTCCGAACTGATGGACAGGATCAGAGCTGCACAGTACGATGATGAGACTCTGAGGAGTATCAGAGCCCAAGTTCAGATGGGATTGTCAGACGACTTCACTATCGCAGATGATGGTTCTCTACGGCACGGCACAAGGATATGTGTGCCGAGCGGGGAGCTACGCGAGGAGGTTTTACAGGAGGCACACCGCTCTCAGTACTCGATGCATCCCGGTGCCAACAAGATGTATCGAGACTTGAGGGAGCACGTATGGTGGTATGGAATGAAGCGCGAGGTAGCACGCTTCGTATCCCGGTGTCTAGTGTGCCAGCAGGTAAAGGCAGACCGGCAGAGGCCAGGAGGTTTGCTTCAACCTTTACCGATTCCAGAATGGAAATGGGAGCACGTGACCATGGATTTTGTTTCAGGGCTTCCACGTTCTCCAGGAGGGAAGGGCGCGATTTGGGTCATCGTGGACAGGTTGACCAAATCAGCCCATTTCTTACCTTTCAAGGTGGGCACGTCGACAGAGAAGCTAGCAGAGATATACGTGCGACAGATTGTTAGGCTTCATGGAGTTCCTGTGAGCATCGTCTCAGATCAGGATAGTCGTTTTACTTCCCACTTCTGGAGGAGTCTGCAGGCTAGCTTGGGCACTCAGCTCAAGTTCAGTACCGCGTATCACCCCCAGACAGATGGGCAGTCTGAAAGGACTATTCAGACCCTTGAGGATATGCTACGCACTTGTGTTCTAGATCTTGGAGGTTCTTGGGAGGATCATCTGCACCTGGTAGAGTTTGCTTACAACAACAGCTACCAGGCCAACATCGAGATGTCACCGTTTGAGGCTCTTTATGGACGGAGGTGTCGTACACCGCTATCGTGGGACGACGTTGGAGAGAGAGCCTTGCTAGGACCAGAAATGGTCGTGGATGCAGCAGAAAAGGTGAAACTCATCAGAGACAGACTGCGAGTGGCGTAGGACAGACAGCGGCATTGGGCCGACAGCCACCGTAGACCCCTTGAGTTTCAAGTATAGATTGTTGTTTTTCTAGCTTGTGTTTGTTGTTTAGACTGCATGCTAAGACTGTTTTGTTTTAGGTTGGCGACCTAGTATTCCTACGGATTTCTTCGACGCGTGGAACGATTCGTTTTGGTAGAAGCGGGAAGCTTAGCCCATGCTACATCGGACCCTTCGGTATTCTTGCAAGGGTAGGTGCAGTGGCGTATAGACTAGACTTGCCGCCTGCATTAGAAGGAGTGCATGATGTGTTCCACGTGTCGCAGCTGAGATGGTACATGGCAGACCCTAGTCATGTACTTGACCACTCGGAGATTGAGGTTGGTCCGACGCTCAGCTACCCAGAGCAGCCCGTAGAGATCTTGGACCGCAGAGAGAAGGTGTTGCGGAACCAAACTATTCATTTGGTTCGGGTTGCATGGAGACATCACTCTCCAGGGGAGTCGACCTGGGAGAGAGAGGACGAAATGCGCGAGCAATACCCGTATCTCTTCTAGACTTGAGGTATATTCCTTTCCTGATTTCATTCTTGTTGTAGTTCAGTCCAATTTCGAGGACGAAATTTCTTTTAGGAGGGTAGACTTGTCACTACCACTTTTCCATATGAGGGCATTTGTGTAATTTCACCATTTTAAATAATTATTTATTTAATTAATCTGCCAAGTTATATAAACTATTCATATTGTTAGTGATTTTTGGTTTAGGTCAAGCCCTAGAACCCATTAGGTCAAACCCTGTTGACTAAACCCTAATTTGGAAACCAGTTCTAGTGAAACCCTAGAATTCACATTTTAGGGTGAACCCTCAAACTCTAGACTGGCTAAACCTTAGCTAATTAGGTTCTACATGACCTAACCTAGGGGTTAAACCTAGGCCATACACTAGAAACCCTAACTGGGCCTATATATATAAAAGGAACCCTCTTGTTCTTCATATAGAGAGAGAAACCCTAGCCTCCATCTAGAGAAACATCTCCCCACTCCAAAAATTCGAAACCCTAACCCTAGGTTCCATTTCCTCTTCCTCCAAAGCAAGGAACGTGGGTCAGGAAGCCTTGGAGAAGAAGAATCTCATTGAAGAAACTTTCCCTGCAGGTAAAACCCTAGTTTTTATTCATTTAATTCCTGTTTTCAGATGTTCATGGCCATTAGGAACCCACTCTAAGGTTGGAATTCAAATTTTAGGGATTTTTTCATGTAAACCTAGGAGATCTAGGGTTTGGTGAATTTTCGTTTGATTTTTCCCAATCTCAGGAACCCAAATCCTAAGGGTTGCTAGTATACATGATTACCTCTCCTACTTGTAGTCTATTATGTTGATTTAGGGTTTGATTGAGTATTTTTGGTATTTTGATGTAGAAATTAGGATTGGAAGAACCCTGTGTACAGTCGGGTGTATGAACATGTATGTGATGTTTAATTGTTATTAGGAATTTACCTATCTAACTTATTTATATTTCTGTATAATTGATATATGAATCTATATGCATATATATGTATTGTGTGTTTTGGGGGCATTCATTTTACAGTAAGATTTGGGGAAACAGGGTGCAGTCGGGTTTTGATGTAGGTATTAGTAGAGGGGTGTTTTCCTGTGTATATACTGACTTGTGGTGAATTTAGGGTATTAGATAATATGTGTGTGTGTGTCCAGTGCAGGTCGACAAACTGCAAGTTTGTAGAACGTGCCTCCAGGTTTAGTGTTCTAATGTGTCGAGTATGTAAGCCTGTGCATACTCTGGCTAGGTCAGCATAGATACCTTGTATAAGTGCAGAGATAAGTAGTATGTATTTGGGGCACGGGTAACAAAAAGGATGGGGAAGGAGCAGTAGATAGTAATATCAAGAATTAAGGGTGCTCGAGTTGTGGCTGTGTATGTATCAGTCAATATAAGTTGTGTGTGTGTGCAGTGAGGTTAGAGGCATACCTAGTGTGTGAGTGAACTATGAATGTTGTATCTGTGTATTGTGTTAGGAATTTCTGTGTCAGTGTGTAGCAGTAGGTATTTGAGTTATGGTTTTCTAGAGGGTTGATACACATCAATGTATCAGTAGATAGGAATATATGTGTGTGTTTGTGAGGCCAGTTTTGGTGAGTGCTGAATGTATCAGTAATATAGGTGTGTGACTGTGAGAGTCCAGTGTCATGTGTAACCAGACTTGTGCAAAACTGTGAGGAACTATGAGTGTAGTATAGATGTATCAGTGTTGAGTTTGTGTATCAGTATTGTCTAGGTTTAGGTGTATCCCTATGTTATTTCCTGTGTGTAGGTATGTAGCTGGGTGAGGAATTCAGAATCTATGTGTGCATGAGTGTATTGATTTGGGTGAGTTATTGTGCCTGTGTGAGAAGGAAGGGAGAGAGGGCAACTGAGAACTGTGGCATGTGTGTGTTCTCAGAGTATTCCTGTGTGTCAGTTCATGAGGTAGACAGTGTGTGTGTGTATCCCAAATCTGGGTGTTATGTACTGTATGTGGAGTATCAGGCAGTGTAGAATTTCAGCACTGTGTGTAGGTTTATATGTAGCTGTGTGAGAGAACTATGAGGGCTTAAGAAACAGGGTTCCAGTGTGTGTGTGTGTATTAATTCTGTAGGTGAGAGTGTATTACCTAGGAGTGAAGGTGTGCAGTGTAAGTAATAAATTTATGTGTGAGTGTGGCTGTGAATTTGAGTTCCTGTCAGTGTGTGTTGCTGTGCAGATTTTAGTTGGTGTAGCTGTGTAGAATCGAGTTTGGGAGAATATTAGAGGGTGTGAAATCAGAGTGTGCAGGTATGGATGTGCCAGTTTCATAGAATTATGAGTTTTGGGGGTAGGACTAGAAGAGGGATGGGTTATTACAGTATCAGTGTGATATTGAATACCCCTTGCTACTGATACTCTCACTTAGCCCTGATACTTGGTCTGATGTTCTATTTTACAAGGTTCCTTATGCAGAATTTAGAGAGCAGTGTACATGGGTATGTGTGTGAAAGTTCAGTATGTCAGTGTGTCTAATATCAGTAAGGTAAGGTGGTTTGGAAATGTGGGTAAATACTAAGGGTGTCAGTTAAGATATATACTCAGCATATATATGTAAGTTATTTACACACTAATAGCATATAGTATAAGAAATAGTAACTAGTTTCAGCAAGATACCAATATACCACACTATATGAGTTATATATAATGATAATACCTAGTATAATGAATATTAGCTAGTATTAGTAGTATTACTGAATATAATCTAATATTAGTAAGTATAGAACATATCATATAGTGTATTTAACTAGTATTAGTTAACAATAGCTAGTATGAACCTAGAAGCAAGGTATTAACTAGTTTTGACCAAAAACCTAGAGTTGACTTAGTAAACCTAGGGTAGACCTAGAAATGGCCTAACACCCTCATTTCAAGTTAGCTAACCTCTTTCAATATTCCAAACACCATTTTAACAGTATTATCTTATATATAGGTCATTGTGATCCCACTTTGGACCTCGATCCTCACATTTTGCTCAGGACCACAGGCGAGTACATTCTCTGACAGTTTTCATGGTTGATTACTTCTATAAATTGTAGTGTATTACATACTTGATTTTGACACTATGGATACACGGGTTAGCACCCTAGATCCCCATCATGAGGAGTCGTGATTGGAATTCATCGTGCTAGCTGGGGGATGGGGAACTATTAGTAGATTATGTGATCATATCCACCCTTACCATGCATCATAGCTCACCCCACATCTCACGTCGGGTGCGGCCTGACCATCATCATGCCTCATAGCTGTTATATATGATTAGCCTGACCATTATCATGCATCATAGCTAACCATATGGTTAGCCTGACCTTCAAGAATCATAGCTAATCATATATAACCAGCCTGATCTAGTCCCAAGCCGATCACATAATAAACTAATATTTCAACCACATAGCTAGATGTTTTATCTTTATTCAGATACATTTGTTCTAGCATTCACTGTTTATTGTTCATTGCTAGATGCTCTATTGTCTATTTCATTTTCTCCTGTACTTCTCAGTTTCAGCATTTATTTCCATCTTGTATCTCTTACACTGTTTATAGATTTTGTCAATTTAATAAAACTGCTGTTAGTGCTTGTGCTTCGCTCCAATCCTGACTGGATAACAACATTTTCAGAGGACCTGGAGGACTTTTGCCCCACTCATTACGGCCCAGGAATAGAGGGAGATTTCACTCCAGAAATCCCAGAGGAGGTGCCTATCCTAGAGGAGAACTTACCAGCCTGTTCTTAGACTACTTTTCTGCATTATTGTTTTATACTGAGACTGAGATGTATTTATTATTTGTGACTTTGTGAGGTCATTTAGACCCAGGATTTGAGTTGGATTATTATGGTTGGTTTTTAATAGAACTCTTTCAATTCTCATCGTGCCATTATGTTTATAGTTGTGATTGAGTATATTATAGAACTGTGATGTAATTATCATTGTCCTCCGTACGGAGTTGAGACTATTGACAGGATATACTATGTTTGTGACCTAGACAGCGTTCTACCGCCGATGCTGCGGCGTAGGCTGGACGTACCCACGACTCATGCCCAAATTCCGGGTGCGGGTCGTGACAAACCTGCATAGAAGCCAAATAGGCATAGAAGCCGAGTAGTCATAGAGGCCGAGGAGGCGTAGAAGCCGAGTGGGCATAGAAGCCGAGCAGGTGTAGAAGTCGAGTGATGATGTGGACGTTCTAGCCAGAATTATGGCTCTTGGAGATAATCAGATCTCTTACATTAAATGCAGAGATCTGCCCCTATCCTGTGCATTAAATGCAGATACTTGTCTTTAAGATTCGCCATCATTCCGCGCATTAAATGCAGATACGCACCTTGAATCCTGTGCGAAGAGTAACCGCTGTCGTGGCAGTCTGTTCGTCTTCTGCGGAGCGTAAGGAGCTCATGTTTACCTGTGTAAAACTAGGCAGCATATTCTCTTGTATACGTAGGAGCAGCTCTCGCAAAGGGGATGTCACTAAACGACGGTTCGGTAACATTTAATCAAATCTTCTGCATTAAATATGGAGATCCGCCATTATCCTGCGTATTAAATACAGAGGCATATTTTGAAGGTCTGCCACCCTTCTGTGCATCAAACGCAGAGATGTGCCTCAGGCATCTGTCAGTATTCGGTGTATTAATTACAGAGACGTGCCTTGAGGGCCTGTCACCATCCTGTGCATTAAATGCAGAGATGCACCTCGAGTCCCGTACGGAGTACAGCTTTTGATGTGGCAGGCGGTTTGTCTTTCGCGGAGCGTAAGGAGCTCTCATCTGCCTGTATAAAACTAGGCAGCATATTCCTCCGTGTACGTAAAAACGGTTTTACGCAAGGGAAATGGCAGTAAATGACAGCCTGGGTTGCAGTATCGCGCCATCATTATAGCCGTCGCCTGGGTAGTCGAGCTGTATCCCTTTGTCAGAAGTCGAGACGTCAGGTTCATTGCAGGATCTGACAGGTTCATTGCAGAGAATACGAAGCGTCCCTCGTACACTTCAATGCTGCATTAAAAGAGGATGAGTTTTACGCCATAAAGGCGATGAAGTACCTTGTTTACGCTGAAGCAGCCTGGACATACTGCCCTACGCGGATGGTCCTCGAGCCTATATTTTACGCTGTGCTTGGCGAAGAAGCTCTGTTTGCATGTTGAAGGCTCTGAAGTCCTCTTTTTACGCTACTTTGCATCAATATGCTGCGTAGAGCTATCCAGATATTTTTCATGCTTCTACAAGACCCCCTTCAAAGCTTTTAAATTCCTCGTAATTTGAAACGCTTTGAATGAAGCATGAACCACTCCTCGTAACTCGAAACGTTTCTGAATAGAGTTTTAAAACGGTCGAGGCTAACTTTATGGCAGATTTATTGGGGATCGGTGCTCTCTCTCGCCTATAAAAAGGCTGAGGAGTTCTCCTGTTCTTCACACACTTCCTTCATCATACAGAGATGATGGCCGGAGTTCGTCGGGTCGACTTGAGGAAGAAGAAGATCATGCTCTTCCAGCATGTAAGGAGCCAAAAAAGATGGCGTCTTCGAGGAAGAAGAAGATTGGCAGTATACGGTCTGTGCTTTACGCCAGATTGATTAAATTGAGTTATTATGCCAGGATTTTTATCCACAAGCATAAAACTCAAATTTTAATAGTATACACCAAGTTTTCGGCGGTCAAAGCTTTTACACTCGACTGCAGAAAAAATAGAGTTTTTATGCTGACACATTAGGAATATGGGCGTAAAAAGATAAAACGTCTCCGTGCATCATCTTCCTCAAAGAGGCTATCAGCACAGAAGACGACCTAGCGCGGTCACGTTCAACGTGTACGAAGGATTTTCAGTCATTCTCTCTTTCCCAAAAGCTCTACCTTCCAGGCCGGGTGCACTACTCGTCGACGGGATGCTCCGCTCAGAATGAAGTTCGCCTTGTCCAACCAGAGACGCTCTCGCTTGGGCCAAAGAATGAGAAGAAGAATCAACCTTTTTTCCCTTAGCGGAGGAAGTTTGTTTCGAAGCCATTACTGGAAACTTTGAAGACTCGAAGAAGAAAAGGAGAAGAACTCGAACAGTCAAAAGCTTTCTCTTGCAGAAGACGGATGAAAAGTTTTCCCCTCAGAAACTTGGGATATATATAGAGTTCGGATGGACTCCTCAAACCCCGAACCAAATCTCCTAATTAATATTCGGTTATGATTGGGTCCCACGTCAGCCTATTTATTCAGAGAAGGCGGACAGTCAGCGAATTCGAAGAGTTTTTTGCACAAAGCAGGTTCGTGGTTTCTACGCTAAGGAGCTTTCTACGCTCGACAGCTACAGATCTACGGTTTTACGCTCGCAGGCTACAAGTCTATGGTTTTACGCCCGGATGCCTTTGTGCTCGGTAGCTTTTATGCTCGAGAGGCTACAAACCTACGACTTCACGCTCAGCAGATACCAAATCGATGATCTCACGCTCGGTGGCGCTTAGTTTACGCTCAGAGGCGACGGATCCACGACTTCACGCTCAAAAAATTTTCTTTTCAGAAGCAACAAATCTACAGTTCTACGCTAAGGAGCTTTCTACGCTCGACAGCTACGAATCTACGGCTTTACGTTCGACAGCTACAAGTCAGGTTTTACGCCCAGATGCCTTTGTGCTCGGTAGCTTTTATGCTCGAGAGGCCACAAACCTACGACTTCACGCTCAGGAACTACAAGTCTATGATTTCACGCTCGATGGTATTTAGTTTATGCTCAGAGGCTGCCAACTGATGATTTTGTGCTCCATGACTTCCCGCACATCTGAAAGATATGCAGGCCAGAGTACGCGTACATCTGAACGATCCTCAAGGCGGTCAATCATAGGAGTTCATACAGAAGATACTCCTTCTTGACCTCAAGATATCCCAAGTACCCGAAGCATACAGAGTTCAAACAGTGAAAAATTACTCTTCTTCATGGGTCGATTCAAAGTTCATCCAGACTCCAGTCAAAATATTTTATCTACCAAGATGGCAAATCAGTTTGACAGCCATTTCTCGTCCTGTCCCAAAGGGATTTTTAAGAAATCATTCTTGAAGATGATGTCTGAACAAAGAAATTCTGTTTATCAGAAGTAACAGTTCAGAATTCTACGCGGTTCCTCACTCCTAACAGCAAGACAGTTCGAATACTCGAATGCTAAAGCGGCTTTCTACGCATCCCTAAGTTATGCGTAAAAGACAGGACAGGACCTAGCAATCTTTCTAAACAGAGTCGGCGTAAAGAATCAGACGTATCGAAGCTACACATATTCAGACTTCACAGCAAAGTATGGCAACATAATCATATGAAGAAGAAAGACGATTTTATTAAAAATTAAAGTCATGATTACATATGAGGGAAATCCAATCTACAAGGGTTTGTTTTCTTCATTTTCATGATTACATATGAGAGAAATCCCGTCAAAAAAGGACTTTCCCATCGTCGATTGAAGATCGCACCCAGAATCTGTTCTGACAGGTTCTCGCATTGGTGAAGATCTTCCTCTTCTTCCAAGACGGTTCGTCGACCTCCACAGTCGATGAACAAGAAGATGATCAGTGGCGGGAGGATACAAAAATGGGCATAGACCCATCCTCCAACAGAAGAAAAGGCAGAGTAAATATGCTTGCCTATATCCTGCGCCACGGAGGTAACGGGAGAAGGTGCCACTTGCAAGCAGCATGGCAAAATGCGATCCTTCTTCTCTCCCGAAGAACCACCATACAAAGTTGCTGATTATCCAGAGCAAAGGAGGCTATGATATCCCTCCATGATCCAACTGTCTTGCTGTTAGGAGTGAGGAACCGCGTAGAATTCTAAACTGTTACTTCTGATAAACAGAATTTCTTTGTTCAGACATCATCTTCAAGAATGATTTCTTAAAAATCCCTTTGGGACAGGACGAGAAATGGCTGTCAAACTGATTTGCCATCTTGGTAGATAAAATATTTTGACTGGAGTCTGGATGAACTTTGAATCGACCCATGAAGAAATGTAATTTTTCACTGTTTGAACTCTGTATGCTTCGGGTACTTGGGATATCTTGAGGTCAAGAAGGAGTATCTTCTGTATGAACTCCTATGATTGACCGCCTTGAGGATCGTTCAGATGTACGCGTACTCTGGCCTGCATATCTTTCAGATGTGCGGGAAGTCATGGAGCACAAAATCATCAGTTGGCAGCCTCTGAGCATAAACTAAACACCATCGAGCGTGAAATCATAGACTTGTAGTTCCTGAGCGTGAAGTCGTAGGTTTGTGGCCTCTCGAGCATAAAAGCTACCGAGCATAAAGGCATCTGGGCGTAAAACCTGACTTGTAGCTGTCGAACGTAAAGCCGTAGATTCGTAGCTGTCGAGCGTAGAAAGCTCCTTAGCGTAGAACTGTAGATTTGTTGCTTCTGAAAAGAAAATTTTTCGAGCGTGAAGTCGTGGATCCGTCGCCTCTGAGCGTAAACTAAGCGCCACCGAGCGTGAGATCATCGATTTGGTATCTGCTGAGCGTGAAGTCGTAGGTTTGTAGCCTCTCGAGCATAAAAGCTACCGAGCACAAAGGCATCCGGGCGTAAAACCATAGACTTGTAGCTTGCGAGCGTAAAACCGTAGATCTGTAGCTGTCGAGCGTAGAAAGCTCCTTAGCGTAGAAACCACGAACCTGCTTTGTGCAAAAAACTCTTCGAATTCGCTGACTGTCCGCCTTCTCTGAATAAATAGGCTGACGTGGGACCCAATCATAACCGAATATTAATTAGGAGATTTGGTTCGGGGTTTGAGGAGTCCATCCGAACTCTATATATATCCCAAGTTTCTGAGGGGAAAACTTTTCATCCGTCTTCTGCAAGAGAAAGCTTTTGACTGTTCGAGTTCTTCTCCTTTTCTTCTTCGAGTCTTCAAAGTTTCCAGTAATGGCTTCGAAACAAACTTCCTCCGCTAAGGGAAAGAAGGTTGATTCTTCTTCTCATTCTTTGGCCCAAGCGAGAGCGTCTCTGGTTGGACAAGGCGAACTTCATTCTGAGCGGAGCATCCCGTCGACGAGTAGTGCACCCGGCCTGGAAGGTAGAGCTTTTGGGAAAGAGAGAATGACTGAAAATCCTTCGTACACGTTGAACGTGACCGCGCTAGGTCGTCTTCTGTGCTGATAGCCTCTTTGAGGAAGATGATGCACGGAGACGTTTTATCTTTTTACGCCCATATTCCTAATGTGTCAGCATAAAAACTCTATTTTTTCCGCAGTAGAGTGTAAAAGCTTTGACCGCCGAAAACTTGGTGTATACTATTAAAATTTGAGTTTTATGCTTGTGGATAAAAATCCTGGCATAATAACTCAATTTAATCAATCTGGCGTAAAGCACAGACCGTATACTGCCAATCTTTACGTTAAGGAAATGGATTCCAGCATAAAAACTCAAGTTTCACAGTCTCGGCGTAGAGCACGGACTGTTAATTTTTTTGCGGATGCTGCAAGTCATGACGTGTTTCTCTTGTACTTTTGCAATTAACTTGCATGAGTCTCCGCTGGCTGAAGTGATGGGCTCTGCCGCCGGGATGCTGCACTCTAACTATTTGGAGGATCTGTCATACGTGACATTTCCTATCTCCGGGCCCCAGTATCCCGAAGGAAGGGCAATTCTGATATCGGCTCAGGACGAGCGAACGCTGCTGAACTTGATCAACGGGGAGCCCCTAACGTACGTAGACGGGGAGCAATACCTGAAGCTGGCTTTCCTCTTCTAGGACATGATTGACAAGCAGTCCCAGACAAAGCCCAAGAGAGAACTCTGGATTTTTCCTGCCGAAGGTTTGGTCTTGTATCTGCCCAATATGCCAAGAGACTACCCCATCTCGGCCTTCTTCCATGCTACATATCCCAGGAGGATGTCGTAGACGCTGACCCCCGATCTTTATGGCAAAGCAGGAAAGATCTTTCATCTGAGAGGAGCTGACCAGGGGTCGTTTGTCAGCCGCTCTTCTGGCTCTGTGACGCTGTTCAGGGGGCTGTACCCGGGCAGTATCCCGAGTGAAGACAGTTTGGTGATCCAGCCGGTCCAGTTACCAACTTTCTGTAATGATTTTATGGGGCGTGGGGGAGTATACCCTAAGGTGAACCCTCGGTGTGGCGGGTGGATCACCCCCACAAATCTTCGATGGGCTCGTTTAGTTGATTGGGCCCTGAAGCATTTCCAGACCGAGTTGGAGAGCATTGGTCTGTTTGCCGCTGTGAGTGCCACCAGTGTTGGGTTACCTCCTGACCCCAACCTATTTCTGGCACTGATGGAGCAATATATTTCGCTTACCGGGACCTTCGCCACTCCACTGGGGGAGTTGCGATTGGCCCTGCATGAGATGGCAGAGATCTCAAGACTGTCAATGGGGGACACTCCATATGAAGAGTATGTTCCTACGAACCGGGAGCTGGGGGGTTTAGACCCTCGGGTAGTAGAAGTGTACCAGGAGTTGATGTGTCACTATCTCGCTTGCACTATTTTTTATGATGAGCCCTCAGATTTGGCTCACATCAGCAAATGGACGTCCTACCTCTTCTTTCATCGGTCCAGGACTGCTAAGCCGGAGAAGGTATTGGAGGGCAAGGATCTGCCTGTGAATCCCCTGAGTGTGCTTAATGCTCAGGTAGTTGACGATCTCATTGTGGATGCTGGTGCCCCGGACCGGTTCCTCGATGAAGGGACGGGAAAGTATCCTGAAGGCACTAAGGCCTACAGTTATTTGAGGCGCTGTCGTAGGCCTCTGTCCAGGGAGGCTCAACTGACCGTCTTCCTCTCTATATGGCTGCGCCGAGTAGTAGTGCCTGGCGTCGCATCTGCGGACCGCATTTACCGCAACACGCTGTGGCCTGCAGTGCGTCTGGTGTTCGGGGCAAGACTGGGCTTGCTCCCTGCCATGGTGTGCCGTATATAAGCTGGCCTGAG
This sequence comes from Iris macrosiphon, assembly GCA_036927795.1. Taxonomy (NCBI): domain Eukaryota; kingdom Viridiplantae; phylum Streptophyta; class Magnoliopsida; order Asparagales; family Iridaceae; genus Iris; species Iris macrosiphon. The sequence continues at coordinate 85,963,575 of JAYESA010000010.1, forward strand.
GGCCATGACTGACGGGCTGCTCGTCGATGAAATTCGGCGTGATAGCTTTCCCAGGATAGAATTACCATACCTGTATTTGATGGGGTGGTTAATTCTCCATAACCCCCGGGTGATGTCACCCGCTTCCGGCAGTAGTTCGGGGGGTTGTTTCTTGTTGAACTACCGAAAGTCTTCCTGGCATGTGAACATAGCTATAGACTATCGGCGGGCGCTAGGCTTCAGCCATAGATGGAAGCTTTTCTACACTGTCCCTTCTGTACATCGCAATCAATCGGGGATTAGGCTCGAAGATTCGGGTAGAGAGAAGACCATTCTTTCTCCCGAAGCTTTTAATTGGTTGGTCTATATCAGACCATCCCATCTGCTGTACAGAAGCGAAGATCATTGCTTCTTAGAGCCCTACTTGTCCAGTCGGTTTGCCCGGCAGTTTGGGTATGATCAGTTGCACGTAGGCAATGCAGTCACCAGCTTTAGGTCCAGAGGTGGACTCATTGATGGAGCGAGGGGATGGTGATATTTTATCATGGGCTGTACTGGGGCAATTTTTACCGTGCCCGTCATTACACTCTCTACGGAGCTGCACATCCTGCATTCGTATGCCCAGTTCTATGTGGCAACGAACACCTTCCATCGCAATTTTGATATGCATAGAAGCTTTAGGGTGCTCTCTTCCAATCCTGGGGGAAGAGTTAAAGTCCCCTTGGTTTCTTTCGACAAGGGTGAGGAGTCCGTTACCCCGGATGAGCCTCTGGTGTCGGTACCTAGGGGTGAAGTGCCTCTGCCTGCGGGGGCTTTGGTAGTTCTTGGGAAGCGAAGGGCTTCTGCTCCCAAGGAGGCTTTCCCTTGTAAGAGGAAGAAGAAGGCGGTAAATCGTCCTCTCCGGATTTTTGGCATTGAGGCTCCTGGAAGTGAGCTTGCATCTTCCCGTGTTGGGGATGATCCTTTGATTGGAGGTTCCTCGCCTTTTAGAGAGGGACCTTCCACAGTTCCGGCTGGTGGAGTCGGAGAATCTCAGCTGTACACTGGTGTCGCTGCTACTACTTCAGGTAGTGGAGCGAGGTCGCCTTCGGGGCTGAGTATAATAAAGTTCCGTATACCTCTAGCCAGATCGGCATCGGGAGGGACTTCTGCCGCGCCTGCGAGCACACCTAGCACGATTCCAGCCGATGAGCCTCGGTTGGATTTTGAAGAGGACTTGGAAGACTATCTGTCAGCTTCTGTTAGCAGACCCCTTTCTCCAGGTATGACAGCTTGCTTAGCATCATTAAGAAATGATTTAGCTGTACAGGCTGCGGATGCGACATATATGCCGTCGACCACGGGTAAATATCGTCCTCATGCCTTTTCTTTTAGAAAAGTTAACATTATGCTGATATTAACTTCCTTTTTCCTTCCTTTTAGGGGAAGACCTCTTCGGGGAGGGTAGTGTAGATGCGCCCTTTGGCTCTGTGTCAGGTCCTAGTGGTGACACGGAGGTACCTGATTTTGAAGAGGAGACATCTTCGAGTACCGGCTTGCCTGTCGAGGAGACTCTTGAGATATCTCAAGAGGAGGACGAGCCTGTCATTGCGACAGTGCCTCTTTTGAGCACGTCGGTCACTTCGTCCGGTGTTGGCGATTCTTCTTTCGTCATACCTCCTGTTGAGGCGACGGCCATGGCGACATCGTCTGTGGTGATTCCTTGGGGGAAAGTCGCCACCATCGCAGATACTCCCCGCGTTCATGCGGACCTAGTTGCGCTGATCGAGCAGTACACCGGTATCTTCTACACCACTTTGAGAACGCTAATGTCAATGGTGTTGGCAAAGAAGCTGGACTTTGCATCATTGAAGAGGTCCTCTCGGTTCTCGATAGAGGCGATCAGGGAATTCGGTGATGCCGGGGTAGCTGACGCACTGGAGGCGATAGTTAATGGTTTGGAGCAACCCATTAACGAATACCTGTAGCTAGCTCGAGGCAACATTGAAGCTCTGGTCCAGGCCAGATACGACTCCTTGACTGCGTATCTTGTTGAACAGATGGAGCCTCTGAATAAGTCCATCGTGGCTCAGCAGCAGGAGATGGATCATGAGCGTGTCCAACTGGAGTATATCGTTCCCGAGTTAACCCGGTACGAAGCCAAATATGAGGAAGAGGTAACGAGGGTCCACATATTAAAAGATGAGCTTGCTCGTGCAGAGGCGAAGGCTCTGTCTTTGTCGGCAGCCCAAGATGTACTGAAGGAGCGATGGGCGGCCGTTCAGCAGAACCTGACACATGTGGGTGTTATCCATGCTGATTTTGTGCAGGCTCGGTCTGAGCTAGTTGCTTTGAATAATGATGCAACAAGGTTGGAGCGGGCTCGTGCCGACGTCTTGAACTCCCGGGATGAGAGGATGGCTGTACTGGCGTAGCAGCTTCGCGACCTGACCGCTCCCCCTTCATGATGTACTTTTGCTTTTGCTTTTCAAATGTACTTTCGCTCTTTTTCTCTTGGGAATAATAAAGAGGCTTTTCATCTGACTTTGTGGACCCATCATTTCGGAATGTAAATGACAGGTTTGGGTGAAAGTGATATCAGAGGTAGTATGGACGTGATATATTTTCGGTACGTTTTAGCAGAGCATATCTATTCAGAGGTCATATGGACATGATAGAATATGATCCAACTAGTTTCATTTTGGAAGTAGTTTTTGTCAGAATGAGGTCTTCGCCATATTTCACTTGAGCAGAGGAGGTTTAAGCATAGTACCTTTTCAGGAATTTGCCATTGATAGGAGCCATTAGTAGGTCTCCATTAGGCTGGGCTAACCTGTAAGTGCCGTTTGAGAACATTGTCTCGATCATGTAAGGGCCTTCCCATTTGGGCTAAAATTCGCCTTTACTCCTGTGAGTAAGAATCATCGGCCTTCTTACAGCTAAAACTAGCTCGCCGGCTTTGAACACTATTTTCTTTACTTTTTGATTAAAAGTTCTGGAAATGCGTGCTTGGTAGAGCGCGATGCGCTGCTGAGCTTGGAGGCATTTCTCGTCTAATCCTTCTAGCTCTTGAAGCCTTAACAGGTCATTCTTTTCTTGAGTTAACTCATTAGCTACGGCTATCCTGAGTGACGAAATTTGAATTTCGATAGGAAGAACTGCTTCACTCCCGTAGACCAATAAGAATGGTGTACAACCTGTCGGTGCTCGTACCGTGGTGCGGTATACCCAGAGACATTCTTCCAGCTTCTCGTTCTAATCTCTCTTGTTCGAAGAGATGAACTTCTTCAAGAGTTTGATAATGGTTTTGTTGAAGGCTTCAGCCAAACCATTAGCGGCCGGATAATATGCCGTAGAGGCCACATTTCGTATTCGATTTTTATCGCATAATCGGTGGAACGCATGGCTGATGAACTGAGGCCCATTGTCATGGATTATCCTTCGGGGAACCCCAAAGCGGTAAATGACGTGATGCTTGATGAAGCTGGTCATATTAGATGTCTTTACCTCAGCAAGAGGGATCGCCTCTGCCCATTTGGAGAAGTAATCTGTGATGGCCAGTATGAACCGGTGACCTCTGGAAGAAGATGGGTGAATAGGACCGATGATATCCATACCCCATGCTTCGAAAGGCCAGGATGCAACCGTAGGATATAGATGTTCGGATGGTTGATGTATGAAGTCTGCATGAACCTGACAGGCTCTGCATCGTCTGGCATACTGGATTGCGTCTGCGATCATAGTGGGCCAGTAATAGCCCATTCTCCTGATACGATCCTGTAGCTTAGGACTGGGTTGATGTGTCACGCACACACCGTCGTGAGCTTCACGGATAATCTGCTGTGCTTTATCACCAGAGAGACATCGTAATAATAGCCCGTCATAAGACCGACGATATAGGCATTGTGATGATGCGTCGAAATAGAAGCGTAATGATCGTCTTTTGACAGATATTGCTTCTTTAGGATCTTCTGGCAAGATTCTGTATGCTACAAAATCTATAAAGGGACTTCTCCAGTCTTTCTTGGGAGGATCTGTATCCACCGTGTAGCTGTATTCGATGTGAAAGTTGTTTTTCACACAGAATAAGTCTCTGTTAAGAAGGATTACCGAATTCTGCCTTCTTATAGGGGTAGCTAAATCTGTAGCTAGACTGGCTAGGGCATCAGCTTCCAGATTTTGAGACCGAATTACATGCTCAAGGAAGAATCCCTTGAATGTTATGGCTATCTCGACCGTTGTCGGTGATAGGGGATGAGGTCGGGATTCTGGACTTCATATATTTCTCTGACTTAATTGACGATCAGCAGAGAATCACCGAAGGCTTCCAGAGATTCGACCCCCAGCTCTTTAGCGACTTGGAGCCCAATTAGTAGAGCATTGTATTCTGCCACATTGTTAGAACAGGGCTCGCTAAGAAAATATGCTCGGTAGATAACGAGTTTATCAGGAGTGACTAGGACGATCCCTACTCCTGAAACCATATTTCCCCTGGGACCAGTCCTGGAGGCGCCATCGAAGAACAGTTGCCATGCATCGCCTTCCATTGCGGAATTACACTCTGCAACTTCGTCGGGAATATCGTCGTACAGTTTGGAGGCCTCCGGGATGGGATGAGCAGCTAAAAAGTCAGCCAATACTTGGCCTTTGACGGACTTCTGAGGGACGTACACCATGTCATATGGCGTTAATAACATCGCCCAAGTCGCGAGTTGGGAATTAAGAATACTTGGCTTGCTCATCAGTACCCGAAGAGGATTGATCCTGGAGATGATATCAATGGTTTGGCCCGTGACATAGTGTCGCATTTTCTGAATAGCGAACATCAGAGCCAAGCATTATTTCTCCACAGGGTTGTACCGGTGTTCGGCTCCGACCATCATCCTGCTGAGGTAGTAAATAGCCTGCTCGTGGCCCATATCATTCTTTTGTGCGAGAAGAGCTCCCAGAGAATGATCCATTGCTCGAACATATAGCATGAATGGTCTTCCTATGACGGGAGGTACCAGAACTGGCGGGCTAGTGAGGTAGCACTTGATATCTCCGAACGCTTGCTGACAGGCTTCGTCCCACACGAAGGATACATCTTTCTTCATGAGAAGAGAAAAGGGCTGGCATCTCCTGGAGAGGTTGGATATGAATATTCGGATATAAGCCAGACGACCATGAAATCCCCTGAGTTCCCTCAGATTGTGGAGCGGTCGCATTTCTAAGATGGCCTTGACTTTATCAGGGTCTACTTGAATGCCTTTGGCGGTGATGACAAATCCTAAAAATTTGCCGCTAGATACTCCCAGAAAGGACTTTGTAGGGTTCATTTTGAGTTGATGTTGGCGCATCAATTCAAATACTGTCTTCAAGTCCTGGATGTGATTATCCCTGAGGCAACTTTTGACAGCTACATCGTCCACGTAACACTCCACTATCTTGCGTAAATGCTTATAGAATATGTTACTCATAGTCCGTTGGTATGTAGCCCCGGCGTTCTTTAATCTGAAGGGCATGATCGTATAGCAATATACCCCCAGTAGTGTCCGGAAGGCGGTATGCTTCTCGTCTTCAGGATGCATCTTGATTTGATTGTATCCCGAGAATCCGTCCATGAAAGATATACGTTCAAAACCGCATGTATTGTCGATCATGACGTCTGTGATGGGAGGAGGGAAGTCATTCTTGGGGCAGGCTGCGTTCAGATCTCGGTAATCGATGCAGATCCGTACTTTCCTATTCTTTTTCATGACCGGGACAAAAAATACGCAGGTCAGGAGGAGTTGCAGAAGAAGAAGATGATGGCTTGTTCCTTCTGTTCCCATCGGTGGGCATGCTGATGATGGGAACCAAAGTCTTCCCTGTGCCACCCGCTTACAACAGGTCGGCCATCTGGGTGGCGGATAATCCCTGAGGAGGGTGTCTTTCCGCAACTGGAGCCTTCTTTATGCTTAGGGACTTCGCTTGGCATAATTTGGAGCTTCGCTCTGGTTGGCATAAAGCTGAGGATGTCCTCAGGCGGCCATCCGCGTCTTGCGTAATTCGGAGGGCGTGCAGATTGTTCCCTTGCTGGCATAAAGGCCGGGAAGTTGAGTAGTCCGCCGCTTGCTTTTCCTTGCGGAGATCACAGGGATCATCTGGTTCTCCGTAGAGGTCAAATGTTGTTTTACGTGCGGAGCGTGTCTTGTACCTCTGATTTGGCGCTGAGGCTTTATAAGAAGTTTTGTCTATTCCGCCAGGGACGGGAGGCTAAATTTTACGCGCAGAGCATGGAGTATACTTTTGGGTTAGCGCTGAGGCATTGCCAGAAGTTTTGTCTGTTCCGCCAGGGACGGGAGACTGAACTTCACGCCCAGAGCGCGGAGTATACTTTTGGGTTAGCGCTGAGGCATTGCCAGAAGTTTTGTCGGCCCTGCCAGAGACAGGCGACTAAATTTTACGCGTAGGGTACGGAGGGAGCAATGCTACAACCTCATTGGTCGGATAGATCGGAGAGTCCACAGGAATGGTAGAGGATGTCTTGGGCATCCAGACCTTACGCAGCTTCCTGTTGTTTTGGACAGAGAGAGAGTGAGAGCTACCCATTGTTCGGAGCATATCTTCGTAGGCAGACTGGTCGAACTGGACGACCAGTGTCTTCTTCACGGATCCCACGGATACCGTATCGTGTTGAGCAATAGCTTCCTCATCAGAAGAGAAAGATGTCCCCAGCAGAGTCGCCATCTTGTTTTGGATAATAAACGAGAAAAGATTTGATGAATGCAAAAAATGAGGTCTTGTACGAAGACCCGCCCTTCTTTTATGTTTACAAACAAGATTGTACAAATTTAATCCTATACGAGGATGTCTAAGTACAATTTATTTAATTTGGATGAATATTGCTATAGGTGTCTGATCTGCAGTCGATCACTTTAGCCCTTGGACCACACGATATTGAAGAAGTGCCGTGAAAGACAGGTAGCAGCTTCGAGGGTTGCTAAAGAGGGTGGATGCTCGATGCCAAAGTCGTCGATCCCTTCTCTTTGCCTGAGCTCTGGATTCTCCTCTCTCTCTCTCTCTCTCTCTCTCTCTCTCTCTCTCTCTCTCCTCTTTTTCTCCAATTTGTTGACCTTTCTCTGATCGTTCCCCCTTTTTGACCTATTTCTGATCGTTCGACCTTTTCGACCTATTTCTGATCGTTCGACCTTGTCCTCTGTTGATAGAGGTCTCTATTTATAGAGTTTTAGTGACAGTGACCACTCAATCGGTGTAAAAACTGAGTAGTAGAAAGTATAACACCCTTTTACACAACGGTTAAAATAACCAATGCCTGCGTATAGATGATCTTTTGAATGAGCGTGTGTCGTAGGTCCAACTAAGGGACAAAACGCGTATAACCACTACGAAGATCACGATGTAGAAGCCACGTAGGTAGGTATCCATCGTATAGAAGAGGTTGGCATAGAAGCCAATGTCTGTCACCATGGCATAGAAGCCAAATAGTTATCAAATCGGCATAGAAGCCGAATAGGTGTAGACGCCGAGTAGTCATAGAGGCCGAGGAGGCGTAAAAGCCGAGTGGGCATAGAAGCCGAGCAGGCGTAGAAGCCGAGTGATGATGTGGACGTTCTAGCCAGAATTATAGCTCTTGGAGATAATTAGATCTCTTGTATTAAATACAGAGATCTGCCCCCATCCTGTGTATTAAATACAGATGCTTGTCTTTAAGATTCGCCATTATTCTGCGCATTAAATGCAGATACGCACCTTGAATCCTGTGCAAAGAGTAACCACTGTCATGGCAGTCTGTTCATCTTCTGCGGAGCGTAAGGAGCTCATGTTTGCCTGTGTAAAACTAGGTAGCGTATTCCCTTGTATGCGTAGGAGCAGCTCTCACAAAGGGGATGTCACTAAACGATGGTTCGGTAATATTTAATCAAATCTCCTGCATTAAATGTGGAGATCCGCCATCATCCTGCGCATTAAATACAGAGGCGTGTTTTGAAGGTCTGCCACCCTTCTGTGCATCAAACGTAGAGACGTGCCTCGGGCATCTGTCAGTATTCGGCGCATTAATTGCAGAGACGTACCTTAAGGGCCTGTCACCACCCTGTGTATTAAATGCAGAGACGTACCTCGAGTCCCGTACAGAGTGCAGCTTTTGACGTGGTAGGCAGTTTGTCTTCTGCAGAGCGTAAGGAGCTCTCATCTGCCTGTGTAAAACTAGGCAGCGTATTCCTCCGTGTACGTAAAAGCGGTTTTACGCAAGGATAATGGCAGTAAATGACAGCCTGGGTTGCAGTGCCGCACCATCATTATAGCCGTCACCTGGGTAGTCGAGCAGTATCCCTTTGTCAGAAGTCGAGACGTCAGGTTTATTGCAGGATCTGACAGGTTCATTGCAGAGATTACGAAGCGTCCCTCGTACACTTCAATGCTGCATTGAAAGAGGATGAGTTTTACGCCATAAAGGCGATAAAGCACCCTGTTTACGCTGAAGCAGCCTGGACATACTGCCCTACGCGGATGGTCCTCGAGCCTATATTTTACGCTGTGCTTGGCGGAGAAGCTCTGTTTGCACGTTGAAGGCTCTGAAGTCCTCTTTTTACGCTGCTTTGCATCAATATGCTGCGTAGAGCTATCCAGCGTATTTTTCATTCTTCTACAGAAATAAGTTAGTATTTATGAGGTACTATAGTAGTGGTTATGGGGTAAATCAGGGGTGGCATCATAGTGAGTACCTTGGTATCATAAATACCAAGTGTGGGTAAGTGAAGGTGTTGGATGTAGTATTTAGTATAGGATATTATCCAGGTATGTATCAGTTTCAGGTGCAGTGGGTATTTGGCTTGAGTATCAGTATGGTTACTGCTGTAGAGGTCACAAGGGTAGGACATGAAGACATCTACAATAAGCATATAGGGTATTCAGTTCTGAGTATGGTTAAAGCCATGTTAGGTACTAGTGGATGTTGCTATCAATAAGAAATACTCTAGTGGTTAGTCTCTGCATTGGGGTGTGCCAATCTTGGGCAAGGTTGAGTTCAGGTAAGAGGGGGCAGTGGCAGAGCAGTTAGGAGAAAAGGGTATAAGATGTTCAATGAAGAATGTTAGTGTGTCTAGTATTCAGTTGTGTACAAAGGTTGGCAAATATAGGTAGCAGTTTGGTGAGGTTCAATATAGGTTGTAAGGTAGTGCAAGTAAGAGTGTGGGTAAGAGAGTGACTAAAGTATTCAAGTAAGAGTATTGAGTGGGGAAATAGCTCGGCGTATCAGTGGGACTGATACATAGAGTATCAATATGTGGGTATTGGTCTGGAAGTAAATACAACATTAGTGGGTGAACACATTAACAAGTTGATCAATGTGTGGAAGTAACTGAACCAAAATTGGGTTCTTGTATAAGTGAGGGTTCTTATATCAGTGAGGGTATCGTGATGTGAAAGTATAGGTGAGTGTTAGGTGTCAGTTGCAAGTTAGGATAGGATACCAGTTGTTTTATTAGGTAAGTTAGTATATATGTTATCAATTAGTTAGTTATACATAAGTGCCAGTTAGGATATAACTAAGAATGGTTAGTGTTAGCTTTTAGTATCAGTTAATTAGCTTCATATCAGTTAGACTATTACCTAGTAGTATATATAGGTAAGATAGTGTATACAGATATGTAGAGTATATTATGATATAGTTATTAGTGTATTAACTAATATAGCAAGTGTTAGCTAGTAATGACATAGTTTGACTTATATTGACCTAGTTGGACCTAGTTTAGCTAGAAATAGATATAGAAAGCATATTAGTGCATTCTTTAACTCAATTCTCATTCATTGCACCAATTGACATAATATTTCCTAAATAGGATTGTGTGACACCAGCTTGGACATCGAGACACAAATTTGCTTAGGACTAGATACGAGTATATTTCTCTGTTAGTTTTTATTTCATGATAGTGTATATATCACATATTCAAGAACTGTATACTTGATTCCAATACAGTGGTTTCATGGACTGGTACTATATGGATCCTATCAGGAGATGTTATCCCTTATCGTATTCAACGGGTACTCCTTCACATGTATTTCATCGTGTGTATCAGATATTAATTTTGGTGTACTTCATGTTTACACACTGCTCGTGTTCAGTATGCCCCTATTCATGTTTATAACGTGTCATGATTGGATCCATTGGTATTGGTTGGGGATGGAGGAATAGAAGTTGGTTATGTGATCAAGCCCAACTGTATTCGTGTACATGTCGATTACATATCACACGTGTAATCGAGTTATCATATTGTATTTGTGTTGAACCCAAACCGATCACATAATAAACTTGTATTCCATGGCACATTGGCTAGTTTTATCTATTTCCATTAAATTGTAGTTATTCTATTACATGTTATTTATTCCAGTATAATACCTGTTCACTCTAGTTTACTCTATTTCTGATGATTAGTTATCTTGTATTCTTTTTTATTATCTATTATATATGCTCAATTATGTATTTGAAACTACTTTCAGAGGTATATACTTTGCTCCAATCATGACTGGATATATTTTTCAGATGATTGGCTTGTGGACCAGTATCCCACCTACTACGGACCGCAAGATGGCGTACCATTAGAAGATACTCCTTTAGAGCAGGAGGACCTAGTAACAGAGGCTGAGGAGACTTAGATTATTTGTTTAGACTTGTATTAGACTTTATTGAGGTTGTTGGCATGTATATATATTATTTCGGTCTTGTGGATGTATTATAACTCTTTTCCTTCTTTATTCCATATCGTGTTTTATCTTCCTTAGTTTGCATTGTGATTAAGTATTGTTTACCATTATCGTATACCATATTATTCCTCCAATTAGAGTTAAGATGACATTGACAGGTACCTTATATATCTTGTGTAAGTAGTTCAGATAGTATGGATGACCCAGACAGCGTTCTACCGTCGATGCTGCAACATAGGCTGGGCGTTGATCACTACTTGTGCCCTTATTTCTGGTGGGGGTCATGACAAGAGGTACCCTACGACATCCTTCTGGGACATCCTTGGATACATGAGTACATGATCGTGCCATCAACTCTTTATCAGTGCTTGAATTATGTTGACGATAACGACATCGTCATAACAGAGTTTACAAACGTTGACCCTTTCAAAGGTGTCAAACCCTACTATTTTGACTTTAATCTTATATAAACAGATCCACCTGGATGAGGGAGGCAATGATGCCGATGATGAAGCAGAGGTTAGTTCAGCTCAAGACGAACCTCTAAAATTCTATCTCAAAAGATGTCCTACCCAGATACCTACTCCTTTAGTGGTCAAGATTCATGGAAAGACTCTTGATCCTTTGGTAGTCAAGCTCCAGAGATAAGGGTGTCCACCAAACAAAGATCCTCCTGTGGTAAAACCCCCAGAACCTCTGGCAGTCAAACTTTATAGGAAAGCTCCGTCACCGTCAGCGTCACTGATGGCAACCAAATAAGACGAACTGGAGGAGTACTTTATTGTTGTAATTCCATCAAAATGATGATGTATCCTGGTGGCAACCAAATGGAGTCCCCTGATTCACCTTATTACGATAGTATAATTCTATAAAAAAGATACCATATTTTCTCAATAAAGGACTATCTTTGAGTTACTCTATTGTTACTGGAATGCCATATGGGTCAGCACCTGCACACACAGGTAACGACCGTTCACATAGTAGACCAAATCCTTCCTAGCCAGGATTAATGCTTCATAATTCTGGCAAGGAAAAGAGGCGATAAACCCATCATCTTCGAAAAAGTCAAAGGCCGTCGGGACTTTATTTCAGAAGAACCAGAATCGAAAAGTGGTAGAATGCAACTTTACCGCTACAATATTCAAACCAAGCGCATCCTGTAGAAGATGGGATATGACTTAAAAAGCGACAAGACCTGAACTATAGAAAAAGGGCGACGCTTGCCACCGCATCATTTTGCTCCCAAGGGCAAGCCCGAGATACCAACGAATCAGTCATGGTTTGGGGTATGTCACCCCCGTACAACTCCCAAAGGTTTGGAGGAAGAGGAAGAACTACAATCTTACTCTTCGCAATCATCTGCTTGGAAATCTGACACTAGCATCAGAGATATTCTCAAACAAATGGTGTCTATCAACATGGCGTCAGCTGACCCAGAAGAGGATGACGAATACCCGATCGAGCTCTTTGAACTAGAACCATGTGCTTAAAAACTTGAAGCACAATAGGAATTATGGTTTAAGCAGCAAGAACCTACAACTGAAGATAATGTGGTGCAAGTTTATTTAGGTGACGACTCTGTTCCTAAGCCCATCTTTATCAGCAAAAACCTCTCCACTGAAGAGCGTGAATCCCTTATCCAGCTGGTAAAGGAATACATCTATGTTTTCATATAGAGCTATGACGATATGTCGGGCTTGGACCCATAAATTATGATGTATATGCTCAATATTATGTCGGACGCTAAGCCAGTGAAGCAACAACAAAGGTGGTTCCTTCCAGACATTATGGACGCGATCGAATCTAAAGTGAATAAGCTGATAGCAAGCGACTTTATTTTGAAGAGCAACATCCGGACTGGGTAGCTAATATTATTTCTATCATCAAAAAAATGGTAAAATCTGAGTTTGTATAGACTTTCGCGATTTGAACGCAGCTTAACTAAAGGATAAGTTTCCCCTTCCAATCACAGACATAATAATTGAAAAAATTTATGGTTTTGAGTAAATGTCCTTCATGGATGGATTCTCAGGCTATAGCCAAATCAAGATGTTTCTAGATGACGAGAATCATATATTATTTTGAACACTGATAGGAGTATATTGTTATATAGTAATGTCCTTTGGGTTAAAGAATGCAGGTACAACATACCAGTAAGAAATAAGTACCATTTTTCCTGAATGCCTGCCCAAGACAATCGAGTGTTATATTGATGATATTGCTGTTAAGAGCCATTTCCAGGAGGACCACCTCCATGACCTGAAGACAATGTTCGACTTAATGCAAGCACATCAACTCAAGATGAACCCAACCTAGTCTTTCCTGGGAGTCTCCAATGACAAGTTCTTGGGCTTTATCATAACTTTAAAAGGTATTCACATTGACCCTGAGAAGACCAAGACTATCCTTGATATGCACCCTCCAAAAAACCTTCGAGAGCTTCGCGGTCTGCAAGAAAGGTTAGCCTATATCAGAAGATTCATATCCAACCTCTCTGGACGATGTCAACCATTCACTCAGCTGATGAAGAAGGGAGTCTCCTTCATTTGGACTAAAGAATATCAACAAGCCTTCATCGACATCAAGAACTACCTTACCAAGCCTCTAGTTTTTGTGGCTCCAGTCATGAGAAAACTCTTTCTGCTCTATGTGCGAGCAATAGATTACTCTCTTGGTACCTTATTAGCCCAGAAGAGTAACACAGGTCATGAAAAGGCCGTCTACTACCTCAGTAGGACGATGAACGATGCAAAAAATAGATACAATCCTATCGAGAATGAGTGCCTTATCCTGCTCTTTTCCGTCCAAAAGATTTGTCATTATTTAACTGGGCAAATGATCTATGTAATTTTATGGGTTAACCCCCTCAGAGTCCTCATGACTAAGCTTGGGGTATTTAACTCTAGTTTAGCCACTTGGACAATACTACTGTCACCTTACGACTTGGTATTTGTCCCATAGAGGACAATTAAGGGCCAAGCATTGGCTGACTTCATGGCAGCTTATCTGGTGCAAGAAACCTCAAAGCTTTACGACTGTTTTCAATTGATTCAAATATTAACAAGTTTTGTTGTGTAAAAAACAAAAGAGTACAAAGATATCCTAGATAGAAAATATTAGTACAATATTGTTTTTGATTCTAGGGAGTGTGAAGATAGAGACCGAGTACTGCAGCGACTTCTTTACTCCTTTGATGGTCCGACGAGGGAATATGAATACTTTCTTCTATTCTCTCTCATGTTCCTATATATGTGTGTGTTATAGGCATGCTACCCTGCTATTTATAGCTATCCAGGCTGGACAGCTCATGCGCGTGTATCTGCTATATGTCTCTGTTTGGTGGCCGCATGGGGCTCCTTCAACAAAATGTGATTGAAACTATGGGCGCATATCCCGGTCAGGCTGCCAAGTGGCATTGGTTGTGATATGCTATTAATGAAATCTCGGTTGGGAGATAGAGTTTTTTTAACCCATTGTGTGCGTGCCTTGGTCAACTGGACACGTGGTCAGCTCTGATGGTGTGAAGATTTTTTTCGTTGTAATAGAAAGATTATCGAGCTGCGGGGTGCATGGAGTCATAGCCGCATACGTGCTCTCGTCTGGCCTAGGTCTGATGGACACTTTGGCCACATGGCTTTGAGGTTGCATATAGTCGTGGCTGCATATGCGTGAACACGTAGAACTGCACCCCTGACAAAGTTATTAATGTGTTGACGTGACCTTCTATCTTCTTGTGAGCCACCGCGCTCTTTCATAATTCATGAAGCGCTCAGGGCAGTAAGTGCCATGTCAAAACTTTATGACAGACATTGAATATTGTATCAGGGGATCTTATGTGGCCCCTATCTTCGTGACTGTTCGAGCTGTATGGAGACTTTTACAGACTATGCAACTTATCTTCATTTCGAGGGTGCATGGCTTATATGCGGCCTACCTGCATGGCTTCAAATTTTTCATGCTTTTACTAGACCCCCTTCAAAGTTTTCAAACTGATAAGTTTGGAATACTTTGAACAAGAAGCATGGATGAGCGACTTGGGCCGTATAACTGATGTGTTACATGGATGTGCTGTCGCATATACAAGTCTGCCAAGCTGTCAAATCTTTATTAAATGAGAAGATTTTCCTCAATTTTCTAGGAAATCTCTTAGGATTCTGAGTCAACAGCAGTCTCTGAGAGATAAAGACAAATTTTAAAGGCCAACAGTCGCCAACTGTCATGTAGATAGAGTCGGTTCGGAACTCGAGGAGCTGTCATTATCCCTAGCCGCCGACTGCTGCCTATATATAGAGGCTCTGAAGAGAGATAAAAACTTTACTTGCTGCTTATTTTTTCTTCTTCCTCTGACTTCCTCCTTTGCTCACTCGCCATAGCCCCTCCAAAATATTTTTTCTTTACCGCTGCTGCCAAGAAGGCCCCCAATAGAAAGGACAAGGGTAAGGGGAAGGGTCGCGCTGTCTAGGCAGACCCTTCTCTGCTTCCCGCTAATGTTTCGATCTTGGGTAGGTCTTTTTGAGAAGAAGAAGTCGGGTTCGGAATATAGAGACACATGTGCACAGTTGATCGCATGAATGAGCCATCATCTAGAACATGCACTAACTTTTTACTGCCGCATGGGTAGCTCAGCCGCATAGGTAACCCTGCCGCATGTGCTTCTCTGCCGCATGTGTTACCCTGCCGCATGGGTAGCTCGTACCGCTTGAACAACTCTGCCACATGGGTAACCATGCTGCATGAGTATCTCAGCCGCATGCATACCTCAGCCGCATAGGTAACTCAGCCGCATATGTAACTTTGCCGCATGAGTTTCGCACTTAGAACATTAATAAGTTTCCTCAATGATTCTGATTAAATGCCCTTGTCATTTTGTAGTGACTTTACCCCCTGCACCATCTGGCAAACTAGTTCTTGGTCACAACCTGCTTCCATTGAACCTGAACCTCGGGAACTTGGCTGCCGCCATCCAAATTTAGATTGACAGAGGTCTCCCTTATAAGTGTCAACAGATGATTACCAAATAGACTAGCTCCTTTCTGTTGAGCCAAATAAACTCGGGGGAGATCCCCGCTGGGGACGGTCATTTTTTATGAAGTCGTACTTTTTGTTCAGGGATGCACTGAAGGCTTTTAACCTTGAGATGGGGACAGCCAGGGAGAACTGGTCTTTTACCTTTCGTGGGATGGAGATGTCATTCCCTTCTTTTAAATGTCACCTGCCTTTGTAGGATTTGAGAGTCATGATGAGTTCATGGCAAATAGGCTGGAACTTGACACTTGAGCAGAAATGGGCGCTTATTGGAAAGGTCCGATGTGGACCGAAAAGAACAAGGGGTATTTTTCAATGAGAAACAGTAACCCTCGTATTTTTTGTTTGGATTGAAACCCAGCGTTATTGGAAGTAAACTTGGGCTGAATCTTATTGTATATGCGGCGAACACTTTCCTTCATCAAGTTTCCAAGAAGGGGTCTTATCCCCCTGGGCAGTTGCAGACTCTTATCTGGGCACGTTATAGCCCTTCCTGGTGCCACTTGACTCTGTGAATTATGAAGAAGTATGAGTGGGATCTTAGAGCAGCCGACTTATTTTTTGTGGTAAGGGGTACGTGTTACAGTCTAGAGATGAACCGACCCCTATTAATTGCCAAGATGGAATTATATAATTGTCGCACGGGGAGTTTCTTTACACCTAGCGATGAAATGGGACTGGCATTCCATGAGATACATGCTGTCTCAAGGCTTCCTTGGACGAAGTACCCTATGAGGAGTATATCCCGACCAATAAAAAATTTGGAGAGTTGGAGGCAGAGAATCCGAAGATCTTGGCGGTGTACCAAGAGTTACTGTGCCATCACAGTATTTGTCAACAATTGTCAAAGAAGAAGTCTACTGAAGGAGCTTCCCCCCATATCATGACTTGGACCCATTATCTCTTTCCGGAGGAGAAGGGGTCTACTAAAATTCATGTCCATAAGCCATGATCCAAGCAGTAAGTTGTTGATTTAATTCAGTCGTAAAAGAAGTTGGCTGCTGAAGGTGAGGAGGTTAATGGCCCCTCGGAGGAGAGTGACAAATCCCTTAAAGAGGTTGGTGACCTTAGAGAGAAGCTTAGCTACTTCTACATAGACACCCATAAGCTGTCTATTAAGGCCGTATTAGCTGGATATTTGATGCTTTGGCTGCACAACTGCGTAGTCCCAGGCGGATCTGGGATAATAGTGAGGATCAGTCACGAACTCATACTTTCTGCCGTGAGGTTGGCTTTCAGCCATAAGTTGGCCCTCCGACTACCCAGGGTTTGCTGTATCCATCATGATCTTCGAAACTTTGCTAAGAAGGTGGAAGACCATTCTGGCAAAGGTTATTTTAATAGGGTCGAACTTTCCTATCATTACTTGATGGGTTGGATTCTTTTGTATCATAAATCCCTGATGCACCTTGGAACAGATGAGGACATGGTAGCGGTCGATGCCCTGATTTGTAGGTATCGAGGGATAAAATAGACTTATGACACGATCCCTACTGGTAGGAGGGAGCTCACTTTTATGACGGGCTGGACTTTTTTCACAACCAAGCCTGAGTTCTCTGACCATGAAAGAAATATCATTCACCAGGATGAAGGAGTAGATACTCGTAACTTGTTTGAGAAGCTCTTCCATTGGCTCCAAGCCATTCGTCTCTCCTACATAGTATACCAGAATAGAGCTAAGGTCTTTGTGAAGCCATATCTGCCAAGCAGGTTTGCTCGCCAGTTTGGATATAGTCTATTTTTGCTAGGCAACCTGAGTGCTTCCCTCGGATGCTGTGGCAACCTAATCGAAAGAGCCCGAGCATGGGGATTCTATAATGCAACTGCACATGAGCTCACTTTCGAATGCCAACGACTGGTACCATACCGAGGATACTATATACAGTAGAAATATACTATTACTCGGCCAACGCCTCACCGTTTAGCTTCGATCCGGAGAGGCGTTATATCGAGGGCACCATGCTGATGCCTCTGCATGCCTATGAAGGGCAAGGGTGTCGCCAGACCTCCGTTTGCGAAGTTGGACCCATCGACTAGGGAAAAGGAGACAACATCTCCTTCTGATGATCGTCCGGCCGCAAAACTCAAGTCAAAAGTCGAGACCCATCATAATCGCTACTTGAAAAAGGCAAGTATTGAGGTTTCCCCAAAGACGGGACCTACGACAAAATTAAAGCCCCCTGCGAAGGGAACCATGAGAGAAGAGGTATGATCTCTTAAACTAGTGGTTTCTGAAGTAGACCCAACTTTAGATGCTATGGCGGTATCCGTAAAACCTCTACGTTTTATTACTATGTCACCCTTTCGTGACACTTTCTATTTTGGTTTGTCTAAAATTTTACATACACCATCGAAGAGGGTACGCCTCCACCGAGTAGCTACCTCAGTGGTTTCCTATGCCGAGAAGGAGGAGGAGACAACCACCCCGTAGTCTGACATGGGTGCCATGGAACCTGCACCTGAGGCTTCCGGAGCTCAGGACCTAGCTGCGGCTTTGGCGGAGCCTTATACTCCTCTGGAGAATATCTCTGTCGATGATCTGGATGCCACAGGAAAGGCTCTGACGATGCTGGATGAGCCGCATCACCCAGTAATCCCTCCTGGTATGTTATTTTGCAACTTCACAAGAGATGAATTTTTTTGCTTCAATTATATATCCTCCGGGTGCGGTTAATCACTAGTTTCTTTGACTTGATAGGCTCTCCCATGCCCATGAATATATTTAACATGACAAAAAAAGATGGTATAGAGGAGGAGGAGGAGCAGGGACTCACTAGGACAAGGCCTGTGTCACCCCCGTATTCCTCTATAGCTAGGGAACCCTCTGGAGGATCTTATCCTGCTAAGGATACAGAGCCCGGCTCTGGGATAGCTGCTCCACCATCCTCTCAGGCAGTTACTAGGCCATAGGGTGTTGGTACATCTTCGAATGCTGAGGTCATAAGACTTTTCGAGGAACCTATTCTTGGTCCTTCTGAAACAGCGGTAGCGGGGCTGTCATCTCCAGCTATCGTTGGGAAATACGAAGTCGGGACGTCCTTGGATATTGGGACTCCCTAAGAAGCCAATTCCTGGTCGCGATACTTTATCGGTTGTGATTGCTAATCTTTCTGGCGTCCAGGCACTTCTTACGACCATGAATGACGTGGTTGCAAGCAAGACTGCTGGTTGCCCCTCTATGGCTATTTTACCTCTTGGGTCATCGGGCACTGTTGTGGTATATGTCACGCCCATGACTGCTTCTTCTTCCCCGCATCCTTTAACTCTAGTTACCCTTGATAAGATTGACTAAACTATAGGGATCTTCATATGGAGCTTTTACATGTTTCTGAAATAAGGAGTCAAGAGCGTACTAAGCGAAATAAGTCATTTACCTGTGCTAAGCACTTTTCCATGGGCCAAGTCAAGTCTCTGAGAAAGCTTCCTAGATTTGAACAGACGGCTGACCTCCTGGGCCAGAAGGTGATCGAGATGGAGCAGTGTATGATGGAGTTATAGTAGTATCATCAAAAGGACATGGGGAGGCCTGTCTCCTATGAGTATGGTCAGCTTCTAGAGGCCATAGAGATGGAGAAGTGTGACAAGCTGAATGTTCTCAGGAAGAGTTATCTCACGAGGTAAACTACCCTGACCCAGGAGGCAGCTAAAGTGATTGAGAAGATCAGGAAGCTCCAGGTCCGGCTTGATATGCTGGGAAATAATCTCGGGGGAGCCCAGCAAGAGGAGGAAACCATCCATCTTGAGTCAAGCAAAACGACCAAAAAGTTTGTTGTCGTTGAAGCTACCTTGCAGAAGTTAGAAGACAAACATGAGTCCTATGCCTATTACGAAGACCACGAGGTCATGGCTGGAGAAGTCGAGCGTCGGGCCAAGGCAGGCCTAGATAACAACATCACCCGCCTTCGTGGGAAAATAGCGAAGTTGTGCTCTGATGCGTAACCCTTGGTAATCTTGTTTTGCTTTTCAAAAAAATGTTTTTTGTCTTGATTTTGGGTTGGGACATTAATAGTCACTCATTGTAGTTCGCTTTTTGTTTCCTTCATGCAAAACAAATAAAATCTTTTTTTTTACGATTATGTGTGTGAACTTTGGTTATTATACTAGAGATAATATAGACGTGGTATGATACCATAGTTGTCAAGGATATCCCACTAGAGAATCTTTGGTAGACCTATTACTTCTTGCGCACTGGACTGCAAGTAATAAGTTTAAAATAAAACCTAATCAGAGGTGATATGGACGTGATATATTTGTGGACTTAACACCATTGGCATACTTTAGAGTTAAGTATGGGTGATAAGTTTAGATGACTGTCGACATCCGAGGTATTATGGATGTGATAGTCGATAGTGAAACATGGAGGTTTGCTCAGAGGTGATATGGACGTGGCAAACCCTTACTGGAGAAATAATGTTAGGACCATAGTTCAGAGGTAGTATCGACGTGAACTAATGCCACAGATGAAATAACTTTTGAGGGGTCTACCTGGGTGTGTAGATAGCCCTGAGAGTTGCTCCACTGGGGAGCTTTTGATGATCCACTATCTATTGCGTATTCAGGACTTCTGAATACAGATAATGGCTTTTATAATATTTTATAAAAAAAGGGTACATGTTGTGCATAGACACTTGCTGGAGATAAACAATGACAAATGTAAATACCGTTCCTCTTGATTGTCCGGCTGAGGATATAGGAGGGATAAGTTTAGGTTAGACATAGTACTTTTTGAGGAACTTACCGTTTATAGGCATCATGAGATAGTCTCCATCAGATTTTGTAAGCCGATAGGCGCCGTTGGAATATACAGACTCCATAATAAAAGGATCTTCCCATTTAGCTTGGAACTTTTCGGCTGTCTTGTGTGCCATAACCATCGGTCTTCTTACGGCTAGGACGAGATCTCCTACTTGGAATGTCCTTTTCTTGACCCGCTTATTGAAGGCTCCCGAGAGACGTGCTTGGTATAACTCAATACGCTGTTGAGCTAAAAGACGCTTCTCGTCAAGTGCTTCCAACTATTGTAGTCGTCGTCGGTGATTGCTGTCGTCCGTCAACTGGTTAGAGAGGGCCACCTAGAGTGAGGGAATTTGGACCTCTAGAGGGAGCCCAACCTCGCTTCCATAGACCAAGGCAAAGGGTATCCTGCCAGTCGGTGTCCGGACCGTCGTACGATAGGCCTAGAGACACACTCCCAGCTTCTCATTCTAGTCGTGCTTGTTGGATGACACAAACTTCTTGAGGAGATTTATGATGGTCTTATTAAATACTTCTGCCAAACCATTGGCTGCTGGGTTATAGGTAGTCGATATTACATTATGGATCCGATTTTTATTGCAAAACCGATAGAAAGTATGACTTGCAACTTTGGACCATTGTCATGGATAATCCTTCGAGGTAATCCGAATCGGTATATGGCATGATGTTTGATGACGCTGGTCATGTTTGATGTCTTTACTTCAGCGAGTGGTATGGCTTCTACCCACTTGGAGAAGCAGTTGGTAAAAACCAAGATAGATCGGTGTCCCTTAGACAAAAATAGACTAGTCGGTCTAATGATGTCCATTCTTCACGCTTCGAATGACCAATATGCTACCGTTGGGTATAAAAATTTTGAGGGATGTTGGATAAAGTCTGCATAGATTTGGTACATCAGGAACATCCTTGCATATTTACGATATCTGCTACCATTTTCGGCTAATAATAATTCATTCTTCGGAGACGATCCTATAGCTTCGGCCAATATTGGTGTATACCGCAAACACCATCGTGAGCTTCATAGAGTGCTTGCTTCACCTCTATAATTGATAGACATCGTAGCAGAAGCCCATAATAGGAACGACGATACAATATTTTAGTAGCCGTATCATAATAGAATCGGAGGGAATGTCTCATGACAGAAGTGGCTTCCTTTGGGTCCTCGAAGAGAATTCCATAGACTGCGTAGTCGATGAATGGGAGTCTCCAGTCTTGGATGCTAGTGTCTACTTCTGCGGAGTAGCTCAGACACATACGTAGGTTGGTCTTCAGACAGACCAATTCCTAGCTAACCACGGTGATCAGTTGGTGAGTGTTGACCGAAATGGCCAAAGAAGCAGCGAGGCCGGCCAAGACGTCAGCCTCGATATTTTACAGTCGGGGCACGTACTCTATGAAGAACCCGTCAAAGGTAAAGATTATACTTAGTGCATCTTCGTGATAAGGGATTAAATCCTCATGCCGGACTTCGTACTCGTCCCGGATCTGACTGACTATTACTTTGGGTTTGCCCATGACTGGGGCCACCAATAGTAGGGGATTTGTAAGATACTTCTTAATTTCGTCGAATGCTTTCTTGCATTCTTCAGTCCAGACGAAGGAGACTCCCTTCTTCATAAGTTGGGTGAATGGCTGGTAACGTCTAGAAATATTTTAGATGAATATTCTGATGTATGCCAATCATCCTTGATGGCCACGAAGTTCTCTAAGGTTTCTTGGCGGATGCATTTCAAGGATTGCTCTGGTCTTGTCAAGGTCTATGTGGATACCCCTCGAAGTTATAACGAAACCCATGAACTTGCCGCTGAAGACTCCTATGAAGGATTTGGTAGGGCTCATCTTGATCTGGTGCGCCAGCATCAGGTCGAACACAGTCCTCAAGTCTTGGAGGTGATCATCCTTAGAGCAACTTTTGACTGCGATGTCATCAACATAATATTCAAATATCTTGTGCAGAAGTTTTTGAAAGATGGTGCTCATAGCTCGTTGGTATGTTGTACCTGTATTTTTTAGACCAAAGGCCATGACTATGTAGAAATATACCACTATTGGTGTTCGGAATGAAGTATGCATCTCGTCTTTTGGAAACATCTTAATTTGGTTATAGCCCAAGCATCCATCCATGAAGGACATACGTTCGAAGCCACATGTGTTATCGATCATTATGTCGGTGATTGGGAGAGGAAACTCGTCCTTTGGGCATACCGAATTTAGATCACAAAAGTTTATGCAAATTCAGATCTTTTCGTTCTTCTTATGGCAGGCATGATGTTGGCTATCCAATTCGGATGTTCTTCTCGGATGAAGCCACTGGCTATTAGTTTGTTTACTTCAGCTTTGATGGCGTTCATGATATCTGGAAGGAACTGTCGTTGCTTCTGCTTCACTGGTTTAGCATCTGACAGGATATTAAGTTTATGGACTACGATCAGGGGGTCTAATCCTGGCATGTCTTTATATCTCTAGGCAAAGATGTTGATATACTCCTTATGAGCTAAAATAGGGATTCACGATCTTCATTGGACAGACTTTTGCTGATGAATATAGGTTTAGGGGCAAATTCATTGCTATATCGACTTGTACGACTTCGTCCTCAGTGGTAGGTTCTCGTTACTCGAACCGTAGCTCCCACTGTGAGTCTAGGAGTTGGGACCATGGCTCGACCTCGAAGGGTTTAGGTGGGTCCTCGTCGTCTTCTTCTGGGTGAGCGGTTGCCATATTGACAAATAGTATTTTCTTGAGCATTTCTCCGATGCTTGTATCGGAGTCCCAAGCGGAGGGTTCTGAAGAGTGAGAATACAATTTGCTTTCCTCCTCCAAACCTTTGAGGGTTGATGAAGGTGTGGCTTACCCTAGACCATGCCGAGTCTTGTGGTAGTAATCCTCGGACTTGCCTGTAAGAGCGAGAAGATGCAAAAGCAGCCGTCGTACTTTGCCATAATTCAGGCCCTTGCTGCTTTTAAGATTATAAACCTTGTTCTAGATAATGCGTTTGGTTTTTGAACTATAGCGGTATATTTGCATTCTTTTGCCTTCAGGTTCTGGTTCTTTCTCCTCTGGGATGAAGGACTGGGGGCATTCTACTCTGCCAAAGATGATGGATTTGTCTTTCCTCCTCCTTGCTCGCACTATAAAGTAGGATCTTTGACTAGGGAGAATTTGGTTCACCACATAGGTGGTAGTCACCTATGTATACAGTTGCAAGTCTAGACCGTGCTCTAAAGAATCTATTCTACTTAAATTTAAAACATCAGAGAAATTCAAAAATAACCATTTATTAATGAAGTAAGGTATCTTCTCTATGGGTATTACATCATCACGAGAAGGGACATCAGCATGAGCGGCTACGTATTCTCCCAGTTCATCTTTTTTGTGATCTACCCCCAATGCGAGTTACGACTTCGAAGGTCTCCAGCAAAGTTTTACCACTAGTGGTTCTGAAGCAGTAATGGGTACTAGATCCCCTTTAGATAGTTGACTCGATCTTCGTAGTTTGCCCTCACTTTTCTAGATGAGGGTATTTTAGTTATTTTGTATATAATTATTTTTTTAGAGATTAATATTTATTTATGTTGTGCTAATAATTAATATTTGTGGTTGTGCTAATTATTATTTATTAGAGTGCTATAATATTATTTAATGGTTGTGTTAGTTATTATTTATTATAGTGATATATAATTATTTAGAGCCTTGTACCATTTATTTTTTAGTTAGAGGCCTAGCCTATTAAGTAGACTTGGCACTTGTAGGCCCAACTAGAATTGTCATGACAACTAGTGAATCCAATATGGACCCAAGCCCAATAGTCCATTCCACTAATTAATTAAGGAGAATTAGGCTAATTAGAATTAATTAGAGACTTTCCAAATTATTCCTTCCCTAATCCTATCCATAACTAACAAGTAGGGGCATCCTAGACATTAGACATTGCTTGGAGAAGGGGAGAGGGGGGGGGGGGGCAGCCACCATAAGAGGGGACTCTCTTCTCTCTCTCTCTCCTCTTATTTGCATTCATTTTAGATCTAGAATTTAGATCCCCAAATTCTCACATTACCTCCATTGAATTCTCACTCAATTCACCTCCATTTTTCTCTCTCATTCTTATTCCACAAGGAGCTTGGAACTTGGAGAAGCAAGGAGCACAAGGAGGAGGAGTCGTAGCGGAGAGATCGTGTCCACTTTGATTTTTATTTGAAATCTATCTTCTAATTGATAATTTCTGAATTTCTTCTCATGGTAGGTTCCAAATCATGTATTTTACCCTTAGGAATTACCTCATGGCATAGGAATACCATTAGGAACAAATTCTAGTTGATTTGTTAATTATTATGGTCTCTACATAAGTTTTTATAGACACATCAATTGTGTGTCATGAGACTAATTTTGTCAAATTAGACTTAGATCGGGATTGGGATGCTAGATACGTGTCCACAATTGGATACGTGTAGGCCGTATTATGGTATTTTGAGATACCGTATGATATGGAGCCCTATTTTGGGTGTTTTGTGCAATTACTTCTAAATTATTATTGTATCAAGTTTTATTAATTGTATAATAATGTATTTATGTATATGGATGGTTTAATATGGAGAATTGTTGGATTTGTATATTAGTTTGAGTGTGTATCATGACTTTCCTAAGTACACACTCTAGGGGTTTATTCTAATGTCCCTAAAATACATCATTTGTGATATTGAGTATTTATATGAGTGTAAATATATTTGTTATTATAAGTAGACATATATGTGTACGTATATATATATTATTATGGGTGTGGTTGTGTATTCATATATAGGAGTGCTATTAAGTCTGTGTGAACTCATTGTGGGTGTGTGCTTGGAACTGACTATGAGTGCACTAAACACATGATGAAGAAGGTTGCTGTAGCAGTTAACCACTACATTGGGGTTAAGAGTGCACAGGTTGGAGGTTGGAGATTTTACTGATTTCAGTATCATCTTACCACTGTCGTACATTAATGGCATTCAACAACAGTTGAAAGTTTAACCTGTGCACAAGTATGCACAGGCAAGTAGCAATGGTATTGCTGCTGCAGTATTGTATCAGTGCTTGTAAGCACTGATACACATGAAATCAGAACTTGAGCAGTGGCTATGTTGATGTAAGGATATGTGTGTGCATTGTATTTAAAATCAAGGGGGTCGGGTAACTACATGTTGGAGATGTATCACCAACTACAGTAACATCAAGTTGGAATAGAGTTTGAATAGTTCAGTTGGGGAATTAATTGATGCAGGTTAGAGGGGGGAGACTGCACTGTAATATATAGTACAAAGTGTGTGTCTTTGCTGCAGGAAATAAGAAAAAGGGTAGTATCAGTCAACTATTTTAGTACCAATAGTGTACCAGATAATATTTGTATAAGTATCTGAGTCAGATATCAGTGTATAGAGTAAGTTAAGTTGTGTTATATTACTGGTACTAAGTATTAACTACAGGAGATAGGATATTAGTTAAGTTATATCCTAAGGTAATAGATATAGCCAAGGTATTATGTATTACCTTGGGATGTGTCTAGGTTAGTGAGAATTATGAGTTATCTTGTTAGTGTTAGACTCTAGTATAATCAGTTAAGTACTAGTACTACTAGCAGTAAGTATTTTGTTGCAGACAATATTAGATGATTAGTGATATATTAGTAGTGTATGTAAGGGTTGGTGGTATATAGATATGCTAATTAGTGTGACAGTTAGTGTAATCTAGCTATTATTAAATTAGAACTTAATTAATGACCTAGTATAGATTGTAAGAAGTTAGTATCAACCAGTTAATGACCCATGAGCTTAACCTTAGTATGACCTAATATTGGCCTAGAGAGCATGATTAATGCATCTTTAGTTCATTATCACTCTATTACACCATATTGACATGATATTCCTATCTAGGTGTGTGTGACACCAACTCGGACACCGAGTGACATTATTTGCTCCGGACAGAGGTGAGTACATTCTCTGATAGTTTTCTTATTTGACAGCCTCTATGTTTCATATATTTAGTATTGAGATATTTGATTCCTGACACGATGGTCACACGAATTAGTATACGTGGATCTTGCTCATGAGATGTTCTCCTCCGTGATCACTTTATTATTACCCCATGATTATGTGATTAGACAGTTATCAGTATGCATGATATTATAAATCGTGCATAGTGATTACCATGTCAGAATGTGTCGTGATTTGGATTCGTGTACTAGTCGGGGGTTGGAGAAAATTTTAGTGGATATGTGATCATACCTTATAGTCCGTGGTATATTTACGTTGTAGCCCGTGATAGCTAGCAGACCATGCAACTCACGTGTGGCCACTTTACGATTATAGTCCGTGCTAGGTCCAAGCCAATCATATATCTTGCTAATATTTTAAGGCACAAGTTATTATTCTATTTCCTTATTTCTAGTTCATTATAGTGATGTTCCTTACCATACTGTCCTCAGTTATTTCCATTTCTTGTCGTGATATTTTCTTTCATGATGTTTACTATTCCAGTTAATCATTTCCATCATTTATTTTAATTACTATTGTTGTTTCATAGTTTTTGTCAATTATTGGAACTGTTGTTAGAAGTATACTTTGCTCCTTTTCTGATTGGATATATTTTTCAAATGATTCATTAGAGGACTGGTGTCCTACATACTACGGACCGCAGGAGGGTGAGCCAATTGAACCAGTTAAGCCTATACTCATAGAGCCACTTGTTGTAGTATCACCAGTTGTGGATGTTATAATTTTTTATAAATTATATTTGATCAGTAGACTTCTATGGCATGTATTCTTATTATTTTAAGACTTTTGAAGTTTAGATTTGGAGTTGGACTTGTATTTGATTCTTGTACTATTTTTCTTTATTTTATTATCGTGCCTTTCTTCCTCTAGTTCGATATGTGATTGAGTATTGATTATATTTATCATGTCATTATATTGTTCCTCTGTTTAGAGTTGAGATGGCATGATAGGTACCTTTATAAATTGTGTTAGATAGTATTGTGACTTAGAACAACGTTCTACATTGTTCCTATGACGTAGGTTGGGCGTAGTTCACCACTCGTGACAGCGAACGACCAGAGGTTCAGGTGTCTTCTTGCAAAGTTTTACCACCATAGGTTCTGGAGCGGTAAGAGGTTCGAGCGTTTTCTCGTAAATTTTTACCACGAGGGGAGGATCCGTGTTAGGAGCCTGTCCTTTGAGACGGACCCTCAAAGGCTCGTCTGATATTATACCAGCTTTTATTTTGTCGTTGACGTCGTTGCTACCTTCGGCATGTTAGACTTGCTTGTATAGGATTAAGTCAGAGTAATATGCTTCGACCCCTTTGAATGGATCGATATCGACAAACTTTATCCTGATAATTCTGTGATCATCAACGTACTTTAGGCACTGGTGCAGAGTTGCACGATCATGTACTCATGTATCCATGGATGTCCCAATAAGACATTGTAGGATACGTCTACGTTTATGATGTAGCAGGTGACCTCTGTTCGTAGATCATCGATTTGTCATTTCAGGCAAATCTTACCCAGAGGTTAACTTCTTCCTGCGTTGAAGCCACTAATGGCAGTATTGGTTGTTTCTAGCCGATGCATTGGGATGCCCAAGGTATGAAGCAGACTCAATAAGATAATGCTGATGGACGAACCGAGGTCGATATGCATCTGGTCCACCTTGATGGCGCCGATGTACCCTGTAAAGTATATAGGGCGATCGTGTGTATTGTTCTTTATTAACATGTCTTGTTGCGAAAATATGATATTGGGTATTACTTTCAACACATTTTTACAATAGGGACATGTAGCAGGATTCTCAGCTGGCGGCTTGACCTACGCCAGGTAGGAGTCGGCATTCTGCAAAGCCTCGCTCAGAGCATCCCAAGTATCTTTGGAAAGTCAGAGAAGATCAAAAAGTGACAACTTTGCCAAAGTATTGACAAGTTGTGCCTAGATGTCAAAATTGTAGTACTTATCCAACCCATGAGCTGTCTTCTTTCGCAAAGGTTTATCGAAGCGAGTCTTTTTCTGCTTCTGTTTTTCTGTTGCGGGGGGCTGAGAAGGACCCGGATCAGATGTGGTAGATTTACTAGGCGTAACTGCAGACAGAATATCATCTTCGAGGGCATTATAGTCCCCGTGGTAGGCGAGGCCTGATCTAGTTGCCCCTGCCATAGCTTCCTCGGTAGGAGAAGAAACTGTGTAGTAGAATTTGGACTTCTTTCCCTTAGACTTGATGGCGAGAGGTGTTGCTTGCTGCATCAAGTCTGCAGCAAGATCTGGGTGAACCCACATGACCTCTCTCCGTGGTGTGCTAAGCGGTATCAGCCCGGTTGTTTGGTCCCGAGCTGGTGGGATATTAACAACCTCCTTTTTTGCCCTCGGGATCGGGACAACACCGTTTTGGACCTCCATCAACGGAAAGTACTCAAACTGGAGTGAGATCATGTTGGCAGCGACCCTCTTATCCTCAAATTCCAAGTTGAGGGATTTGGAATCGAGCAGACGCTGGATGTATCATTTCAACATATATCAATTCTGTGTTGGGTGGTAGACATAACGATATAGTTGCAGTACTTGGGATTATCGACCTGGTCTGCCTTTATCAGCACGTCGAAGATTGCCATCACGACATCATCATCGAAAGAGTAAGTCTCTTTCGGCCTTGGAGCTTCGAGGGGTTTTTGGTCCGTCAAGAAGGGCTTTTTGGATACGTTGACGATAAGGGCATGCTTTCTTTTGCTGTCACGACCACCATTGTTGTTATTATTGTTGTTATAGTGCCTCAAATCCTGATCCGACCCGGACATGCACTATGTAATTGGGCTTGTGGCTAGTCCATCTGAGTCGTAGTTTAGATCTTCGGCATTATCTTGCCACAGACGAAATGCGATATTCCTGTCTAACTCATGGATAGGCCTCTATTGAAATAAGTCCAATAGTTTTCGTGTTTTGTTGCTTGGTTTTCTTGATTACCGCTTTGGGATTTGATTTGGTGTTGCTT
The DNA here is from genome assembly GCA_036927795.1 of Iris macrosiphon. NCBI lineage: Eukaryota > Viridiplantae > Streptophyta > Magnoliopsida > Asparagales > Iridaceae > Iris > Iris macrosiphon. Next base: position 85,993,007 of record JAYESA010000010.1, read on the forward strand.
TCGATTTGCTTGGTTTTCGCTATTGGCTTTCTCGTTTGGAGCTTTGATTCTTGGGGAGTTCGGCAGAAGGATAGGCAAGGATTCTAACTCGACGCTCGTGCTGTTGCAGGTCCGTGTAACTGATGTTTGATCGTCGCTAGGCGGGATTCCTTGTTTCAGCATTTTTCCCTTAACTAGTGAGTGGTTCAGACCCTTCTTTCCTACTTCTTAACATCCACATCTTTAATGTTTCAAACGTTCACTCGATGATGCCCGGTTGGACGCCTAGGAAATCCTTAGCCACAATGCATACCAGCCACTAAGAAAGGAACATGGGATTGTAGACTAACTTAATTATATGCTTGCACACCTTATAAACTTGAGCTTCTTTATAAGAATTTGGTTGTTGGTTGGTTGCGACTTGGTGCCTCGGATAGAGTTTGGACCTACGGGATATCAAAATTGGAACACGGCTTGAGAAAATATGAACTGTTGTATAAGTATATTGCTGCTTTACTTCTTCTATTTTATTTAATGCATTGTATGATATATGAATCGTTCATGCATTTGCATGGTCTGGGACAACTTGTGCACAAGGTTTGGCTTTCCTCGAAACGGTATTCTGGGGCACTGGAACCGTATCGACCTGGGGGGAATATTTGATCGTACTAGTCGCGATGCATTGCAGGACCTTCAGTAGGGCTTGCTACCCGGGCTGACAGGGTGCGCCGCAATGCTTGGAATAAGTCCCTAAGGTGTTGATCACACCAATGACCGTATAGAATAGAACATATGCTAATTTATTGTCTTGTGTAGATGGTAAGTATACTCGTGTTTCATTACAGGGAAGGCGTGCATCGGTTGAGTAAGAAACCGGTGTACTTGTTGGATTCAATGTTATTTTCATTCCTATCAAAACATGCAACTGATATGAATTGAATTCACTTACTTCTCTATAGAAAGATCATCTTAATGCATGCTTGCCCCTAATAAGCTAATGTCGATTTAGTCGAGTGGGTTCGTCCCGTTCACCAGTACAAGTTGAGTACTGACCCACGTTGTGGGAAACTATTTCAGGCACTCAGGCAGTGCAACGCTAGTGGATAGACGAGGAGGCGTTAGGAGCACCTCTATTTTGAAGTATAGTTGGAGTCAGTTCATTTTGGAGGCATGGACTTTCAATCTATACAAGGGCGTAATGTATGAATGACGTGGACTATCTGATAGAGCACGCCCTGCCTTTTGAGTTTTCTTTTTGTAATGCAAATCAAGTTGTCGAGAGGTGCATCAAATGTAAACTCTATGTAAATTACTCTGAATTATCAATAAAAAGCATATTTTTTTCTATACTTGTGTTCAAATATCTGTGAATGTGTTTTTTAAATTATGTTTTAAAATGGGTTCCTATCACTACACGTTCTTGCCTTATACGGGTGCAACTCCAGGCTCACACGGAATCACGTCCCAGCGAGGACGATCGATTCCGTAAAGGATCCAGCGAGGACGATTGACCCTTTCGGGATCGGGACATGACATATTGGTATCAGAGCACAACTTCACTTCCTTGGGATTTTAAAAAGATAATATAGGAGTTTGATGCGCCTCTCAATTGAGTTGAGTTTGGCGTCCGCTGTATGAGATGAGTCGCCTATACAATGAGCCCAGAGATATAAAATCTATCATTTTTGGAGTGTTGACAAGATACTCTCTTTTGTAGCAAAGGCTAAGAAAAATACTGCCGCTGCGAGCAGTGCTCAACCCATTCAGAGCGATCCAGCAAGTTTTGGAGAATCCGGAGGAGCAGGTTCTATCGATATGACAGAGCGGCTTATGCATCTCATGGAGGTACAGCAACAACAAGTCGCCACTCAACAGGCGCAAATTCAGGCGCAGTTCACTGCTCAATAGAAGCAGATGGATACCATGATGCAATTGATCGCATCCTTGGTACCCAGCAACGGAGGAGCCACAGTAACGCCTATAACGCCGCCGGCTGTGGCAGTAGAAGACGAGTCAGAAGAAACATAGCATCCAGCTAGGAATACCTGCCGAGCGACGGAGTTTGCAAAAATGCATCCACCAACGTTCAACAGGCGAGCAGAACCGGACGTGGTGATAGGATGGATTATAAAGCTGGAAGGGCTCTTCAACTTGGTCGGCATTAAGGGGTCCAAAAGAGTGGCTTGTGCATCAGTGCAACTAGAACTGCATGCGCACGATTGGTGGGATGCCACTAAGCAAGAGATTTATGATGCCAATCCCAACTGCAAGATCACCTAGGAGATATTCAAATATGCCATTATCGAACAATATATCCCACGGGCTGTGCGGCAATAGAAAGAAGATGACTTCAGCAATCTGGTGCAAGAAAGTATGTCTGTGGATGATTATGACTCAGTGTTCGCAAGACTTTCTAAGTTTGCAGGACACTTCTTGCCTAACCAGCAGGCTTGGTGCTACCATTTTCAGAAAGGTTTGAATGACGATTTGCATAGGGATATTATAAATCAGAAGTATCAAACCTACAGGGAATGTTATGAAGCTGCCCTGAATAGTGAACGGATCTTTGGGCGCAATCCACCAAAGGTCGATGTGTAAACCCCCCGTACCAATTACAACAAGAGGCCTCAGGAAACGGGAGGGTCTGGAGCAAAAAAGCGTCCGTACACATCCGAACACAGGGGTCAGCCCCAGGCACCGTACTGCCACAGATGCGGCAAATTGGGGCATCGTATGAATGAGTGTCAAGTTTTGGGATGCTTCAAATATGGTCGTTTGGACCATAAGGCTTTTGACTGTTGAGATCCAAGGCCGATAGTCAGGCTACAGCCAAATCAGAACAACAGAAATCAGAATAAAGGGCCTCCAACAAATGGCACAAATGCTATACCAGTGAACCCACGATGCCAGGGTGCTCAAGGCCGAGTCTATGCACTGACTCAGGATGAGGCATCCGTCTCTGACACTGTTATGACAGGTACCTTACTTTACTGAGAATTGCCCGCTAGAGTCTTATTCGATTCAGGTGCTACGCATAGTTTTATATCTGTTGATTTTACTGTTGAGAATAAATTAGTTCAACTCCATTAAATATGAACCGTTACGTAAGTACCCCTTCGGGAGTCGACATGCCCGCCCATGCGATCTGTAGGGACGATTATATTTGTATCAGAGGAAGGAAGCTTTTCTTAGATGTCATTATGCTAGACATTAAGGATTATGATATTATTCTCGGAATGGACTGGTTGGGTGCTTGCCATGCAACAATCGAGTGAGCGGAGAAGCGAGCCATATTTCGTCTACCCGGTGAGGCAGACTTTTACTATTCGTACAGCGCTGCATCGAAGACGGCAATGGTGATATCAGTAATTTCGGCTAGGCGTATGTTGCATTCGGGCTGTGAAGGGTACTTAGCCTCTGTTCGAGACACCCAGAAGGAAAGTGCAGATGCAGCTCAGGCTGAAGTCATAGCAAATTTCCTCGACATATTCCCAGACGAGCTGCCTGGAATGCCTCATGATCATGAGATCGAATTCTTCATTGACACCTTTTCGGATTCGTGACCGATATCGAAGGTACCTTATCGAATGGCCCAAGCAGAGCTGAAGGAACTGAAAGTATAGTTGTAAGATCTGTTGGACCGAGGATATATTCGCCCAAGCATTTCTCCCTGGGGAGCTCCGGTACTGTTTGTGAAGAAAAAGGACGGATCCATGCGGCTGTGCATTGACTACCGAGAACTGAATAAGGCTACCGTGTAGAACCAGTACCCATTGCCAAGGATAGATGACTTGTTTGATCAACTGCAAGGTGCAACAATTTTCTCTAAAGTTGATCTCAGGTCAGGCTAGCACCAGTTAAAAATTAAATCTGATGATGTTCACAAATTTGCATTCAGAACCCGATACGGACACTATAAATTTCTCGTAATGTTGTTCGACTTGACGAACGCCCCTGCAGCTTTTATGGATCTGATGAACCGCGTGTTTCGATCGTTTGTGGACAAGTTTGTGGTCATATTCATTGACGACATACTAATATATTCCAAGAATGAGGTAGAGCACAAGAAACACCTGAAGATCGTGCTACAGATATTATGAGAGCATCAGTTATTTGCAAAGCTCAGCAAGTGTGAGTTCTGGTTGAACATCGTGGCATTCCTTGGACATCGTCTCGGCAGAAGGCGTCGCCGTAGACCCAAAGAAGATAGAGGCGGTGGTGGACTGGAAGCAACCTACGTCAGCCAGCGAAGTTCAAAGCTTTCTGGGCCCAGCGGGATACTACCGTAGGTTCGTGAAAGATTTTCTAAACTGGTCTCGCCTTTAACTCACCTTACTCAGAAAGGGATTGTATACAAATGGGGTGATGACTGCGAAGCTAGCTTTCGGGAACTTAAGCAACGTCTCATTTCAGCTCCAATTATTGTACTTTCGGATGGGGTAGAAGAGTTTCAGATATACATTGATGCTTCGGGACTCGGCTTGGGGTGTGTGCTCATGCAAAGGGATAAGGTAATATCGTACGCCTCCAGACAACTGAAGCCGCACGAGAAAAACTACCCGACACATGACTTAGAATTGGCGACAATTATGTTTGCACTGAAGCTGTGGCAACATTATCTTTATGGTGTTGCTTGCAAGATCTATACAGACCACAAGAGCCTCAAGTATCTATTCACCCAACGGGAACTGAACCTCCGACAGCGGCGCTGGCTAGAATTGATAAAGGACTATGACCTGACGATCGCATATACACCGGGCAAGGGAAATATCATTGCTGATGCTCTGAGTCAGAAGCACGTGGGCTCGTTATCCATAAACAATCGTCTACTTCAGGATCTTGAGGCCATGGGCATCGAGTTTTGAGTTCGGCATCAAGGAGTGTAGCTGCCACCACTCCATCTTGAACCGAGTTTGCATGATAGAATCAAATCTGCTCAGGAGGGTGATCAGTGCCTAATAAAAGTACGTGGGCTGATCTCGGCAGGGAAGACGTCTGACTTTGTGGCAGGCGAAGATGGGGGCTTACAGATGAAAGGAAGGCTATGTGTTCCAAGCGACCCAGTATTCCGAAGGGATATTATGACAGAGGCACACTATGCGAAGTTTTCCTTACATCTGGGCGCACCAAGATGTACATGGACTTACGCAGGACCTTCTGGTGGTAGGGTATAAAATGGGATGTGGCGACCTTTGTGTCACAGTGCATGGCCTATCAACAGGTAAAAGATGAACATCAGAGGCCCAGTGGGGAGCTGCAAAACCTCGCTATTTCCGAGTGAAAATAGGACAACATCACTATAGATTTCATTGTGGGATTTTCGAAGATGCCACGGGGGCACGATGCAATTTAGGTCATAGTTGATCGTTTAAGCAAATCAGCCCACTTCCTTCCTATGAAAGTTACTTGGAGCGTCGATCGGTTAGCACAGATTTACATAGATAAGATTGTTCGATTACACGGAGTACCTGCCTCAATCATCTCTGACCGTGACAGACGTTTCTTATCTCATTTTTGGACTAGTATACAGTTTGCTTTGGGAACCAAGCTAAAGTTCAGTACCGCATACCACCCCCAGACTGACGGACAGACAGAAAGGACAAATCAGATACTTGAAGATATGTTGCGGCTGTGTGCAATCAATTTAAAGACTAGTTGGGACATGCATCTTCCGTTGGCGGAGTTCGCGTACAACAACAATTACCAATCGAGCATCCAAATGACACTGTATAAAGCACTCTATGGGCGCAAGTATTGATCTCCAATCTGTTGGGACGAAGTCGGCGAGCGGCAGGTACTCGGGCCAGAGCTGGTGGAGCAGGCAGTTGAGAAAGTTCGTTTGATTCAGGAAAGACTCCGCACTGCACAGAGCCGACAGAAGAGCTATGCCAATGCTCATCGTCGACCTTTGGAGTTTATGGTTGGGGATCATGTCTTCTTGAAAGTGATACTGATGCATAGGGTGATGCATTTTGGCGTGAAGGGCAAACTGAGTCCCAGGTTTGTTGGCCCCTTTGAGATACTAGAACGAGTGACAGTTGTGGCATAACGGATTGCACTAACTCTCGCCTTGGCTGAAGTGCATGACGTATTCCATGTTTCTCAACTTCAAAAATATGTGCATGATCTGAGTCATGTGGTTAGCTTCGAACAATTGGAACTACGCACGGACTTATCATACTCAGAAGAGCCTATACAAATTCTAGATCGTAAGGAGAAAGTGCTTCAGAATCGTATGATATCCTTGGTTCGCGTGCTATGGCGGAACCATTCAGTGGAGGATTCAACTTGGGAGATGGAGTCGAAGATGAAGGAGAAGTATCCTTCATTGTTTATTCAGTCGGAGGTAGGGCCTTGTTCTTAAGTTTCGGGACAAAACTTTTTCTTAATGGTATATTATGTAGTGCCTCAAATCCCGATCCGACCGGGATATGCACTATGTAATTGGGCTTGTGGCTAGTCCGTCTGAGTCATAGTTTAGATCTTCAGCATCCTCTTGCTACGGACGAAATACGATGATCCTGTCCAACTCATGGATAGGCCTCTATTGAAACAAGTCCAATAGTTTTTTTGTTTTGTTGCTTGGTTTTCTTAATTGTCGATTTAGGATTTGATTTGGTGTTGCTTTCGATTTGCTTGGTTTTTGCTATTGGCTTTCTCGTTTGGAGCTTTGATTCTTGGAGAGTTCGGCAGAAGGATAGGCAAGGATTCTAACTCGGTGCTCGTGCTATTGCAGGTTCGCGTAACTGACGTTTGATCGTTGCTAGACGGGATTCCTTGTTTTAGCATTTTTCCCTTAACCAGTGAGTGGTTCGGACCCTTCTTTCCTACTTCTTCACGCCCACATTTCTAATGTTTCAAACATTCACTCGATGATGCCCGATTGGACGCCTAAGAAATCTTTAGCCACAATGCATACCAACCACTAAGAAAGGAACATGAGATTGTAGACTAACTTAATTATATGCTTGCACCCCTTATAAACTTGAGCTTCTTTATAAGAATTTGGTTATTGGTTGGTTGCGGCCTGGTGCCTCGGATAGAGTTTAGACCTACGGGATATCAAAATTGGAACACTACTTGAGAAAATATGAACTGTTGCATAAGTATATATTGCTGCTTTACTTCTTCTGTTTTATTTCATGCATTGTATGATATATGAATCGTTCATGCATTTGCATGGACAGGGACAACTTGTGCACAAGGTTTGGCTTTCCTCGAAACGGTATTTCGGGGAACTGGAACCGTATCGACCCGGGGGGGGGGAATATTTGATCGTGTTAATCGTGATGTATTGCGGGACCTTCAGCAGGGCTTGCTACCCGGGCTGACAGGGTGCGCCGCAATGCTTGGAATAAGTCTCTAAGGTGTCGATCACACCAATGACCGCATAAAATAGAACACATGCTAATTTATTGTCTTGTGCAGATGGTAAGTATACTTGTATTTCGTTGCAGGGAAGGCGTGCATCAGTTGAATAAGCAACCGGTGTACTTGTTGGATTCAATGTTATTTTCATTCCTATCAAAACATGCAACTGATATGAATTGAATTCACTTACTTTTCTATAGAAAGATCATCTTAATGCATGCTCACCCCTAATAAGCTAGTGTCGATTTAGTCGAGTGGGTTCATCCCGCTCACCAGTACAAGTTAAGTACTGACCCACGTTGTGGACAACTATTTTAGGCACTCAGGTGGTGCAACGCTAGTGGATAGACGAGGAGGCGTTAGGAGCACCTCTATTTTGAAGTATAGTTTGAGTCAGTTCATTTTGGAGGCATGGACTTTCAATCTATACAAGGGCGTAATGTATGAACGACGTGGACTATCTGATGGAGCGCGCCCTGTCTTTTGAGTTTCCTTTTTGTAATGCAAATCAAGTTGCCGAGAGGCGCATCAAATATAAACTCTATGTAAATTACTCTAAATTATCAATGAAAAGCATGTTTCTTCCTATACTTGTGTTCAAATATCTGTGAATGTGTTTTCTAAATTGTGTTTCAAAATGGGTTCCTATCACTGTACGTTCTTGCCTTGTATGGGCGCAACTCCAGGATCGCACGGCATCACGGCCCAGCGAGGACGATCGGTTCCGTAAAGGATCCAGCGAGGACGATTGACCCTTTCAGGATCGGGACGTGACAGTTGTTGATTGTTGTTGTTTGCTGTTATAAGGGCGCTTTTCCCTGTCATCGGCGACGGGGATCTATATTTTTAGAAATCGGGCGTCATTTATATTTTTTTCCAGAAGCGACGACATTTATGATAAATGTTATCAAATCTTTGAATTGATTGGCGTTCGTCCAGAATCTTACCACCAGAAGTAGATTTCTCTGGCACATGTCCATTATTATAGACTCAAGATTGCCGAGGGATAGTTTTAGTAGAACTTTCCTGTATTGTTCTATGTATTCCCGGACAGGCTCATTTTCTCTCTGAATGATGTCCATCAGTGAGGCCATCATCATGTCATTCCCTCCGTCATAGAATCGGGCACGTGTCATACCCCAGTCCCAAAATACCGAAGGACTAGCTATGTGGCAATGACCAGCAGCACAACTCCAATAGGAAAATCCAATTTAATGGACCCGTTAGAGTACACTTAAGCTGTAATATAGATAAATAAAGTTTACTACTCCTGTCATAGTATATAATCTAAACTAATCTCATCTACAGACAGTAATCACAATACAAGGAGATAAAATAGTCAAGAAAATAAATAAAAGAAATTGTCCATCACAAGTCCAAAACTATATAATGTCACGGGGAACAATCTGTCATCAAAACTAAAGAAAAGAAATAAAACTGAGTACATCTATCTAGTGGTCACCGAAACAAGTCTCAATATCTAAAGAACATGAAAAGTAAATAAAATAGTAACTGTGCTCAAGAGAAGTCCTCGAGCATAACCTTGTCCTCTGATGCGAGTACTGCTCCAACGTCAGCTCATGTCCCATAAATCTTGGGGTAACTCTCCTCAGCTATACCTGGGGATATAATCCGGATCAAAGTCCTCAAGGGACATAGCAAGGTACAAAAATAACTCCAGCCAAGTACAGTAGATAATAAAAAATAATGAAAAGAGGTGTGCTCAGGGTATCTAACATGATCCATCTATGTGTATGCAAGTAAAAACGTACTCGTCCGCTAAACTACCGGGTTTCATACATATACTATGGGTACTAGTAATAGTAGTAATAATAGTAGTAGGTACATACAAGCCCCATCAAGGTACCTGCAGTACTATAATACTAGTAGAGTTTGGTAGGCCAATGGTACAGTAAGTTCTCCCCAACCCAATGTATCTCACGTCTTATGTCACGAAATGCAAGACAATCTCTATCTATCAAGTCAAGGTATAAATAATAACACTAGTACAAGTCTCCAGTCCTATCCTAAAATAGAAGTCGGGATCCTCGAATATCTTAAGAGTGGCTCATGTGCATGAAAGTCGAGTACAGTGTCCTATGGTAAATCATGCAAGAGTAGCACAAGTAGGTAAGCGCTGACAATACAACTAACGATATTCAAACTCCACGTACGAAAGTTGGCACCCGAATGTAATCCGGAAGCTAAGTATCGTGGCGGTCCTAGGTCATAACAATTATAAGCAATAATAGAAACAGCAAAAATAAAATAACTAGAGCATATTCTACTGTGAACAAGGCAAGGTACACTTGCCTTCTGTCTGCTGCTGCGATATAGCGAGTCCCAAGTCCATGTACGATGGTGCTACACTCCGATGTACCCTGTCAGTAATATATAAATAAATTCTTAATTCTAATATTTACTAATTTTATATAAATTATATAGTCGTCACGCGCTCGTCAACCACATCGCGTTGTTGGTGCCAATGATACTATGCATGACTAGTGTGATATGTCGTACACTATCGTACACCCCCTGTTACGTTCAACCATAACATGGAGAACATGCATACAAGTATATAATATATATAATTTAATATTATAATTGCATGCATATTTTTATATATAAATATTCGTTATTTTACGTATGCTATACACACGTACAAGTTCCTTACAACTTAGTGATCAATTGTCCATACTCTAAGACCCTAATATACATGCTTTAATATATATAAAATCTGAATTTAAATTCTTTAAAATACAAACACTCATATTACATGCTACAACTTTAACAAAACCTATGAATGTGCTTGCATGATCAACTAGTAGGTTGCATAGGTTATATACAAGAAGGGAGGGGGTTCTTGATCATGCATGGATGGGTTCTTGGTTCTCTAACATATACATACATGAAGGAAGGAGGGTTTGATAAACTTACCAAGTCTTGATGCCTGCGGGGTTCGGTTGAAGTCCGACTGCTTTCCGACTTTACGAAGGAGTTACTCCGCCTTTAGGTCGACCCGTAGTCGACGGAGAGCGACCGTGGGGTGCTAGAGAGATGGTGCACGACTGCACAGGGGGAGGCTGCTGCTATGGGCCGCGGGTTAGGGGGGAGGTCGGTCGTTAGGTGGTGGGGTTGGTGTTGTTGTCGGTGGTGGTATTGGTGGAAGGAGATGGAGATATGGAGGAAGAAGATGGGAAGGAGAGGAAGAAGAATACGTGAAGAGGACGAAAGTAGTCGACTGTATTTGTAGGGGTAGGGTTTCCTAGGTTAGTAAATAGGTATATATATAGGAAGGGTGTGGATGAATAGATGGATAGATGGGTTTACTTAAAAATCCAATGGTTAATAGGAGATGGAGGTTTATAGAACTTGTATAACTAGTGGAAAGCCTCCTTGGGCTACGGGTTGGTCCCTCCCTCCTCCCATGTGGTGTACATGAGGTACAATATAATTAAAATGGTCCATTAGAACATGCCAAAATGGTAAATGCTGAATTTAGATTAAAAGAGAGTAAAATATGAGATTTTGTGTAGGAAAAATAGTGTTTGGTGTATAAAAATATGGGGGATGTGTGTGTGGTATTGTGCATGGGCTAGACAAATTGGTTTGAGAGTTCAAGTTAGGGTTCGATCTCGGTTTGGTTTAATTATTCAAGAAAGGCTGACTTTTAACTAAATAAATGCATGCGGTGTTTATTATTATTTTTGGAGCCTGTAGGGACTCGAATAAATATAACACCTAAGTCATGCACTTAGTAGGTCGTGTTGGCTAGGGGTTATATAAGTCAATTTCGGGATTTGAGGTCACGTTGTCCATCTAAATTGATTGCAACAGAAAAAAGGGTTTCTAAAATGAAATAACTGTTTTATAAATGCACTAATAAAAATACTAATAATTTTTAAATAAAAAAATATAAAAAAATATACTGTAATAGCCTTAGTTGAATTTTAGGGGGATTACACAAACCCTCCTTAAAATAATTACGTCCTCACAATTTAAGAATTTAGCTACTCTAGAAATTTAATAGGACAACGCTGGTGACATTCTCTCGCTCCCAAGTGGATTCGCCTGGAGTGTGATGTTTTCAAGCTACCCGAACCAGTCTGAACGTTTGACCCCATAATATCTTCTCGCTAATGTCAAGTATCCCAACTGGCTGCTCCTCATACCTCAAGCTCGGTCCTACTGCAATCTCGGAATGATCGACTATGTGACTTGGGTCAGTCACGTACTTTCTCAGCTGTGAGATATGGAATACTTCATGTACTCCCTCTAGAGATGAGGGTAATGCAAGACGGTACGCCACCTCATCAATACGCTCCAAAATATTAAACAGCCCAATGTACCTTACGCTCAGCTTTCTTCTGCTCCTGAATCAAATAGTACCTCGAGTAGGTGAGATCCTCAATAACGCATGTTCGCCTTCCTTGAACTATAAATGTCGGCGGTGTATGTCAGCCTAATGCTTTTGTCTGTCGTGAGCTGCACGAAGATGACTCTGAATTTGCTTTACCTTCTCAACTGTCTGCATCACTAACTCCAAACCGAGTATCTGATGCTTACCAACGTCACTCCAACATATCGGTGACCTGCACTTTCTGCCGTATAGTGCCTCAAAAGGTGTCATCTGGATGCTCGCTTGGTTTCTATTATTGTAAGAAAACTCTACCAAGTGCAAATAATCTTTCCAAGACCCTCCAAAGTCTAACATACATGACTTCAGTATATTCTTTAGGATCTGAATAGTGCGCTCCAATTGGCCATCTATCTACGGATGGTAAGCCATACTGAACTTGAGTCTGGTGCCTAGACTCTCTTGCATGCTCCGCCAAAAATAGGACATGAATCTAGAGTCACGATCCGATACAATACTTACTGGTACTCCATATTGAAGAACCATAAGGAAACTCTAGAGGGGGGTAAATAGAGTGCAGCAGAATAATCTACCCAATTAAAGATTATGCAGAGTGAAGGCAGTTAATAACTAGCAGTGTATATGCAATATAATAAAGTAAGAGAAAGAGAGAGCAAACGTAAATACCACAATGTATATTGGTTTTCCTCTGAGAGGACTGGTCCAGTCCCAATAACTCAAGCTCAGAGTTTTATCCACTATAATTACCAATAGTGAATCACAAGCTTTGATCCGAAGGCTTGCCGACTTCTTACAACCATGAGATTTAATTCGAAGTCTCGCACTTCACACCCCACGAGTTTTGATCCAAAGGCTCGCAACTTCACACAGAAGAGGGGCTTGATGAACCAAGCTCTTTACAACTCTATAGACTTCTTAGACCGAGACCGCACTTGGCACTTAGAAGTCTAGGGAGTTAATCTTAGAGATAAGAAAGTTTAGGCTCTGAGGGTTTACACACTATAGGATAGAAAGATTGAGAATAGTTGAGTGTATAAGAATATAGAGCTTCAATCCTATTTATAAGGTATTATCAAATCGAGTTCGGTCAGAGTTCGGTCAGGTATTAATTCAAAATTCAAATATTGGAGGCCAAGAAATCAGTAGCTAATTAAACTGGTTTATTTTATACCAAAAGGGTAACCGAGTTCGGTCCAAGTTCAGCATGAGTTCGGCCCGAGTTCGGTTTCTAAGTATGGTAGACTTTGTTAATGAATGTGGCATGATTTGGTAGATTGGTTATTTGGTTTATTTGAGTGGACTAGGTAACTGGGTATAGGTACTTGAATTTGCCAGTATGACTCATCTTACATCAATCCTAGACTCAAATAAATAAAAGATTACATATAAAAACTAAGAACATTGATGACGCCAAACTTTTGAAATATCTGCTCTCTGTGCCTGAGCTCTGTCCTGAGCTGGACGAGCTGAAACTTTAGGACAAGCCCTCAACTGATGGTCTCTTGATCCGCAGAATAAGCACTGGCCCAATCTTATCCGACATGCATCACATCCATACCCTTGCTTGTCACTGCCATATTTTCTAGGAAAAGGGTATTTTGGTCATTTCATAATTAATTAAATATTGTGCATGTTGTATAATTATTTATTATGTTATTTAATTATTGTTAGATGTTAGTTATTATTTTAGACTTATTTTAGTGGACCTAACTAGTTTAGTTTAGACCCATGGACCAATATTTACAATTAGTTAGAATTGAGCCTAATTAGAAGCCCATTTATTAGGAGGATGATTAGTTTAATTAAAACCATTAGACTATAACCTTTTCTCCTTAATTATTTCTTCATGGGAGGCCCCAAGGGTATATTGGACATTATATAGTGACTTGGGGAAGGGGTAGAGTGGTCGACCTATATTAAAAGAGGGGAAAAGTTTCTCTCTCCTCTTTTTATTTTAAAACTAGATCTAGAATTTCTCTCAACCAAAATTTTTCATTCTCACATCTATTTCCTACCAAATTTCTTTTGAATTCCTTTCCAAATCACCATTGGAGGCTAGTAGAGCAGGGATCTAGAAGGAGAAAGCAAGGATCTACAAAGAGGAGCAACGATCTACAAGTTTGAGGCTCATTTCATCAAATTTGGAGGTTGTATTGGGAATCCATCTCCCAATAGGTACAATTCAGATTTTTCTCTTTAATTAGATTCTAAATCTGTGTTTTAACTATGAGAAACTACCCCACATGCATAGGCTACCCATAGAAATTGGAATTAGGTTCATAGGAGGCCTATTGAGAAAGTTATGGTGTATTTTGTGTCAATTTTGGGGAAATTTTGAGATTGACACATATTGTAGCTGTTAACTGGTTAATTAGACCAAATTGACATGTATTTGATTATTTTTGGCTAGTATCATATCCATAATTTGATACGTGTAGGCCGTATCCCAATAATTTGGTTATACGTGTTGATTTGAGAGGTTTTTCTTCGACACGAAATTTTGAGCATGTCATATTTTGACACGAACACGTAGGTATATAATTGACTCTTCGTATTATTTATATATAGTATTTTAGACTTGCTTTTGTTCTTCAGGGTATGTTTGGTTGTGTGGTAGACTCGTATCGCAAGCATATCATAGATCTAGTATGATACGGGTGCGATGCACTCCACTTGTTTATTGTGTTGCATTCTAGATCCAATTTTTATTGTTCTTAGCTATTTGTAATATATGTATTCATATGTATATATATGTATTATTATGTATATGTGCTAGTGTATAAAAGTATCTATATGCATATGTGTTTATATATATGTATATGTAGATATACATCTATATATATAGCTATATGAATGGTTATGTTATGTGTATATATGTATGTTGTATATATATGTGTGATGCTATCTATATCTATACATGTTTATAGAGGAGGGTGTATATATATGTTTAAGTGCATATGTGTATCTATATGTATTGAGATGAATATAGTTATGTAGATAGTGTATTGATATATGTATATAGGTGTTATGTATATATATATATATATATATATATATATATATATATATATATATATATATATATATATATATATATATGAGGTTGTGTGTGTGTGAGTTTGTGCTAAGGAGGGGGGCTCGGACAGCAGTAGTGAAGCAGCAGCTAGGCAGCAAGGTGCCAGTAGCAGCAACGAGTTGCCTCGATGCAGTGCAGCGAACAGCAATAGCTGCAGTAGTAGCAGATACACCAGCAACAACAACAATAACAGGAACATCAACATCAAATAGTGTACGAGCAGCAACAACAGGCAGTTGTAGCAGCGAAGCACCAGTGCACAGCAAGCCAGACCACATCCTACAGAAGAACAGCAAACTTTCAGCATGTATCAGTGCACAAAACCGGTAACAGTGTACAATATAGTGGCAGTAGCTTGGGCTAGGCAGAGCAGCATCTAGTTAGGTGAGTAAGTTCAGTTAGTTTTAGGTAGTAGTTAGCTACTTTATTATGGTTAGTTAACTAGTTAATTAGCTATCTAGTTATTAGTATTTAGTTTAGTTATTTATCTATACCTATATACTTATGTGCCTCTAAGTTATCTATATATGTAGATATATGTACATGTATATAAGTATTAGTAGTTAGTGATTGATTAGTAGTTGTATTAGATAGATATATGTTAGTTATTAGTATTGGGTAGTTAATATATATTAGGAATTGAGACTAGCTTGAGATATCAAGGTAAATGTCGAGGTATTGGCCGATGCTCAAGGTATTGGTTTTGATTATCAAGATGGGGGTTTAGTGGTGCGATACCGCATTGGTTCAAAGCTAAGGTATCCACTTAGCATTTGTAATTAGGATTAGTATATTTAGTATTGAATGAATATGCATATATGCTATTTTCATATCTCTTGTTTGCATATATTGCGATACGGTGTCTTAGTATCCTAGTTTAGCTTGTATGGCCTAGATTCTTAGTGTATGAACCCAATATCCTAGAGATAGACCCATGCAACCTAGAAATAGGAAGTTTAACCAAGTTTGACCGGTTTAACTTAGAGTTGACCTAGTTTGTCTGTTTTGACTTAGAAATGGCTTTTTGACATAGAAGTTGACTAGTTTAACTTATTTCTATTTCGAAACCTTGTATTGATGTTATATTCCCTATCTAGGACTTCGAGGCACCGTACCAGACATCTGTGATAATATTCACCAAACTTCAGGCGAATACATTCTCTGATAGTTTCTTATTTATGATATCCTCTATATTTTTTGTATCTAGTGCAGATATCCTTGTTTTCTTGACACGATGGTTACACGATTTGGTATATCCGGATCTCGTCATGAGATATTATTCCTTGGTATATATGGTATATCTTGTGCAAGCCTTGTTTCCTTGTTTCTTGTACATGTACAGACATTGATTCTCGGGGAGACTTGCTACCTTCCTAGAGAATCCCGTGCCATAGCATACCATGGTTGGATCCCCTATACCAGTCAGGGGTGGAGAGTATTTTAGTGTAGATATGTGATCATACCCTACTTATGCATATCTTGTTCCTTGTGAGTGTTGGTCATACACCTCACGTATGACTATCCAGGCCCTTATCCTTGTACATGTTCCTTGTGCAAGTTCCCAAGCCGATCACATGTTAAAGCTAGTACTCACTCACTTAGTCATTAGTATTCTTGTTCATTGCCATATTGTTCATTCATTTATTTATTTCCAGTATTTTTTTATTGTATATCTCTTGTATCTATTATTGCATCACTATTTACTATTACATAATTTATATCATTGATTAGAACTGATGTTAGAGATGTATTCTGCTCCTTTTCTGACTAGATTTTTTTCCAGATGACACTGAGGAGTGGTACCCTACTCATTACGGGCCTCAAGATATTGTGGGCTTAGAGCCAAAGACCCTGGCTCAGGAGGGACTCATTACGACTGAGACAGATGACCCGGGACTTGTAGCTTCTTAGTTATTCTCTTGTACTGGATTTGTCTCCAACTTACTGTTTAGTATTTTATTAAACCCATTGATGTTATTATTTTGACTCATGAGTTATATTGTGACTATTTCATTCTTTTATCATATTCGTGCTATTCTCCATCTTAGATCTGTGATTGAGTATATTATAATATTGGTGGCTTATTATATTGCTAGATAGATTATACAAACAACGTTCTATCGCCAATTCTGTGGTGTAGGCTGGGCGTTGTTTCCGACTTGCATCCCTACCTCGGGTGCAAAAAATAACACACTTTTAGTGGTGGCCTTTGCAGGTCTTCGAGGTCGCAATTAGTGCAATTCGTAGTGGTGCTCTGAATTGAGTGCTATTACGAGCCTATTTCAAAATATAGGGTATATGCTATAGGCTGAGAATACTCAATCACATCTAGAAAATTTTCTTTTGATTCATTCAACTGTTCTTCCTTGATATTGATATTTGATCTTTAACTGTCCTTTCTTTGAGTGTCTTATATCATGTGCCATATTGATTCTTTCTTTTCGCTTTGTCTCAGGATGCCGTCTAATACTAGATCACAGTAGGGGAGAGCAGCTTCTGAGAGATCTGCGACTTCCCGAGGGCCTGCACCAGTCACTTCTCCGGTAATTGGCGTGTCAGCTGCGTTCGGGGGTCCACCTCCTACTCAGAGGACTGTGCTGGCTGTATCTGAGGGACTTTCACCTTCATCTTCCATGCCAGTGGATGCGACACAGATATTTATACTATTTTAGGAGATATTGGAGGCACAGAGGGCTCAGTCTGAGGCACACCAGAGGCAGACCAACGTCTTGCGGCAGGGCATCGAGAGTGCTCATCAGCTTGCTCGTGCCGTAGTAGAGAGAGGAGTTTCGGTCCAGCAGCAGGTTGCTCCTCAGGTTGCTCAGCTTCGGCCAGGCAATATTCAGGACTTCAAGAAGCTGGATCCTAGGGTCTTCAAGGGGACTGAGGGCATTGTCTACGCTGATGATTGGCTTGAGGCTTTAAGCATATCATGAGGGTGTCCCGTCTTTCTGAGGATCTGAAGGTTGAGGCTGTAACGACCCGCTCCACTTAACCCGGAGGACCGATTCAAACGGCACAAGTATAGCTATTCAACCTGCCTTGCTCAGTGAGATGGCTCGTTCGATGCAAAGGCATTTATGCTGGAATCTTTAATAGAGTCAGACTTAGGCTATCAGAGGCGCGTCCGGAGTCTCGCTCGACCGATACGATACATCGCTAAGGTGGGTGGCCCCGGTGAACCTGTCTCTACTTAGCTGCACACTAAGAAAATGAATGTTACATGCTAGTTTACAAGCGATAACCTTTGCATGCTAATAAAAGAGATAAATGCACATAGCTAAGGGGATAACCCTGCCTTATCGTTTTATAGAACATGGAGATTTTACTTGCTATTTCCGTAGCCGGGATTATTGAGTTGGAATATAGTAATTTCCTTCATATATGCCATAAAGTAGTGTGAGTTCATACTGAGGCGTTGCACCGTACGGAACATGACACGGGTCGGAGTAAAATCAGGTTGCATGCATAGACGAGGAAGGCTATCAAGTAGTCATTCTGAGTCAGAAAATGGAAAGAAAGGAAGGTACTCGGGATATGCAGATCACCGAGGCAGTCTCTAATTAGGGAGCTGCGTAAAGAAGAAAAGATCCGAGTGTAGTCCTCGGCAAAGACTGATCCGAGAGTTGTCCTCGGCTAGGATTGGAATATGGGGGAGTAGTTGCATGGTCAAGGACAACTGGTTGCGCACCAGGTAGAGAGAGTCCTCGACACGATTGCTGAGGCATCCGAATCGTGTCGGCCCAGGAGGACAGTGCCAGTGTAGTCCTGGCGATACGCTAGTTGATGACTAACGGGCGAGAGCGAGACATCCAGCAAGGCTTCCTACCAACCTGGATGGGCGTCGACTCGTTAGACGGCTAGGAGGCCCAGCAAGGCTAGCAACCGAGATGGGAAGACGACCGTCCATCGCAGGTTATGTCCAATATGGCTAGCAGAGCCAGTGACCTTCATATAGATAAGTCATGTTTGCATAGCGACTATCCGCATTGAGAAAAGGAGAAACGGAAAGGTGTACGTTTGTACGATATTTTGCATAAGTAGAATGAATGCACGGTATCACATATAGTTCTAGTAAAAATGGGTCTTTTGAGGCAGAGGCACGGCATAACACTTGGATTTTATAGTTGCTTCTTGTTATTTCGTAGTTCATTATTTATATTGCTGCATATGATAAGGAAGGCAGAATGGTAAGAAATGGTAAGGTGAACTCAATTGTTCATTATTATGACACTCTTGAGCTGACACGAAGATTACTTTCTTTATATTGCCATGTAACTGATCATAAGGCAAAAGAATAGAAAGACAACGAAACCAGTCGGTGCACATAACTAATGAACGTGCTTGTTTTATGGCGTGGGCGAGAGGCCTCCCCATCAGTGCATTCAATGTACTGATACCCAACCAGTCTGCATGCAGGGTGCAGGGGGAACTCGTACGGATTCAGAGATCGCTAGCGCAATGAGGCGCCGGACCGCACTTGGCGTCTTGGAGCGTGGCGCACGGACCCAAAGCTCGCATATATGAGACATAATGTATGAGAATATCATCATCCAGATCATTGTATTGGTTCTAAGCCTAAGGGCATATTCATTGTAAGAGAGAGAGAGAGAGAGAGCATGAGCGACTTATAATCTCGGCCTAGAGCCGCTTGTAATCTTTACTTCATATTTATAAAGAGCATGATTTGGATTCAATACTTGTGTTTATTTTATGTTTCCACTATAACGACTCTGTGGATTAGTTATCAACGGCCGTTTCGGTATTTGCCTTGCGCGGGCGCAATCCCAGGCTCGTGCGACATCGCATCCCGATGGAAATGTACGTCCCGTGGGATCGCTGGCGCGGTGATTCGTGCCTAGCGGGGACGGCCGATTCCGACGGGAGATCGGGGCTTAAAATATTGGTATCAAAGCACGGCTTACGTCCTTGAAATTTGTTTCGATTATCTCAGTTTTGAACTTGTTCATTGAAGAAGTGGTAGATGCTCTCTCTCGATGCTTCGATGGATGTTCCATAAAATAAGTCTAAATATTTTCGAAAAGTGCATATGAAATATACGATTGCTTGAATGAGATTATGATGCATGGGCTTTTGTCCCAACCTGTGATAGACATTGTGATGGTAGGCTCGTGTTATAATCGGCAAGTTATATGTCTATATGAAAACACCAAGCAAGTAGAGTGCAAGATAAGAATATCGTTCAGACAGTGGTCTATGCACAGGGCCTTTTGGCCAAGTTGTGTTGAGTATCGTGCACCAAGACCCTTGGTGCTAGTGAGTTGCAACGAGATTTGGGTATTATTCGGATGAGAATAAAGTTTGACTTAGGAGGGAAATTGATAGAGACATTATCGGAGTGCCGCTAAGGCGAGTAATAGAAATCGTGTATGGATTTTCAGATATAGTTTGGACGGTTATTCATAGCGATAAGTTATGATTACAACATATTTGTATGGTGGACTATCGATAGGGATACATACGAGTCTAAGATTGCTAAGGCGACAAATTGGGATCGTGTTGGACTTCTAAGGAACGAATCGGGGATACGAGTGAAGGATGCGAACGCGATTCAGGAGTCATTAGGATGACTCGATTCCTGAGTGGTGTATACAATAAGTCCCCTGTTTAATTATGCGGATTGTGGATATAATAAGTTATATAGATTTATTGATTATGACTCGAACCCTGAGTGGTGTATTGGTCGGCTTAGAAATGCTCGAACGAAGTCGTGGATTCGGAGAGTTAAACGGATCTAACAGCAAGCGACGAGATTGGGTTAAGCCTTATTATAAATAAACAATGCCTAGCAAGTAAGCGAACTTGGAGGAGCATGCAATATTTGGGTTGAACGAGTTATAATGATTTGAATAAGGGATAAGGCTTACATCGAATAGGAATCCAGGGCAATTAAAATTGATTATATGGTCGGGGAAACTTAAAGGATCGTACGAGCGATTTTTAGTTGAAACAAGCGAATTAAAAACTTGAGTTGAGATAGAATAATCAGGTATGCGATCAGAATTAGTGCAATTGAAAATAATGGAGCGAACGAATGATAACGTGCATAAAAAATTTAGAATTTTAGTAGAATATCGCTCGATAGAGTTCGATTTGAGTACGAATGCGATAATTTCAAATTTTAGGAGATTTTAGACCATAACAATGGTTGGAAGATAGCTCGGATTGATGTAAGCTAGTAAAATTATGATTTTGATGGATCGAGTTAAGCGGTAATAGATTTGGCTTGGAGTTTGGAAGAGTGATCCTGAAATCAAGTTCAGAAAGATAACATCTAAAATCTGTCCCAGCAAGAATAATTATCCTGCGGGAGCGCCGGCATGGTGATTTCACGTACGCGGGGATAATCAAACTCAAGGGAACATGTTCGGTGATAGTTCCAAACGAACTTGATGAATGGAACGTATCAAATGGAATAGATTTGGGTTTGAGATTTGAACTTAGTTGTTTGAGGATTGCTAAGAATAGACTAAGAAGCGATCAAATGGTAATATTGAAGTTGGACGGTTTGGTTAGGCGAACTTGGATAGCGGTAAGAACAGTTGTTAGAAGAACATGGCTTGGTGGATCAATGTACAACTTGGGATAAAACGAAAGGCGACGATAAGGTGTCTGTTCGTTCGATGACAACTATAACGATTGACCTTCTTGTCTTGTGCGAGTACGACTTCTTGCTATCACATGCGTCACGTTCGGATTAGGACAATCATTCCGCGGGAGCGTTGGCATGGTGATATCACGTCCGACGGAGATGATTGAACTTGCGGGAGACCGGAACGTGACAATCAAAGGATCATTTGACTTATGGTTCGATACGATAAGACAAGTTTCAGGATATAATGAGTCTAAAGATTTTTGGTGAGGAGTTAGTCTAGAAATATGAAGTAAGAGATGTTGGATATTTTCATGAAATGATACATAGATTGGCTGGACAACTCAGAGCTTACGATATATATCGATGATTTATAATAGAATTGTGGCTTAGTGATACAAGCGTAAAAAAGGATGGGTTGGTGAATTCTATCAAACGTGATAAAAGAGATAGTGTGTGTGAATCGATGGGTTAGATCTACAATGTGGGCATATCATGGGTTCGATTGAACGAGCGTGTTGGTGTGGTAGGATGATCTGTGCTCGATATTTAGAAATTTGAGTGAAACGAGCTTGGGTAGAATACCCGTGTAAAGGAACAATGGTTTGACCTTAGGGTATTTGGGGCGAGCGTCGTGCAACGCGGTTGTACAATGAGTCATAAATTTGAACTGTACCTATGACTTTATGCGCTGACCTAGTGGCTAGGCAGACGACCCTGTGCCTTGAGTTAAACTGGAGTAGCTGACTTCAGAGTATTGTTCGGGAAGAATGATGGAACTGGGGCAACGAGACTTAAGAGTTAGGATTTAGAATTGGGAATATACACTAGCAACGTTTGCGTTGAACCAAACGCAATACGTGATAGGACTCGGGTAATAATTGATTTGGTCGGATCGGTTATGCGACGGTGAGGAATAAGACGGTATTAGAGAATTGTTAGACGGGACTCTCACGAATTGAATTGGTGATATTGAAGGTAAGTTGGTGTGATGAGTTGGATCGTTGCTTGAAAGATGTGCGATGCATGGATAATAATACAAACTGGAATTGGGGTAAGATTGGAGTAGATGATAACTGAATCGAATCATAGTTCAGTTATTCGTATAGCAGATCGATTCGTGTTCGAAAGATTTTTATGAGTAGCTTGTCAGACTTAGCTGTCACTAAGCTTGGTTGAAATACACATATTTGGGGGACGCCTTGAATATGGGTACGATCCAGACTTAGCGATATGCATAACTCGGATGCAGCTACAAATAAAAATGTTCGGACTCGCATGGATGAGTATGGCAACTAAAATAGGTTAGCCTCAGCCTAAAATTTCTTAAAGGAAAGATTGTATCGTTTTCCGTGCTACCGAGATAGTTTTGCACTAAGGCGCAGTACGAGATTAAGTTTGGGAAAGCAATAGTTGAACGAAGGGATTATTCAGATAAAATGATTTAGCACTCGTACGAACGGAACGAGTAAAACGAATAGGAAGTTAAGTTCGATTGAACCAAAAGTCGCAAAGGATTAAAGCGTACCCCAGGTGGGCAATTTAGCTCTGCGCTATGGCGCAATATAGACTGAGTCAAAAAACGTAGGCGATTGGGTGCGATTTACTTAGCATGATTGGGTGGTGACTCAAGGAGATTTGATGCAAACGAGATAGAAAAATTAGCCGAGATTTAAACTTTTGGGTTTAGGCGTAACGATGGGTTTCGATAGGCGACGTCAAGTAAACTGTCAATAGGCTCAAATACGTTGGATTCCTATAGAAGATAACAAGCTGGGCAAGTCCACCCAATTATGAGTTGTAAGTGCCCAGTGAGTTATAGAATACTCCGTGCTTGGGTATTACAGCCCTGCGCCAGGTATAGTAGATTTTTGAGTCGGGAGTGCAACGATTGAGTTGAGTATAGTTCGATAGCATTGAAGGTAGAGTCGTTCGATGAGAGTTGGCTAAACATTAGCGTAACGCATAGTAAGAAAATAAATGATTATGGTATTAAGACAGTCCTTGAAGTTAGACAAGATGTATAGAGTTTGGTTTAGAAGTTGTGCGATAGTACGAGTTGCGCTCAGGAAGTCTCAAGGACGAGACTTGTTCTGAGTGGTGTATGATGTAACGACCCGCTCCACTCAACCCGGAGGGCCGATTCAAACGGCACAAGTATAGCTATTCAACCCGCCTTGCTCAGCGAGATGGCTCGTTCGATGCAAAGGCATTTATGCTGGAATCTTCAATGGAGTCAGACTTAGGCTATAAGAGGCGCGTCCGGAGTCTTGTTCGACCGATGCGATACATCGCTAAGGAGGGTGGCCCCGGTGAACCTGTCTCTACTTAGCTGCACACTAAGAAAATGAATGTTACATGCTAGTTTACAAGCGATAACCTTTGCATGCTAATAAAAGAGATGAACGCACATAGCTAAGGGGATAACCCCGCCTTATCGTTTTATAGAACATGAAAATTTTACTTGCTATTTGCGTAGTCGGGATTGTTGAGTTGGAATATAGTAATTTCCTTCATATATGCCATAAAGTAGTGTGAGTTCATACTGAGGCGTTACACCGTACGGAACATGACACGGGTCGGAGTAAAATCAGGTTGCATACATAGACGAGGAAGGCTATCTAGTAGTCGTTCTGAGTCAAGAGATGGAAGGAAAGGAAGGTACTCGGGATATGCAGATCACCGAGGCAGTCTCTAATTAGGGAGCTGCGTAAAGAAGAAAAGATCCGAGTGTAGTCCTCGGCAAAGACTGATCCGAGAGTTGTCCTCGGCTAGGATTGGAATGTGGGAGAGTAGTTGTATGGTCACGGACAACTGGTTGCACACCAGGTAGAGAGAGTCCTCGACACGATTGTTGAGGCATTCGAATCGTGTCGGCCCAGGAGGACAGTGCCAGTGTAGTCCTGGCGATACGCTAGCTGATGACTAGCGGGCGAGAGCAAGACATCCAGCAAGGCTTGCTACCGACCTGGATGTGCGTCGACTCGTTAGACGGCTAGGAGGCACAGCAAGGCTAGAAACCGAGCTGGGAAGACGGTCGTCCATCGCAGGTTATGTCCAATATGGCTAGCAGCGCAAGTGACCTTCATATAGATAAGTCATGTTTGCATAGCGGCTATCCGCATTGAGAAAAGGAGAAACGGGAAGGTGTGCGTTTGCACGGTATTTTGCATAAGTAGAATAAATGTACGGTATCACATATAGTTCTAGTAAAAATGGGTCTTATGAGGCAGAGGCACGGCATAATACTTAGGTTTTATAGTTGCTTCTTGTTATTCCGTAGTTCATTGTTTATATTGCTGTATATGACAGGGAAGGCCGAATAGTAAGAAATGGTAAGGTAAACTCAATTGTTCATTATTATGACACTCTTGAGCTGACACGAAGATTACTTTCTTTATATTGCCATGTAACTGATCCTAAGGCAAAAGAATAGAAAGACAACGAAACCAGTCGGTGCACATAACTAATAAACGTGCTTGTTTTGTGGCGTGGACGAGAGGCCTCCCCACCAGTACATTCAATGTACTGATACCCAACCAGTCTGCATGCAGGGTGCAGGGAGAACTCGTACGGATTCGAAGATCGCTAGCGCAATGAGGCACCGGACCGCACTTGGCATCTTGGAGCGTGGCACACAGACCCGGAGCTCGCATATATGAGACATAATGTATGAGAACATCATCATCCAGATCGTTGTATTGGTTCTAAGCCTAAGGGCATATTCATTGCAAGAGAGAGAGAGAGAGAGCATGAGCGACTTGTAATCTCGGCCTATAGCCGCTTGTAATCTTTACTTCATATCAATAAAGAGCTTGATTTGGATTCAATACTTGTGTTCATTTTATGTTTCCGCTATAACGACTCTGTGAATTAGTTATCAACGGCCGTTTCGATATTTGCCTTGCGCGGGCGCAACCCAAGGCTCGTGCGGCATCGCGTCCCGATGGAAACGTACGTCCCGCGGGAGCGCTGGCGCGGTGATTCGCGC
Organism: Iris macrosiphon; assembly: GCA_036927795.1. Lineage (NCBI taxonomy): Eukaryota > Viridiplantae > Streptophyta > Magnoliopsida > Asparagales > Iridaceae > Iris > Iris macrosiphon. Next base: position 86,018,415 of record JAYESA010000010.1, read on the forward strand.
CTAGCGTGGACGGCCGATTCCGGCGGGAGATCGGGGCTTGACAGAGGCGGTAGGACTTCAGCTGTTCGACGTTGCCCGCACTTGGTTCAGGAATGAGCCAATTCTTGTTGACGCAGGACAGTCTTGGTAGGAATTCAAGGACCTCTTCAAGAAGAAGTTCTTCGCTCGGGCAGACAGGTTAGACTTGGAAAGGCAGTTTGAGAGCCTCATTCAGGGAAGCATGTCTGTGGAGGAATACGTCACAGAGTTCGGCAGGCTGAGCCAATTTATGGACTATTTGGTGAGAGAGCCGGAGGTTCGAGCTATTCATTTTTGTGAGGGTCTAAAATGGGAAGTGAAGATCCTCATTCCATCTTTTTATGAGACCTACTCGGAGATACTTGCGGAGGCATGCAAGGTCGAACGGGAGTTGGGTTTGAAGCCCAAGAGAGATCGCGATTCTTTTCTATGGGCAAACAGTAGTACAATATCTGCCAAGCATCCTTATTTCTAGTCCAGGCTTTTTCAGTAGCCGCAGCAGCACTAAACTCCAACTAGGGCACCATTTTACCAGGCACCGCAGCAGAGACAGTTACAGCAAGCTTCCTGCCACTTCTGCAAGAAGCCCGACCACATCTGGGAAGTTTGCAGGAAGAGGTTGGGAGTTTGTTTGTATTATGGTACCGAAGGATATCAGCTGAGAGAGTGTCATTCCAACCCTCATCGTACAGTTCAGGGAGCAGCTCTAGCTCCAAGAACATAGGTGAGACCACCTGCAGTACAGCTGAGGGGACCGCTGCTTCCGATCCAGCAGCAACGTTATGCCCAGCACCAATATCAGGGAGGTGCACGTCAGGGACGAGCGTTCGCTATGACAGTCGAGGAGGTCGAGCCCATCAGAGATGTCATCGCAGGTTTTATTCTTCTTGATTCTATTCCAGCTTTAGTTTTGTTTGATAGTGGTGCTTTCCATAGTTTTGTATCTGTTTTTTTTGCTCTGGAGCATGGTTTGGTAGCTGAGTCTTTGATTAGGACTTGCAAGATCATGACCGGAGGAGACATTATCCTGGTTAATGATATTTGCAAGGATCAGAGAGTTACTCTAGGAGGTCGAAAGTTAAGTGCGTGTCTACTTATAATGCCACTTCCGAGCTACGATATTGTACTCGGGATGGATTGGTTGAGTAGGCACCATGCTAGTATAATTTGTAGGAGAGGTAAAGTTTTGTTTGGTCCGCCAGGAGAGCCAGAGTTTGAGTTTGCTAGAGGAGCTGTAGAGCAGGGAGGAGGTATTATCTGTGGAGCTATGGTGGAAGATAAGGAGTTGCCGCATCCGTTGATAGCAGAGTTCTTGGATATATTTTCTGAGAAAATGCCAGGATTGCCGCCAGATCGAGATATTGAATTCTCTATAGACTTGGTGCCAGGTGCAGAACCAATTTCACAGTATATCTATAGAGTAAACAACAGCGAGCTGGTCAAGCTGAAGAAGCAGGTGGACGAATTGAAGGATAAGGGGTTTATCAGATCGAGTTCTTCACCGTAGGGAGCCTCGGTATTGTTTGTACCAAAGAAGGATGGATCAGTGCGCATGTGCATTGATTACAGGGCATTGAATAATCTCACTATCAAGAATAAATATCCTTTGCCATGGATTGATGGCTTGTTCGATCAGTTGAGTGGTGCCAAGGTATTTTCTAAGATAGATTTAAGATCAGGCTACCACCAGGTAAAAGTAAACCCGAAGGACATACCGAAGACTGCTTTTAGGACTCGGTATGGTCAGTATAAGTTTATGGTGATGCCGTTTTGGTTGACTAATGCCCCAACGGTATTTATGAATTTAAAGAACAAGGTGTTCCATCAGTACCTTGATAAGTTCATGGTGGTGTTCATCGATGACATACTCATATATTCGAAGACACCGGAGGAGCACGAGGAGCATTTGCGGATTATGTTAGATGTATTGAGGAAGAAGAAGCTGTATGGGAAGCTGTCCAAGTATGAGTTCTTCCTGGACAAGGTGGAGTTCTTGGGATATATTGTGACTGGTGATAAAAATTCAGTGGATCCTAAGAAGATCACAGCAGTGGAGTCTTGGAAGATCCCGAGTTCAGTTGCAGAGATCAGGAGTTTCTTGGGATTGGCAGGCTACTATAGGAAGTTTGTGCAAGATTTTTCAAGGATCGTCGAGCCGATGACTAGACTCACCAGAAAGGATGTAGAGTTTATTTGGAAAGAGGAGTGCTAGGTTGCTTTTGAGAAATTGAAGAAGAGGTTGACGTCTGCTCCTATTTTAACATTGCCATCAGGGTCTGGAGATTTTACTATTTATAGTGATACATCAGGAAAATATTTGGTTTGTGTTCTTTAGCAGAATGGAAAAGTGATTGCCCATCTAGGGAACTACGTTCTCATGAGAAGAACTATCCAACCCATAATTTAGAGTTGGCAGCAGTCATATTTGCCCTGAAGTTGTGGAAATACTATTTATACGAAGAGTGTGTGGAGATCTTCACAGACCACAAAAGCTTAAAGTATGTTTTCACGCAGAAAGAGTTGAACATGAAGCAGCATTGGTGGTTGAAACTGATGAAGGATTTTGACATATCATTGTAGTATCATCCTGGGAAAGCTAATGTAGTTGTCGATGCCTTGAGCAGGTATCCGATAGCTATGTTGTTGACACATGATCGATATTTGTTAGAGGACTTGGAGAGCTTGGATATTGAGGTCATAGTTCCTGGTTTTGCTATGCAGATATGGGGGTTGCAGATATACTCAGAGTTGATGGATAGGATCAAGGCAGCCCAGTATGAGGATGTATCTCTGAGGAGCTTCAAAGCTCAGGTGAGAGCTGAATTGGAGGATGATTTCACCATTGCTGAGGATGGTTCTTTTCGGCATGGTGCTAGATTGTGTATGCCTAATGGGGAGCTGCATGAGGAGGTATTGTAGGAAGCGCATCACTCTCAGTATTCCATACATCCAGGTGCCAACAAGATGTATCGGGGTATGCGAGAAAGTGTGTGATGGTTTGGCATAAAGAGAAAAGTGGCACAGTTTGTATCCAAATGCTTAGTGTGCCAGCAGGTGAAAGCCGAGAGGCAGAGGCCAGGTGGTTTACTTCAGCCATTACCCATTCCAGAGTGGAAGTGGGAGCACATTACTATAGATTTTGTGTCCGGACTTCCACGATCTCCAGGAGGGAAAAATACGATTTGGGTCATCGTTGACAGGTTGACCAAGTCGGCGCACTTTTTGCCTTTTAAGGTGGGTTTGTCTACGGAGAAGATGACAGAGATGTACGTGAGGCAGATCGTCAGGATAGATGGAGTTCCCGTCAGTATAGTCTCGGATCGGGATAGTCGTTTCACTTCTCATTTCTGGAGGAGTTTGCAGGCGAGTTTGGGCACCCAGCTCAAGTTCAGTACTACATATCACCCCCAGACAGATGGACAGTCAGAGAGGACTATTCAGAATCTTGAGAATATATTGTGCACTTGTGTACTAGATTTTGGAGGTTCTTGGGAGGACCATCTCCATTTGGTAGAGTTTGCTTACAATAACAGCTACCAGGCTAGTATAGAGATGTCACCATTTGAGGCTCTGTACGGTCGAAGATGTCGTACTCCCTTGTCATGGAACGATGTTGGAGAGAGAGCTTTGCTAGGGCAAGAGATGGTTGTGGATGCAGCGGAGAAGGTTAAGCTAATCAGAGACAGACTTCGAGTGGCACAGGATAGACAGTGGCATTGGACCGATAGCCACCGGAGACCTTTGGAGTTTGAGGTATAGTTTTAGATTTTTGTTTTGTGCTTGATATTGGTTGTTTGTTATAGATTAAGATCTTAAGGTTGTATTTTTTCTAGGTTGGTGGTTTGGTGTTTCTGAGGATTTCTCCGACACGAGGCACGATTCGCTTCGTTGGAGGCAGAAAGTTAAGTCCGCGATTCATCGGACCTTTCACCATTCTAGAGAGGGTCGGTGCAGTTGCTTATAGACTAGACTTACCACATGCATTGGAGGGAGTGCACAATGTGTTTTATATGTCGAAGTTGAGATAGTATATGGCAGATCCTAGTCACGTATTGGATCACTCAGAGATAGAGGTGGTCCCTACTCTTAGCTATCCAGAGCAGCCAGTTGAGATTCTGGATCGAAGAGAGAAGGTGTTGAGGAACCAGACTATTCCCTTGGTATGCGTCGCATGGAGGCATCACTCTCTGGGGGAGTCTACCTTGGAGAGAGGATAAAATACGAGAACGTTACCCATATTTGTTTGTGCCATGAGATATGTTCTTTCTTAGTTATATTTAGTACTTTTGCTCTGTTTTGTTATTTTTGGGGGGTAGTTTTCGTCTTTGAATTTCGAGGACGAAATTATTTTAAGGGGGGTAGACTTGTCACTACCACATTTTCTAGGAAAGGATGTTTTGGTCATTTTATAATTAATTAAATATTGTACATATTGTATAATTATTTATTGTGTTATTTAATTATTGTTAGATGTTAGTTTATTATTTTGAAATTGTGTTAGTGGACCTAACTAGTTTAGTTTAGACACATAGACCAATATTTACAATTAGTTAGAATTGAGCCCAATTAGAAGCCCATTCATTAGGAGGATGATTAGTTTAATTAAAACCATTAGACTAGAACCTTCCCTCCTTAATTATTTCTTCATGAGAGTATATTGGATATTACATAGTGACTTGGGGAAGGGGTAGAGTGGTCGGCCTATATTAAAAAAGGGGGAAAGTTTATCTCTCCTCTTTTTATTTCAAAACTCGATCTATAACTTTTCTCAACTAAATTCCTTCATTCTCACATCAATTTTCTATCAAATTTCTTTCCAATTCCTTTCCAAATCACTATTGGAGGCTAGTAGAGCAAGAATCTAGAAGGAGGAAGCAAGAATCATAAAGAAGAGCAACGATCTACAAGTTGGATGCTCATTTTATCAAATTTGGAGGTTGTATTAGAAATCCATCTTCCAATAGGTACAATTCAATTTTTCTCTCTTTAATTAGGTTCTAAATATGTGTTTTAACCATGAGAAACTACCCCACATGCATAGGATACACATAAGAATTAGAATTAGGTTCATAGGAGGCCTATTGAGAAAGTTATGGTATATTTTATGTTAATTTTGGAATAATTCCGAGATTGACACATGTTGTGGTTGTTAATTGGTCAATTAGACCAAATTAACATGTGTTTGATTATTTGTGGCTAGTGTCGTATCCATAATTGGATACGTGTAGGCCGTATCCCAATAATTTGGTGATACATGTTAATTTGGGGGATTTTTCTTCGACACGGGACTTTGAGCTTGTCACATTTTGACACGGATACGTAGGTATGTAATTGACTATTCGTATTATTCATATATAGTATTCTAGACTTGCTCGTGTCCTTTGGGGTACGTTTGGTTGTGTGGTAGACTTGTATCGCAAGCGTATTATAGATCTAGTGTGGTACGGGTGCGATGCACTCCACTTGTTTGTTGTGTTACATTCTAGATCCAATTTTCTTTGTTCTTAGCTATTTGTAATATATATATATATATATATATATATATATATATATATATATATATATATATATATATATATATTGTTATGTATATGTACTAGTGTATAAAAGTATCTATATGCACATGTGTTTATATATATGTATATGTAGATATACATCTATATATATAGCTATATGAATGGTTATGTTATGTGTATATATGTATGTTGTATATATATATATATATGTATATATGTGTGATACTATCTATATCTATACATGTTTAGAGAGGAGGGTGTATATATATATTCAAGTGCATATGTGTATCTATATGTATTGAGATGAATATAGTTATATAGATAGTGTGTTGATATATGTATATAGGTGTTATGTATATAAATATACATATATGAGGTTGTGTGTGTGTGAGTTTGTGCTAAGGAGGAGGCTCGGACAGCAGCAGTGAAGCAGAAAAAAGGTGCCAGTAGTAGCAGCGAGTTGCCTCGATGCAGTGTAGCAAGCAGCAATAGCTGCAACAGTAGCAGGTACATCAGCAACAGCAACAATAACAATAACAGAAACAACAATAACAAACAGCGCACGAGCAACAACAGCAGGCAGCTACAGCAGTGAGGCACCAGTGCACAGCAAGCCATACCACATCCTACAGAAGAACAACAAACTTTTAGCATGTATCAGTGCACAGAACTGATAACAGTATACAATACAGAGGTAGTAGCTTGGGCTAGGCATAGCAGCATCTAGCTAGCTGAGTTAGTTCAGTTATTTTAGGTAGTAGTTATTTTGTTTATTATGGTTAGTTAACTAGTTAATTAGCTATCTAGTTATTAGTATCTAGTTTAGTTAGTTATCTATACCTATATACTTATGTACCTCTAAGTTATCTATATATGTAGATATGTGTACATGTATATAAGTATTAGTAGTTCGTGATTAATTAGTAGTTGTATTAGATAGATATATGTTAGTTATTAGTATTGGGTAGTTAATATATATTAGGAATTAATACTACCTTGAGATATCATGGTAAATGTTGAGGTATTGGACGATACTCAAGGTATTGGTTTTGAGTATCAAGATAGGGGTTTAGTGGTGCGATACCGCATTGGTTCAAAGCCAATGTATCCAGTTAGCATTTGTAATTAGGATTAGTATATTTAATATTGATTGAATATGCATATATGCTATTTCCATATCTCTTGTTTGCGTATCTTGTGATATAGTGTCTTAGTATCCTAGTTTAGCTTGTATGGCCTAGATTCTTAGTATATGAACCCAACATCCTAGAGATAGACTCATACAACCTAAAAATAGGTAGTTTGACTAAGTTTGACCAGTTTGACTTAGAGTTGACGTAGTTTGACTATTTTAACTTAGAAATAGCTTTTTGACCTAGAAGTTGACTAGTTTAACTTATTTTCATTCTGAAACCTTGTATTGATGTTATATTCCCTATCTAGGTCTTCGAGGTACTATACCAGACATCTGTGATACTATTCATCGGACTTCGAATGAGTACATTCTCTGATAGTTTCTCATTTATGATATCCTCTATGTTCCTTATATCTAGTATAGATATCCTTGATTTTTTGATACGATAGTTACACGGATTGGTATATCTGGATCTCGTCATAAGATATTATTCTTTGGTATATATGGTGTATCTTGTGCAAGCCTTATTTTCTTATTTCTTGTACATGTACAGATACTGATTCTCGGAGAGATTTGCTACCTTCCTAGAGAATCCTGTGCCATAGCGTACCATGGTTGGATCCCCTATACCAGTCGGGGGTGGAGAGTATTTTAGTGTAGATATGTGATCATACTCTCCTTGTGCATATCTTGTTCCTTGTGAGTATTGGTCATACACCGCACGTGTGACTAGTGTAGAAGCATAAAAAATACGCTGGATAGCTATACGCAGCATGTTGGTACTAGGCAGCGTAAAAAGATGACTTCGGAGCCCTCGGCGTGCAAACAAAGCTTTTCCGCTAAACACAGCATAAAATATAAGCTCAAGGACCATCCGCGTAATGCAGTATGTCCAGGCTGCTTCAGCGTAAAAGGGTGCTACATCGCCTTTACGGCGTAAAACTCATCCGCTTTAAAAGCAGCATTAGAGTGTACGAGGAACGCTTTATATTCCTTAAAATAAACCTGTCAAATCACGCAGTGAACCTGACGTCTAACTCCTGATAAAGAGTACTGCACAACTATCCAGGCGACGGCTATAATGATGGCACGACACAGTGATCCAGACTGTCATTTAGTGCCATTTCTTTGGCGTAAACCGCTTTTACGCATACAAGAGAATATGCTGCCTAATTTTACATAGGCAGACGTGAGCTGTTTACGCTCCACAGAAGACAAACAAGCTGCCACGTCAAAAGCTGCTCTTCGTACAGAGCTCGAGGCACGTCTCTGCATTTAATGCGCAGAGTGATGACAGAGCTCGAGGCACGTCTCTGCATTTAAAGCGCAGAGTGATGACAGAGCTTGAGGCATGTATCTGCATTTAATACACAGAATAATGGCAAATCTTCGAGGTGCATATTTGCATTTAATGCGCAGGATAATGGCAGATCTCTACATTTAATGCAAGAGATTTGATTATATCTCCAAAAGCTATAATTTTGGCTAAAATGTCCACATCATCACTGTGGCACATTACGCCATCAGGCTATTCTCAGCTATGGGAGCACGCTACACGCTATCTCCTTGGAATATGCCAACTCAGGCTACATCTGCACTAGTGCGTATTGAAGCTATTCGGTCCAGAATTTGCTCAAGCCTCAGTCAAAGGAGGAGGATCAGCTAGCTTCTACGCCCACTCGGCTTCTATGCCCACTCGGCTTCTACGCCTACTCGACTTCTATGCCCACTCAACTTTTATGCCTACTCGGCTTCTACTCCTACTCGGCTTCTATGCCGGTTTGATAACTCTTTGGCTTCTATGCCATAGTGACAGTTATTGGCTTCTACGCCAACCTTTTCTACGCGAAGGATAACTACCTACGTGGCTTTTATGCCGTGATCTTCGCAGCAGTTATACGCATTGTCTCTTAATTGGACACGCGTCACACGCTCATTCAAAAGATCATTTATACGTAGGCAACGGTTATTTTAACTATCGCGTAAAAAGGTGCTATACTTTCTACTACCCGGCTTCTACGTCGACTGAGTGGTCACTGTCACTAAAACTCTATAAATAGAGACCTCTATCAATAGAGGTCCAAGGTTAAAAAATCCAGTGTAGAGAAAAGAAGGTCAAAGATTCCAAGATCAAGAGAGAAGGTAAAGGAACTAAGAGTCGAAGAGTCTTTGAGAGAGAAGAATCCAGAGCTCAGGCAAAGAGTAGTGATCGACGACTTTGGCATCGAGCATCCACTCTCTTTAGCAACCTTCGAAGCTGCTTTCTGTCTTCTATGGCACTTCTTCATTATCGTGTGGTCCAAGGGACAAAGTGATCGACTGTAGATCAGACTCCTATAGCAATATTTACCCAGATTAAAAAAGTGTACTCGACATCCTCATATAGGATTAATTGTACTTCTTGTTTGTGAACCTAAGAGCGGGTTTCGTATAAATCTTATTTTATTTCTTTCGTTTATTTATCAAACACCAAGATGGCGACTCTGCTGGGGACATCTTTCTCTTCTGATGAGAAAGCAATTGCTCAACACGATGCGGTATCCGTAGGATCCGTGAAAAAGACCCTGGTCGTCCAGTTCGACCAGTTTGCCTACGAAGATATGCTTCGAACAGGGGGTAGCTCTCACTCTTTCTTTGTCCAAGACAACAGAAAGATGCGTAAGGTCTGGATGTCCAAGACATCCCCTACCATTCCTGTCGACTCTCTGATCTCTCCGACCAACGAGGTTGTAGCTTCGCTCCCTCCGTGCCTTGCGCATAAAACTCAGTCCCCCGTCGCTGACGGGTCAGACAAAACTTCTGGCAATGCCTCAGCGCCAATCCAAAAGTATACCCCGCATCTTGTGCGTAGAATTCAGTCTCCCGTCACTGACGGAATAGACAAAACTTCTGGCAATGCCTCAGAGCCAATCCAGAAGTATACATCGTGCATCGGGCGTAAAAACTCGTCTCCCGTCGATGACGTGGCAGACAGAATTTCTGACAATGCCTAAGCGCCAAATCAGAAATTCCAAATGTGCTCCGTGCGTAAAAATGCATTTGCCCTCCGCAGAAAAATAGATGATCCCTGCAATCTATGCAAGGGAAAGCAAGCGACAGACCGCTCAACTTCTCGGCCTTTACGCCAGCAAGGGAAGAATCTGCCAGCCCTCCGGATTACGCAAGAAGCTGATGGCCGACTGAGGACTGTGTTTGATGATAAACGAAAGAAAATATGGAAATAAGGTTTTATACGAAAACCTGCCCTTCTTCGGTATTTACAAACAAGATTGTACAATTTAATCCTATGCGAGGATGTCGAGTACAATTTATTTAATCTGGGTAAATATTGCTATAGGAGTCTGATCTGCAGTCGATCACTTTGTCCCTTGGACCACACGATGATGAAGAAGTGCTGTAGAAGATAGTAAGCATCTTCGAAGGTTGCTAAAGAGATTGGATGCCCGATGCCAAAGTCGTCGATCACTTCTCTTTGCCTGAGCTCTGGATTCTTCTCTCTCTCGACCGTTTTCTCTTCCAATTTCTCTCTTTTTTGTCGACCTTGAATTCTTCAACCTTTTCCTCTATTGATAGAGGTCTCTATTTATAGAGTTTTAGTGACAGTGACCACTCAGTCGGTATAGAAACCGAGTAGTGGAAAGTACAGCACCCTTTTATACGACGGTTATAATAACCATTGCCTGCGTATAGATAACCTTTTGAATAGGTGTGTGACGTGTATCCAACTAAGGGACAACGCGTATAACTGCTACGAAGATCACAGCGTAGAAGCCACGTAGGTAGTTATCCTTTGTGTAGAAGAGGTTGGTGTAGAAGCCAGTAACTGTCACCATGGCGTAGAAGCCAAGTAGGCATAGAAGCCGAGTAGGTGTAGAAGCCGAGTGGACGTAGAAGCCGAGTGGGCATAGAGGCCGAGTGGGCATAGAAGCCGAGTGGGCGTAGAAGCCGAGATAATGTGGACGTTTTAGCCGAAATTATGGCTTTTGGTGATATAATCAAATCTCTTGCATAAAATGCGGAGATCTGTCCCCATCTTGCGCATTAAATATAGAGGCGTGTCTTAAAGATTTGCCATTATTCTGCGCATTAAATGCAGATATGTGCCTCGAATCCCGTACGAAGAGTAACTGCTGATGTAGCAGTCTGTTTATCTTCTGCGGAGCGTAAGAAGCTCACGTCTGCCTGTGTAAAACTGGACAAGTATCCCATTGTATGCGTAAAAGCAGTTTACGCAAAGGAGATATCACTAAACGACGGTTCGGTGACATTTAATCAAATCTCCTGCATTAAATGCAGAGATTCGCCATTATCCTGTGTATTAAATACAGAGGCATGTTTTGAAGGTCTGCCACCCATCTGCGTATTAAATACAGAGACGTGCCTCGGGCATCTGTCAGTATTCTGTACATTAAATGCAGAGATATGCGTCGAGAACCTGTCACCGCTCTGCGCATTAAATATAGAGACGTACCTCGAGCCCTTTACGAAGAGCAGCTTTTGACGTGGCAGGTTGTTTGTCTTCTGTGGAGCATAAACAGCTCACATATGCCTGTGTAAAACTAGGCAGCATATTCCTTTGTATGCGTAAAAGTAGTTTATGCTAAGAAAATAGCAGTAAATGACAGCCTGTGTTATAGTACCGCGCCATCATTATAGCCGTCACCTGGGTAGTCGTGTAGTACTCTTTGTCAGGAGTCCAGACGTCAGGTTCATTGCATGATCTGATAGGTTCATTGCATGATCTGACAGGTTCATTTCGAAGAATATGAAGCATTCCTCGTACACTTTAATGCTGCATTGAAAGCGGATGAGTTCTACGCCATAAAGGCGATATAGCACCCTTTTTACGCAGAAGCAGCTTGGACATACTGTATTTACGCGGATGGTCCTTGAGCCTATATTTTACGCTGTGCTTAGCAAAAAAGCTCTGTTTGCACGTTGATGGCTCTTAGGTCCTCTATTTACGCTGCCCTGCATCAATATGCTGCGTATAGCTATCCAGCGTATTTTTTATGCTTCTACAAGACCCCCTTTAAAGCTTTTAAATTTCTCGTAATTTGAAACGCTTTGAATGAAGCATGAAACGTTTCTCGTAATTTGAAACGCTCTAAATAGAGCCTGAAACGGTCAAGTCTGACACGTTTTTTCAAGGCTGACTTTATGGTAGAGTTATTGGGGATCGGTGTGATCTTTTTTGCCTACAAAAAGGCTGAGGAGTTAACCTGTTCTTCCCATATTTCCTTCACCACATAGAGATGATGGCCGAAGTTCGTTGGGTCGACTTGAGGAAAAGGAGACCATGTTCTTCCAGCATGTAAGGAGCTGAAAAAGACGGTGTCTTCGAGCAAATATCCTCTGCAACGATGGATCATAGAAGGATATCATAGCCTCCTCTGCTCGGTATAATCAGCAACTTTGTATGGCGGTTCTTCCGGAGAGAGGAAGGGTCATATTTGACCACACAGCTTGCAAGCTGTATCTTCTCCTCATATTTGCGGACGAGAGCAGACAAACTAGCTGCCGTCCGAGATTGAGTTGGGTAAAATATCTCAACTCAATCTGTCACGGCACTAAACGCAGGAAAGCAGATTGACCCTGCTTTCCTGTATTGGAGGATGGGTCTAGGCCCATTTTGTATCCTCTCGTCGTTGATTATTTTATGTCAGTCAGTTTGCGGGAACTGACTGACTACTGGAGAAGATGGGTAAAGAATTCCGTTCATACGAGAACCTGGCAGAACAAATTCTGGGCGAGATCTTCAGATGACGATAAGGAAGTCCTTTGTAGACGAGATTTCCCTCATATGTAATCATGAAAATGAAGAAAACCCTTGTAGACTGGATTTCCCTCATATGTAATCATGTTTTAATAAAATCGTCATCTTCTGTGCATATGATCATCTTGCCATATATTTTTGCTGTGAAGTCTGAATATGTGTAGCTTCGACACGTCTGGTAATTTTTTACCGACTCTGTTAGAAAGAGTGCTAGGTTATGTCATGTCTTTTACGCATAACTTAAGAATGCGCAGAAAGTCGCTTTAGCATTCGAGTATTCGAACTGTCCTGCTGTTAGGAATGAGTAATCGCGTAGAATTCTGAACTATCACTTCTGATAAATAGAATTCTTGTTCAGACCATCATCTTCAAGAATGATTTCTCAAAAATCCCTTGGAACAGGGCGAGAAATTGCTGTCAAAAACTGAGTCACCATCTTGAACTGTAGACGAAATATTCAGACTGGATTCTGGATGAACTTCGAATTGACCCATGAAGAAGAGTAATTTTCAATGTTAAACTCTGTATGCTTTGGGTACTTAGGATATTTTGAGGTCAAGAAGGAGTATCTTCCGTGTGAACTCTTGTAATTGACCGCCTTGAGAATCGTTCAGATGTACGCGTACTCTGGCCTGCGTATCTTTCAGATGTGCGGAAAGTCATAGCATAGAATCATAAGTTCGTAGCCTCTCGAGCGTAAAAGCTACTGAGCATGAGAGCATCCGGGCGTAGAACTGTAGATTTGTAGCTTCTGAAAAGGAAATCTTCCGAGCGTGAAGTTGTGGATCTGTTGCTTCTGAGCGTAAAAGCCACCGAGCGTGAGATCATAGATTTATAGCTGTTGAGCGTGAAGTCGTAGGTTTATAGGCTCTCGAGTGTAAAAGCTACCGAGCATGAGAGCATTCGGGCGTAAAACCATAGACTTATAGCCTCTGAGCGTAAAACCGTAGATCTGTAGCCGTCGAGCGTAGAAAGCTCCTTAGCGTAAAAAATCACGATCTGCTTCGTACGAAAACTTTTTGAATTCGCTGACTGTCCGCCTTCTCTGAGTAATAGGCTGACGTAGTACCCAATCATAACCGAATATTAATTATGAGATTTGGTTCAGGATTCGAGGAGTCCATCCGAACTCTATATATACCCCAAGTTTTTGAGAGAAAAAACTTTTCATTCGTCTTTTACGAAAGAAATCCTTCGACTGTTCGAGTTCTTCTTTATTTCTTCTCCGAGTCTTCAAAGTTTCCAGTAATGGCCTCGAAATAACTCTCCTCCTCTAAGGGAAAGAAGGTTGATTCTTCTTCTCGCTCTTCTGCTCAAGCGAGAGCGTCTTCGGTCGGGCAAGGCGAGCTTCATTCTGAGGCGAGCTTCATTCCGACGAGCAGTGTACCCGGCCTTAAAGGTAGAGCTTTTGGGACAAAAAAGAACGACTGAAAATTCTTTGCACACGTTGTACGTGAATGGGCTAGGTCGTCTTCTGTGTTGATAGCCTCTTCGAGGAAGATGATGCACAGAGACGTTTCATCTTTTACGCCCATATTTCTAATGTGTCAGCGCAAAAACTTCATATTTTCGCAGTCTGGCGTAAAAGCTTTGACTGTCGAAAGTTGGCGTATACTATATAATTTGAGTGTTACGCAGGGATGGAAAATCTGGCATAATAACTCAAATTTTGGTAGTCTGGCGTAAAACACAGACTGTCGAAAGCTTTGCGTATACTGCCAGCCTTGAACTTTACGTTTTAGGAAATAGATTCCAGTATAATGATCAAGTTTTTACAGTCTTGGCATAAAGCACAGACTGTTGATTTTTTTGCATATGCTGCAAGATTATAGAAACTGACTTGTCTTTCTTGTATTTTGCAGTTAACTTGCACGCGTCTCCATTGGCTGAGGTGATGGGTTCCGCTGCCGGGATGCTGCACTCCAACTACCTGGAGGATTTGTCCCACGTGACATTTCCCATCTCTGGACCCCAGTATCCCGAAGGAAGGGAAATTTTGATATCGGCTAAGGACGAGCGAACGCTGCTGAACATGATCAACGGAGAGCCCCTGACGTACATAGACGGGGACCAATACATAAAGCCGGCTTTTCTCTTCGGGGACATGATTGACAAGCAGTCCCAGATGAAGCCCAAAAAAGAGCTCTGGGATTTCCCTGCCGGGAGCTTGGTTTTGTATTTGCCCAAGATGCTGAGAGACTATCCCATCTCGGCATTCTTCCATGCTACACATCCCAGGAGGATATCATGGACGCTGACTCCCGATCTTCACGGCAGGCCGGGGAAGATATTTCATCTGAAAGGAGCCGATCAGTGGTCATTTGTCAGCCGCCCTTCCGACTCCGTGACGACGTTCAGGGGACTGTACCCGGGTAGTGTCCTGAGTGAAGACAGTTTAGTGATCTAGCCGGTCTAATTACCGACTTTTTGTAATAATTTCATGGTGCACGAGGGAGTATACCCTAAGGTGAACCCTCGAACAAGTGGGTGGATCACCCCTACAAATCTTCGATGGGCTCGCTTAGCTGAATGGGTCCTGAAGCATTTTTAGACTGAGCTGGAGGGCATTGGTCTGTATGCAGCTGTGAGTGCCACCAGTGTTGGGTTACCTCTCAACCCTAACCTGTTTCTGGCACTGATGGAGCGATATATCTCGCTCACCGGGACTTTCGCCACTCCACTAGGGGAGTTGGGATTGGCCCTCCATGATATGGCAGAGATCTGGAGACTGCCGATGGGGGATACTCCATATGAAGAGTATGTTCCCACTAACCGGGAGTTGGGGGATTCAGACCCTCGGGTAGTGGAAGTGTACCAGGAGTTGATGTGCCACTACCTCGCTTGCACCACTTTTTATGATGAGTCCTCAGATTTGGCTCATACCAATAAATGGACGTCCTACCTCTTCTTTCACTGGTCCAGGACTTTTAAGCCAGAGAAGGTCTTGGAAGGCAAGGATCAGCCTTTGAATCCTCTGAGCGTGCTTAATGCTCAGGTAGTCGACGATCTCATGGAAGACGCTGAGGCTCCGGATTGGATCCTCGACGAAGGGATAGGAAAGTATCCTGTAGGCACTAAGGCCTATAGTTATTTGAGACGTTGTCGCAGACCTCTATCCAAGGAAGCTCAACTGGCTGGCTTTCTCTCCATATGGCTGCGCCGACTGGTGGTACCCGGCATCGCATCTGCGGACCGCATTCACCGTAATATGCTATGGCCTGCAGTGCGTCTTGTGTTCGGGGCGAGACTGGGCTTGCTCCCTGCCATGGTATACCGCATACAAGCTGGCCTGAGGGCCATGACTGACGGACTGCTCGTCGATGAAACTCGGCGTGATAGCTTTCCCAGGGTAGAATTACTATACCTGTATTTGATGGGATGGTTAATTCTTCATAACCCTAGGGTTATGTCTTTCGGCTCTGACAGTAGTTCGGGGGCTAGTTTCTTGTTGAACTACAAGAATTCCTCCTGGAACGTGACCACAGTTATAGACTGTCGACGGGTGCTGAATTTCGGTCACAACTGGAAGCTCTTCTGCACTGTTCCCCTTGTACATCTCAATCAATAGGAGATCAAACTTCAGGACGTAGGCGATGGGAATACCGTTCTTTCTCCTGAGGCTTTTAATTGGTTGGTCTGTATTAGACCTTCCCATCTACTGTACAGAAGTGAAGACCATTGCTTCTTCGAGCCCTACTTGCCTAGTCGGTTTGCCAGACAATTCGGGTACGACCAGTTGTACGTGGGCAATGCCGTTACCAGCTTCAGGTCCAGGGGTGGACTCATTGATGGAGCCAGAGGATGGAAATATTTCATCATAGGTTGCACTGAGGCAACTTTTACTGTGTTCGTTATTTCACTCTCCACGGAGCTGCGCATTCTCCATTCGTATGTCCAGTTCTACGTGGCAACCAACACCTTCCATCGCAATTTTAATTTGCATGGAAGTTTTAGGATGCCCTCTTCTAAGCCTGGGGGAAGAGTCAAAGTCCCATCGGTTTCTTCTGACGAGGGTGAGGAGTCCGTCAATCCAGATGAGCCTCTGGTAGCGGTACCGAGGGGTGAAGTACCTCCGCCCGCAGGGGCTTTGGTAATCTCTGGGAAGCGAAGGGCTCCTGCTCCAAAGGAGAGTTTCCCTCGCAAGAGAAAAAAGAAGACGGTTACTCGTCCTCTCTGGATTCCTGGTATTGAGGCTCCTAGAAGTGAGCCTACATCTCCCCATGTTGGGGATGATTCTTTGATTGGAGGTTCCTCGCCTTTTAGAGAGAGAACCTCTAATGTTCCGGTTGGTGGTGTCAAAGAATTTCTGTTGGAGGCTGCTGTCGCTGCTACCACTTCAGGTAGTGGAACAAGATCGCCTTCGGGGCCGAGCCGAATAAGGATATCTTTATCCGGATCAACATCGGAAGAGACCCCTGCCGTGTCTGTAGGTGCACCCAGCGAGATTCCACCTAGTGAACCTTGAGTGGATCTCAGCGAGGACCTGGAAGAGCATTTGCTAGTGTTTGTTAGCGCACCCCCTTCTCCAGGTAGCCTAGCATCACTAAGAAATAATTTAGCTGTACTGGCTGCAGACGCGACATATACACCATTGGCCATGGATAAATGTCGTCTTTTATGCCTCTTCTTTAGGAAAATTAACATTATGTTGATATTAACTTCCTTTTGTCTTCTTTTCAGGGGAAAACATCTTCGGGAAGGGCAGTGTAGATGTGCCCTTTGTCTCTGTGTCAGGTCCTGGCGGCGATATGGAGGTGCCTGACTTTGAAGAGGAGACACTTTTGGGTGCTGGTTCGCCTGCCGAAGAGATTCCGATATCTCAAGAGGAGGACGAGCCTGTCATTGCGACAATGCCTTCTTTGAGTACGTCGGTCACTTCGTCCGGTGTTGGTGCTTCCTCTTTTGTCGTACCACCTGTTGAGGCGACGGCCGTGGCAATATTGTCTGCGATTGTTCCTGGAGGGGTATTCGCCAATATCGCGGCCACTTTCAGCGTCCATTCGGATCTAGCTGCGCTGACCGAGCAGTACACCAGTATCTTCTACACCACCTTGAAAATGTTAATATCAATGGTGTTGGAAAAGAATTTGAGCTTTGCATCGCTGAGGAGGTCCTTCCGGTCCGCGATAGTGCCGATCCGAGAATTCAACAACACTGGGATAGCTGACGCGCTGGAGGAGATAGTTAATGATTTGGAGCAATCCATTAACGAATACTTATAGCTTGCTCGAGGTAACATTGACGGTCTCGTTCAAGCTAGGTATGACTCCCTGACTGCGCAGCTTGCTGAACAGATAGAGTCTCTGAATAAGTCCATCGAGGCTCAACAGCAGGAGATGGATCGTGAGCGTGTCCAATTGAAGTATGTCGTCCCCGAGTTAATCCGGTGTGAAGCCGAATATGAGAAAGTGGCAGCGAAGGCCCGCATATTGAAGGATGAGCTCGTTCGAGTAGAGGCGAAGGCTCTCTCTTTGTCGACGGCCCGAGATGTGCGGAAGGAGCGACGGGCAACTGTTCAGCAGAATCTGACGCGTGTGGGTGCTTTCCACTCAGGTTTTGTACGGGCTCGGTTTGAGCTAGCTGCTTTGAACAATAATGCGGCAAGGTTGGAACGGGCTCGCGCCGACGTCTTGAACTCCCGGGATGAGAGAATGGTTGCTCTGGCGCAGCAGATTCGCGATCTAACCGCTCCCCCCAAATAATGTACTTTTTTGCTTTTTAATGTACTTTTGCTCTTTCTGGAAGTAATAAAGAGACTCTTATCTGACTTTGTGGACCCATCATTCTGGAATATAAATGACAGGTTTGGGTGAAAGTGATATCAGAGGTATCATTAACATGACATTCTTTCGTTAAGATTTTGCTGAATATAAATTTATTCAGAGTTTAATCATGAACCTGAAAGAATATAATCTAACTAAATTTGTATACTAAGCACTATCAGAGGTATCATTAACATGACAGGCTTGCAAATTAGTTGAGGATATCTATTCGGAGGTCACATGTTCCTGATAGAATATGATCCAGCTAACCTTTGTGTATGGTATCGTCAGAATAAGATCTTCGTCATACTCCGTTTAAGCAAAGTAGGTTAAGCCTAGTGCCTCTTCAGGAATTTGCCATTGATAGGAGCCATTAACAAGTCTTTATTAGGCTTAGCTAACCTGTAAGCGCCGCTTGCAATCATATAAGGACCCTCCTATTGCTTTATGACTGTCTGTGCGAATTTTGGATATTGTACTAGAGGTAATATGGACGTAGTACGATACCATATTTGTTGAGGACATCCCACTGGGAATTTTTAGTAGACCTATCGTTTGTTGTGCACGAGAGTGCAAACAATAGGTTTGGTACAAGCCTTGCCAGAGGTAATATAGACATGGCAGTTTTTGTGGACTCAACACCACTGGCGTACTTAGGGTTAAGTACGGGTGCTAAGTTGAGATGACAACCGATATCAGAGGTAATATGGACATGATAATCGATAGCCGGATTAGGAAGGTTTGTTCAGAGGTAATATGAACATGACAAACTCTTCTGAGTTGTGACTCCATTGGGGATGGAGGTATACATCTGCTCAGAGGTAATATGGACATGGCAGTTTTTGTGGACTCAATACCACTGGCATACTTAGAGTTAAGTACGGGTGTTAAGTTAAGATGACAACCAATATCAGAGGTAATATGGATATGATAATCGATAGTCAAACCAGGATGGTTTGTTCAGAGGTAATATGAACATGACAAACTCATCTGAGTTGTGACTCCATTGGGGATGGAGGTATACATCTGCTCAGAGGTAATATGGACATGGAAGTTTTTGTGGACTCAACACCACTGGCGTACTTAAAGTTAAGTACGGGTGTTAAGTTGAGATGACAACCGATATCAGAGGTAATATGGACATGATAATCGATAGCCGAACCAGGATGGTTTGTTCAGAGGTAATATGAACATGGCAAACTCATCTGAGTTGTGACTCCATTGGGGATGGAGGTATACATCTGCTCAGAGGTAATATGGACATGGCAGTTATTGTGGACTCAATACCACTAGCGTAATTAGAGTTAAGTACGGGTGTTAAGTTGAGATGACAACCGATATTATAGGTAATATGGACATGATAATCGATAGCCGAACCCAGGAGGGTTTGTTCAGCGGTAATATGAACATAACAAACTCTCTGGGGAAAGAAATAAAATATTCGGACAATAGTTCAGAGGTAATATAGACATGAACATATGTCTTAACAATTCACTGTGGAGTGATTTTACTGAAGGAGGATAGTTCTGAAGAATCCGCTAGGAAAACTTTAGGGATTCATCATCCGGTATCTTCTGGAGGGAGCAAATTGTCACGTTTAAAAGTGAGATCAATTTGCAGTGACTGTCCCTTCATTTACAGATGCAGAGTAATAACCTTGGCGTCGATCAACTCCTGAATTCTCCTTTTTAGTACATAGCACGCCTTTGTAGGATGATGAATGTACTGATGAAAGATACAATAATCTAGGTCATCAACTTTGCCAGCTCTCTCAGGATATCTGATATTGGGAAGCTGAAGTTTGTGTTCCTCCATCATTATATTAAAGATTTCAATTATATCATCTTTATTGAAGGAGAAAGTCCCTTTTGGTCTTCGGGCCCCCGATGCCTGAGTTTTATATTCTTCCGGGAAGATCGCCACTGTTACATCATCTTCGGATTCTAAGGAGATTCTACCCCCAGCTTCGAATGGTGCCTTATTTTGTCGAGGTAAGCTACCCCCAGACAAGTCATGGCATTTGACCCATGAAGTTGATTTAGAAGGAGCTGCCTCTAGTTATGCAGGATTAGCCTTTGGAGGTTTAGAATTTGCAAGAGATGCAGTGTATCCCAACCCAAAACGAGTTTGTTGACAGTAAGGATTACTATGCAACGGTGTTCGTCTGCCTTTTTCATAGTTGAGGCCTTGTTTCAACTTCAAATTATAACCTATGCTTTGTATAATCTTTAAAGCTTGTGGGATATATCTCTGGATTTGTATTTTGCCACCCTCAGGCTCGCGGAATTTTTTCTGTACAATCAGGCTGGTCCGCATGCGACCGAAGACTATTGGATGCTGGTCGTCACGAGTTTGAGGAATAATAAAGATAGAATCTTTATGTGGCCAACCTGTCATGACGACATTAGACGTTGATGCATCTTCCCACAAGATCTTCCCGCGTTTGACCGTTAGGGGAATTGAAGCCTGTTTATAACTCTTGTCTTTGCGTTTCTGGATCAGTAATTCACGCAAGTCAGGCGTTTTTACAGAAGAAGAAGATGGCTTGTTCCTTCTGTTCACATCAGTGGGCATGCGGATGTTGGGAACCATAGTTTTTCCTATGCCACCTATATACAACAGGTTGGCTATCTGGGTTGCGGATAATCCCCGAGGAGGGTGTCTTTCCGCAAATTGAGCCTTCTTTACGCTGAAGGGCTTCTCCTGGCATAATTTGGAGCTCTGCTCTGGTTGGCGTAAAGCTGAGGATGTCCTCAGTCGGCCGTCAGCCTCTCGCGTAATCCGGAGGGTGGGCAGATTGTTCCCTTGCTGGCGTAAAGGCCGAGAAGTTGAGTAGTCCGTCGCTTGATTTCCCTTGCATAGATTGCAGAGGTCATCTACTTTTTCACGGAAGGCAGATGCATCTTTACGCGCGGAGCGTATTTGGAACTTCTGATTTGGCGCTAAGGCATTGTCAGAAATTTTGTCTGTTCCGCCAGGGACGGGAGACTGGTTTCTAAGCGCAGAGTGCGGTGTAGGCTTCTGGACTAGCGCTGAGGCATTGTCCAAAGTTTTGTCTGTTCCGCCAGGGATGGGAGACTAAATTTTACGCGCAGAGTATGGAGTATACTTCTGGATTAGCACTGAGGCATTGTCCGAAGTTTTGTCTATTCTGTCAGTGACGGAAGACTGAATTTTATGCAAAAGGCGCGGAGTATACTTCTGTATTGGCGCTGAGGCATTGCCAGAAGTTTTGTCTGCCCTGTCAAAGACAGGCGACTAAATTTTACGTACAAGGCACGGAGGGAGCAATGCTACAACCTCATTGGTCGGAGAGATTGAAGAGATCGGAGAGTCGACAGGAATGGTAGAGGATGTCTTGGGCATCCAGACCTTACGCAGCTTCCTGTTGTCTTGGACAGAGAGAGTGAGAGCTACCCCATGTTCGAAGCATGTCTTCGTAGGCAGACTGGTCGAACTGGATGACCAGTATCTTCTTCACAGATTCCACGGATACCGTATCGTGTTGAGCAATTGCTTCCTCGTCAGAAGAGAAAGATGTCCCCAGTAGAGTCGCCATCTTGTGTTTGATGATAAACGAAAGAAATATGGAAATGAGGTTTTATACGAAAACCCGCCCTTCTTCGGTGTTTACAAACAAGATTGTACAATTTAATCCTATACGAGGATGTCGAGTACAATTTATTTAATCTGGGTAAGTTTTGCTATAGGAGTCTGATCTGCAGTCGATAACTTTGTCCCTTGGACCACACGATGATGATGAAGTGCCGTAGAAGACAGTAAGCAGCTTCGAAGGTTGCTAAAGAGAGTGGATGCCCGATGCCAAAGTCGTCGATCACTTCTCTTTGCCTGACTCTGGATTCTTCTCTCTCTCGACCGTTTTCTCTCCCAATTTCTCCCTTTTTTGTCGACCTTGAATTCTTCGACCTTTTCCTCTGTTGATAGAGGTCTCTATTTATAGAGTTTTAGTGACAGTGACCACTCAGTCGGTGTAGAAATCGAGTAGTAGAAAGTACAGCACCCTTTTACACGACGGTTGCAATAACCATTGCCTGCGTATAGATAACCTTTTGAATGAGCGTGTGATGCGTGTCCAACTAAGGGACAACGCGTATAACTACTGTGAAGATCATGGCATAGAAGCCACGTAGGTAGTTATCCTTTGTGAAGAAGAGGTTGGTGTAGAAGCCAGTAACTGTCACCATGGCGTAGAAGCCAAGTAGGCGTAGAAGCGAGTAGGCGTAGAAGCCGAGTGGGCGTAGAGGTCGAGTGGGCATAGAGGCCGAATGGGCGTAGAAGCCGAGTGGGCGTAGAAGCCGAGATGATGTGGAAGTTTTAGCCGGAATTATGGCTTTTGGAGATATAATCAAATCTCTTGCATTAAATACGGAGATCTTCCCCCATCCTGCGCATTAAATGCAGAGGCGTGTCTTGAAGATTTGCCATCATTCTACACATTAAATGCAGATACGCGTCTCCAATCCCGTACGAAGAGTAACTGCTGACGTGGCAGTCTGTTTATCTTCTGCGGAGCGTAAGAAGCTCACGTCTGCCTGTGTAAAACTGGGCAGCGTATCCCATTGTATGCATAAAAGCAGTTTACGCAAAGGGGATGTCACTAAACGATGGTTTGGTAATATTTAATCAAATCTCCTGCATTAAATGCAGAGATCCGCCATTATCCTGTGCATTAAATACAGAGGGGTGTTTTGAAGGTCTGCCACCCTTCTACGTATTAAATACAGAGACGTGCCTCGGGCATCTGTCAGTATTCTGCACATTAAATACAGAGACGTGCCTCGAGAACCTGTCACCGCTCTGTGCATTAAATACAAAGACGTGCCTCGAGCCCTGTACGAAGAGCAGCTTTTGACGTGGCAGGCTGTTTGTCTTCTGTAGAGCATAAACAGCTCACATCTGCCTGTGTAAAACTAGGCAGCTTATTCCTTTGTATGCGTAAAAGCAGTTTACGCCAAGAAAATGGCAGTAAATGACAGCCTGTGTTGCAGTACCGCACCATCATTATAGTCGTCGCCTGGGTAGTCGTGCAGTACTCTTTGTTTATTTCGAAGAATACGAAGCGTTTCTCGTACACTTCAATGCTGCATTGAAAGCGGATGAGTTCTACGCCATAAAGGCGATATAGCACCCTTTTTACGCAGAAGCGGCTTGGGCATACTGGATTTACGCGGATGGTCTTTGAGCCTATATTTTATATTATGCTTAGAAAAAAAGCTCTGTTTGTACGTTGATGGCTCTGAGGTCCTCTATTTACGCTGTCATGCATCAACATGCTGCGTATAGCTATCCAGCTTATTTTTTATGCTTCTACAAGGATATCCTAAGCTTTACGCCAACCCGAGTAGAGCTCCAAATTATGCCTGGCGGAGCTCCTCAGCGTAAAGAAGGCTCAATTTGCGGAAAGACACCCTCCTCGGGGATTATCCGCTACCCAGATGGCCATCCTGTTGTATACGGGTGGCACAGGAAAAACTATGGTTCCCAACATCCGCATGCCCACTGAGGTGAACAGAAGGAACAAGCCTTCTTCTTCTTCTGTAAATCCTCCTGACCTGCGTGAGTATCTGATCCAGAAACGCAAGGATAGGGGATCTTCCAGCATGTCTATTACGCCTCCTAGCGAGCACTATTGTAATAGTCATAGGATTGTAGTTAATTATTGATGTTCTGAAGCAAAATGGTCATTTTTCGACCGGTTGAGGTACTCTCTGTCTTTCCAGGAAGAAGAGCCCACACATGCATTAGTGAACATGGCTTCACACATACCTAGAGGAAGATCGAGCTCAAGACGTCATCCCTCTATAACTTCGAGCCGAAAGAGATTCAACAAGCTCCTTGGGAACACTGAAGCTGGGGTGCTCTAAAATACTCATTCGAGGTCACGACAACCGACTTCGTACTCTTCTGATTCCGAGGCTGGGGGTCTCCAGTCTCCCGAATCAGATGCTAAAAGTATAGAGTCAACTTCTACAAAGACCTATACTAATCCTTCAATGACACACAGGGAGATGGGAGTTTATGCCATTGGAGATGAACGCGAGGAAGCTTCCCCGTTAGGGAGAGCTGAGCAACGCATTACTGTACTGGAGACGTCTCTGAAAGAGATGCAATCCATGATGGAGAACATATACCAGATGATGCTGACTCAACACACAGCTGCCATGGCTCAAGCATCGGTCCCTCCAACTCAGATACATGTGAGGGTGGACTTACCACCATCCAACGCGATCTAAGAGCCTGCTCTAGATCAGGAGTCAGCAGTTCCTCCGCTTCCTCACTCAAAGAATGTATTACCTCCCGTTGGAGTCACGACACAACCGATTCCTTACCACTCCGTGGTCCCGCTACCGGCTGAAAATCTGATGCAGGCAGTATGGGAGTTGAAAGCCCAATTTGATGCCTTGAAGCACAAAGATCAGATCAAGAAATTGGGAATCAACCAGCCTTACCTGGTTATCTGGGAAGAGGCCCCTTTTCCTCCTAAATACAAACCACAGACTATGGCTTTGTTCGAGGGAAAAATATCACCGAGTCAGTACATGAACTACTTCAGTATGATGACGGTATTATTACAAGGGAATGACGCCCTCCTCACTCGGGTGTTCAAGGGCTGTCTCTCGGGAGTGGCTTATCATTGGTACCGTAGCCTGGCGGACAACTGCATTACTTCCTTTGAAGACTTCAAGGCTCTATTTTTTGCACGATTCTACGAGGGAGGGATGGACATGTCTATGTCCTCTCTCATCGAAGTCAAGCAGAAGGAAAAAGAGGACGTTCGTACCTTCATCGAACATTTTCGTCAAGCCACTTTGCAAATGCCTCCCGGAGTTCCAGACTCGGCATTGGTGGACATTTTCAGGAAGAACCTTCTTCCCATAATCTCGGTGTTCACAGGACCATATCAGTTCCATAATTGGCCCTCGTTCATCATCTCAGTGGTAGCCGCCGAGGACAACAGTCGGAAGGCACGTGATAATGGCATCATGATCTCTGCCTCCGATAGAGGCAAGAGGTCATCCCCCAACAGCGACCATCCTCGTGGTTCCAAAGAAAAAGAAGCTTTGGCAATCAATACGTCCAGGCAAAAGACTGCGGCAACCACACAGACAAAACCTGGGACTTCCAGGCCCATTGAAGTGTACTCTTTCGACGACGACGATATTCCGAGCATATTCAAGTGTCTCATCAAAAGCGGCAAGATTACCCTTCCTGAGGAGAAGCGGCCTAATAAAGTCGGCAGTACTAATAACCCCAAGTACTGCATCTTCCATAGATACATACACCACCCTACCAAAGCGTATTATATACTGAAGAAGAAGATCTAGGAGCTGATCGATGCTAAGGCCATCACTCTGCACAACAGCGAGAAGACGGTCATAGCCAATATGATCTCTCTGTAATTTGGCAATCTGCCTCCCCAAGAAGTCCCGGACGGTATTACACCTATTTCCCGGACAACGATGAACATCGTTAACCTTCCTCCAGCTAGGGGTCAAAATCATGACCTGCTACCCTTAACTACCCAGCGGGGCGTGATCATATGGGTTCATCCAGATCTGGTATCAGAGATCGAGAAAGAGACTCAAGCTGCTAAGGCTAAGGCTAAGGCTAAGGCTAAGAAGAACTCGAAGCGTAAATCGTGTCACATGATTATGGTACACTCGGCATCAGAAGACGAGGTTTTGGCTACTGGAACCCGTTCAGGGAAAGCTTACCTCAAGGACTATGAAGCAAGTCAGGAAGATGCACCGGCAGACGCTTCAGCTGCCAAGCCTTCAGAACCAAAACCCGTTGTACCACAGGCCGGTCCTTCAAGACCAACTTCGGCGGACAAAGGAAAGCAAAAAGAAGTGCGTTTTGATAAACCTGTGAAAAATATTCAAAATAAAGGTTTAGAGAAGCCATACAACTTCGATATCCTGGCCCAACTGGCTAATACACCAGCCAGGTTGTCCATCTTCGAACTACTCAGGCTCTCTCAAGACACTCGTCAAGCCCTGAGTGAAGCATTAATACAGGCGGATGCATACTTGACCCAGCTCAAGTCCCCTGACGAAGAACCCATGGCATGTCCTCAATGCCACAGTGTAATGGAGGTGGTCCCCAATATCACTTTCACTCAAGATGATATGCTGTTAAAGCATAACAGGCATGACAGACCCCTCTATTATACCGGGTACGTCGGTTCCATAGAGGTCGACCGGATTCACATAGATTCGTAATCATCAATCAGCATCATTCCTCATAGTCTGCTCAGACCGCTGAGGATTCCTACCAGCGAATTGGCTTACACCACCACTACAATCGTGGGTTTCAAACGCCAGAAAAAGTAACCCGTTGGGAAAATTTGCCTGAGGATCCCAATTGGTGACCTCAGATCAGTGGCTACATGTTATGTCATTGATTCAGAGGTATCCTACAATATTCTGCTGGGTAGACCTTGGATCCACGACCACAACATCGTTCCTTCGACTCTACATCAATGCTTTAAATATGTAGATGTCCAAGGAACAGTACAAACGGAGTTTGCTGACCTGAATCCGTTTAAAGGAGTAGAATCCTACTACTCTGATGCCATGTTGTACTCTCAAGACTACATAAAAGAGGTGTCAGGCGAAGCAGGGAAGAAATTCCATCGGGAGCCAGAAGAACCCTCTGCTGAACAACCTTTGTCAATCAAGGTGAAAGGGCAGACTACTCGTCAAAAGCCATGGAGCCTATGGCTATCCACCTGAACAAAACCAGGTCTCAACTACGGGAAAGGCAGACGAATGCCGCTGCACGGCGATCCCTACTGTCAACGAACTCGTTTCGGGTTAGGGTATACCACCTTCCTTGCAACTTCTGAGTCAAACGAGGATATCTTTTCCTCTTCTCAAAATGGCTCATCGCCATCCGACTCATCTGATGCTCTCGAACGAACATTATCAGTAAATATAGTAGTGGCAGATTCTTTCGAAGCAGACGAACAAGAATTTGAACCGTTTGAGAATGACTCTTGGGCTCAACAAATGGATACATAATGGGAATTCTGGTTTGAGCAGAGAGAACCTCCCACCGAAGATGAAGTTATCCAGATAAATGTTGGGGATAAACTTTCGCCAAAGCCGATACTTATCAGTAATAATCTTTCCGAAGAAGAAAGGGAAGAAGTTATCCAGCTGATAAAAGAATATATCGACGTCTTTGCATGGAATTATGAGGATATGCCAGGTCTTGATCCAAAGGTGGATACTCATAAACTCAATATATTGCCCGATTTGAAGCCTGTGAAGCAGCACCAACGCCGGTTCTGCCCGGATATGATGGATGCCATTGAAGCTGAAATCAAGAAGTTGATAGCCTACGGTTTCATCCGGGAAGAACAACATCTCGACTGGGTCGCCAATGTTGTCCCGGTCATAAAGAAAAATAGGAAAGTACGTGTCTGCATCGATTACCAAGATCTGAATGCAGCCTGCCCCAAGGATGAGTTTCCTCTTCCCATTACAGACGTCATGATTGACAATACATGCAATTTTGAACGTATGTCTTTCATGGATGGATTTTTAGGATACAATCAAATCAAGATGCATCCTGAAGACGAGAATCATACTGCCTTTCGGACACCATTGGGGGTATATTGCTATACGGTCATGCCCTTCGGATTGAAGAATGCCGGGGCTACGTACCAATGGGCTATGAGTAACATATTCTATGAGCATTTACGCAAAATAGTAGAATATTATGTAGACGATGTAGCTGTCAAAAGCTGCCTCAAGGATAATCACATCCAAGACTTGAAGACAGTATTTGAGTTGATGCGCCAACATCAACTCAAAATGAATCCTATAAAGTCCTTTCTGGGAGTATCTAGTGGCAAATTCCTGAGATTTGTCATTATCGCTAAAGGCATTCAAGTGGACCCTGATAAAGTCAAGGCCATCTTAGAAATGCGACCGCCCCGTAATCTGAGAGAACTTAGGGGATTTTAAGGTCGTCTGGCTTATATCCGGAGATTCATATCCAACCTCTCTGGGAGATGTCAGCCTTTTTCTCGTCTCATGAAGAAAGGTGTATCCTTCGTATGGGACAAAGCCTGTCAGCAAGCGTTTAATAATATCAAACGCTACCTCACTCATCCGCCAGTTCTGGTGCCTCCCGTCATAGGAAGACCATTCTTGCTATATGTTCGAGCGATGGATCATTCTCTGGGAGCTCTTCTTATTCAGAAGAACGATGTGGGTCATGAACAGGCTATCTACTATCTAAGCAAGATGATGATCGGAGCTGAACACCGGTACAGTCCAGTAGAAAAAGAGTGTTTGGCTCTGATGTTCGCTATTCAGAAAATGCGACACTATGTCACGGGCCAGACTATTCATATCATCTCCAGGATCAATCCTCTTTGGGTACTGATGAACAAGCCAAGTTTTCTTAATTCCCGACTCGTGACTTGGGCGATATTATTAACACCGTATGACATGGTATACGTCCCTCAGAAGTCCATCAAAGGCCAAGTATTATTTGATTTCCTAGCTGCTCATCCAATCCCGGAGGCCTCCAAACTATACAAGGACATTCCCGACGAAGTTGCAGAATATAATTCCGTAATGGAAAGTGATACATGGCAACTATTCTTCGATGGTGCCTCCAGGACTGGTCCCAGAGGAAACGTAGTTTCAGGAGTAAGAATTATCCTGGTTACTCCTGATAAACTCGTCATCTATCGAGCATATTCTCTTAGCGAGCCCTGTCCAATAATGTGGCAGAGTATAACGCTCTACTAATCGGGCTCCAAGTCGCTAAGGAATTGGGCGTCGAATCTCTGGAAGCTTTCAGTGATTCTCTGTTGATCGTCAATCAAGTCAGAGGAATATATAAAGTCCGGAATCCAGACCTCATCCCCTATCACCGAGCAACGGTCGAGATAGCCATGACATTCAAAGGGTTCTTCCTAGAGCATATACCTCGATCTCAGAATCTGGAAGCTGATGCCCTAGCCAGTCTAGCTGCAGATTTAGCTACTCCTATAAGAAGGCAAAATTCGATCATCCTTCTTAACAAAGATTTATTCTGTGTAAAAAATAACTTTCACATAGAACGCAGCTACGCTGTGAACACAGATCTTCCAAAGAGAGACTGGAGAAGTCCCTTTATAGATTTCATGGTATATGGAATCTTGTTGGAGGACCCTAAAGAAGCAGTATCCGTCAAAAGACGATCATTACGCTTCTATTTCGACGCATCTTCACAATGTCTATATCGCCAGACCTACGATGGACTGCTATTGAGATGTCTCTCCGATGACGAGGTACAGCGGGTTATCCGTGAAGCTCACGATGGCATATACGGAGCGCATCAACCTGGTCCTAAGCTATAGGATCGTATCAAGAGGATGGGCTATTACAGGCCTACTATGATCACAGATGCAATAAGGTATGCAAAATAATGCAAAGCCTGTCAGGTCCATACAGACTTTATACATCAACCTTCTGAACATCTACATCCTACGGTTGCATCCTGGCCTTTCGAAGCATGGGGTATGGATGTCACGCCCCAGTCCCAAAAGTACACGGGACTAGGCCACGTGGCAATAGCCAGCTGACACGTCTTCGAGGATATCCTAATTTAATGGATCCACGAAGAGTGTTACACTGTCCTAAAATACTAACATGTCCAATATCAGTCAATAACAGGTAATCTAATCTCATCCACAATATAAAGAACAAGAAGTACTAAATAAACTACTGGATAATAAATACCAGTCTCAAGATATCATAGTACAATCAGTGAAGTCTGGTGGGAATAAACCCACTACTATGACAAAATAAAGTACTGAAATGAGATATAAAAGTAATGATTAGGGCATCGGCTGACTAGATAATGATGCACCCAATCTAGGCTGAAGGCCAACCAACTGATCACGGAAACTCTGACGGCTGCACCCCTAACTCCTCGGCTGTAGCGAATCTCGTCTCCTGTCCGGGGCCGTATATGGTGGGGTAGAAAGCCTCGTCTAAATCTGGAAGGGAACCAGGTCCTCAGAGGGACGTAACAAGATACAAAAAGACAAGCCATATATAAATACTGAATAAAATAAATATAATAAAGGGTGTGCTAGCCAATCTAAGTGAATGCAATATGAGAACATCTGTGAGTATATGAGAAGGTGTAGGCTAAACATATGCTGACGTAATTCGCCAGTCGTTACAACCGGCTAGTATATGCCACATATGTCCCCTATAACATGGGCGCAGGAATACAATAATGTCCAATATTCTATAGAGCGTGGTATCTGTAATGTCATCAAGTAACGTCCCACACTCTACAGAATGTAGTATCAGTTATATATATAAATACATCCGTATCACTCCGTCGAGTGCGGTATCAGTATAAAAGAGTGGGTGTCCTATATGCCTACCAGTCGTCCTCCCCTCCCAATATAGATATACCCGTCAAATAATTGACACGCATATCCCTTATCTAAATGCCAAGTCTCTAAACTAAAATAGTCCTATATTGCTTGCTAACCGTGATGCACGTCACACGCGGCGATAGCTAGTCGATCACGCAAATACGCATCCGAATATGAGATTTATCACTATAAATGCGTGTAAAAGTGTCAGGTCTTGGAAGATAACAGGGTATCATCCAATGAGGTGAGTCTGCTAATGACTAAGTCAATGTATACTAATCTTTGACGTACCCGTCGAATGCACCCGAAACAATCTCGGACGCGCACAGTTGTATAAAGCAAACAACAAGCATACAATACAACATTTGTATCATTTAAATTAGACAGTAAATATGGCAAGGTATCTTGCCTGAGTCTTCGAGAGATGAATGCCAAAAGCCTGTTCCGATAGCGTCTCATGGCTGATCCAAAGACCCTAGACAACAATATAACACAATAATAGAGGCATCAGATACTACGCCTTATCTACGTACTGTTAAGACGCTAATCTTGAATACTTGTCGCGAGTTCTCTGTTGCTCGAGTACAGCATCACGTGCGCACTTAGCTAGGGTGTACACGGGTGTTGTCTTCGGTTAACAGGTGCCTCGGTGCATTAATTATCCAGTTATGGTTATCCATGATCTATGTTCTCTGCGAACACCTGTCTTTGGTTTCTATATTTAGTGCACGTAGTTTATGACCAGACGTTTAAATTAACTAAGTCCTTTATGACAGGTATCATGGTTAAGGAATTTCTATTTATTAACAAATTCTATTATGGTTAATCATTAAGCCATCATCATTTTAATTAGGGTTAGAAAGGTTATGTTTCAACTATAATTCTTGACACACAAACCCAACAATCATTGATGGACACGATACGTGGTGAGATGGTTGGAACACAAGAAAGGAACTGCTGGAGGATGAGTACCTGTTCGATAGGACGTGGGGCGTCTGCTTCTTCGATGAGGGTGTCTCCGGCAGCGTGGATGGGTCACCTCGCGGGTGGTGGGACGGTCGGGGTCGGGCAGTACTCCGGTCGGGGCAGTCGGCTAGGGAGCAGCGCTCCGGTCGGGGGAGCAGTCGGGCTGGGCAGCGGTCGATCGGGGGAGCAGTCGGGCTGGGCAGCAGTGCTCCGGTCGGGGGAGCAGTCGGGATGGGCAGCAGCCGGTCGGGGGAGCAGTCGGTCTAGGCAGCAGCCGGTCTGGGGAGCAGTCGGCTAGGCAGCAGCGGCGGGAGCAGTCGGTCAGGGAGGTGGTCGGGGTTGAGGGGTCCGGCCGACAGGGAGGATTATTTTAGGTGGGGTGGGGGTCGGCTAGGGCTTGGAGAGGGTTGATGGTTTTCTTAGGGTTTTAGGAAGAGGCTTCATATATATATATATATATATATGTGTGTATATATATATATATATATATATATATATATATATATATATATATATATATATATATATATATGCGTTTGTGTGTGTGGAAGTTGTGGGCTAGCCTCGGCTTGGGCCTATCTGGGCTCATTGAGGTAGGCTGGTCTAAGTGTTGCTTTGAGGTGAAATTAGCCTTAATTAAAATTAAATTACAAACTCAACTAGGTAATTCCTAATGTATTAAAAATATAGGGAACTAGGTTTTTGAGTGGTACACAGGAGTCGTGGCATAACGGCTTGGTGTAGACTAATACCCTAATTTGGGTACTTGGAATTTGGGGTACGTTTGATCTCAAATTAAAATACTCAAATAAATCCTACTTTTGACGAGGGGGTTTACAATCTACCCTCCTTAGAGAATTTTGTCCTCGAAATTTAAACACACGTATGGGTAAGAACTAAAGACTAAAGAAAATACTGGAACGTACCTACTCCTTCGAAGAGGTGGGGATAACGTTGTCTAATGTCCTCCTCGCGTTCCTAGATTTACTCGCCTGGTGCATGATGCCTCCATGCGATATGAACTAGGGGGATGGTCTGCCCTCGCAATACTTTCTTACTCCTGTCCAGAATCTCGACGGGCTCCTCTTGGTATGATAGACTCGGGCCAACTGTGATCTCCGAGTGGTCAAGCACGTAACTAGGATCCGGTATATACCTCCTCAGTTGAGATACATGGAAGACGTCATGAACTCCTTCCAATGTCTGCGGTAATACTAATCTGTAAGCAACCTCTCCGACGCGTTCTAATATGTCGAATGGCTCGATGTACCTCGGACTCAGCTTCCCTCTGCCTCCGAATCTGATAGTCCCTCGAGTAGGCCAGATCTTTAAGAATACGTGATCTCCAACCTGAAACTCTGAGGGTCGATGATATGGATTCGCCCAATGCTTCTGTCGGTCTTGTACTGCTCGAAGGTGCCCTTGGATCTTCTTCACCTTTTCTACCGTATGAACAACCAACTCTGGTCCGAGAATCTGTCGCTCGCCTATATCACTCCAGCATACTGGAGAATAACATTTCCTTCCATACAATGCTTCATAGGTAGCCATCTGAATGCTCGCTTGATAGCTGTTGTTGTAGGAAAACTCGACCAGATGCAAATGGTCCTCCCATGATCCTCCAAAGTCAAGCATGCACGCTCTCAACATGTCTTCTAGCGTCTGAATGGTGCGCTCCAACTGGCCATCTGTCTGTGGGTGATATATTGTGCTAAACTTTAGGCGAGTACCAAGGCTCTCTTACATACTCCTCCAAAAATAAGAAGTAAACCTCGTATCCCTGTCAGACACGATGCTAACTGGCACTCCATGTAGGCGCACCCCTCTCTCATGTACATAAATGCTAAAGCCTCCGTTGATTGTCCAACTCTGAAGGATAAAAAGTGCACGAATTTGGTGAATCTATCCATAATTACCCATACTACATTGCGTCCACTAGGACTCCTCGGGAAGCCCGTAATGAAGTCCATAGTGATATGCTCCCATTTCCACACCGGTATAGGAAACGGTTGAAGCAATCCTGCAGATCTTTGATGCTCAGCCTTGACTTGCTGACACACCAGGCACTTGGCTACAAAATGTGCTATCTCCCTCTTTATTCTGTGCCACCAGTAGTACTGTCTCAAGTCTCTGTACATCTTCGTGCCTCCTGGATGAATAGAATAGGTTGAACGGTGTGCCTCTGCCATTAACTCTTGACGAAGTTCTCTATTTGGAACATAGAGACGATCTTTGCATCTCAAAGTCCCGTCTTTATATATTCTCAGCCCTGTCTGCATTCCAGCCTCTGTCCTCTGTCTAAGCCTCTGAAATCTTGCGTCTGTCGGCAAGGCAGCCTTGATTCTCTCCACTAATATCGATTACAACTGGAAGCTCGACAACTGTCCATCGACTCCGGACATAATGACCTCTATACCCATTTGCTCTAGCTCTCTCAACAGGTGTGGTTGGGTGGTCATAAAGAATGCTATGGGTCTTCTGCTCAACGCGTCAGCTACTACGTTGGCCTTTTCTGGGTGGTACTGTAGCTCGATCTCGAAGTCTGTCATCACCTCGAGCCAACGTCCCTGCCTCTGATTAAGATCCTTCTGGGTGTAGATGTACTTTAGGCTCTTATAATCTGTAAATATCTCCACTCTCTCTCCATATAGATAGTGCCTCCAAAGCTTCAAGGCAAAGATTACTGCTGCAAGCTCCAAGTCGTGGGTGGGATAGTTCTTCTCATGTGTCCTCAACTGTCTAGAAGCATAAGCTACAACCTTTTCGTGCTGCATCAAGACACATCCTAATCCTTTCCTGGATGCATCACTATAGATCACGAATTCTCCGGGTCCAGAAGGTATGGTCAAGATAGGTGCTGTAGTCAAATGCTTCTTCAGCACATCAAATGCCTTCTGACACTCCTTTGTCCAGGTGAACTCCTGCTCCTTATGGGTCAAGCGAGTCATTGGCTCTGCGATCTTCGCGAAGTTCTCTATGAACCTTCGGTAATATCCGACAAGTCCTTGAAAACTCCTCACTTCTGAGACATTGGTAGGGGTTGGCCATGTCTCTACAGATCAAATCTTTGCTGGATCTACTGAGATGCCATCTCCTGAGATAACGTGTCCAAGAAAAGCGACATAATCTAGGAGAAACTCATATTTGCTCAGCTTGGCATAAAGCCTCTCTCTCCTCAGTGTCTCTAATACTAGTCTCAAGTGTTCTTCGTGCTCCTTGTGGCTCTTCGAATACACCAAGATGTCGTCGATGAAGACTACCACGAACTGGTCTACGTATTGGTGGAATACTCTATTCATCAAGTTCATAAATACAGCTGGCGCATTCGTCAGTCCAAATGGCATTACTAAGAACTCGTAGTGACCATAACGAGTCATGAATGCTGTCTTTTGAATGTCTTCCCTTCGCACCTTTACTTGATGATAACCCGATCTCAAGTCAATCTTGGTGAACACTACTGCACCTATCAACTGGTCAAATAAATTATCGATCCGCGGTAGGGGGTACTTGTTCTTGATAGTCAGAGCATTAAGGGCTCTGTAATCAATGCACATGCGTACTGTTCCATCCTTCTTAGGTACAAATAATACTGGTGCTCCCCATGGTGATGCACTAGGACGGATAAATCCCTTGCCCTGCAACTCCTCTAATTGTAGCTTCAGCTCATCTAGTTCCTTCTTCGCCAATCGGTATACATTAGAAGATACCGGAGCTGCTCCGAGTACTAGCTCGATGGTGAACTCCACGTCTCTATCTGGCGGTAAGCCTGGCAGTTCTTCGGGGAATACATCTTCAAATTCTATAACTATTGGTGGGGGTACAATCTCCATAGCCATACAAGTTCCTGCCATCTGTCCTACTCCTTGCTCGATGGTTCCTCGCATGTACTCAAACTTCGGCTGATCTGGCGGTCTAAAGGTGACGCTACCCTTCCGGCAGTTCAGTACAGCATTATACTGGCTTAGCCAGTCCATGCCTAACACAACATCAAAGTATGGCATAGGCAATACCAAGAATTGTGCTCTCATCTCTCTACCACATACAACTACCAAGCATGTTCTGATAGTGCTGGTAACCGGCACGATACCTCCTCCGGTAATAATCTTCCAACTCTTAGGTAAGGGGGAAGTCGCTACTCTATGCATTGCTACAAATCTACTAGATATAAATGACAATGTAGCTCTAGAATTGAACAATGCAGTTGCAGGTAATGATGCAACTAAAATGGTACCTGTGATAGCTTCTCTTTCTGTTTCTTCTTCGGTAGCTGCTAATGTAAAGGCTTGTCCCTGCCTCTATCCTCCGGTCTGCTGACGAGCTTGCTCAAACTGTGCCTGCTGTGGGGCCAAGGGTGGTTCCCTCTGAAATCCTCGAGAGGCGGGTGGACGCTGGCCTCCTGGTGGGGGTGGTATCCTCTGGACTGGTGCTGCTGGCCTCTGGCCTGTCTGTAGTGCTGCTTCTCTATGCTGCGGGCAATCTCTGATAAGGTGCTGATTGGACCTGCATATTATGCATAATCCTAACTTCTTT